>CM062233.1:38189205-38800872 GCA_031216185.1 Syzygium aqueum | reverse complement strand
CCTTTGTTGTGACCATGCTGGAGGCTTATGCATACAAGGTCTCTATTTGAAAGTGATACACCTTTTTACAGATTTTCCAAATTCTCTGTTTCTTCTCTATTTCGTGTCAGTAATAATGCAATTAGGAAAAATCTGGATATGACCGTAGGATTTATTTGCTTTATCATGGAAAATTGAGGGACTAGATCAAAAAAAATGAAAAAAAATTTGGGGACTACATTGCACATTTAGGAATACTTTGAGGATCGAACTGCATAAGTTGAAAGTTTAAGAATGACATTACACGTTAAGGTAAAGTTTAGGGATAAGCAGTGTCATTTTCTCAATAAATAAAAAGCAACAAGAAACATGTCGTGCGGGTTCGAGCGAGTTTCGTAGAAAATTAGTAATTTTCAATGCAACAATAATTGTTTATACGAAAATTATTTATCATACTGAGAATATACTAAAAGCTTAAGAACTTTACTAATAACTACAAATTAATTTAAAGGAAAAAAAAAGTAGGAACACCCCTAAACTAAAGACTACGAGTGGAAAAAGATGATGGGAAATGAAGCGAGATAAAAATATGCAAACGAAGTAAAATGTGTAACTTTCGTATATTCAATATAATGAGGAGTACACAAGATATACATAGACAACAATTTACAAATGAGGTGATTATCTAAGGCAAATACAATCGGTCTATCTGGTTCTCTTCGTTTACAAAAATCATAGGCAAGTAAAAGTGAACTTTTCGATGTATACACTCTTCCAAATCAAATGACTAAAATGTCGTTGATTTTGTATAGCATATACCTAACCTTTGAAATTCGATACCTTTATCTATTCTTCTCTTAAACACAACTCCCATCCATCTACTATCTAGCGCATAGTGAAGACAAGAAATTATAGTTCTCTCTAAATATCTTCAACACAACACTTTCTCATATTATTGTTGGATAAATGAAAGATGACATTTTTTCTTAAAAGTAATGAGAACTTCTTTCTTTTAAGGAATCACAATTCCTTTTGCCTCCTCCAAAATACCCTCAATTAGCGATTTTATAAAAAAAATTCTATCAATATCAATGCGCAATTGCGTCAATCAATTATTATTTTTTATCAATCACATATTTCAATTTTAAAATATTGAATATTTTCTATCTTATAACCAACCCTATTAAAAAAGTTCAAATCTCAAATCCACATAGATGGTTCCAATTTACTCATATTGTGCCCATAATTTATGTAAAATTGCAATAGGTTTAGAACTTTTTGAACAATTTTCCTATTTGAGCAACGATGCACTACTCCAAAACCAAAAACACCCTAGACTACTACTTCAAACTTAATTTGAAGGAAAATTTCAACAATAATTTCCATTCAATTCCCCACCGACAATAGATATTAAATAGGGTTATTTAATGGTTTCTTCGAGTGTGATCCGTCATTGTGGTATTATTCAAGGTTCATAGGTTAACTACCGTATACGGGGTTATTTGGGATTATTGGTTTACTAAATTGTTTATAACATTCGTGGTTTCGAGGTCATATTCTTAGGGAGTGAATTTCCTAACCTAAAAAGGTGAAATCATTTTGCGAAATTGCTCATATTAAATCTTTTAATTTTTTTTATTTTCTTTTCTTTCTTTTTTTCCTCTTCTTTTCTTTTTCTTTTATTTCTAAGAAGGAAAACATTCATATATTTTCTTTTCTTAATAAAAATAATTTAAAAATAACAAATAATTTGAAATAATTTAAAAAATATTAATTTTCTTGATAATTTTCACCATCAGATTTCCCTTATCAAACAACTAAAAATACTTTCCAAGTCTTTTTCAGGTTTGAGCCAAATACGGAAAATAAACTCATTTCTAGGAAAATGATTTCCTGAAAAGTATTTTCCAGTATAGTATATTTTACGCAAAACAAATGCACCCTTAGTTTTTTTCAATTAAGGATTTATTGGGCTTGTGGAGTGTTGATTAAGGGCCCACTTTCGATTAAGGAGTTTTTAGAAGTTGAGGGTTAATCAAGGAGTACTAGAGATCATAAGTTATTTGGGATATATAGTGCTGAGAATTTATTAACGGGGTTGAGAGTTTTATGGGGGGTTATCTGATGCTAATTTTGAATTTTTGTTTGCCTCATTTGGAATTTACTAAGAAACTATTTCACGTTTAGAGTTTATTTCAAGATGAGGGCTATTCGTGGGTCATTTGGATTTTGGGGGTTTGTGATATTACGTTCTTGGTTTTTTGCTGCTTATGTGTTAGTTGGGGCTCTTCCCAGTGATGATCTATGAAAGGGCTATTTGTGGGTACTTGGGTTTTGATGCTATTAGAGTTCAGGTTTGTCGGATGAGCAGGTAACATTAAGGGGTTTATTCTTGACAATTGCAAGAAGTTGCTGGGCGGATTGCAGGAGAATTCAGATTGACCACAATTACGAATGATGACGCTCCGGACGTTTTTAGAGATCTATTGCATAAAGACTCCTTTGGTTGACCAACGATTTTGTGTTTGATGACGCTCCGGTCGCTATTAAAGATCTATTGCATAAAGACCCCTTTGTTTGCAGTTTCCTTACGAATGATGTACCTTGACTCGCGTTCAGTCAATGAATTTCTGTGGTTTACCAGGCAAAAAAAAAAGTTTCAATGTGACAGACCAAATAAATCAGCACATGATTTTAATTGCTCTCACTTCATCAGTATGGTGAAGAACCAGAGACCACCCTAAACATGATAAGAGATCCACCACAGTATACATACCTCACATTGAATCGGCTGTCTTCACGAACCATACCAATGCCAACAACCAGATTGTCTAACAGGGTAAGGTCAAGAATGTCCTTATATCTTTAAAAAAAAATTAGAAATCGCATAACCAAAAAAGAAAATGAACTTCATCACAGACGTTCACGTTGCTGACGAACCCATTGCTCATAATCTTGCAACAGCTGCCGCACAAGTAGTGGTACGAGCCTATCCACTAGAGCTTGCATCACTCTGTTCGATATGAAAGTATCGTTATTTTCAGTGCAAAAGATATGGAGCCAGTGGATTAATGGAAGTTGTACAGAACAGAAATCATTTTTGTTGCTGTGTTTCAGAGAAATGCCACACTGGTCATATCCGTAATATGCTCTGGATCTTATTAGGGTGGCAATTTCTAACACGATATGAAATTAACAGATTTAAGATGAAGCTAATTGTATTCAAAAGATGTTATGTCAACCCGCAAGATACTATGAATGATCTTTGTCGTGTTAGTGTTTGTGTCCAATCCATCAGACACGAAATTGACCCACAAATCCCGTTTAAATTAACAGCTTAATGTTTACACGATCTGTTTGTATATTGTTTAGACGTGATTAGCTAAAAGACTATTATTTTCATGTTATTCACCATTAAGATTTTTAAATTGATCATATTTCATTGACCATGAACATGTTTTCTAACTTTATTTGATGATATTTTGTGGAAAGTTATTACAATTTGTAAATAGACCTTTTGAAAAATTTGAGTATGTTTGGTTCATGATGGTGGGTTAATTTCATGTCATGCCGGGTCATGCAATTGTGTCAACCCATCAATGCTTTATTTAATAATGTTACACCGGCCTAGTGTCAACCCATTAATTTTCAAGCATGATTGTGTCAAGCAGGTCATCTAGTCGTGTTCGGATTGACCTGTTTTTGCAGTACACCATTATGCCAACATGACCTCCGGACACAAATTGCCACCCCTAGATCCTATGACCTAATTCCAACCATGAAGAATTGAAGAGTCATGCTTGAGACTATGCATGTCACGTTATCCCACTCGATGTGAACAATGTCTCAACTGTAGAGAAGATAAATCTAAATGGTGCTTTTGTTGCCATACAGGTTACACTCTTACGTGCTAAGCCAAAGTTGTTTTGTCATTCTCTACCTCAGAACACTACCAAGAAGAATGCAATTGCTTTGACCATCTTTTTTCATGCAACCATCTGCTCATAGTAAATAGATGTTCCATGTACTAGTTCTAATTACAATCTTATCATTATTCTCCTAACTGGCTATTAAACATCCTTTTAAAAATTCTAGAGCTAGTCCATGCATGAAGCATATGCCCCAAGTCTCATTCATTCATATATATTAACCACATAATTTCAATAGTTTCAAAGACAGGTATGGATTAACACATTCTATCCAACTAAAGGTCACCTCATTCTCTAACTTTCCTAACTAAACATAAGAAAAAAGTGATAGGTGAGGGAAGAGGGTAGACGATACCAATTGCTAAGAGAAGGCTTATTGTCTGTCTGATACTGCTTAAGTGCGATGGATCACAGAGCTTAATCAACAAGTAAATTTCTCGTAAATTATTTACTTACACATTTCCAGGGACTTCAACAGCTGACACTGGCAGCAAAGCAAATGGTCGAGTGAAAATCTGCACATAATTTATTTACTATGAGTACGCGGTAATTTCTTGAGACATGAAAAAACAATGATGAAAGAAAAGCAACAATTGAGTGGGGAAACAGGAAATCAGTTCACATAAATATGTCTGTAGACTTGAATGCACCTACGAAAATGTCTTGCAATTGTAAAGCTCCAACAGCCGGAGAACTTGCAGAAAAATTGATGATATTGGCCATGGGTTCCTACGAATTGGGATTCAACTGTATCACCTCTATGCCAGACCAAGTTTGGCATTGAGTAATATGACAGCCATGGCCGCAACTTAGAGAGGCCTTAATCTGAAGCACCTAAGACTATCATACTTTTCGTTCCAGTGTTGACATTGAAGAAGGCAAAAGTAAACATTTCCTAACTTTTACTCTTCCACCCCAACCAATATTGATGTCCAGATCATAATGATAAAGTAATTAATTGCGTACTAACACCTACGAGACATTATAACATAACATCCTTCTTCAATATTCTTTCACTGCAACTACATCATGGAGAGTTCATTAAATCAAGTCAGAGGCATCCGTCAAAAACTAAGATATTTTACAAGCTCCGAGAAACAACACCTCCATTAACGATATGTCCATGCCAACTATTGTGAGTTAAATTAAACATCTCTCCGAGAAGATACATAGGCAGTAATTTTGAGAACATCAGTGATGCCAAGTGTGCTATCTCAAAGTTAAAGTTGCTATATTTGAAATTGTGTCAATTGCAAATATCATAAAGACAAATGTTTAAATCGTTAAGATGACATTGATAAGTACTAAAGACCTCGAGAGTAACACCCAGCTTCACGTCAACCTCCACTGTATTCCCAGAATCATTTGTATCCCATCTCACGTGATTTGTCATGAAAGCTGTGAGAAGAGAGAACAAGAAATGTCATCATCATTCCAATAGAATGCTTTTATCCCACAAGTAGCTCAAAGCGCAGAGAAAGCATTGACATGCAGCTGAAATCTTCTCAGAAAATTACTGTCAAGCTCCGGTGTCAATGTATGTTATCAGCCCCATGTCTTATCATGATAAGTTCATACATCAAATACAGGTCTCACTATTGATATATGGGGTTATGCGAGATAAACATTTATAAAGTCCATTATTATTAGGAAATACTACTCACATGAGAATTCAGCATTTACTTCCATTTGAAGAAACCCAAGGTTCTTATAGCAGTCCAGACTGAACCGCTTCACTAATTAGAACATTTGCAAAGTAACTTAGTCCATGTGTACCTGAAAAATGGTTGTTTTGGCGTTCCACGACCTTTGAACCCTCGAACTGCATATTATTTTCAAGATACATTTGCTAAGATGCTAATCTCAGAAAGAGAGCATTATCAGCCCTTGAATGCGTCATCCATAAAGAGAATTTCTCTAGATGTACAGTGAATGCATCTATATCAGAGTATGTTATTTACAAGCTCCCTTTTGTTAACCAGGAAAGTCAGTTTAGAGATATGTATTTCTGCAAGCCAGAGAGTATGTGTGTGGGCAATTGAACATTCAATGAAATCATCCCAACATAAGACAAATTTCCATTACAAATTACACTATTTCTGAATGTTCCTATCAACCTTGGGTACAGTAAGTTAAACAGTTCATTGTCATAACATCCACAACTCTAGGTCCTTAAACGCAATCTCTAGACATCAGAATCTCACCTTGCAAGAAAGCATCTCGACTTTACAATCTGTATCGGTCAAAGTCATTCTCAAGTCCATTACTGGAGTTGCTTCGAAGTTCAGAAGTTGGATTTTAGGAAGAGTACACCTTCGCATGTACACATACGTAAGAGATTGTATGGTGACAGAGAGGCACAACACAAAGTAGTCCTGGGGTCCAGAGAAACCGCTCAATCATAAATTAGAAACAGGGGAGGAAGTGAAGAACCTGTAGGTGTTAGCATCGAGGAACTGAAAACTCTGAAGAGCTCTGGCGTTCAGTATTGCTTGAACGCCGGATGGATGACTCAGGAATTGACTGATGGGATATTGCTCGTAATTCGGCAACTGAAGGACTTGCTTCCTAGAAGCAGATAAATTGGCTGTCTTCGCGGCCGATTCTGACATTCCCACCCTTTGCATACTGATTACACCAAACCCTCCCCTGACCATAATTCCAGAACCCAAAAAGCAAGAAGATGTACGGCAATCGAATAAAGAAAGAGAGCCAGAAGTAGAGATGGAAACTCAATTTGACACCTGAAGCTGAAACCCTTTGCGGCAAAAGTGGCATGGGTTGAACATCCGTGCCGTGATCTGGCATTGAGCAGTATCGCCATCGGAGGACAAGCGACAGAGGGGGCTTAGCGCCGAGAAGCAGCAATAGCAGAGCGTTTCTGAATACAGCCCTCAATCCTTCCCTCCATCAGTTTCTCTTCCGTGTGTGGTCTGGTCTGGTCCGGTCTATCCCAATCCCGTTTTCAGTCCGACATCGATGGAGCTCACCCGTTCAGAGTAGCAGTCACAGCCACGGTCAGGTACATTAACCACAAACATGTGAAGCGAGGACGAGACATTAGCAGTCCAGTTGCACGTGAGTCCCAGGAAGTACAACCTCACTTCTTTCGACGCCCCGCACGTGAAAAGACCGAGATGAAGCAACAAGCGTGATGTCAGAAGACCATAAGATTGCAGTGTCCTCAGCATTATCAAGCACGTTTTGGGTAGAAAAATTAAATATTTATGTTCTTTTTATTAAAAAAACAGATTAAAGAAAGAAAGGGATCCAATTTAAATTTAGTTTAATGCAAGGGTTACGTTATCCGTATGCACCAATTATTACATAAAATGATAGCATATGAAATTTAAGGATTTTGCCATATTTTATCCACCGTTTGATGAATCGCAGTAATAAAAATGAATATTTTCATATTTTATCACGTCAATCGTTTGTTATTTACAATATCAATATAAATGAATTTGAAAATGCACAAACGAATATTATAAAAATCTCTCATAATTCATTGGCAACTCTAGTAAGAGAATAAAAATATGATCATTCATTTTTGTGATTACGAAAAATATAATGTTTGGACTCTCTCCCTACTTTTGTGAAACTTCAACAAGAACCACAAAATTACGGAAGAGTTTTGACTCTATTTCTGATTTTGTGGACTTTAGACATGAACCGAGAAGCTACAAATGAGGAGAAGCTTAGACTTTCTTGCCACTTTCATGGAACTTTGACTTGAACTAAAAAACTATGAAGTCGTAAAGCTTCAACGTGAACCAGCTACATAGCAGTAGGAGACAAGACAAGCGAGGGTAGGTTTTTTTAGAAATTTCATTGCCCCTCATTTTTTGAGAATTATAAAGATTCTTTTCAAATTTAAATTTGTTTATTAAAATATGGGTTCTTCTACCTCATTCTTATTTCTCAATTTTTTTTAAATTTTTCCATCTCCTTTTTTAATTTTTTTTATTCCCTTCCATCGGTCCTTTATAAAAATTTTATCAACTTATAAACTATACTAATATACCTAAAATATGAAATAATATAGATAATAAATATATATTATAGAGTAGAAAGAAATTCAATCATATAAATAATATAGGAATATATAAAAACGAAAATTATTTTTTTTGTTATTCTAAATTATCTTTTTAATATTATAACTCAAACATTATTTTTATATTTAAATATTAATTTATTTTTATTATTTAAAAAAATTTAAGAAAAATATCTTTTATACCATAAATATGAGAAATCATATCCACTTTTATCCCATCTCCCCTATGGAATAATTTTATCCAGTCTATATCCCTCTTATATTCGGCTTTATCCCATCTTAAGCAGGAACTAAATATAGCACAGGATAGGATAAATATTATTATATCCTAAATTTTATCTTGTCTATCAAATGCAGCCTAAGGGTGCTTTTCTGATCGATGGCGTTTCTTCATGTTCTCCCCGTTTCTAATGCTTAGGACAAAGAGCTGGTGGTCCATATCTATGGCTTCGCCGGAGGCCTCTGTTTGGTATTCATTTTGTTACGTCATGCGATAGAATTGCCCAAAGAAGAAACTTCAAAAGTTACTGGGTTGGGTCGACTTGCGGGTGCTTAGCGTAGTTTTCAAAAACCGTAAGATTTCTTGGCCTTGTCCCCGGGAACCGAGGCTCACGTTCCTGCAAGGGAGCTTCCGAGATGTGAAGCATTGTTACTAAGCGACGAGAAGAAAAAACTCCGTTAATTCTTAGGATCAGTTTCTATGAGAAACACGGCAAAGGTTCCTATAGGAATGAGGGCATGGCTCTTTGGTTGCATGCTGAAATGAATATGCTTGGAATCCTGATCAACTTTACTTTATACAGAGATGTTACATTGATCGGTGACATTTATTCTCAATTTGCATTTTCTGCTTAAAAGTCCACCGAGAATAGAAAGAATGGGATCCGGTCAAAGCACAAACTACTAGAGACGAATCATATACTTGTGGCGCTTTTCTGAGTTTTCCATAATAGAAGAGGCGAATAACATTCATACGACGGGAAACAATGACTCCCCCTTTTTGTCCATCACGAGGAGGTCATCAGCGTTACCCTCGTCCTTGCTATCTGCTTCACCAAAGTAGTCCTCACGGGCATTGTTGGCCAACATAAGGGCGACCAACCAGAACAGGGATGAATCGAGGGAGAAAAAAGCACCGCCACCAAGGAGACCCGTCTTTGCAGTTGGACACTCGGTGCTGAGATCGTGGTGAACATTGCGCGTCAGGTGGAGATGCTCAGTGATGGTAGGCCATAGAAGAAATGTTGCTGCTAGTCCAGTCCAAAACCTTTTGTGAAGTTACATGGTCATATCCAGGAAACACAGGGAAACTTGATTAGCAGAGATGCTCCGTGGCATCAGCTAATGCAATGCACTCAACTACCTAACCCATCTGAATGTTCTTTTGTCATTGTGATTATTACTTTTTAGTGAAACCTAACCCATCTCAACTCATCCTATCTACTGTTACTGCATGATACTCAAGAAAGAACATAACTCATTGACAATCCATGTGCTATGCATAGACCAGAACACAAATTTCTGTGTTTAAAGATATGGACGGCCAGTAAAAGCTAGTAGCAATATGAAAGTTTTCTATCCTCTTCTCACTAGTAATTGCCAAATTTTAGGAGCGCTGTCCATGACAAGGCTAGAAAAGAAAATTAGTAGATGTTTGCTCAAGGCTATTAAGTATTGAATGAACAACATTATGTTGAGCAAATAATTTGAATGCGTGGCACACTAATTCGAATGCGTGGCACACTAATTCCTAGATTTAAGGATTGCCCGTGAAAGCTCAAGTCCTAAGAACATTAGATGTGTATAAATATGGAATATTTAACCACGAACATAGAGACATGTAGTCTCCTGTGTCTATGTGATGCTAAGGCCGTCTGTTAATAAGAAATTTAAAGCTTCTGCGTTCAGTTAATCTAGAAATGCTCAACAAACAATTATTATGACGCAGATCCTGACAGTTAAAGAATGGGAACATCCACTCGGCCCTCCCTCGATGAAGTTGGAGTTATAGATGATCAGTCACCCAAAAGATCATGCAGAATCAGAATGCTATGTAGCTTTGAAATCAATAAAAGATGGACAGATGGTACTCGAGGTTACTCTCTTAGTTACTCTATTCTCTTATAAATATCAAGTTAGACACCAATGAAATTGCTTTAGACAACATATTTTGCTGGGTCCATTGCTTCTGAAAGCAATGCACAAAGAAATAGGACATGGCATCAGAATCCGACATTTTATCTGAGGCCTTAATGTTTATGTGAGATTTAGAAGTTGTAAGATCTCTACACAATAATGAATTGTTTCACGTCTTATAAACTCCCACGGTGAAAAGCATCAGACAAAAGGGTAGGAGGGTGCACTTACAAAGCAATGTTGAAAAATACGATGAATGTAGTACTGTGGAAGAGAGCAGATTGTGGGATAGACTTCCCCTTGTAAGGATAAAACAGAGAAATGTAGCCTGCCACCGAAGATGCGACGAGAAATGCAACAGACAGGGATCCAAAGAGGACAGTTGGATCAGATGGATACTTGCATATGACTACATCTTTTCCGGCAATAGGGGTCCCAGATGGTGGCTGTTCGGTTCATGAGGAAAGAGCACATGTAAGAACCTCAGAAGTAATTTGAAAAATAAAGAAAAAAGAGGAGTGCGGGCTCATGGGCATGCGGGGAGGAAATGGATGTGATGTAATTCATACATGGGAAGGTCAACCATTGGATTTTTTCAACGATTTTTTCATTGCTCGATGCAGTAGGTTGAGATGATAGGAAAGCGGGAGGGCGTTGATAAGGTCGAACCGATGCCTAGCCATTAAGGCTGGGTTCGTGAGATGGCCAGCCCTCAACCTTAAAAGGTAAATATGATCTTTTTCGTGAAATAGGGGTGGGAGAAGAAATGTTGAATCAATCATGAGACATGAATTCCACATTATCAGTCGTTCAATGCAATAAAAATAAAGGAATGGTGTGTCAAAGTCGAAGATGGAACAAGGGAAAGTCGCAGCAAAACCTGCAGAAGAACTTTGTTTCGACTAGGAACAACAGCAGATAAAGTAAAGGGTAAGAGTTTGTTTGCAGGCATCAAGGAGGAGGAGGAGGCACCTTCTTGTTCTCCGCAATGACACCAAATACGAAGGACAAAATGCCCATAGTTGCCACAATCAAGGACATCTGCTTCATCGTGAAAGCCATTCTGCTCCTGCAACAATGCAAGAGATGATGGATTCATTGCAGGGGTAACAAAAAGCAAAATGAATACACGGATACAAGTCTCCACTTACGTTGATGGCGGTGGCAGGGGAATGATTGCGGGAGGCTTCTTCTCTCCCTGTGCCTCAGCCGTCACACCATATGAAGAAGCCAGAACATTTTCTTTTATGTTGTTCCGCGCCTCTCTGTCTGACTATTTTTGGCACTTTGTGTTGTTTAAAGTTGGGGTGAGGAGAGATGCTTGCTGGTATCTCGCCTTATCTGACGCTTTGACCCCTTTTCCATCTGGGGATTCCTATTTCTTCCTCACCTGCCACCTCCTCAACTTCTCAGGTATCAATCAAACGATGAGAAAATATTGTGTAGGCTGACCCATTCACGAATTTCAACCGATTATAATGTGTTCATCCGATTTTTGGTTAACTCGATTTTTATATCAATGGAAAGCTTGTGATCCGAACTTTTGAAAATGCAATTGGATTTTCAAAAATATGTTAGGATCGCAAATTTCCAAAGTTGGGCCGAACGGACTGCATATGGTATGATGGAAAGTTATCATATTTTTTAAAATCGAATTGCCATGATGGAAAGTTATCATATTTTTTATGTCAAATATCTAATCGCTATGATTTTAACAGTATTGGAAAGTTTATCACTTGATATTTGAGGTGGGATTAATAAATTGAACCAAGTAATCTCAAGACTATTTTGTAAAATAGAAAAAAAGAATTCTGTTTTAAGGAAAAATAGACTCTATTTCACACGTGTGGCATAATTTATTCAATTTCTTCGTGTAATGCCAACTAATCAATTTACTTATGTATTATATAAAAGTAATGATTTGTTCCATTTCATGTAAGGCAGACTTTTCTTGAAGGGAGGTTCGCGCACCATGTTTTGGCTCAGGCACCTTGCTCTGCGTTGGCTTGCCGTTAGTTACTCTATCGACAGTTCTCGGCTCGCTGCCGTCTCCTATGTAGATATCAATTTTATGGTGGCCGTGGTCCATTCCGTAGAGAATGCAGCGGGTGTTAAAAGAGAATGCAACAGGTGTTGAACATCAAGAAATGGGAGAAAATCTTGATGCCGATTTGCAAGAAAATAGAGAGAATCTTGAATCTTTGGCAGATTCAAGGAGTCCATGTATATACATACACCGGATCAATGTGATTAGACAAAAAGGGGAGTTCGAATTTTTAATTTTTACAACTGTTATTAAAGTTATGCCATCCTCTTTGAAAGGTGCATTCCGAGGCTTTTTTTTTTTGCTTATTTAGCACTCCAACTAGTCAATTAAGCAAACTTATGACCCAAAAATAACCTGACGGTTCACAACATATTTAGAAATTTAAGAACCTGATAATTTTATTTTTCAACACATCAGAGAAATTACCATCGCTTATTAAAGATTACGATAACATTAAAAAATTACCATCTCCCATTAAATTTATAACAAATCAATGAATTAAAAAAATGTCCATTTATTCGAGAATCGAGACATGCATAATTTGGTGAAAGGCTCAATTTTTTTTTATCAAAAGCAAATTGTATTCATTTCTCAAAACGATACATAAAAAGTACAATGACTTTCGTGGCAAAGAAAATCGAAGCAAGCCCACAATACAACAAAACAAGCCAAATCCAAAAAACAAGAAGGATCAACAGAACACCGACAGAGTTAAGCACATTCTCATTTCATAAAAATGGATCTGTCAAGCAAAATAATCTGCAGTCGATTACTAGATCTCGTATTATCATTAGTGAGAAGCACACGCCGAAAAAGTCCTTGTTCAATAACTACGACGTTACCTATTAGCGTTGCATGCCCAAGTCCGGCTTCCTCTACACTATCACTGTACGAAAACATCCAATATGGGTTGAAAAAACATAAATATAACATTTAGAAGAGCAAATCTCCATGGTTCAGCGAGACACCAAAGCTCTTATGATCATAATTGAAATTGGAGACAGATGACTTATACACGGATAAAAGCATGAGGGTATCGATTCCAAAAACATTATTAAACTCCCATATCTAAATTGAGAGAGAAAAGCAGAAGAGTTCAAACTCTTAGATCTATAATTAGACTGGGAGAAAAAAACTCTCAGGTTTAGATCGGGAGAGAAAAAAAAAACAAGAAAAGAAAAAAAAATAATTCAAACAAAATCAACTTGAAGGGAGGGTGAGACTAGATTAAACCCTTTCCATAACTGAAGCTTGAAGAAGAGGATGGTGAAAGGCTCGATTACTTAGCGACCAGAGCCCTCCAACACCAAGATCATGATTTGATTGCACTATGGTATTACGGATTCACCTTCCATAGATTTAGTTTCCTTCTTTTAACATGGAATCAATTTGAGTATAGACTATTTCATTGAAGAAAATTGCAAAACAGTATGAGCAATATTGTTACATATGAAAGTCCACTTTTCATGTCGGCAAGTATAATTATTTGAAATTTCCCCATCAAACCCTTTTCCCCTGGGAAAAAGACATTGATAGATCAAAATCAACTCAGCGTAATAAATGTAAGACAAAATATTGCGACTATTTTTTGAGTTGTGGAAACAAAATTATTGCACCAGCCAAACTTGGGATCATTGTTCAAAAAATCCTAGATCGTTTGTATGGTAATCAATTCAATCCTAAATCTTTCAATTATTTCAATTCATCCAATTTAGTCCTAAACCTTTCAATTATGCCAATTTAATCCTAAATTTTTTGACGATTTGCCAACTTAATATGAACCATTTTCACAATTTGCCAAATAGTTTTACATGAAGATTTCAAGTTGATCATATTTTAATGAAGATCTCCCAACATCCACGTTTTATTGGCCTGAGATCTCAATTAAGCTTGCCAACGTAAATTTATTAACAATGTGGAAATGCCATGTCAAACGAGCAGGAGTGACTTCGGATGGAGGGTCAAGAGGGAGCTTGATTTGGAATTTGATTAAAAGTTTGTGATTTTTTATGAAACAACAAAAAACTGGGGGTAGAATCCCTCGACCATTTTATGTTTTATGTTTTTTTTTTTTGGAGTTGGGCCATATCATGTATAAGCATAAAACTAATAATGATGAAAGAGGGAGAGGCATGAAATATGTGATGTCTTCCTTAACAATAGTAATAGACAAAAAAATACTCTTTTATACTTTCCATCTATAAATTTAGAATATCATTTAAATTTCAAAAGAAAAATAACGAAAAAATATAGCACGTGAATCTAAACGTCAGCATTCTGGTGAAGTTCACGTTATTATCGAGGGGCAGAACGGTTGAAATAACGAGCACTTGAATTTCATGTTCATTTTTACGGCCAAGAAAAGAATTTCATGTTTATTTTTACGGCCAAAAGAGGAATACATGTTCATTGGGCCGGGCCCATTACTTTTCGCTCGCTGAAGGTGGGTAGGGTTCGAATTAGACAGAGACCGAGAGAGAGATGGGGAGAGAGAGAAGGAATTTGCTCATCCGGGTCGGTTCCATCGGGAACATTCCGATCCACCTTCTCCGTCGCTCTTCCTTCTTCTTCTTCTTCTCCCCTTGTGTTTCTGCAAAAACCTCGTCACCCCTATTTAAACCGAGTGGGAATACGACCCCCCAACGCCCTCCCCCCAATTCCATCACAGTAGCTCGCTCTGACTGACTGGACTCCCCGGTGCAACTCGGTCGAGATAAGAAGGGACAGCCGCCATGGAAGAACCGACGACGAGGCAGCCTGCTGCGGTGGAGGAAGCGAGGAAGGAGGAAGAAGAGGCGGTGGCCAAGGCTCAGAGCCTCATGGACAGGGTCACCGCTTCTCCTGATAATCCCAGCCCTGCCCTCCTCCATGCTCTCTCCTCCCTTCTCGAGACCCACGAGTCCCGGTCGGTACCTCTCCTCCCTCCCTCTCTTCTTCCCTTCCTGCCCTACGCGTGCGTGCTGCTCGTGGGCATTCCGTCTTCTCTTTTATCTGTTCCGTTCATCGCTGAATATGTTGGTTTGGTTTTCTCGGGCTTTTGCCCCATCTCTTCCGGTCCTTTTGCAGATACTTGGAACGAAGTGATCACTCCTCCTCCAATAATGCTCGCTCCTCTCACACCATTGGGCGCCTCGGCAATTTACTCCGTGTGAGTTGGACGTCTCTTTGACCTTCATACTTTGCCACTTCCTTTCTCGGTTCCTCGCGACTTGCATTGCGGTGCAGCCTTCCTTGGCGCTAAGTTCCTTCCTTTCGACGTCTCTTGGAAAATTCTCCCGTAATGTAATTGTTGTCCTTTCGCTCACCCCGTGCAGGACAATGATGAATTCTTCGATTTGGTGTCTTCCAAGTACCTGTCCGAAAACACATTCTCAACGTCAGTCCAAGCAGCCGCTGCTAGGCTTGTTTTGGCCTGTTCGCTCACTTGGATGGTATGATTTATCTGTCCTTTCCCGGTTTCTTTTTCTTTTTTTTGACTTCGCAGTAGTTTCTCATTTTATTTGACAAGCTATATTAAATGGAACACAGTATCCCCATGTTTTTGAAGATGATGCTTTGGAGAACATAAAACGCTGGGTGCTTGATGACACCGAAAGATGTCAGGCTGACGATTCTAAGTTAAAGTTTGATTCTGGAAGAAAGGAGGCCTCTGACAATGATATGTTGAGGACCTATGCCACTGGACTTCTTGCAATCTCTTTGTCTAAGTATACTTCTCAAATTTAGGGGCTTTTGTGTGTTTAGGCTACTATAGTTATTATCCGTTTTTTTCCCCTTTTTTTGATAGTTCTGACTTTTATGATTGATTAGTGGTGGCTCATTGGTGGAGGATGTGTTGACTTGTGGACTGTCCGCCAAGCTTATGCATTATCTTCGTGTACGGGTCCTTGGAGATGCTGGACAGAGAGATACTACTCATCTGGCAGAGAGCAAAAGTACTTCTGTGTTGAATTCTGTTAGAGGTAGAGAAGAAAGTCGGGGGAGAGTGCGGCAGGTTGTAGAAGTGCCACATTCAGAGGATGTCGGGCCGCCAGATGAGAGATGCTTGGAGGATCAAGCTTCTGAAAGGGACCTTGACGGAGGCAGTGGTTGGCAAGCATGTGGAGAAGATAGCCGAATTGCTAGGGAACCACTCGATAGTCTAGCCAGTGACAAGTCAAAATCTGGAGATCTCGATGAAAGTGGTAGGGATGAATCTTCAAGGCGTAGAACACATCGTGGGTGGGCAAAATCAAGAGGGAAGGGGAGGGTTGGTGAAGGAGCAGTGGAGAATGAACAAGTTTTGATCTCTCCAGGTTCAGGTACTCGGTTAGGTTTGGGGCGGAGTATTAAAGATAAGAGCTCCTCGAGACATCTTGATGTGAAAAAAGTACCTGATACCCGGAAATTAGCAACTCGAGCTTCTGATGGTTTGTCCTCAGAAAGAGATGATTTTATGGAGCTAATTGGAGAATGTAAAGTTGGTAGTAGAGATATCTCTGATCTTGTGAAGCAAGCAGTCAGAGCAGCAGAAGCTGAAGCGAGAGAAGCAAATGCACCTGAAGAAGCCATTAAGGCAGCTGCTGCAGCTGCTGCTGAAGTTGTCAAAAGTGCAGCTTTGGAGGTACTCTGGCATCTGCAATTGTTTTTTCATTTCCCTAATTGCAGAAGAAAATTTTTGATTTTAACTTGCAGTTTGTAATGTTATTACAATTTTCATTTGCTTATACTTAGGAACTGAATGCCAAAAATGATGAAGAAGCTGCAGTATTGGCAGCTTCAAGAGCTGCATCTACAGTCATCGACGCTGGTCGTGCTGTAGAAATCTCCAGGTTAGTGATATCAACTTTTATCCATAATTTAATAGTTTTTACATTAGTGTAGGCTGCATTCTATTAATAAGGCTTCCACTATTTTTCTAGTCTGTTCAGTTCTTTAAATTCAGTTCATGGTTCATCCACTACAGGAAATCTATCAGCACTGTAATTGAATCAACAGATCAAGGTGGTACAGACGAAATAGATGAAGATGTTGAATACTTTATTCCTGACATTGAGTCCTTGGCACAACTGCGAGAAAAGTACTGCATCCAGTGCCTAGAGTTTTTGGGAGAATATGTTGAGGTTCTTGGGCCTGTATTGCATGAGAAGGGTGTTGATGTCTGTCTTGCTTTGCTCCAGAGGAGTTCCAAATATAAAGAGCCTTCAAAGATAGCGGTGCTTTTGCCCGATGTGATGAAGTTAATATGTGCTTTGGCAGCTCATCGGAAATTTGCAGCCCTGTTTGTGGATAGGGGTGGCATGCAAAAACTCCTTTCTATACCTAGAATTGCTCAAACCTTCTTTGGTCTTTCCTCTTGCTTATTTACTATTGGTTCTATTCAGGTGATTCTTTAAGCACTTGGCTTAGACGATTCTTCTGTTACTGTGTCGAGGCTCTGGTTTTAACGATGTCATTTACCTTAATTTATAACATATTCATCTCTTTGGGTCTAATCTTTTTAGGGCATTATGGAACGAGTGTGTGCTCTTCCTTCAGATGTTGTGCGCCAAGTTGTTGAGTTAGCTATCCAGCTTCTAGAATGCCCCCAGGATCAGGCGGCACGAAAGAATGCGGCCCTGTTTTTTTCTGCTGCTTTTGTTTTCAGAGCAGTCCTTGATTCTTTTGATGCTCTGGATGGTCTACAAAAATTACTGGGTGTCTTAAATGATGCTGCCTCAGTAAGATCCGGAGTCAATTCCGTATCACTAGGTCTCTCCGGTTCAAGTTCACTTCGGAATGACAGGTCACCTCCAGAAGTGCTTACGTCATCTGAGAAGCAGATAGCTTATCACACATGTGTCGCTCTGCGGCAATATTTTAGGGCACATCTACTATTGATTGTGGATTCAATTCGTCCATCTAAGACTAACCGCAGTGCTCCCCGGAATATTTCGAGCGTGAGGGCGGCGTACAAACCCCTTGACATTAGTAATGAGGCTATAGATGCCATATTCCTCCAATTGCAGAAGGATCGGAAGTTGGGTCCTGCTTTTGTGAGAACACGGTGGCCAGCAGTTGACAAGTTCTTAGCCTGTAATGGACATTTGACAATGTTAGAATTGTGTCAGGTAATTGGCTTTGTTCTGCCTTAACCTCTGGTTCTGTTTGCGGGCATTCAATGCATCTTATATTTCTATGCTCCCCCTATTCAGGCCCCACCGGTTGAGCGCTATTTGCACGACTTGCTTCAATATGCCTTGGGTGTTCTGCACATTGTTACGCTGGTACCTCAAAGTCGTAAAATGATAGTGAATGCCACATTGAGCAATGAGCGTGTTGGCATTGCAGTTGTATTGGATGCTGCAAATATTGCTAGTACTTATGTTGACCCAGAGGTGAGTGATCATTTAATGCTTTAATGTTGATCACTTTTATCGAAGTCTTTATGGCAACAAAAATCTGAGTCACGAACCTTCTGTTCTGCATAGGGCTTTCTTTCCTAGTAATTCTTATGCATGGTTTCTGCAGATCATACAGCCTGCTTTGAATGTGCTAATTAATCTTGTGTGCCCTCCGCCTTCGATTAGCAATAGACCTCCTATGCTTGCACAAGGTCAGCTGTCTGCTGCTGCCCAAAGCTCCAATGCCCTTGCCATGGAATCTAGAGATAGAAATGCAGACCGCAGTATCACAGATCGGAATGATATACGGGATCGGAATGGTGAATCTAGTGGGGTTGATAGAGGGTGCACTACGTCATCTGGGACTCAATCCAGTACAGCTCCTTTGACACCTGTTTCTGCATCAACTTCAGGATTAGTTGGAGATCGTAGAATATCTTTAGGTGCCGGAGCGGGTTCTGCTGGTCTTGCTGCGCAGCTGGAGCAAGGATATCGTCAAGCAAGAGAGGCTGTCCGTGCTAATAATGGCATAAAGGTTCTTCTGCATCTCCTCCAGCCACGAATATACTCGCCTCCTGTTGCTCTTGACTGCATACGTGCTCTGGCTTGCCGTGTACTACTTGGTTTAGCCAGAGATAATACGATTGCTCACATATTAACAAAGCTCCAGGTGAGCAGCTTCTTTTCTCCGGACTTGTAGATTATACATTTAGGAACATTTGAATATTACTCCGATGATGCTTGAACTGCGAGTTGTTCGTTTACATCCTGAGATGTGGATTCTGTTGGGCAGTTTTCTGTACCATATGCAATTTTTGAACATATTTAATCACTTTGAATATGCACTTTCCTTATTTTATAGAAGTGGCGCTGCACTCGTCTCGAAATGTTGGATAATTGTTTTGCAGAGTTTCCAAGTCTTTGACTCAAGGAATCTGAGTCAGTCACCAATAATTTTACGTTGGATAATTTTTTTTCGATCCAAAGTTCGATTTGGTTCGTCGACAGATACAATATTCAATCTTTTGTGTAATATGGAATTTATTTGATTTTTTTCTTAGGTTGGGAAAAAACTGTCAGAGCTCATTCGAGATTCTGGAAGCCAGACACTTGGGAATGAGCAGGGTAGGTGGCAAGCTGAACTAGCCCAGGTTGCCATTGAACTAATAGGGGTAAGCGGATGATTTTCCTCATCTCAACTTTTATCGACAACTACATATGTCTGGGATGCAACAAAGTGCGTAATGCTCCCACACGTGATATCATTTATCATAGCAAGATTTTCAGAATATGCACGTGTTTTTAAGTGTCAATTGTCATTTGATTCTACTTGATCCCAACTCTGTTTGCTACCTAATTTGTTAAATTCTTAGAACATCCCAAGTTAGAGATCGCTTTTTTTTATGCAAATTTGCTTATCAATGTTTTGCATTGTATGCATAGGTTTTTTTTTTTTTAGATTAAGAGAATGAGAATCGGGTGTATGAGGTTACAACTTTGATAGTGTATTAGTTTGAGTTTTTTGCTCCCCAGCTTGGTAAAGATTTTTTTACCTCCTTCTTAGTGGGCAAGCCATGTAGAAACTCTTTGTTGTTAGCTTTCGATACGTTACACTTTCCTTGCTTACCACATAAATCTTGTATTTCATGAAAGGTTTCCTGGAAGCCCTGAACCTTTAACCTTTTTTACAAAATGCAATGGACTCCAGAACCTCTCGATTAGAAAAGTCAAGTTCTTAAACTATACAAAACAAAACGCATTCAAGCCATTCTACTGGGTATTGAATACATGAATATTGGCTACTTGGCAGCAGGCCACTACTTAGGAGAAAACGGAGATCTGACTTTCTTTTTGAATATTTAAGACTTGAGTGCACTAATGGGAAGGTTTACAAGCTGATTGCATTCCATATACAAGGTTACTTTTTTCCCAAGTAGTTCTAAATAGCGATAGGCAAAACTTTTATGGGAGTGACACTATGGATACCCATATTTCATTGCTTGCATAGTGCCCGATGAGCCCATAGGGTCTCTTTCTGTTTTTTTTGCTCTCACTACTAACGATTACTCTTGCCCGAAAACAGCCATCATGTTTTTAATGATGGATACAGAGGAAAGAGGAAGGGTTTATCCCTGCATGGCCGGGTAGGTCTTTAGAAGTTTAAGTAAATTATGGCATTGTAAAAGAAAAATGGAACCGATCCTTATGGCGATCAAAATTGTGTAATAGCTCATGCATATTAAGAAATGCTTTACATGAGAGAGAGAGAGAGAGAGAGAGAGAGAGAGAGAGAGAGAGAGAGAGAGCCGCCGGCTCTAGGATGCCTTCCATCTCCCTTGTCCCCAAATCCCCTCTGGTCAAAAGAGAAGAAAGGAAACTTGGTTGGAATGCAAGAGAGGATCCTTATGGAGTTTTTTTTTTTTTTTTTCCCTTTTCTAGTTTCTGTGTGATGCTTCTTGTTCCAAATGACACAAATTTGCTTTCATTGCAAAGCACAGTTGTTACTTAATTTTGTTTATGCATATGTAGATTGTGACAAATTCAGGGCGTGCCAGTACGTTGGCGGCTACTGATGCTGCAACCCCTACCTTGAGGCGCATAGAACGAGCGGCTATCGCCGCTGCCACTCCCATCACTTACCACTCCAGGTTTGTTTTTCTATTAAGTGAACTCTATATTTTGTTGATGTCAATGATTAATGACTCATTAATTTAGCCTCCAAACTGTCTTGCCCAACCAATATCAGGGAACTGTTACTCCTTATCCACGAACATCTGCAAGCATGTGGTTTGGGTGGGAGTGCTACTATGCTGCAGAAAGAGGCTCAATTGACTCCTCTCCCGTCGACGGTGGCCCCAGCATCTCTTTCATATACAGCATGCACCCAAGAATCAGCCTCTGTACAGCTTCAGTGGCCCTCCGGTCGCTCCCCATTTGGCTTTCTATCTGAAAAGTTAAGATTCCCTGAACATAATGATATTTCCAGATTGAGGTGTGACCCAGCAGGATCTTCAATACGGAAGAAGCCACTGGTTTTCTCACCTAGTTTTGGTTCACAATCAAGGCAGATGTCTTTTCATGATGGGAGTTCACAACTTAGTAAAAAGCTATCCAGTGTCATAAAACTGCCTGCACAAGTAATTGTACGTGAAACTCCATCTGAAGCCACAGGGAAACCAATTTTAGAGAGTGATTCCCTATGTAAAACTCCTATTATATTGCCAATGAAGAGAAAACACTATGAGATAAAAGATGGTGGCTTTGCAATACCTGGGAAGAGGTTACAAACTGCTGAGCACGGGCTGTGCTCCCCTACTTGTGTGACACCTCATACATTCCGTAAAAATGGTACATCAACTGATCCCTCTGGGTTGTCCACACCAAACTCAACTAACAGGGACTTGCATGGGCGATCAACATGTCTTTTATCTGATGTGGATGATAGTCCGTATGTTAATTGTCAAACAGGTCACATGACTTCCGCTGACCATGGGTTACTGAATGATCCCCATTCTAGCAATAACATGGAGAGGTTAACTCTAGATTCTCTTGTTGTTCAGTATCTGAAGCACCAGCATCGTCAGTGTCCTGCTCCAATTACTACTCTTCCACCTCTCTCACTCTTACACCCACATGTTTGCCCTGAGCCAAAACGGAGTCTTGATGCTCCATCAAATGTTACAGCGCGTCTTGGCACACGGGAGTTCAGAAGTGTGTATGGTGGAGTCCTTGGAAATCGCAAAGATCGTCAATTTGTTTTCAGTAGATTTAGACCATGGCGGACATGCCGAGATGACAATAGCGGTCTCTTGACTTGCGTAGCTTTTCTTGGGAACTCTTCTCATATTGCAGCTGGTAGCCATGGTGGAGAGCTCAAGATCTTTGACACCAATACCAATAGTGGACTAGACAGCTGCACAAGCCACCAGCCTCCTTTGGTGCTTGTTCAGTCATATGTGTCAGGTGATACACAGCTGCTGCTCTCATCAAGTAATCAGGATGTTCGCTTGTGGGATGCATCTTCTATAGGCAATGGACCATTACATCCATTTGAAGGGTGCAAGGCTGCTAGGTTTAGCAATTCTGGGGGCCATTTTGCTGCATTGTCATCAGATTTAAGCAATAGGGAGATTCTCTTGTACGATATCCAGACCTATCAGATGGATCTAAAATTGTCGGACACAACTTTTGGTTCTACAGGTCGGGCGCACATGTATTCTCAGATACACTTTAGTCCATCAGATGCAATGTTGCTCTGGAATGGTGTATTATGGGATCGGCGAGTTTCCGGCCCAGTTCATCGATTTGATCAATTCACAGACTATGGGGGCGGTGGCTTTCATCCTGCTGGCAATGAGGTAACTAAATGTTTGTATCGTCTTTCTGTGCATGCTGTTATATTTAAGTGCAGATAATTGATTGGCTGTTCACAACTTCACGTTACTTGTAAAATTTATAGCTCCTTTGTTGAGAATTTAATTTCAGGTGCCTCTCTCTCTCTCTCTCTCTCTCTCTCTCTCTCTCTCTCTCTCTCTCTCTCTAAATGTCCACTTGTGATTCTATAAGTCTGTAGTGGAGGGAATCTCGAATATACAAGCTAGTAACATGAATTCAATCTTGTGAGACAAGTTAACTATAGAACTACTGTAATGTGTGTAGGTGCTGTTGTCTTCTTTTCAACCCTATAACTTTATTATACAATAATGTTTTTGGTGGGACTTGCCTTTGAGTTACAAGGGGTCGGTACTGATGCTTAGATAGCAATTTGTTTGCGTACGATAGTTGTGCCTTTAAATTAAGAGGGGTTGGTCCATTATGCTCGGTTATCTTGTGTGTAATAGACACGCGCTTGTTGGTGGGTCGCATTTAAGTTTGGTTCCATTGCTGTAGTTGATTAATTTCTATGATCTCGTTTCAATTTAGTGTGCTTGTATTTAGTTTTCTTACCATCTGAACTTTCGTGATTATCCCATGGTTCAGGTTATAATAAACTCTGAGGTGTGGGATCTCCGGAAATTCAGACTGCTCCGGAGTGTTCCTTCCCTGGATCAAACAGCAATAACATTTAATGCACGTGGTGACGTAATTTATGCAATCTTGAGGAGAAACCTTGAGGATGTAATGTCTGCTGTTCATACTCGACGTGCCAAGCACCCTCTTTATGCAGCATTTCGCACAGTTGATGCTGTCAACTATGCTGACATTGCAACTATTCCAGTAGATCGCTGTGTCCTCGACTTTGCAACAGAACCGACGGATTCATTTGTGGGGTTGATCACGATGGATGATCAAGAAGAGATGTTATCTTCTGCTAGGGTCTATGAGATTGGTCGACGGAGGCCAACAGATGACGACTCTGATCCTGATGATGCTGAGAGCGAGGAAGATGAGGAAGAAGAAGATGACGATGCTGACGTAGATCCTATATTGGGCCCGGGTCTAGAGGGCGATAGTGATAGTGACCCTGATAATATGAGCAATGACGATGATAGTTTGAGTGATCTTGATGACGATGACGAGGAAGATGGGGATTTTATAATGGATGGTTTTGATTTTGATGGTGGACCTGGAATATTGGAAATTGTGACCGAGGGAGATGACGACGATGATGATGGAAGTCAGATGGTCGAATCTTTCAGTAGTGGTGATGAAGAGGATATTGTGCGCAATGGCTTTGGCTTCTAATTGTTGCCAAACGTTGCTGTAAAACTTTTCCATATGTTTAGATAGTTTGATTTTTTTTTCCATTTTTGTTGAAGATTACTGGATAGGTGAGGATGAAATGAATTATATGATGTAAGTATTCAGTATCTCATGCAAATACCGACCTATCCTTAACGAGTCTGAATTAGTTCAAAACATGAACATATTCCTATGTGGGCAATTCTCTTATTGGCCATTGAATGGAGATCGTTTGGAGTTCCCCACAACAATTAGACGGGTAATGGTCTTTGAACTATAATTAAAGTCACTAGGATGCTCTGAAATGGTTATCGATCTTATTCTTGGAACACATTTAGTCGTCATCGTCTATTGTGCAGTAAATGAAAGGGTACTTGTGCAGACCCTTTATACTTAAGCTCATTGCAGTAAAGAAATTGCTCTCTAGGTTTTGTCTCCGTAAGATATCTCCCTCTGTACTATGCACGTAGTAACCTTGTAATAAATTCCCATCAGTTTCAAGCTTGAGATATCCGAATCATAAACAAATCAAAACTGGCTTCTGTCCTACTCATTATCCAGATCGGTAAAAATCCGAATGCGCTGTAATCTGGAAGTTCGTGTGCACCAGTTGGTCAAAACTTGAGCCGAGCCTATTGCATATACTTCCACCTCCTTGATATAAACACTGAGGAGAAATCATGCACTACATCAATTGCATGTAATTCGACACACTTTATCTTTACGTCATCAGAATTATATAGCGAGTTGCTTTTGTTAAGGGGAAACAAACTAATGGTAATATAACTTTTCAAACCATGCTCATGTCTTCTATGGGGCAGAGGGAGAGAGAGATTTTACCCAAATCCTCATTCTCATTGTCCGATTTCATTTGGCAAGGGACAAAAGACGAAAAATGTCTCAGTTACAAATGGCTAATCATGAAAAATTATTTTACCGAAAAACACCAAAATCAAGGAGCACCATATGATTGTGTCAGAGAACAACCTGATTAGAACAGCATTACTAAATCTGTTCTCATGGGGAGATTCTAAGGGGATCACGAGGGAAAAGAGAGGTTTTCCTGATGTTGTTAAGACCGCAGAAGAGCATAATTACCCGCTCCAGTCCCACTCCAAAGCCCCCATGTGGAGGAGCACCATACCTGCACAAAATCACCAATTACAATGACTTGTCATAATGGAGAGAAATAATCATGTTCCCCTTGGTCAACTAGCTGACCAAGCACTGAATTTGGATCACCAGGCTTTGATAAGCTAAGGCAACCATTTCTTCAATGATAGCACAATAAACCGACCATTCCTAGGAGAACAAAGATGACCAAACTGAAATACCTGAAAGAGTCGATGTATGTTTCAATAGTCTTCACATCAATTCCACATGCCTCTGCACGCTTGGCGAGAAATTCAGGAACATGGACACGCTGGGCTCCTGAGATGATCTCCTCGCCTGGGACAGAGTAATACAAATCAGAAGTTTGCAGTTGAACATGGATTGAATGCAAGCTTTGCTGGTCAAAAGAGACTCATATGGGCAACTCTCAACCGTCTATATCACAATCATGTAAGGACACAAATAAGATTTACTGGGTGTCGGTAAACGGCCTGGAGATGCAACTATATGATAGAGGCCATGCAAAAGAGAAAGGAGAAGCCTCAAAATATATGCAAAAAGTTCTAAACCATCTAGGAGTTATGGCAGATATGTCTCTATATAAGACTTCATGGTATATAAGAATCAATGGAACATATAATTCTCCTGACATTTCAAGCCTTTGCTTCCATCGATTTCCCCCCTATGTTTCTTTTTGAACAATTTGAACATGCATTCTAAACAATTTCAAACAAACTGTAAGGCCAAATAATCAAGACAAAGGCATAATTCCCAAACCATCAATCAGAGAAAATTTGCTGAGGTATAGAATGGCCCAAAACTTTACCTCTAATAAAAACATCAAATGAATTACTGTAGGCGGGATCGTCATAGCATGGCATGGTGTAGAATGGCCTAACTGCCAAAGGATAACGGTGAAGTATATAGAACTCGGTGCCAAACCTACAATCAAAAGAAAGCTTGGTAAGTTAATTATATAGAAAAATAATTGCAATAACAATCAGAAAACAAACTTAGCACTTTAGGCACATCAAAGAATATTGAACTTATTACTTTTCTAGAACCAGCTGACCCAATTTCCTCTCTACTTCTGTGCTTAAGTCACCTAGAGGATCAATCTCAACACCGGCATCCTGTACAAGCATAGTAATGTCAAAGCACCAAAGGGAAAATTCAGCAATTGTGAAGATATGCAGGATCAGAGCCAAACTAAATACTTCAAGAGCACTTATCCACACACCAGTAACTGTAAAAATTGGAAAAAGCAACCTCAAGGATTTTGGACCAGAGGCGATTAGTGTCAGGACACTACCGACTTTAAGTATTAAATCTGTAAGTTGCTTCCATCTATACATGCTATTGGACAATGAATTGACTCCAGATTCCAATGCACTCATTCCAAGGGAGACAAGAAAACACAACTCCAAATAACAATAAATAAAGAAACAACCAACCCCTTGTTGACTACGTGAATCTTAGTCTTGAGGGTGCGTCTATAGATTTAGCTAATAATGAGAGCTTATTGCTAAATATACATGATTTTCCCTACACAATCTACAGTAAAATTCACTAAAACCCAAGTTCCAGCAGAAAACTATCCATGAGAAAATATATTGACCCAAAACAAATGCTGGAACTCAAAAATATAAACTGGATCTGTCACATTCAAAGTAAGTTATTTATTAACCAGGATGCATCAAGCTAGGGCATAAGGATGATTCTGGGAATGCTTTGACATCTCATAAGTTGAGTGTTTATTATCCACAAGTACCAATGAACCCATATGTTGCCATTCTTATCTGTTGTTATTTTTTTAAATCTCCGCAGTTATTTAGCTGCTAAAGAATTTCTCCTCACCTTGAGCATTTGAACCCCTTCTTGAAACGTAAGCCGCAAAGTCTTTCTCAAGTACTGCATATAACAGTTATTGCCAATGAGTTGCACTACATTTTTGTAAACATTACCAATTGTTATGAGGATTGCAAAAAAAAAGAAGAAGAAAATTAGATCATATCATAACCTTCAAAGGTTCAAAAGGATATTGTCTTCCAACAGCTTCAAGTTCTTTCTTGCAACTCACATTCAACGAGTCAAACATTGTAACAAACAACTGGTCGACGATGTCCATCACCTGCACATAAAAGTCTGGTTCACTGAACTCAATTTAAGCAAAAAATAAATGTAAAAGTACCCAATCCCACCTCAAAATAATGCTTCTTAATCTCCATTTCAACATCAAGCCCAGTAAATTCACACAAATGCCTGTGTGTGTAGGAGTCTTCTGCCCTAAAAACAGGGCCAATCTCAAAAACACGCCCAAAATCACCACAAATAGACATTTGCTTGTGAAGCTGAGGTGACTGCGCCAGGCATGCAGGGCGCCCTTTATAGTCCAGCTTAAAAACAGCAGAACCTCCTTCACTGGATCCAGCTATAAGTTTCGGCGTATGGATTTCAATAAAGCCTTCAGATAACAAGAACTGCCTAAATATCTGAAACAATGTGGAATCATACAAGTTTAGGTGTCAGACTCAAAACACAGTACTTAAGACAACCATATATATCAAACTAGGAGGAACCTTGGGCACGCTTAATGCATGAGTGGCCAGAGCATCAGCATCTTATCTTAAGAAATCAGACAATCTGTTATTTGGAGATCGGTGACTACCAAAAAAAAAACAACAGACTTCTGCATTATAAAGCTCCCCTATGTTTTGAGGCACACACTCCTCAATGATTGGAGGAATAACATAGGCATCAGATAAACTATTTTGGACATTTAACATTTTACACCTAGACATCTTGCAGTTATTTACTGTACATACTGAAAAGAGAACAAGACAGAATCCTGTCATTTTTATGGACTAGCTGTTGATCTAGGCACGGTCTGCGGAAGAGGGGACAAAAAGGAATACAATGAGTATGCGAATTTCATCGGGGATGGGACATGAGGAAGCTCACATTGCTAACTTGACTCTGGATTCGAAAGATTCCTTGATTGGCAGGCGTGCGTATGTCGAGGACTCTGAAATTTAACCTCGTATCCTGATTAACACGAACGAGCTGCTCTCCGGCCTGCAAAATATGCAAACACGGAACTCAAACAACGGGATAGCCTAGCCGGGACGGGAGCCGAGAGGTAAAAGGGAGATTATCGAGGGAGGGGGCGGGGCGAGACCTGGAGAGCCTTGTCGATCTCGGCCTCGCTGCGAGCAGCGTCCTCGAGATTGATGGGAAGGGTGGGCAAGGCCTTGCTGACGCAGTAGAGCCTGTTGACCTGAATCTCCACCTGCTGGGAAGCGCCCTTGATGGGGGAGGAAGGAAGAGTGAGGGTGCCGTGGACGTCGACGATGGACTCGCGATTCAAGGAGGCGACGAACTTGACCATCTGCCTGCTGACGGACCCCTCCTGCTCGGTGACGACGCACTGCACCGTGAAACCCTTGTCCCTCACCACCACGAAGGCCATCTTCTTCCCCACTGCTCGAATGGCCTGCGCCCTCCCCCTCACCAGCACGCTGCTGGCCATCTTCATCTCCTCCGACAGCGCGCCGACCTCAGTGTAGGGCTCCCCGACCTCCTCCTTCGACTGCAGATCGGACAGGGGGACATCCCCGTAGCTGGCAGCGAGGGGATCCTCCTCACCGGGGGGCGAGGATGCAGCGGAGACGGCGGCGGAGGCCTCGAGGCGGCGGCGGAGCTTCTCAAGCTTGGCCTCTTCCTTCTTAGCGGCCTTCTTGCCTAGTTTGGGCTGCTCTTCCGACGGGTGGGCATCGGCTTCAGAAGACGCCATGGTGGTGGTGATTGTTTTGGAGGAGGAGGAGGAGGAGGAGGAGGAACTGATGAATGGGGGCAATGCAAAAGTAAAGTAATGCCAGCCAAGTAGAAACACAATTCAGAGAGAGAGAGCGAGAGAGAGAGAGAGAGCGGGGCGAGGAGACGGAGAATAAAAGAGACCTTACAAAACCGTAGCCTCCACGCCAAAAGCACAAAATCCCCTTCTCTCCCCCCGGGTCGATCCGGGGGGTAAATTCCCACCCCCTGTTTTGGTAGCCCCCGTGGTCCGGTATTTGGTTACGCTCCTCCGGAAATAAATCCGAATTTGATATAAAACTTTTCACAAAAAATTAAACAAAATTATTTTTATCTTTTGTCGGAGCCGAGCACCACCACCACCACCCAAATTATCTCAGTCACTTCCGGCCACCTCCTTCCCCATTTCGAGCTCAACAATGGCCGAAGAAGACGCGACTTCAACCATCCGGCCTGATCTCCCCCACCGGCCGCGCCAAGGAAGATCACGAAGCTCGACCGAGACATCAACAAGGTGAACTCAGAAGGTCACCTGCTCCACGTAGCTCTTCCTAGAGCCCCTCGCCGAGAGATCCGCGCAGGTCACCACCGAGAAGCAGCGAAGGACCGCGGCACTGGTCGGGGTTGGACCAGTCACGATTGATCGTGTTCGGAGCAATGCAGCACAGCGAGTTCATCCTTGGACCGTCATCGACGAAACCCAGCCCCCGCACCATTCCCTCGCGTTACTTGTTTGCTATCGGTCCTTCACCCATATTTAGACTTGGATGGAATTTATCATTCGATTAGGGCTGCATTCCCAAACAACTCGACTCACCAATAGTGCCTCATGGTGCGAAAGGATTCGGACACATCCACTTAAGGTATAACAATATGACAAAGTTCTAGCATACAAGTTTAGGGACGACATTACGTATCGAGCATACAAATTTTAGGACGATATTGTACATTGAGCTAGATATGTGGCTAGCATCTCTCGGGTCACTAATCATATTCAACAGACGCCTCATATGTTGTTTATTCGAAAGGAAAATTTGGCTGCATTTCATGGAACCAAAGCCGAAAACGAGTCTGCCTACCTCTGATTGGTTCAATTTGGTTGGAATTCACTATTCGTGTTCAATTTGGTTGAAAACGAGTCTGCCTGCATCTTCGGTTTGACTGCCAAGCACTTTATATTTCTCTCAGTTGCCGGGATCATTACTCTTTCGCGCTGATATCATGTACGCTTGGGGAACCTCAACATGTTCCTAATTATGCATGAACTCTGCCACTTTATCATATGGTTGGGGAATTTCTACATTGACTGATCACCCCTATCTCTCTTAAGTCTCCCCTTACAATACATTCTTAAACATATACTTCTCTCCAATCACATTTTAGCTTCTTTTTATCCCCGCATGCACATGCGCGGGCTCATTTGTAGTAGACACATTCATATGAGGCCAACCAAAAACAAATCAATCCAATCCTTAAAGATAAAAGCCGAGGCTTGGAATGTTTTTTCTGTAATTGCCTCGATAGGATAGTTTGTTGATAAGATGGTGGCATGTGCCACTTTGATTTATCTAGTGTGCAGTAAGCATTTGATAGGATACACAACTAAGTTCTTACTACGCATGAGTTCATATCAATTTCAAGCAGGTGGGATGAAGGTCGTAGTTGCAGTCTTCACAAGACAATGCCCAGAACCTCCCTCCTCTCTTGCACAAGTCGCATACATACGCCTTCGCCATTCCCGGCTTCAGTACATGCTCGTGCCTCGCGTCCTTCACCTCCCTCCCCAACTTCTCTCCTTCCTTCCTCAACACCTCTTCTATCTCTCTCCTCCTCTCCGCCATGAACGGGAACCCCATTGCCCCGTACTCCGACACCATCTCTCTCCCCTCTCTGCTCGCCGTCTTCCCATCTTGGCCTATGATTATCAATGCCGGGATCATCCGGATGTCGAAGATTCTGCACAGATCTTTTCGGCTCTCATCCTCGTATGGAACGAACGGCCACGGCATGCTGCTAGTGTACGCATCGAATTCTTCCTTATTACCATCTGTCGAAATGAATATAACCTCGAAGCATTGGTCTCTAGTGGCTGCTTTGAGCTCCGCGTAAGCTTCCATGAGTTGCTGAGTGAAATCGGAACATGGAGGACTCCAACTTGCCCCGAAGTAGAGCCCTATGGTCTTACCAATCAGATGGGATACCGACAGCTGAAAATAGGAGACGTGCGTTACTAATGCAGTAGAACCAACATGTGCAACAAACAGAATAGCATCAGTGAACCATCAAACATACCCTTCCAGCTCCACCGTCGGAAAGGAACAAATAGTCTCGACCTTCCCCTGCAAATAGGTGCTCCAAGTTTCCACCTTCGCGCCTGGAAACATCAAGAATCTTGAGTTCCTCCAGTCTTTTCTTCGTGAAAGGGAACGCTTCAGCTCCATAATCTTCTATCAAACCAATCAACTCATCATGACCCGGCATCTCTTCCGAGGTCAAGGGAATAAGGGATGGAATGCGATGGACGCGGTAGTGTTTATTGAGTCGTCCGCGCAAGCTCGCATCGAAGGGGACAGCGAGCCAGGGCATGCACCGGAAGTGCTCATGGAAAGCATTCTCATCATGATCCAAGGAAACGAATAGGATCTCGAGTGGATGCTCACCAGCAGCATTTACAGTCTCATAAAGCTGCGCGAGCTGAGGAATGAAGGTTCTACAAGGCCTGCACCAATTTGCAGAGAAGAGGATGCAGATTGACTGGTTTTCAAGGGATGAGAGGGGAACCTGATGCGATGGCCCAAAAAAGAAGAGGAAAATAGTGCAATCAGCAAGGATGATCCATGACCAAAATGAAAGGATGATAGAGGGGATAGGGTACGAACCTGGCCATGAGAAGACAGGAGACAAGTGACCCCATGAGAAGCCAAGACGTCGAGAGCAATTTGATCGGACATAGCGAATGCAAAGTAGCGAGAGAGAGTCGTGGAGGGGAGGGAGTGCATATAAGTGTTGGGGGATGACACCAAGTGAAGTGGGGATAAGATCGAAATGAGATGCTTTGCTTGCTGCCAGGGATTGTGCTAAAAGTATATACCCTTTTGGCTGCACGAATGGTTCGGCACGTCAGGGCGGTGTTTAAATTGCACTAAAGGGGTCGAGGGGAGGAAGAAGTGGCGTGTAGGGAAGGTAAGCTACAGAGAGAGAAAGATGGGTAGGAGAGAACCAGAACCCCATTGCCCACTGGGGGCGTTTGGGTGGAAGAATGAGATGCAGATGCCTGCAAATGCAGACATGGGCATGGGCCAGGGCCCTCAAAAAAGCCCATGTTCTGTCAAAAAGGAACAAATGAGAGGGGGACCATGATCATGCCGATGATTCATCGCCGACGACAGAGCCAGTGAAGGTCCGAGGAAGATGGCGGCGACGCTGAACGTGTTCGTATACGGGAGCCTTCTAGCCGACGACGTTGTCAGGGCCCTCCTCAATCGCGTCCCTCCTTCCTCCCCGGCCCTCCTCCCTGAATTGTCCGTTCTTTCCCTCTGTTTCTTTCCTTCTTCCTCTGTTCTTTCCTTCGGTTCCCCAAATTCGATTCCATTCGGTTCGAAACCGAATCTCACTCTCACAGTCTCTGTCTCTGTCTGTCTGTGGGTGTTGCAAATGGCGAATTTGAACGCGAAAAAAAGAACAGTCACAGGTTCAGCATCAAGGGTCGGGTTTATCCTGCTATTCTCCCCCTCCCCAAACACACCGTCGCCGGCAAGGTCTGTGTCTCTCTCTCCCCATTTGTCGGGAATAATCGTTGTGATCATTTCTCTTTGCCTCTTCTTTGGTAGACATAGGTTGTATCAACTCATTAGGATGAGGACTAGCATCTTCACTTATGAGTTTGCTGCTCCCCCACTAAAAGTCGTCTTCTTGCTTCTTGCATGATTGCCCTTGTTCCCTTTTAATAGCTAGAGCCTGGATGTGCCTTCTCATGTGATATTATTCAACCTCTAAAAGTTTCCACTTTGTGTTATGATCATAAGGAATGTATCCTTTTCCTCATGGCTTCTGCAATTTTTCCTCTTGCAGGTATTGATGGGAATCACTGTTCCTGAACTGGATGTCTTAGATACATTTGAGGATGTCGAGTACGCAAGGACCACTGTGCAGGTCACATTGTTGGTTTGTTACTTCACTCCTTTCGGTTCATTGCTTTTCTGGCTTCGCGTGTCCCATCTTCATTTTAAATTGTGCGGATTCTCCCTAGTTATCAAGAATTAAGATGCTCCCACTCCTTACGATGATTACTTCAGGCAAACCACACATTGTCTTCTCTGTAAATTTATGTCATCATTTTAGTGCATTTGATTTTCCTTCTGCTTTCATCATGAAATGAATCAACACCTCAGATGTCTACATTATCTAAGGGATGATATTGAGGCCTTTGCAGGATGGTTCTGACAAATTGGAAGCTGAAGCTTATGTTTGGAGCAACAAACATGATCCAAACTTGTATGGAGACTGGGACTTTGAGGTACGTCGGTTTCCTTTTTCTTCATACTGTTAAGCTTTTTCTTCCGTGCGGATGATTGTCGTATAGGGTTAAGCTACAAAGTCTTGCATAATTTGAAGTTGCGGCACCTTCTTCCCAGCAATTGTGATTTTGAACTGTTTTCTACCAACCGGAGCTTTTCTCTTCTTTGTTGTTTTTTCTTTTTAAGTTATCTACTGTTGTTGTAACCTTTAGTGATTATTATTATTTTTCTTCTGTTCGTTCAATATAAAAATTTTTTCTTCATGCTCTTCTAAAGGAATGGAAACAAAAACACATGGATGACTTTCTTAAGATGACCGTGGGTTTCATGGAGGAACTAGAGCAGCCTGAATCCAAGCCTAGGGTGGCGACCTATGAATCTTTCTATCGCCAGGATGCTGATAATTCCCCAGCACCTTGATTTCTTCTCCAATATTTATATTCTGAATTATTTTTACAAATTGCCGGTACAAATTTCTGGTATCATGATCCTGCGTCATTTATCTCTGTGAGCAGCTACGTAAATTGTAGTTGCCAGGACGTGTTAATGCCATTGTACAGATGCTATCTATTCTTGGAAGTAGTAGATTTTTCACTAGGCTTTTTCTTGTTCTTCATGGTCTGATTCAATATATATTTTCTTTTGATGCAAGTAAATTGTAGTTGCCAGGACGTGTTAATGCCATTGTACAGATGCTATCTATTCTTGGAAGTAGTAGATTTTTCACTAGGCTTTTTCTTGTTCTTCATGGTCTGATTCAATATATATTTTCTTTTGATGCAAGTAGAGAGATGACTTTTATATATAAGTTGGGTGTCCTCGTGTGTTTCCGTGCAGTTGTGTTCATGTCTTTTAGTTTTTTTTTTTTCGTTGCCCTTGTTTGGATGAGTTGTGTGTAGGAGAAAGGCAAAATCACACACAGAGTTTGATGAGAAATGTCCTATAAGATTATGGTGATGTCCATTGGCTTGTGCATCAAGTCATCGCTGTTTACTGTCATAGTTCTTAGTCCAGGCTTTGTCTTGTGTTCAGAGTTCAAGGTATACAAATGCGTTACATTCCCGTTTTACAATGAAGGCAAAGTATTTGTACCAACAGATTTCTTGCTGTGATTGTAAGCCCTGGATTATCATTTAACATCAGTCATTGATATGATTCTTTTGAATGATGTAAACTCGGGTTTTCCTAAATCTGTGTCATCATAAATTTCCATGTTTTCACTGGGGTCATTGCGTCATGCATATTCATAGCGAGCAGATAATTAATGGTCATGTCATGTGTCTCCTTGAACAATGCACACAAATTTGAGCAGACGACTTTCTCCAAGCCTAGATGTCTCCAGTCAGGCAGGTTCTCAAGATGGACCAATTTCAAGGCTCGTGGCATTAGCTTCTGAGTGGGTTCATTGCTTTATTGCCTTTTCCCTACTTTCCTGGTCTTAGCATGTTTGTTCATCTGGAAATTGATGAGGTGGAATCACTTTATAAGTGGTTTGTTTCAGAAGGCAAACCGATTATTGCCTATCAAGCTAGATGGTATTCATGACTATTGCTAAGTGGTCCCTGTTTTTAGAAGATATTTGGAAGGACCTCCAAAGTTTGGAATAAGGCTTAATTCGACTCTTAGTTGTTTGTCTCTCTGTTTCTCAGCTGGTGGTGGCCAAGAGAAAGTCATCAGCTGTGGCAGCCTTGGGCTGATATCTTATCCAGTAGATTTGAATAATGCTATCCATTCAACTTACATATATATAAGTTGCAAACCTGCTACTGTATTTGTATTAGAAGGACCAGATCTAATTCAGGTTGAAGTCCTTCTGTATGGAACATAGGGAAAAGTGACATCTTTCCAGTTTGAAAGCGGAAGGAACCCTTCTGTGGCATTCGTGTCTGGATGGGCTGAAAGAGAGCATGGGCACATTAGTGAGAAAATACCAGCACTTCACCCATCCTCTCGTCCTGAACACTTGTGCAGGAAGCTGCTCTAATTGCAGACTATACTATCAGAACTCGGTGTCATAGTTATTCTTTGCTGAAGTATTTCGCTGAGCATGCTTTGTTTATTTGCAATCTGATTAGACCTTCCATATTAGAGTCTTGAACTCGCTAATGTCTTTATCTTGGTTATGACGGCGAACACAAGGTATACAGATGGCGGGATCCTTTTTTGGAATTTATCTGCTTCTATGTCATATTCTTTATGGCTTCTGCCCCATCGTTCTACTTGGTCCCTCCATAATGTTGTCCTCCAATAATACTAATGTAGGTCCCTGTAGTGAGCTCACTTCAGTTTCCTCTAGGACGGCTTCTCCTAATGAACTTGCTTTTACTGTAGATCCTAACTCTCATCCCTTGGGTACGACACTTGCCTGCCTCTCTTCATAAGTAAGAGCCCGTTTCTGTGATTTTCAATGTTATTCTGTCGCTACAACTATTAACGGCAGACAATTAATGAAGAGCTATTAGAATCATAGTGCATTTCAAAATGCCTAGAATGATGTTTTTCACAAGAGAACCCAACAACTTGAGATCGACTGCCATTTTGTTCCTCAACATGTTAGACACTGTATTGTGCAGCTGTTCGAGATTTCTTGCAAATCAACTTGCGGATATCTTCATGGAATCTCATTCTCTTGGAAGATGCAGCTATCGATGGGTAGACATTGGTGGTGTGGTCAAATAAGATGTAGGTGTTGCCTTGCATAATCTTTAAGCAATGCTATCTTAATGTACTTTGGTCATCCCATTGAACTTGCTCAACGAAGGACGCCAGACCCTCGTCGTGGCTTGGGCTCCTTCGTCGCTTCGCAACACTAGCATTTCCTCCTTTTCTGCTTTTCTCTTTCTCTCCCAGTTAATGAGCTTGAGCTATTAAGTAGAGAGAGGTGGAATATATTGGGAATCTCCCGTTTGCATCATCTGCACTCACTACAGCGATGAAAGAGTTTGTACTCTTAAAGATATGTCATGGGCCTGTCGACTTAGAAAAGTGGTCCTCCTCATTCATCGATTGATCCCTTGTGCGATGTCACCGAGCACTAGGACATGGAAATGGCGTTGTTTGGATTCCATCCCATCGCAGGTACATTGCCCAAGTTTTGTCGGCTTCCACTTCATGCAAATGCTGATTCATCTTTCGTCTTTTGTAAAAGCCAGAAGCAAAGGACAGAGTATGACCAGCAAATCAAATGCAGCAGTTGCTTCTCAATTATTTCGTGAAATGTTTTACAGTTTTCTTTCCAGCCATTGTTTCGGAATCTCTTTATTGTATCAATCCTAAAAACAGAGATCTGATTCCAGATTCGATCGAGCTGTCAGGTCCGGTCAAAGTTAAGTAGTACATACAAACAAACTAACATGAATGCTTTATGTATTCGACTCAACATTTGTCCCTCTTTTTGACTGATTTGAAATGAGTGCGAAGAAGAAACAAATATAACATTTCTAAATTAATTCACTCGATGTATTGACCGCTTTGACTCATTTTATATGGAGTCTCATGATTTTTTCCTTTGGCATGTCCAAATGTTGTCTTTACATCAAAAAACATCATTTGAATTAATTTCAATTTCACATATATAACTCAAAAATGCTATTCCGCCATTCAATACGCAATTTGATTCACACATACCCCCTTTTCCATCTTAGAAGTTTGTCGGGACTCAACTCCTTGCCGTGGACCGGACCGTGACAACAAATATCTAGAGCTGAGGTGATTATGGGACTAAACCTCTCCTTGATTGAGTGAATATGACAGTGGAAGTTCCAAATGTAAATGCTTCTTGGGTTTTCCATACAAGACTCTAGAATCGTCAACAGTCTCTTCAAATTCATGGGAGGTATCCTTTTCTTGAATAAGTGAAGTAATGATAAGGTGGTGAGTGACCCATTTGGACCGCGGATGTTGAGTGATCAAATGAATTGAACAGACGTGTATCTCACTACACATTGTCATGGTGTCGACAACCTTTGTCACTCTTCTGTTTTAGGACACCACGTAAACAACCCAAATCTGTGATGGAAGAGCAACCTTCTCTCTCTTGTTATCCCTTTCTCCGTCCATAGAAATGGAATTGACGTGATTTGGCTTTGCTGTTTTCTTCTGCTTTTCTTTGCGCCTTGTCAGACTCTCACTACGCTGACTCTTGTCGTTTTGGCCCCTCCCTTTCTCCCCAATTCCCCCAATACCCCTTTTGATATCTAACCTCAAATAAAGAAGGCGCCGGGGCAATTTCATTTAACGTTGGCCGTCCCCTATATATTGAAGACAGAAAAAAATATGTAATTAAAATACATGTATTTGGAGGACCATGAGCGCTCTCTCTCTCTCGCTCGCTCCCTTTCCGCCTTCGCCACCTAATATCGCCCCTCTTCATCAACCTCTACTGCTATAACATCCCAAAGCATCCCGTGGGATGAGATTGGATGGAAGAGACATACTTATCAAGTTCACACGCTCCTCCTAATAGCCTCTACCTTGTATGGTCACTCCGAGCTTTTTTTTTTTAGAGCTTGACCCACATTGATATAAGAGGAGGATCCCCTCAAGAAGATATTTGGTTTGTGGATGGACTAGGACCATACTTAGGTGGGAGAATCAGGGAAGAGGTGGCCCGGAAAAGGTGCGGCTTCAAGCAGATTTTTAGAAGGGTGAAGGGGGCAAAAATGGAATGGAACACACATCAAATTGAGGGAGAATTATTGGGTGATACAGGTCATTATTAACGAGGACGTTTACATTTCAAAATTCATGATGGATGGGAGACACCTCATTAAATGATACATAAGTTAAACCTCACTCTCGAGGGGAAACAAGGTTGAGTGGTGTGCAACGAGGCTAGCGACGGGAGCCGCAAGGCCAAGCTAGGCGACGCGTGGCAAGGTTGGCAACATTCGACAAGGTTGATAGGCATGGCGAGGCTGTCCCCTACAGCGATGAAGAAAGAGTGAAGAGAGAAAACATGAATTAGGCTTAGATTTAGGGTTCTTTGTTGCTGTGTAGAATATGAGTGGCCATTGAATGACCAGAAATGATGTAAATGACAGTCACATTTCTTAACTGCAGGATTAATATTGCGGGATGGCAGCAGCAAACCTTTTCCCAAGAAAGAAGTATTTGAAATAACCAATTTGTATAGACAAATAGAGTTCAACTCTATCGATGTACTCAATACTCAATACATATATAGATAAACGAACACATACAATGCGTGCTTTGGCTAAGAGGTATCGATGTACCTAGACTATACAGTTTTATGTCCACATCAAATCAATTCTACAGTATGTCTACTCTTGAATATCGGCAAGGTCTGCTATTTCTTGTTAAACGAAAATGAAAGATCAATGTGACTAGCCAATTGACCTAAGTTTCTGAGTAAATATCCATATAGAAAGACTTTTGATCACCACTCTACAATGAAATCTATAAGCCTATCATATCATTTACATCATTTACACTCTCTAGTAGAGAACTGAGTCTCCAGCCTCTCAGAATGTCCTTTGCATGTAAAAGTCCCACGCTGGACGGGAGGACATATTTACGTGCAAGACTTACTAAGGAGGAGCAATCCTATTCATGAAATTATAAGTTCCCTTTACCTTAAACTGCATGTCTACTTAAGATAGTAGAGCTGCATGTGAGAGTAAATCTAACAATCATAGAGGGTAAAATATTGGACATATGCGCGCGCAAAAAATAGGCTAAAATAAGGAGACAAATGACGTCCCAAAGTTGCAAACCGCATTAGTGGCTCATCGTATCATCATTCAAAGATTCATCTTTTTGGTGAACAAGCATGAAAAGAGGGGTTTGCTTTTTCATGCCGGTTTCGTGGCCCGTTGAATAGAGCGCTCGAACAAGTCCACATTCATTCCTTCATATGCTCAGGACAGACTAAAATATTTGCAGTTGGGTCATCTCTCTCACGTTTTTTGATAAGAGGGAAAGAGGGAGGAAAGCAAAGTTCACAGATCAGGTGAAGCAAAAGGAAGAAGAAAGAGAGTTGGAAGAGTGAGGGATGAATATGGAGTGGAGGAAATGGTACATGGACTTGATGCTTGTGCCCTTGGGGTTCCTGGTGATGATAGGTTACCATGTCTGGTTATGGCACCAAGTTCGCACCCAGCCTCTCTCCACCATTATCGGCACTAATGCTCGTGCCCGCCGCTTCTGGGTTTCCGCCATGATTAAGGCACGTACTTCTCATCTCTCCATTCCAATCAATATTAATGGCGCTAAATCTCTCTATTATATTCTTAATTCATCAAAACATATTGTTTATATCATTACAAAAGTATATATCTACGATCACTACTAGTTGATCGATTCCTAGCTAACTAGAGGTTGCATATATCAAACCCGCAGAAATTAGCTCCAGGTTAATCAATTCCTTGCTTTAGTCACTGATTGGTTGGTTGGTTTGATGTTCATGAGAAAGAGCATTTGCGTTTTGACGCAAAACAAAAACCAGTAGAGATATCTAATGTTACCGACGAGACGTTATGCTCCTGAGAAGAAACTAAGCTTTTCCATCTGAAATTTAACTCAACCTCCACTACAGACGTGGAATAAATTGCAAGAAGTCATACATGACCTTGCTTGTGGAACATATACTATGGTTTGTCTGGAATCGGAAGGCCATCGCAATTCAGTGTTGTGGTCAGATTAAACATAATCCGATGCTTGCTAATTGATTTATCTACAAGTAGAATCGTGTTTTTGTCAAGCACATATCTAACGAAGGACTCTAAGCATGAACAATGAACTAATTATAATTCAGATTCAGAGGATCATTTTGTGCTCCAAAAAATTACTCCTGAAAGAATGATGCTTTTTAGCTCATTTGGGTTTAATGACTGAGATGTCTATCGTAGCTTTCCGTTTTCGTTCCTATCGTTCCTCCTCTTCCTAGCCAAAGCTATGCAAACTTGACGTCGCCGCTGCCACCAATTGCCTTCTCGAGTCCTCTCTCTAAATCGAGGTTGGGATCCCCGATCTGAGGTTGTCGATCTTAGAGTTGGAGAGAGAGAGAGAGAGTGGCTAACGCGGCTGGTGCTACTGATAGCGATTGGGATATTGGTGTTTCTGTGAGATAGCTATATCACCTACATATGCTCGTAAATGGGCGATTTTAGCAGCCCGCACGCATGCGTATGGATCTTCCAACAAATGAGTTGCCGGGAAGATTCCTCTCATCCTTGCCTTTCACCTCGTGGCCTTTTCCCAAAAGTCATCTTGTCTCATGATACATTTACAATCAATCGACTTCAACTACAACTCCTATTGGTTTTTTTCTAAGTAACCATAACTAGTTCTCACGTGCTCGCTATATATGCACGTGCATCATTGCTTTTCAGCAATTTGTACGGTAATTCCTATTTGTTGTATAGATCAAACACTTACATAATGTCAAATGGTGTCCCTACTTTTTCATCATGTAACCTGCTAACTAGTTTGGGTTGTGTTAATGCGTGCATGCACATGCAAGCAGGACAACGAGAAAAAGAACATACTAGTGGTGCAAACACTGAGGAACACAATAATGGGATCGACTTTGATGGCGACGACATCGATACTTCTGAGCACGGGGCTGGCGGCGGTGATAAGCAGCACGTACAGTGTGAAGAAGCCTTTGAATGACATGGTGTACGGGGCACACGGGGAGTTCACGGTGGCCCTCAAGTATGTCACTCTCCTCACCCTCTTCCTCTTCTCCTTCCTCTGCCACTCCCTCTCCATCTGCTTCATCAACCAGGTCGGCATCCTCATCAACTCCCCCCAGGACGGTGATGGGGTGGTGTCGCCGGAGTATCTAGTTGAGCTGCTAGAGAAGGGATTTGTGCTCAACACCGTCGGGAACCGCCTCTTCTACGCCGGCCTGCCGCTGCTGCTGTGGATAGTTGGGCCGGTCCTCGTCTTCCTATTCTCTCTCACTCTCGTACCCATCCTCTACAACCTCGATTTCGTCTTCCTCAAATCAGATCACTCCAAGCTCAAGCCCAAGCCCAAGCCCATATCCATCAGCAGCACTAGCAGCCCAAACGTAACCATCACCAGCACCCCCTTTGCATGACCCTACCTCTCCAACTAATCCTACTACATAGGAAAAATCGGATTTATGTAGACATTGCGGGTATATGTAATACTAGCTCAGAACATGTCATCCTGCCTCCATTTTGAGTTGTATTGCCCACTTCTCGAGCATATCAGAGAACCAATCCCCCCACTAAACTTATCTCCAACTATATATCTACATGCCTTTTTTTAGAAAGAAATACCATTAACGACTCTTGAATTCGCAAAGTTTGGGCTAAACAAGCAAAAGGGAAAAAACAAAATCTAACAATCCATTCTAGCAGACATGAAATTTAACACCCCATTTTCACATGTCAATCGGATTGAGAAGGATACATGAAAATGACTATTGGGAACATACAACAAAAACCCAATACCTTTCGCTCGGAAAAATTATCAAGAGAAGCCTAAGTCCGAGTTTGTTGATATATCCATTGGATTCATTTTCACTCCAAAATTTAAGCTAATGAGTGATGGGCCTACTAGCATATATTAATTACTCTACACCATACTAATTCTCCAATGTGGAATTTCTCTAACACAACTCACACGTAAATCTTAGCATTGACGAATGTGGAATAAGACATACAGAAACCGAGCACGAAACGAAAGATCGAATGGGGCATGAAAATTTGTGTTTGGCTATAATATGAAATAACATTTTTTGAGAGTACTATACGGTTCTAAAAATTGAAACTTGATTTAACTTTTAAATATTGTAATATTCACAACAGTGAGATTAAGAAGTAATTTTGCTACAACATAACAAATGTGTCCCAACCAACTACTTTTGTCCGGAATGTAAGATTAAGGATTATGTTTGCTATAGCATAACAAATATGTCTCAATCGACTGCCTTTGTCCAGGATGTAAGATTAAGAATAATGTTTGCTATAAGGTAACAAATATGTCTCAATCGACTACTTTTGTCCTGGATGTAGATAGAGTAGATTTTCATGCTTGTAATCCAACTTATAAGCCATTATTGCACTGATCGAGCGCATGGGCAAGTTCTAAGGTACAATTCTCACGGGATGATAGAAGCTCCCTAAACGCACAATGTCCCACTCAACAGTCCAAATACGAGAGAAATTCACGCCTCTTCAGCACTTGCAAGTTGAAACCACTGTTTTCAAATCTGGACCGGAAGGCCGTTTCAATCAGTTGGACCAAGAAGGGGACCATGGTTCTATTTGGTCTCTCATCCTCCCAGACTGGTCAAACCCGATCTCGACCTGTTCAACTGGACACACCGGTTGGGCTGGATCTTTGTCCAAATTGTCGACTTGGGAAAGAAATTGAACGAGCTAAGAAGGCATGTGGGGATTAACTGCCAACCAATTGCCCATCAAAGAACACGTGTGTCGAAACGTTTATTTTGTGCGAAGGTATGTAAGCTAATTGTCCAATGGATGAATCATCGCATCAAACAACTTTTTCGACTTGTTCCTTGCACATAATCTTGAAAACATTGGTTGGAACTCTCTTTCCTCTTCTTCCAATCTATGTCCAATGGATTCTTCGTTTCTTCCACATTTCCGTGTCGAGACGTTGCCCATCACTGAGAAAAGGGCACGCTGAACTTGTTTGTTATTTTGGAACAATGGCCGCTGACAATATGATTATCCCGTTGGGCCTTGCTCTGCGTCTCCTTAATACGATTTAGCCCTAAATTCATTGTTTTTTCGGGCCCGAACCCGCCATCATCAATTGGCTATGGTCCTGTTTTACGTCTGGATTCACCTCAACAGTACATGCTCACTGCGAATCATTCCCATACTGTAAGCAAAGAATCTAGGAAGGAAAATGACATAAACAACTTTTTAATTTTTAATTTATTCGATGTGATTTCTAAATTTTTAAATATTTTCATATAATTTAGGGATTGCATTGAATATTGGAATAAAGTTCATGGATTACATTAAACAAATTAGAAATCTAAGGATGATGTTGCACATTGGGCTAAAGTTCAGGAACTATATTATACAAATTAAAAGTTTAGAGACGACGTTGCATGTTGAATTAAAGTTTAAGGACCATTTGTGCTATTTTTCCCAATTTATGAAGAATCCCCGAAGGCAAGTGGCGTGGCCGTGGACGAGGCTTCAATGTAGTGAGTGATGCAATTAAGCAAAGTTAGGTAACAAGTCGCTACATCTACATCGCAATCCCAAGATCAAGAAAATAAAGGAAAAAAGAGCCAACAAAGCTACAAAAAAAGCCTCATAAGCTTTTGTAATTTGGCCAGACTTGAATAAAAGAGGCAAAAAAAGCTGATGTTTTCTCATCTTTTTCTCTCAGTCTCTTTAGAAAAGTACTCATTAATCACTCTCTCTTTAAATAGCACACCAAAGCCAGACATCAGCCTCCCCAACTTGGTTTAGTTTGGAGGGAGGGTCGGTGCCCGTCCAAATCAACTTCCGCTTTTTGCCTTTTGTCCTTTTATATTATCCCCACTTTGCTTTTAGTCTGATAATTAACCTCTCTCTCCTACCAACTGATCACTCTCTTGGATTTCATTTGTTGAACTCAGTGAACGTGAAACAAGTAGGTTAGTGGTCAAATTCCTCGGGCTCGAAAGATGAGGCCATGGCGTGAAACTTCTATTTCTTTTCAAGTGTCTCCTTCTGCAAAAAAGGGAGGGAACGATTGGTCATGCTGATACTTCCTCCTCCTCGTCCTCCTCCTTCCTTCGCCTCTAAGTACCCCGCCATTACATCCACGTAGATAAGACTTTAATCAACTGTGCCAAGACGAAGAAAAGTGACTCTTTCTCATGCTTTGGAAAAAGTATTTCTAAAACCCAACGTGCCATCCACTTCCTCTCTATAAAGGCAGGAGTGAGAGCAGGGCTTTGAACTCTCCTAGCCCTCCTGGTACTACTTAACTGGTACTTCGGTCTGGATTGGAATTGGAGTAGGAAGTCCAAGAGAATTTAGAGAACATGGAGGACGGAAAAGCAGGGGGAGGAGGAGCAGCTGAGAAGATGAAGAGAAGCGCATCAGAGTTGGCGCTGGACGAGTTGCTGCAGATCATGATGATCGCCCCCCAGGACCATCCTCCTCTTCATGATTATTGTTATGACAGTCCTCATTCTACTATTACAAGCATCACAGATGCTCCTCCTCTCTCGCTGCATAATTGGGTCAGTCTCAGTCTTGACTCTTATCTAGTCCTACCAGCAGACTCGGACACTTAATCAAGAGCATTTGCATTGCAGGAGATTAGTGGTCCTGGTAGTGATCATCAACATGACATGGCCCCGACAATCTCTCCCTGGTATCACAGTTTTACCAAGCACTCCCCTCCTGATTCTAACTCGTCCATTTTTGGTAAGAGTCGGACCTCGGTGGACGTGCTCCCTTATACTTACGATGCTTGTCCCATTTACTTCTTTGTTGATGCGGACCAACTGATGTATAATTGGACGCAAATTGGTTTCAGTTGGAAGCTGTACATCATCAGCTAATAAGCCTAAATACAGAGATATCCAAGCAAGAGAAGCCACAAGTGGTTCATCCCGCCAACACTCAGATGAAGATGATGCTGCGACGGAGGCAGATCCATTTGAACGGACCGCAGATGCTATTGATCTCAAGCGCATTAAAAGGTACTGAAATTTTTGTGCCTCTATTATCTGGATGTGAGATCATAATCATGCTCATGTTACAATTTTCTCAAATTGTCTTGCCGCAGGATGGCTTCAAACAGGGAATCTGCTAAAAAATCGCGCAAAAGGAAACAAGCACACCTAGCTGATCTTGAAATACGGGTATATTGCACCGTATCGGCATCATCTAATTTTTTAGATAGGACATACAAGGCATCGCTAATGGCTACTCACAGTCAACCTTTCTTGTTTTGACTCATTTTTTAAGATACATACTTGTGCTTGCCGTTAGGATTTCTTACTTAAGCCATATTCCTGGGTTGCTCTCAGGTTGAGCAACTTAGAGGAGACAATTCTTCTTTGTTTAAGCAACTATCAGATGCTGTGCAGCACTACCGCCATGCTTCTACAAATAACCGAGTGCTGAAATCTGATGTGGAAGCATTAAGAGCTAAGGTAATCGACCTCTCTCTCTGTCACAAAACTCATGACAACCCCAGAAAGATGAAAATGATTTAGGTGGAATTTTCGCTGATTTTCATTGTACTAAAAGATTTTTGACTGATCACCTAGCAAAACTTTCTGAGATTGGTAAAATGCACTTACTCTTTAGCATATTTGTGCCATATATCTAGGTGAAGCTGGCTGAAGATATGGTGGCTCGAGGCTCTTTTACTTGTAGCTTGAATCATATTTTGCAAACTTTGGATCCCCAACGTTCAGTTAGTACTCGTGATCTTAGTGCTGTGGCAAATGTTTCTCCTACAATCACTGTCCAAGGGGATAATGACTCTTCAACTGGGTTGATAGTTCCCATGCCAAATTCTTGCCTAGGAGTTGAAAACAGCAATCCTAATAATAGCAACTTCACAAATGGAGTCATCCATGATTCTGTAAGCTGTGTGTCTGGGATTTGGTCCTAAAATTCTCACGCTCTGTTCTGTTTGAATTAGGTAAGTCTTTTATCCTGCCAGTCCTGATAGTCCTCTTAAAAGATTTGTCTTGGGTGGTTTCTTCTTGTACTCAGGCTGTCCCTTAAGTCTAAAACAAGCTCCAGGGAAGACTTGAGATGTCAGAAGACTGAAGGACAAGTTGGCATTTTTTCTGTCTGTTGTATCAATTAAGCGATGTCTTGCGACTATGTTTTTAAAAAGCTCCAACTCGTGATGCTAAACTGTTGTCTTTTTTGAACATTTGTAGTTTCTTTTCGCATTGATGTTACAAAGTAGTTCTATTTCCAGGGCTAGACTCTGTAATAGACTTTTCCTGCATTAGCAGCTTAATCTTAGCTGGAAACTGTCTCCAATATTTCTTGTACAAATGCAGTAGAAGCTTAGAAACTTCCTATCTGTTGCACTGTTTTCAACATCTGAAATTTCATAACTCAAATGTTGAGCTGAGACATGAGTAGGTACGTTATCAGATGAGTAAGGGAAATTTTGCTTACTGGGCCTATACCTTTGAAGGAACACCCAAGAGGCAAGAATGCATTCGTGAGAACACATTAAAAAGTGATGATATTTGCCAATTTTTTGCTAATGACAAATTCATTGAGTCAAACACTAGTAGAGATAAGACGATCAAGGTAAAGGATTCTTGATTGGAGTTTTATGATAGGCATCATATTAACAGTTACAGGGACATCATCAATTCGAACTCACTAAAATCAACCTTACCATCGAAATTCAAATCAACGACCTGAACCATTTTCTCGATATCTCCCATATTCCAACCTCTGTCCAACCCAAGACATTCGAGGACCCTCTTCAGCTCAACTGCTTCTATGAACCCATTACCATCCTCGTCGAAAATCATGAAGGCTTCTCGCAGGAGCTCACTCCGTCCTGATGCATCCTTCAATCCACCAATGACATCTTCTGCATCAACTTCTTCCTTCAGGCCATCGCATGGATCGGGCCAGTTGGGACTATTCTCTTCAGCACCTGTCAAACCAAGTTTCTCGACAACTACATGAACCCTATCCGTCTTTATCTTCCCATTTGCTTCCATTCCGAAGACGGCAGTTAAGGCCTGAATGGTCAGGCCATCGAACAGGGGCGGTGTAGTAGTCTTGCAAGCTGGACCTGGATCGACTTTGGATGGTGGGAGTTCCGAGTTAACGAAGCCAAAAGCATGCCCCATGCTCGTGAGAAGACATTGCCAAACTTCCCTCACGCCCATCCCACCTTTACAAATACGAAGTAACCGCAGAAGTAGTGGCCAGGAGAATGGAAACAGAGATGCACAATTTAAGTTGGAGCTAGGACCAAGATTGTTTTATATGTCATATGCAGAGAGCAATGAGATGTGGCACGGTTAGAGCATGCATTTCAGCTATTGATTTTTCTAATATTCCGTTGGAACAACAATTGATCGTAGACCTTAAAGTCAGCTGATCTGGCAGACGGCTTAGCAGCAAAATATTTTTAATAAGCAAAGTCTACAGTCGAATGCACCTTCAAATCGACTCGATACCTGTTTCTCGCAAGGAATAGCCACTAGTGTTGGACAGCTAGAATGACATACAGACGAATCAACAATTTGACAAATCATGCATGTCCCTGCCATTACTGCATGATCCGAGGAATACGAGTTTCTAGGCAAATGGGAAGATGGGTGATGGAGAGATGCAAAGCTGAAGATCTCTCTGGCTTTGATTAATAGACAAGATTCAAGATCTGATTTAATGGGATTGGAAGCCCCTAGACGGCATGTTCCAAGAAGCAGCGTGGGCGCTGAATCGTGTGGATTGCTACCAAAATAACAAAAGCAAGAGAGAATCTCCAGCTATTTCCGGAAAAGAATAAAAAAGATTTGAGAGTGACAGACACCGTGTTTAATTTTGGCAAATCTCCATTCCTCTACCGCCTCGTTTCCCAAGGACTAGTAGTTGACTTTGCGAAATAGAAATTGGAAATTTTTTATGTTTATGAGGTTATTTTGTGCACTTGAGTGTGTATCTTCGTCATAGTTTACTTTATATCATTTTAACTTATCCTTATGAGTTGCAGTCAACATCATGCACCCATTTCTATCTCTATCGATTAATTATTTCCATTGTAATGACAAAAAGCAGAATATTATTAGAACGTCAAACGTGAATGGACAAACTACTCTCTAACTTATTTAGTACAAAGAACCATGAAACAAGGTAGAGAGAAATTTATTATGGTTTCTTCAAATGGCCGCGTGACGTTCCTATTTTCATATATCAAGTTGCATGGGTAACTATAATGGTAGCGAGAGAGACGCTAAGTATATGTCCTACTTTCATTTTGTGCACGTAATATGGAATTGACTGTTCAGTATATTCTAACAACAAATAATAATTAATTGACTGAAATACCGTAGGAACTCACTTATATGTAATCATAGAATATAACATATAGCCATCGTGTTAGGTTATATCATATTTAATGAGTCAAGTGATAACTAGCAACGTCACATCACGAAAATAGGCCCGGATCACGCCACACCACGCAACCACACAGAATTCATGCACAACCATCAATACACAAGAAATTGCACGTATTTTATTGAGAGATTTCACCTTTGTTCTCTTATTAACCGAAATAAATAAGCAAGTAATTACTTATTATTTAACATATATAGTTTATCCGTGATGACCTCAATATTCACTACATATGTAAGTAAGAGAATTCGTGTATATATTGCAAACCTTTTTTCCAGATACATACAGAAAAAGAGAGAATTTATGACTAGATCTGTACAGGCCAAATTGATCAAAATCAAGTCTCCCACCAAAACTACGAGTTATAACCTCTCCGGAGGGTACCACGCAATGATGGGCTCCATACCAGCATTGCAGCACCTTCCTCCTCCATGCACATTCTCTTTAGGTCTCAAGTGAATGCGCACCGCACCATAAATAACATCATTATACGATCCCATACTTTCAAAAAATTTACAGATGCCCGTCTGCATCATTCAAAAGTCAAATGTGTTTGGTTTGCAATTTGCATTATTCAGTATACAAAATCACCAACCATGTATACAGATACAGTTCGCTGACCTCAGTTAATTAGAGGTCTCTCCATGTTGGACCCTCTGTCAGTTGGTGGGTCAAAGTCCTGTGGTAATGGAAGATCAAGCTCTGAACACACAAGTTCAATGATACTCCTGGTCGCAGCCCCAAATGACATCTTATTCACGGTCACAGCCATCGCAAACCGGTTGTTGATGTCACAGAAACCTGTTGACCCACCCATCCCAGTGTGCCCAAAGCCGATGTAGGATCCCTCTTTCGATCTAGATCTCTTAAACCCAAGTCCAAACATCCCATCAGGCAGGGCCATATTTGCATAGTCACCATCACCCAAAAATGCATCAAAAATTCCTTTCCCAGAAAAAATCTTGTGATGATCACTGTTTTGACGCTTGTCATCATTACCTCCGCAGCCAGAGGTATTGATACTGCAACTGCTGCTCCCGCAATCAAACCCAGTGGTATTCTGTCCAGTAGCCGTTATACCACAATCACCATCTTGGGGATCATTGGAGCGGTTTGGTATCTGTAAATATGGGTTCCTCAGGAGAGACAGCACTCCCTTATTTCTGTGCCCTCTCTGCCTTCTGGAGACTTTTAGGGAGGGGAATTTGGGGATGTGGATGTGGCTACCGAGATTTGGTTGAAAGGAAGTTGAATGTGGTGGAGGGACCAAACCACCGTCAGCCAAAGCTGCATAGTAACGTGCCAGAGCCCTCGCAGAGCAATGTCCATTAGCAGCGGGTATAATTGCACGGCGGATATTAAGCATGTTAAATAGTGCCGGTAGGGTTACAATACTTTCCAGAATGGCTTCTGGCTGGAAAGAAGATGGTAAGTCAGGACGATTGCGGATCTGAGATACCTTGGTCAGGTCATCCCGGTCTACAGTGAGTGTAGCAAGTCGAGATTCCACACCTGAAACAGAAGACCAAGCGATGGCAACAATTGAAGTTGGTTCAGTTACATATGGCCTTTTCAAGGACCAAAAAGAAAGAGTTTGTCGCCTGTTTAGTTTCCCTAGTGCTCGTTAAATAACATAGATAAAAGAACACAAGAAAACATTAGCTTGAGGCATGCCTGGAGGAACTCCAATATATAGTTCTCCTTCAATGTTGAGGGGGCGAATGAAAGCTTCTTCCAGAATCTCTTGGAATTTCTTTCCCGATGCATGCTGCGTTCAACACATTGGCAATGATAAGTCGGGGTATAAAACTACTCAAACCTATCAGGGATCTCAAAGCCAAGAGGCAACTGATTTCTATCAAGCAAATTATAATGACACGTTGAACTTCGAATATGGGAAAATGCTAATGCAATGCATGTTGAAAAGCAAATACATTGCTGATTGGAACATCTCAAAACTGCCAACTCCTGGCTATGCATGCCAGTTGCGCACAGACACCTGACACGTGCATACAAGTGCACAAACAGACGTGCATGACTGAGAACCTGCTCACCAAAAACCCACACACGTGCATGCAGAGAGAGAGGGAGAGTTGACTGATGGATTCTTCGTGCAGGATCAAATAGCAGAGGACCAGGAGAGTTTAGCACAAAGGTTTTAAAGAGTTCAAAGAATGATAACACTGATAGCATAGAGAATAATCTAGAGGAATCCAAAATCATTGCATCACACGTGTAGCAGGATATCTCACGGACAAAGCAAAATGAACATCTTATGGAACCATCAGAAATCCTCTAAAGCATGACAACCAACAACTAATCTTCAGATATTATCCCCAGATCAGATAGGGAAAGAGCCAGTTAGTTTGAATTCCAAACAGTGACATAGGTAAATATTGTCATACCTCCATAATTCCACCACATATCCAGCCAAATGATAGATAGTGATAAAGCTGGTTCTGACCAGGTTCAGTTTCTGGTACTGAAGCAGCAATGCGCTTCAAACATTCATTCCAGTCACATATTAACAAAGGATTTTCACTTCTGATTTCACTTAATGCATTATGCAGACCAGCTGTATGGTTAAGCACATGATGGACCTGAAATGAGCAGCAATAGCATCAATGAAATCAAGAATTTCGAAGGACAACAGATTATCATAAACAAACTTTGAAAACCTTAATAAGATCTTTTCCATTGCATCCAAATTCCGGCCAAATATTTGCTACGTTTTCATCTAGTCTGAGCTTTCTGCAAGATGATAAACAACTTTAGCAGTTTAGCACCCATTAGCACTGGGATGTCAAATCTCAGTGAGTAGACAGGAAAAGAGATAAAGATCCTATCATTATTAAATGTAATACACACACAGCTACACTGGTTCATATTAAAGCAGTAGAGTCCCTTACCCCTTCTCAACCAACCAATGCACCATCCCTGCGGTAACACCTTTTGTGACCGAAAAAACAGGAAACAGGCTATCAGGCTGCACTGGACGGGGATCATACTTTCCAAGCACTCCAGCCGCAGTATCAATTATAACCTCCCCATCTTTGTAGGCACAAACCTAAAAGCAGGGAAATAGATCATATCATGGATCTAAATTATGTATCCCCACAAATTGATATCATTTGAATGATATTAAGCAGCAAGTTCCTAAACTTCTTTACCATAGCTACCACCAAAAGAGTACAGCCGGATTTTTGTGACACATTCAATGCTGCTAACAGGGTCAGAAATTCAACATTTCAAGAGCACAAGCAAAGTCACAAAAATCATGGAAGCTAGTGACACTCTTGAGAATAAACAAAGTCTGCACCAACCTTGACAAAATTACTAATTTAACCAGTTACAGATACTGAAGAACATTACTTGGTCTCATCCAAAGGAAAGAACAAAACTTTGAATGTTGGATGGGATAAAGAAAAGTAACATGAATGTAAATAAAGTAAAATCTACCTGGATCCCCAGTATTTTATCATCATTTCCCAGATCAATCAAGAGCTGTCTCAGCTTGGCCTCCACAGCAGAAAGAACGGGTGTATCACAGACCCACTGGGCATTCACTGCAGGTGCCTTATAGATGGTTCTGACAATAAAATGCAGAGTTGATCAGAATTAAAGCAGACATGAACGTGAAAGAGTAGTGGATTAGTGTTCAAGATGACTCACCCTTGCAAAACATGCTCTGCGAATGGTCTCATTATATCATGATATACTATGCGGACATTCATAGTTGAAGAAAGCCCTGGAGAAGTTATTTCATGTAAAGGTTAAGTACACAATCAACAAATTACAAAAGAGAGGTCTATAAGGAATGGTTCTTATACAAACCTCTCAGAAGATTCAAAACCCGAGAGAAAATTACAATATCACCAGGAAATGCATCAACCTAAATGATAAAAAGACTGTTATTGCCAATTGACTATTCACAAGCATCTTTAAATAAATATAGTTCACAAGGGCAGCTTAACACCCCCTCTGTAATAAGGTAAAACATGGATAGCCCCCATTCATGCCCCCCAAAAAGTCATTTCCTTCCCACAAATGACAAATGTTTGATGAAAAATATAAATGTGAACATTTTCATAAATATATGGCGACATCCAAAGTTTGACAAATAAGTTACACATAAACCCAAGGGTTGTTGGATCCATGTCACTGTCTTATTATGGCGATCAACTTATGCGGTGTACCTACGTCATCATTATTATTCACAAAATGGATAATGAAAGGCAGCATCAACACTTACGGGATTAAAGCGTTTAACTTCCTTTGGGTTGAGTTTCATCTTCTCTTGTATGACCTTCAGATTTTTTGTTCTCTGCTCATTCAGGGATTTCACGTTCTCCTGATTAAAGCAAAGGTCCATGAGATAAAAGATCTTACTACAAAAGGTAATATAATACATGGGCACTGAAAACTCACAAAAGCTTCAGTTGCTGGTGTCGACGTGCGGAAAAATACAGTTGTGACCTCCATGGCCTGCTCTGGGATGTCTAGGCGCAATTTAAGTCCCATCTCCGCAAAAGCGGACAGCAACGCCACATGGTCCCCCTGAGAACAGTGCTTGTGATGTCAAATTGCTTCATAAAATTGCTTAACTTGTTAAGATAATCTATTATAATTGTACCACTTCTAGTCTAAAGTATCAAACTTAAAACACAAACCTCGGCAGATGCCAGAAACATTTTTGCTAAAGCCTGCTTCATGGGAAACGACAGTGACTTTGTAAGCCCAAAGTCTAGCAAAATTGGGCGATGAGGGGCTTCTTTGCTCACCAGAAAATTTCCTGTAAAGTATCCAAAAACGACCATAAAAGAAAGTAAAGATTTTTATTAAATATATCCATACATAGTACTTTGAGCAGATTCATATTTTCAATTGTCGTTCCCTTAACAATTATACTACTAAAAACATTATCAAAATGAGTAGAAGGGTTGAAAGAGAATACCGGGATGAGGATCACCATTGAAGAACCCATCAATATAGATTTGATGGGCATATGCACGTGTAATTTCCTCAACAATCTTTTGCTTGTTTACACCAAAAGAGTCCAATGATTCAAAGTCATTCAGGCGTATTCCATCCATGAACTCCAAAATCAGCACCTTTTCAGTTGACTTTCCTTGGAGGAAAACCAGATTCAAAGTCATCGAAGGAACTGGAAAGGGAAGTTTCCCCATTCTAAGATAGCTTGGCATAATTTAAAGTATATTACAAGGAGAACATGAAATGAGGGAGTACAACTTTCTAAAACCAATATCACATTCATCCCCAAACGAGTGAAATTACAAATTCACAAAACAAAGGCCCATGGATATAAGTTTCTCAAGTGAATCGGCTATTTCGGAAAATTCTTAAACAAGAGAGTTCCCCACTTGCAGAGGCAAATTTAAATGAGCTAATGTCAAAAGGATACTTTTCTTGACAGATTGCATCTCTCTCCAGCCAATAAACTAAAGTTAGCAAGTGCCTGAACATCCTCACCAGACAATATATAAAAGACGAAATTAAAACAAGAAAATAACAGATTCTTTTAGATCTCAAATTTTGGGCTTGTAGTTATCAGTCAAAGCACTTCCAGATATTTACTTTATCATGGGAGTAAAGTCAGCACCGCACCTGAATAACTTCTGGAATCAATACTTCCACTCGATGGGACAATGTCCCATCACCATGTCTGTTTTTGCAGCCAAGATTTGTAAACACCTTTCTCGTATTATCTACAGACGCGTGTAAAAGAAAAGGAAACATACTCAGGAATGAAAGTACTACACAGCAAGACGTGCCTTTTTTTCATAAGTTATCAAGGAGATCAATATAATAGCTTTAAGAAACATGAACTGCTAATTTTCTTAAATAACCTACCCTCTAAGCCAAGATGCCTTCTCCACTTTGACAGACGATAACCTAGTCGTTAATTCAGTTTTAACTTTTTATCTTCTATTAACAATCAACACGACTTACAATGATGTAAAATCTAAAATGAATAGGAATGACATGACAAAATTCATGTTCCTAATTTCAAACTTCACATTGTCATTTCTTCTTGCCACCTTACAAATGTGTTCAATAAGCTTTCCTTAGGTCTGCTTTGGTGAAGGAGAAGAGAAATAGTTAAGGTGGGAACACCGAATGCAGGATAGTTAAGGAAACACAATATAAGGCTATCACATGCCATTCAACATATTAAACCCAGCTTAATTTCTAAAAGCATTTCAACAACTTTAACCAGCATAATGAGGAAGAAACAACACCAGATTGCAGAGAGCACGAGTGAACCTGCAAACCAGAGATTCCTGTTTTTTTATTCTTTTTGGGAGAAGCGAGGAGTTGAGATTCAAATTAACATCTCTTAAACACTAGCACCTACATTAATGGACAATCTCACTACTAGTCACATACCGGCTTCACGATTGAAGTCGAGTTCCTTTGGAGCCTCTTTGCACCATTCATCTATCATGGGATTGAAGTCATATTGAGGCTCTGCCCATGCTATCCAGTCGACTATTGACTTGGCATTCTTCAAATCCTACCACACATAAGAAAGGCATCATAGCTATATTACAACTACATAATTTATTGAATTGCATTTCATGCAACAACCTAGAAAATCATGAGAAACCTCCAATATAATTGTTTTTATGCCCTCATGTTGAACTTTAACAACTACTTCCTGTCTGTCCATTAACGTTGCACGATGCACCTGTGCTATCTGCATGGACAAAATGCAAAGATTAGGAAATCTAGCATGAAATAGTCTCCAAATACCCCCACCGAGACCAACAGTTGATGTTTATCCCAGCAAGATTTAGATTTTATTTCACCAATATCAACTATACTTAACAGATGCTGTAGCCAAAGGGGATTCAACAAACTTAGAGAATAAGTCATCAATAGCTTGACCCAACTCCTTCTCTATAGTCCTGTGGACCTGCATAAGACATTAGAAGAACACTGATCAACTGCTAACTGAATTTTCAGACGAACAAGTTCACGAGAATATCAGAAAGGGAGCAGAGGGCAAAAAGTGAAATAAAGTAACAAAAAAAAAATTAAGACACAACAAACACTCTGCAAGAGATTAAGATACAAACTTCATCCCACAAAGCACATCTGCACCACTAACAGATGGACCTTTTACGGCTCAGCTTACAAAAGAAATGTAGAAATTATGCAAACAGAAACAAACATACATGAGGGTAACATAGCAACATTAGGGACAGAGAATCATGATTTTTGTGTACAGAAAGAATCCACTAATCACAAGAGGTATCCAACAACATTAGGGTGGCAGCCACATTAGGTATTAACAGCTTAAAACCTCAACTGTAACAGGCTTTGTACATCTGCACCATTTTCCACATTAACTTAACATGCTGATGAGACAACATAATTTTCTCCATGCATATCAAGCCGTTACTTGGAGAACAGATTCCCACGAGGAAAACCTTTAGAGAAGTTGCTTTCATCCTGTGGAGAGAAAAGTGAGTATAGAAATAACAGTAACACAAGAGACATGATGTACTGAACCTCTTCTAAGGGACGAGGAGGAAGTGAGTCTTGTAATTGCTTGAGAAGGGTAATGTAAGCCTCAGGAAGCACATCAGCGCGTGTAGAGAGGTACTGCCCAAGTTTAACCCACAAACCTTCTAACTCAATAATCAGATTGAGAACGCGTCTTGCATTGCGCTTGTGAGCCTTCTCCCACAAAGCAGAACCTTTAGATTTGCTAGCCCATTTTTCTCTTTGTTGCATCGCCTATGCGATCAATATAATTATATATGAGAAAAAGCATAGCAAAAAATAATATAAGAGATCCCACCATCATAAAACACAATAGATAAGAAAAAGGTAAGAAAGATTGGCAAGCTTTACCTTATAATCCAGATAAATTACCAAAGCAACAGAGAACACTTTCATTCGCCTTCTGTAAATGTTCCCCCATCCCATCAGTGGCAGCTAGAAGAAGGCTAAGGAAATATCACTGGAGTAGGGCAGTTTGGAAGCTAGAATCTAGACAGACCTACACATTGGAGAAAGGTAACTGGGCTACTCAGTAAATTCACACACAGAAATAAGACATCAGCATATTACAATAAGGAATTTCGAATTCTACAGGGGGGCCCAAAGCATTTCTCTAAGTTATACACAAAAGATGCAACTCTCTTGAGATATCATTTAACAAGTGAAGTGTGTTATGTTCGAATATGGAAAATAAACTCCGTACACTGAATTTGGTTCTCCTCAAATTTTGATCCATAACTATTCAACAGTCCATAAGAAAAAAATTGAATCAATCAAGTTCTTGGAATAGTCTTTTGATGTAGGGTTGAAAAACTGTAGTCCAATCTAAGCCCCATGCAACAATGAATGACTCCTACAATTTAATACTTGTAATTACAACAGCGAGAGAATATTCACCTCTGATGTGGATCATTGCAATCATTAAATTACTTAATATTAAAAGAAAAGAAAAGAAAAGAAAGGGCGCATTTCACCTATAACCAGACTTAGCCCCAGAAATCTCTTTCAGATGCATCACTATTATACACGCATATAAGAGAATTTGCTATACCTATAGCCATACTTGACGACTCAGTTATACTATCTCCATCCGAATGAGATTCTCTACGCTTCGTAAACACCACAATTAACAGCCTAAAACAGGCCATGTTCGGCAATCGAAAGCAGCAACAGCTGAAAATGCATCCCCGATTCCCTCACTAACTGTACAAGCTCTCTCTCTGATACAATCTCATTCCTCTTCTACGAATCAAACCTTCCCCAACTCTCTTCCGGCGTGGGATTCCTCATCAAACCATGAACAGAAACCCTCTACGCTCGGTATTGTAACCCCCCCCCCCCGGCGGGTGCACAGTAAATCACGCGCTCGAAAACGAATCACGCAGCAGACACAGCAAACGGATAATATATCGATAACCGCGTACGACAGACCAACACGAACACGACGCAAGAAGCAAGAAGACGCGAGGGAATTCGGGGAGGGGGGAAACGAAGGACGTACGTGCACGGCGGAGAGAATCAACGCGACGACGAAAGGCAGAAACGAAATTTACCAAAAGAGAGAGAGAGAGAGAGAGAGGGAGGGACGAACGAACCGGGGAACGGAGAGGGCGGCGGCGACCAGCGAATTCAACGCGATGAAATCTCCACCACCCAAAGAGAGAACGAAATGGAAAAGAAGTCGTCGTCGCAGCAGCGATCGCCTTGTGGTGTTGGGCGGCGTTCGTGGGTGACCGAAATTTCGCCGCGTGGGTAAAGAAAAACAAACAAGCAAGGAAGGACGAGCGAGTTGACTTTACTGGCCGGTTTTTTTTTCCTTTGGTCAGAGGCCGATTTTTGTTGGGCGGGGGAATTTTGCCTCCCCGTCTTCTCGTCTTCCCTTCCTTTCTTTTGCCCCCCAAAAAAAGCTCTAACATTACGTGTCGGGGTCCATGACGCGGAGCCCGAGTCAGCGCTTACGTGGCCACCCACGGTTCGAAGTAGTTAGTTTTATTCCCGATGCTCCTCCATACCCAACCCACCGTCGCGCTAACAAACCCCCGCGCGCAAAAAGCATCCAACGGGTCGCGTGGAATCGCTGCATTTTGATGTCGTCCGTCCGATCGATCCGGCCGACCGTGTGGACAGTTGGGGGCCTCGCGAACACCGTCCCGTCCCTCCCAATCGCGCGTTCCTCGTGTGTCCGTGGCCGCAACATTTCTTCTAGCCAGCCAACCCCTCCTCGGTTGCTCCACCGCTCCATCTAATCCAACCACCAACTGCCAGAATGGGGTCGCGTCGTTAAGGGGGTGGACAAGCATTTGCTACCTCACGTGGAGAGATTTTTCTAAGTTTCTGTTACGTCGGCAGCAGAGCTTGGACGACGGGCCGCTCAATACATTTTGGAAAAATCTCTCCACGTGAGATTTTTTTTAATTTCGATTGAGCCGGTGGAGCCGGGACGACGGGCATTTAGTACAATTTCGAAACGGGGATGTACTAACAAACGAGATATTAATAAATGGAAAAGGGAAAGTGGAGCGTCCCCTCCATTTCAGAGTGAGCTGTTTCGAAAGGGATTGTTGGGGTTTGCTTGCGGGAAAAGCCTACTTATTCCAGCTTTAAGGGAAGACTGGACCCCCCCCCCCCCCCCCCCCCCCCCCCTTCTTTCGTTAGTTTTGATTGTCCCCTCGTAATCGTATTGTCCTTCTGGCTTTTACCCAACTGCAATTCAACATGGATTCTAAAGCCCAATAGGCCCACCTCAAATGGTACACCAAAGGAAAGGTAAGCTACGAAGATTTAGGCTCCATTCGTTTCGTTTCATGAAGTAAAATATTTTTCAAGAAGTTATTTTTCAAAAAAATGATAATATCTTTCACTGTTCGGTTGAAACCTGAAAATGAATTACGCCGTTTGGTGTTGATGATTTTCCTCCGTACATTCATTTTATTTTTTCATAATATTTTATTTTTTAAAAATTGAATTTTTAATTATTATTGTAATTATATTTCTTTTTCTTTTTCTTTTCCTTCCTTTTCCTTTTCCTTCTTCATCGGCCAGTCGCTGGCGACCTATCACTGGCGAGGGATGGTCGATAAGCTCGTCGCTCGTCGATCTGGCGAAACTCGAGCTTGGCAACCTCAATTGATTTAATGAAATTAGAACGATATAATGAAATTAGCTTACCGGCCTCGGGCAACCTAATGAAATTAGACTCGAGCTCGCCGAAATCATGTCCCGCCCCAAAAGCCTAAAATATAACCTTATTTACTAAGGGAACCATTTTAAGTGTCTTTTCGAAGAGATCTGATGAAATTAGAGCGATAGTACAAAAAACCTTCTAACTGTATTACTAAAATTGAAATATGTAAAATCTGATAGTTGAAAGATTAAACTACGAGAAGATAAACGAACTTCTCAATCCCAGAACTGGTGCATGGGCGACCAAGGGGGCACTGCCTCTCCCCGAGTCCATACATCTCTTGAGCTTCTATCCTCCTGGAGATCCAATCTACATAATGTCGAGCTTTTGAAAGGTTAAAATTAACGAGTTGGCAAGTTGACAACATTGATGCATTATCAACTCAATGAAGGCTAAAATTATCGCACAGGGGCAGGAGTAATGCTATCTCATGACGTGTTCAAATGTTTGGATCAAAATTGTCTGCATGGCCCAATAGGGAAATCCTAAAGCATTGGGCCGTTCGATACAATCAAATAGAAAGCCCCAAGGGAGCCATATTCTAGGAGCCCAAACTATGTGATCGTATGAATCCTCCACTATCTATTGCAAGTTGAAGTCTTTCCCCTTCTTCAAACTTCCATTCGTATTTTTCATGGAGAAATCTCTTATCAATGACAGAGCAAGACCCATTTTGCATCATATCTAAAGGATTCATTGATTTGGGTCGAAGAAGCAATGTCACTCGATCATCATCAAACTGATTGTAATCTTTTTCCACCCGCGAGGATCCCACCAGGGCGCCTTCTACTTCTAATGGGCCAGTCTCGTCTTGAATGCCATCGTGTCGCCAATACCCTTATAATTCATAAGGTGGCTGGGCCGCCATAGTTTGGGGGCCCATGGATTACAAGCTTGAAGAAATTCTGCCTTCCTTGCTCGTATTGAAGCTTTAGATGACCCCAAGTTATTATTTTTTCATAACAAGTAATTTCGACCTATGTTAATTACTCAGCAACCTCTAACACAAATCTATTAATGACTTAGATTAATTAAACAAAATACTTGCATAGGAAGAAAAGGGCAGATGGATTCGCCGCTTGGGCGAGGGCGGCTTGCAGTTACAACGGCAAGGCCGGCCTCGCCCTAGCTGGGTGAGGCCGACCTCACTGTCGCCAACCCAAGTGACAGCGAGGTCGGCCTTGCCAAATCTGGGCGAGGTTGAGCCTTGCCTAGCCAAGGGGAGGCCGACCTTGCCATCACCATCCAGGTCCGTCGCCTGGGTGGCGATGGCAAGGGTGGCGGCGAGGACGGTGGTGAGGGTTGTGACGCCCTCGCAAGCCCTGGTCTGTGGCTAGTTGTCAGTGCCCGCGACCGGCCTTGGCCAAGAAAGGAAAGGGAAAGAAAAAAATATTAAAAAATTCAAAATATTATTAATAAAATGAAATTTTGTGTAGTTACCAAATGCATGTATGTTCTTTTTATATTCTAAGAATAGAAAATTTGGGCAGGTATCAGACGCCTTGAAATGCTTAGAAATTATTTTCGAACATAGAATAAAAAAGAATCATTTCTGAACAGAATTTGTTTTCGGGCACATAATGGTTGCTATGAGTATCCAAGAGAAGCGTGATGGCATGAGATTTAGTGGATAATCGGATATCCAAGCATTGCGGTTCGATTCGCTGTACAACATCAATGCTTCTGTTGTTTCTCCGTTCTTTTTTCTTTCCTTTCTGGTGAATTTGGTTGCTGCAAATGATGTCTCAGTGGGAAAACTTCTTTGCTGTGCCAGTTCGATTCACTTTTACTTATTATTAGACTTCAAGAATAGTAGAGAGAGAGAGAGAGAGAGAGAGAGAGAGAGAGAGAGAGAGAGAGAGGGGGGGGGGGGGGTTAATTCACTTTTACCTTTGGTTCTGTATTGATTCAGGATAAGTCGAGGATGATGAAAGTGGTTAAGAAGTATTTTGCGGCGTTTCATATGCACGAGTCGTTTGTAGCTGCTGTTATCGTCGATGATTATGGCGAACTGTTTGATGAGAGGTATCCTCTTGTGTGTTTGCCTTTGTCTGTTGTGTCGCTGAAAGTTTTCAATGCTCTCCTTCTGGTTGATTATGTCGATTTGCTCTCAAATATCATCCTTGTTAAGAAAAAGAACGGAAAATTGAGTGTTTGTTTCGATTTTTGAAATCTAAATGCAGCAATGCCGAAAGATAAGTACTAGATGCCAATAACCGACATGTTAGTCTTCAGATTTAGGGAATGAAATTATGTATTTAATGGATGGACACTCGGGATATAATCAGACCTTCGTAGCTAAAGAGGACGTACCAAAGACGGCCTTTAAAAGCTAACATGCTATAGGCACATTTGTATGGATAGTGATGCCATTCGGATTGATGAATGCTAGAACAACATATCAAAGGGCAATGAACTTCATCTCCCATGACATAATAAGCAAATTCATGGAGGTCTACGTTGATGTTATCATCATCAAGTCATCTGGATTATCTTGAGCATGCATTTTTCAAGATGGAAAAATAACAATTGAAAATGAATCATCATAAATGTGCATTAGGGATAAAGGCTGGTAATTTTATGAGATTTATGGTTAATCAAAGAGGGATAGAAATTAATAGGAATAAAGTCAAAGCAATCCTAGTATTGCCGGTGCCCACAACAATAAAACGGTTACCAATGGTGATTGGGAAGATAAATTCTTATGTAGATCTATCGCCAATATATCTGGTAAATTAGAAGCTTGTCCTCTGTTACTTAAACTTAAAAATCATGAAGAATTTGTTTGGGGAAAAGAGCAGCAACTTGCCTTCGATAGGGTGGAGGATTTATTTGTCTAATCCTCCTGTTTTGGTGCCACATAAACCATGTAGGCAGTTGAAATAGATAGATCAAGAGAAGGGAGGCAGAGTAACGGAAAATGGATTTGAGAAAAAGCCAAGTCCCACCAAAAAGTTGGGCAGAACTTGACTCTTGAGCATAGGTGGGGGACAAAAGGACAAAACGATAAGAAAAACACGATTTTTTTACCAATTGAGTCCATCAGATTAATTTTATTGGAGATTGCTGACATGGATATCAGTCGTTCTACATGGCACCGCCGGCGCTAGCATGGATAATTTTTAATAATATTTTAATATTTATTATATATTTTTTCTTTTCTTTCTCTTCCTTTTTTTTCCTCCCTTCTTCCCTCAAGATGAGGGCCGGCAAGGGTCACTAATGAGGGCGAGCTTTGCCAAAGGCTGGCAAGGTTGACCGCGTGGGGCCCTCTCCTTTGGTTGGTCCTTGTCTAATGACTGACAAGAGAAAGCAGGGTAGAAAAAAAAGAAAGAAAAAAAAAAGAAAAAATACAAAATACAAGTCAAATATTAAAATATTATTAAAAATTATTCAAGTCAGCACCGGCCGTACCATGTAAAATGGTTAGCATCCACATCAACGATAAACTCATTTGGCAAAACTTAGAAAATATTTCGAACTCAATTAATGCAATTATAAATTTATAGATGAATTGGCAATAATCTAATATATCTAAGATTTTTTGGACAATGTCGCGACCTAAAATAAATCGAGTTTCCGATCTTAGGCTAATGGATTACTAGATCAATTAAATTAACTAACCTAGCTCAAGTTCTCCCAAACTCTATCAAATCGCAACTTAGGTCCAATTGTGAGCATGCAAATATTTTCAACGGGAGTCGCCACTAATCATTTAGGGTAGGTTGATTAGAAACCTAAATAAAATAGCAGGAGTACTATTTTATTCCTGTAACCAGAAATCATAGATTCAAGGACTTGGTTACGCTAAATTCTTTAACGCCCTTTCGGTACCAATTTCAAGAAAAATACTCAATTTGACAATTTTGAAAAATTCTGACTTAAAGTTCAAAGGTGCAAAAATTTTCTTTTTTGATTTTTTTATTTATTTAAATGCAAGCTAACCTATATGTAATGACGTACAAAATTGACATACGATTAATGTAACCTAATATGCAAACTATATGTCATGCGACGATGTGACCTATTTCTAATGACGGGCATATTTTTTTTTTGTATTTTTCTTTATGAAATTCGGAATTAAAAATACCAATTATCTAAACATGCGATTTTAAACTAAAGAAATTAACCTATTCTAGAGTAATCTTTTTTTGGTATTTTTTAATGAAAATTCGAAATTAAAATCAAATAAAAAATAACCGCTAAATCTTTTGAATTAAGTTTCGATCTGAAACTTGACAGATCGACCTTAAAATTCGAAATACCCGCTATGGAAATAATTTTATTTAAAGTTTGATAGATAGATTTATTTCCACATGTGCGGTTGCGGATTAGGAAATTTTTCTAATCGATTACATCTTGAAAAAAATTTGATATCTTAAATATCTTGGATATATTCAAAGTATTTTTGAAAATTCTAAATTCTATCCAAATTTAGCAAGTAGATATCCAAAGTTTCAAAAACGAAAATAAAATCCTAATTAGAGTAATGCTTATTATCCAAATATGCAAAATTAGATATCCATAAACACAAATTAGGCAACAAAATATTCAAATCGAATCGGGATAAGAATAATTACCTAATTTGAAGATTTCCTTCCTAATTTGAAATCATTGGCGGATAGGAATTGCGGATCGGGATCGGCGGCGCGGTGTCAGGAGCGACGGCGCGACGTCGGCGCGGCAACGTCATCGGGAACGGCGGCGGCTAGCGGCGACGTGCTCGGTGACTTGCGGCGGCGTGCTCGGTGACTTCGCTGGCTGGTGGAAGTGACCAAGGTTGCTGGTGGCATAGAAAACCTGTAGGTATTTGGTTAGATATACCTGGTTGCTGCAAGAAAGCTTGCTGGTGCTGGGCGTTGCAGGAGTTGCTGCGACTATTGAGAGCTCCTCGGGCGATCTGGACACGATGGCAAGGGCTGGTACACGTTTTGAGGCTGCTGGATGATGCAAGTCTTTTATAATACCACTTCTTTGACTATGACTCTTTTTTTATTTGTGCTATGTATTCCTTTTAGGTTTTTCACGTGAAGACTTGTTGTTGTCGTCAAGGATCGAAACTGGGCTGATTTGGATCAACAAGGAAGCTGTGGGACAGCCAAGTATACTGATGGCTGTGAGGCACGGCTGCAGAGCGATGGAGGAGCGGCGCGACGGGTAGTGGCGCAGCGTGGCGGTGGCGCACCGGTCTCCTCCTCTCTCCGGACGTGTCTTCTATGTATTATGCATGGCACCCCCCCTCCTTTGACTTTCTTTTTTTTTCCTCTTTCTTGGCGTTTTCTCCTCTTGCTTCACCGTGAGTGCAGAACGTGGAAGTCTTTTGCTCTCTACCTTGACACTCGTGAATTGAGCCTCGGACAGAAAGAATAGCAACAATCTCTCTCTCTTTTTGATTTTTTTTACTTTCCTGTGGCCGTGAATTGTCAAGCCCCCTTTCACGATTTCTCAATGGATGTATTTATAGGCAAAGTTTAGGTTTTTTGCTTGCAATTATTTCCTATTTGATTCAAAAAAAATATTGCAATATCTTTGTGATAATAACAATTCATTCAATTTGAATCGTGATAATATCAAGATCAACAAACTAATATTTTCCAACTCGATATTTTCCAATGAAATTTTAGCTCTTATAATGTTGATGGGCTTGATCAAGAATTTTCTTGAATGCAAGCTTAGTCCAATTTTATTAAGTTCAGAGTCGTTCACTCGAGTCCATCCGTTACCAGTCCAATGCAAATGCAATTATGTAGACCTAAATACTACTAATGCTCCTAATTCTATATGCAATGCAATATATATATTTTTTAGGGATAAATCGTATTAGTCCCTAATTTTTTATACAATAAATTCTTAATAGTTAGCCAAAATTTAGGTATCAACAGATAATTTTCTCAAATTACATCCACAAGACACGCGGTTCTAGGTAGATCAAAAGAAGGGAGGCAGAGTAATTTAATGCATCAAGAACAGAAAATTGGATTCGATTAAAAGCCAAGTTCCACCAATTAGTTAGGCAGAACGTGATTCTTGATCGTAAGGTGGGAAGAAAAGGAAGACAAAACGATAAGAAAAGGAAGGTTTTCGTGCCATGTCGATTGTCTGTCAGAATGGTGTATCTATAAGCAGGAAGAGCCAGTAATGCTGTCCTTGCATTTCGGCTACAACCACCGGACAGAAACGACAGGAGAAGAAAGAGCCAATTCACTGATCTGGTTCTTTTGTTTTCTTTTTCCTTTTTCGACGACATTGATTGACCTATTAACACTTGCATGGCTTGGCAATGGCAAGGATGCCGTGGAAAATGTTTCAAACACTCTTCTCATACTTATGGATCGGCATGTGCGCACCTAACGAGATGTTCCCATTAAAACTCAAGTAAGCAGCAAAATATTTCTTTTCAAAGTTGAAGAATCTGATCATGCACGTCCTTTTATTGAATTCTACATGCCTTCTTTACCATTTACTAGCAATCGGAATTCACCCTTCTCCCCAAACTTCATAATCTGAGCCAATCGTCACCTGTTATCCCCTCTCGAGTCGCTTATTAGATTTTTGTTCTTTGAGAAATGCTAAATTTAGTAAAATTGATCTGCACTAAATGAGCCGTACTCACCAAGTGATAACCCTAGCTATTGGCCCAACGACCGCGAAAAGAATGATTCCTCCCTCTTGTAAATGTTTATCTCCCACTTTAAAAGGAACATCCATTCTAAAAGATAACTCATTCCGTAAATTAAAAAATCAATTACTCAAGTTCTCGATCTCGAAATCCCAATTGCACCCTCACGTTTCTTACCCTACTTACTCCTTTTCAAAAATCAAATGTCCAAACTCTCCAATCAATCTATCTACATTATCAGTGGCCAATTACAACTGCAAACGTAACTTGTTCAAGAGCTCCGTCTCACGGCACCGGCAAGTACCTCGTAACTTTTACCGGCCATGGTGTTTGACAGAAAAAGAGTACAAAGTTTAATAAACTTATATAGGACCAATCAAGTACAATCAAAGAGTAGTTGCGGTGAAGATGATGCAGCTACTGACCTGATACAACCAAACTAAAGGACTCCCAAGTGTTGCCATGATGACACATGGATGCAAAAAGCCAACACCTTTAAATGCTGCCGCATCTACTCAGAGGACCCACTATGTGCACACCAAAAGCCCCTGAAGAAATAGATCCACTAACTGCAAAACCGTCATAGGCTATAGGAACCACCAAAACATATCGATTCGAAGAATAAGATTGCGGTAAAAAATCCAATTTTACAACCGACTGCTCGCGGTGCACTGTTGCAACAACAACAAAGAACTTGGAATCTCAATCACCAGCGGACAAGCGGAAGCATTGGTAATAGAGCCAACCTTAAGATTGTGCTTTGCTTTGATACCATATTTCAATTATCATCATTTATGAAAGAGAGATGAAAGAAGAGAAGAGAAACACCTAATGATTAACGTGGTTCATACGATCAAGAGAATAATCCCTTAAAAGCTTACATCCATAGTGATAAATCTCCAATTCATCTTGTTTTCTTTGGGGATGATTCATTATCCTTCAATACAAAGCAATACAATGTATTACAGTAATTGATTTGGTAGCTACAACTATTTCACAATCCAACCAAATCTCCTACTATATTGGGATTAGGACTTGAGTAAAAGGAGGGAGACAGAGGAATCAAAATGCATCGAGAAGAAAAAGATGGATTTGAGTAAAAGCCAAATCCAACCAAAAAGTTGGGCAGAACGTGATTCTTGTGCGTCGGGAAAAAAAGGACAAATAATAAGAAAAACAAGGTTCTAGTGCCAGCTTGATTATCTGTCCGAATGCTCTCTATAAGAAAGCTCCTGAGGAGCGAGTGATAGCTTCACCAAGGAAACAAGGGATAGAGAGAAGAAAATCGAATGAGTAAGTGAGCTGGTGGTCATGTAGCAGTCTTTTGTTTGTCATGCCCTGAACCCTAATGGGCTCACAACATCCCGTCCATAGTCGTATTGAACGCAACGTCCCAGGACGTGTCGCCGACCCCAAACGAACTACGCAAACAGAAGCGAAATAAAACAACCCAGATAAATAACAATGACAAAGGGATAACACTTGCACAAACCAAGTAAATACATAACATACTCGGCACAACATGCAATATTCACAAATACACAACAATAACCCAGGCTACTAACTTAAAACCACAATTGTCAACTTAAAACCACAATTGTCGAAAGAGGGCGGTGGTTTGAAAGCTTAACTCTTCTATAAAAATGGGGCACACAAAATATGGGGTAACTTGACCCGTCCTCCATCCCTAAGATACCCTTGTGGCGTCTTCAATCAATCACGGTCGCGGATCTGAAAATGGTTATATAATAACCGTGAGAACGAGTCTCAATAAGCAATACCTTAAACCCCACGTAGGCCAATGCATACCTAGACAAGTCTAACATGCAATCTAACCGCTAACGTACAGAATTCACAAAAGCATACTTACCTTGCTGAAACCACACGTCCACTCTGCATATTAATTAAACACCATAATGCAATAAGAATCCAGAAACATAACATCACCACTCAAACGCCATAACAACGCATATTCAATCAATTCAATCACACTCAATTCACATGCGTGGCCGAGCAACTTTCCACGATCTCCCAGGTCCTTTCACACGACCTGCGTCAACACGCCTCAAATCAGCCCTTAGATCAAGACGGGCTTTGTCCCTCACTAAACATTTCAGACTTTCTCACGACCCGCGTAAACACGCCTTAGGTCTCACTTTCCTTTCACGGACCACCGTCAACACGTCTCAAGTCCGTTCTCACATGCACACAGGCCACACAATTCAATCAATTTCCAATGACTGCCGTCAATACGTCCCAAGTCTAACTTGCCTTTCACGGACCACTATCAACATATCTCAAGTCTGTTCTCACATGCACACATGATACACAATTCAATCAATTTCCAATGACTGCTGTTAACATGTCCTAGGTCTAACTTGTCTTTCACGGACCACCGTTAACACGTCTCAAGTCCGTTCGCACATGCACATATGCCACACAATTCAATCAATTTCCAATGACTGCCGTCAACATATCTCAGGTCTAACTTGTCTTTCACGGATCACCATTAACACGTCTCAAGTCCGTTCTCACATGCATACATGCCACACAATTCAATCAATTTCCAATAACTGCCGTCAATACATCTCAGGTCTAACTTGCCTTTCATGGACCACCGTCAACACGTCTCAAGTCTGTTCTCACACGCATACATGCCACACAATTCAATCAATTTCTAATGACTTCCGTCAACATGTCCCAGGTCTAACTTGCCTTTCACGAACCACCATCAACACATCTCAAGTCCGTTCTCACAAGCACACATGCCACACAATTCATTCAATTTCCAATGACTGCCGTCAACACATCCTGGGTCTAACTTGCCTTTCACGGACCACCGTCAACAGGTCTCAAGTCCGTTCTCACACGCACACATGCCACACAATTCATTCAATTTCGAATGACCGCCGTCAACACGTCCCAGGTTTAACTTATCTTTCACGGACCACGTCAACAGGTCTCAAGTCTGTTCTCGCACGCACACATGCCACACAATTCAATCAATTTCCAATGACCGCCGTCAACAAGTCTCAGGTCTAACTTGCCTTTCACGGACCACCGTCAACAGGTCTTAAGTCTGTTCTCACACGCACACATGCCACACAATTCATTTAATTTCCAATGAACCACCGTCAACAAGTCTCAAGTTCGTTCTCACACGCACACATGCCACATAATTCAATCAATTTCCAATGACCCCCGTCAACACATCCTAGGTCTAACTTGCCTTTCACGGACCACCGTCAACATGTCTCAAGTCGGTTCTCACACGCACACATGCCACACAATACAAGTCACGAGCTCATCACACTAGCCTACCAATCCACATTCAAGTCGGCCGCATTCAAATATTTCATTTCGCTCACAAATGCCACGATAATCTGATTATCACACCCACATAAATTAGCCACCAAACATGTCACATGGTCATCATAATTTAATCTAACAATTATTCACATTCAAATATTAACCCTAATCCATGTTTAGCCCCTAAACTGGTACTAATCACATCGTAAATAAGTCTAAAAATACCCATTATACTAAGTAGGGATTAGGAAGTTACTTGCCTAAGATTGGTCTAGGAAAAATCCACACGAGCTCAAAATGGCCCGGTTGAACAGTGATAAGTTGGCGTGGGCGAGGGCGTGACGGGCGTGGCGGCTGGCAAGGCGCTCGGCCACGAACGAGCAATGGCCTGGCCGACTCGACCACGGGCAAAGGCAATGGCCTAGTGCTCGGCCATAGCCCGGGCAATGACGGGCATAGCTTGAAATGCTCGGGTAACGGGCATGGCCATCGCTGGGCGCCAGGGGCGATTGGCTAGGCAGCTCGGCCACAGCCTGGGCAGCGGCTAGGCGAAGGCAACGACGACTAGGCGGCGAAGGCTTGGCCATGGCCGGGATAGTCCAGTCAAGGCTGAGCTGGGGCAACGTTGGGCGGACCAGGCGGGCACAATGGCTGCAAGTGGCTGGGCAAGGTGGCCGAGGGCTAAGTGGTGACAGATGGAGCGGCGGTGGTCGGAACGGCAGCGCACAACGCACAGTGGCTGGACATGGAGGAGCCGGTGATAGCTCAAAACAAGGGAGAGGCGGGGAAGAGAGTGTCGCGACCTCCCCGAACCGGCCTCGCCGCCTAAGGGGTTTGGCTAATGAATTACTAAGTTAAACCTAGCTCGATCTCTCCCAAGCCCATACCAATTCCTAACTTAAGTTTAAGTTGTTAAGATACAAATCAATTTCATTCAGGAGTCACTGCTAATCAATTTTTGGTGGGTCGATTAGACATCCAAGTGAAGCACGGGAGAAATACTTCACTTCTATGAACCAGAGATTTAATGGGTACGGGGACTTGGTTACACTAATTGACAAATTAGTACCCTTTCGATACCTAACCTTGTTCAATTGCTGCCTAACGTGTTTTTACTAACGAGGAGTCTCAAAATTCCATCCCTAAGCAAACTAAGGGAAGCAGCCATCAATAGCTGAACCTAACCTGCATAGTCAATCACGTTCGAGATTAAATTAAACATGCAATTCAAAGCGTGCGAATCAAATAAGGTGCAATTAAACATAAGCTACTTACACAAAAAAGGGTGAGAAAAAAAATTTAAAACTCAATTTCCAATTTTTGATTTTCGAAAATTTTTAAATTTTTTTAAATTTTTTAATTTTTTTAATATCAAAACAAAAATAATATAAAAATTGGATCCGAGTCGGATCTCCACATCTGACTTGGATCGGGACTAACCCGGGTGTGCCGGCCCAGGTCCACGACCGAACCGGGTTCATTTATTGAGCTCGGTCTAGCAAATGAAATAAATAAAAAAAGAAAAAGGGCCCAGCTCGAATTTTTTTTTTTTAAAGAACAAAAGCCCAGCCCACTATAAATAAAAACCTAAATAACACTTCAGCCCAAATCCCAAATTTGGCCCATCCGCAAAAGCCCAAGACCTAATAAAACCTACTCTAATAACTAAAAGGCCCAAAACATTAAAACGCCAAATAAACATAAAATTGGCCCAAATACTAACAAAATCCTACCAGATTGTGACTCGTGCACCCGAACCGATCACCGGCCGCCTACCCTTCTTGCAGCCACGAATCTGAATTGCCAAAAACCCTACTCTGGTTCGCCCCAGATCCCTTTTTCTTATTTCCTTTTTCTTTTGTTTATTTTCTGTTTTTATTCTCTTTTTTTATTACTTTTTCCTCCCCCTCTTCTCTTCTGCCATGCGCGTTATTTTCTTTCCCAGAATCCCCTTTCCCCGAGAGCTTCCCTCTTATACCCGGAGTTTCACCTCCGGCCACCAAACACCATCGCCAGCCGTCGACCTCCAACGTCGACAGCCACCCCTTGTCGGTCGTCGCGCCACCACCGACGGCCACTACCCGACTATCACCGAAGCGATTCCGGCGACGCCGTTATCACCGAAGAGACATACCAACTCAAACACCGCTCTAGCAAAATAAACAGCCAAAAACCAACATATGCACGCTAAAGATGAGGAGGAACACGCTGGCTAAGGTGGCATCAAGCTGTGGGCTTCATCAATGCAAGAAAATCTCTTCGGTGGGAGGATGCGTATGTGAGACCAACTTGGTCCTTGCATGAACAGTGGCATAAAAACACAGGAAAAATACCAGAGTAGGCATGAAATATCAATCCAAGCTTGAATGAGGAATAAAATGAAGATTACATAGACGGATCTTGGTGATATTGGTCTCGGCCTTCGTTCGGACATTTTATCAAACAAGTGATAGGCGAGTTCGAATAAAGGCTTAAAATTGGTCGTGAATGTGGTTTTTGGCTCAAATGTGATATGTAAAGTTCCAAACAACCATATTACACCAAAGAGCTATTTCATTTTACAAAAAGACTTTAAAAAATCACCACGACCAAATTTGACACTCCAAGCTTAAACTGTTTCATCGAGACACTTTATCAAACATGTGCGGTATAACTGAGGAATGGGCTTACAGATCCGATTTTAGCAAAACTCGTGGCGTGTTCTCGGTGTGAAACGTTTAAAACAGCTTCTTTGAGTATTAAACAAGCACGAGTATCCATCAATGGGGCCGGGCGACCATCGAAATAGGCTCGATGTGCCCGGCATCCGAGAGGCAAGGGAAAAACAAGGGAGGCGCGAATCTCACCTGGTCGTGAATGGCACGAAATCAACAATGGTGACAAGATGCGCAACTGACTCTGCTCGTTTGCGACATCTAAGCGTGATTTCTTTGATGATTTGATACCAAAGCTGATGCTCTCGAAAAGAAGTGTTCGTTTAAGTGGATGATTCAAGGTGACAGGTGAGCGACTGAGAGGGGGACGAGATTTGCCGGTCACCGGGAAGGGACCAGAATGCTCTCGTCGAAGAAAGACCCCTCTATCAAGCCGAGCTCTTTCTCCCTTTTTTCTCCTCCCTGTCTCTATTTTTTTTTCGTCACTTCCTTTTGAATGCTCTCTCCTTTAGCTCTCTCAAGCTCTCTCTATCTCGGAACTCCCTCTCTCTCTCTCTCTCTCTCTCTCTCTCTCTCTCTCTCCGATGGCCCCCCTTCTTTTCTTTTTTTTTTCTTACCTTTTAACGTCGAGAGAAGGAGGAGTATCTCTTCCTCTCGGCTTCCCCCCGGCGACACTTGCCATTCCATTTCCAGCTTAATGATGCGTTCGATCAAAACGCCCTCTCCATTTGTGCTCATGCCATCAGCCAGTCCTCTCCTTGGGGGTCAAATCATGCCCGTTTCTTTGCTAAAATGGCTATGGGATCTCTTCGGTCCTTGCGCCATCAAGGTGCAACACTGCGCCACTACTTCCCGCTTCTAGAATCGTAGCTTCAGCCTCCTCGTGCAGAGCACACCTTCATTTTGTTTGCTCCTGCTTCTGGCTTTTGCGTTTTGCTTCTGCTTCATCTTCTTCATTTTTCCTTTTTTAGGTTAGTGCATAATACGGGGCTAGTAGAGTGGGCCAGCGTTGACTAATTCAACTCTGGCCTCTCTTCTTTTTTCTTTAAAAAAAATAATTTAATTTTTTTAAAAGAATTTTAATTAATTTTTTTAAAATTTTTTATGACAGTGGTGCTACGCTAGCCAGCATTGAATAATGCTGGTCCCCCCTTTTTCGAAAATTTTTTAATAATTTTTTTAAAAAAATCTCAATTTAAAAAAAAATTCAATTTTTTTTTGAAATTAAACAATGAAAGCATGCTCTAATATGCCTTATTAATGTAAATGCACCTAAAGTCCACATGCCAATTAATTTAATGAAAATATTTTTGTTTAGGAGTTAAAAACTAAACTCTAATTTTCTATGCAATTAAACCCTAAACGATCAGGTAAAATTTAGGTGTCAACAGAGAAAAATAGGGGGAAAGGGAGGTGGTGGTGGCTAAGGGGGCAGTTAGGTGGCGGAGGTGGCTAAGGGGAGAGGCTGGGTGGCAGAGGCAGAGTGGCGGTGGCCGAAACAACGGCACATGGCGGTGGCGAAGCCAGGGGTCGAAACAGGGGAAGGCATCAGGGAAGAGGAAATAAGGGGAGGGAAGGTTGCGCGGCAACCGGAGGTGGCACGGTAGCTTTGCGGGTGGTCAGGCTACGACGAGTGGCAGTTGGTGTCGGCTGGGGCGAGCTGTAAGCAGCGGTTGGCTAGGCGCAAGAGCAGCGACGGGGAAGGAAGGAGAAAGGAAGAAGAAAAAGAGAAGAAAAGAAGAAAGAAAAGAAAAGAAAGAAAGGAAGAGAGAGAGAGAGGAAACGTGAGCAGAAAAAAGGGGGGAAAGGACGTCTACATGCATGGGCAGAGGGCGTGGCAAAGGGGGGGGGGAGAGAGAGAGAGAGGAGTCAAACATCGCACTCAAGGGTGATCCGATTGCCACGATTCAATTCCGAAAATGATCTAACGGTCCACGAAAATCCTAAATAATAATAAGGAGGAAGGGTCAAAAGAAATAGCTAAAATACATTATGAGGGAGGTTTACTAGTCCAAATCTGCATCCGATCAAAATTTCAATCTTCCACTATTCCTGACAATATCGAGGCTGGGCACAACAATATTGACACCGTCAGATTAAATTTGTCCTAGAACTCCGAGAAATTCGACACCAAAGTTTGGGCTCTAAATAATGGCCAAATTTGATCGAGTGCGATTTTAGCGAAATCTCAATTTTAAAAATAATAACCGAAAGTGATCAGTTCCCAGGTAAGAGTTTATTATAAGCACACTGACAAAAATTGATCAAAAATGGGTCAAAATTAGGAATGTCACAACTCTTCCCCCTTACAAAAATTTTATCCTCGAAATTTACAATCCAACCCAACTATTCAATCAAATAGGGTATTGGTGTCGCATCAACTGTTCGCTTTCCCATGTCGCACCTTCGGTTCCATGGTGCTCCCAAATTACCTTGACCATCAGAATTATCTTGTTTCGCAACACTCGTTCCATTCTGTCTTCGATCCTTACTGGCTTTTTCACGTACGACACTCTATTATCCACGTCTATTTCTTCATAATTTAGCACGTGAGTTGGGTCCAGTTCATACTTCCTTAGCATAGACACGTGGGACATATTGTGCATTTGAGATAAATTCGGCGGTAGCACGAGACGATAAGCCAAGGTACCGATTTTCTCTAAGACTTCGAATGGACCCACGTATCTCGGACTCAACTTCCCTTTCTTGCCAAACCGTGACAATCCTTTCATCGGCGACGCTTTGAGGAAACGTGGTCCCCTACTTGAAATTCCAAAGGCCTACGTCTCTGATCCACATAATTCTTTTGGCGGCTCTAAGCGGTCTTAAGCTTGTCCCGAATCACCTTGACCGTTTTGACTGACTGTTGAACCAACTCGGGACCTGTGATGCTCCTCTCACCAACTTTATCCCAGCAAACCGGCGTTCGATAAGTTCTGTCATATAGCACCTCAAATGGTGTCATTCCGATACTCTGCTGGTAGCTATTGTTGTAGGTTAATTCAACCTAACTACCTTTAAAATCCAATACACATGCCCATAGCATATCTTTCAAAGTATGAATTGTCCTTTTCAGACTGGCCATCCGTTTGGGAGTGATAAGCCGTGCTAAATTGTAACTTTGCTCCTAATGCCGTATGAAGACTTTTCCAAAAAGCGGCAGTGAATTTAGGATCATGGTCTGAGATAATCGTCATTGGCACTCCGTGCAGGCGGACTATTTGTTGCACGTAAATCTCGGCATATCTTTCCAAGGCGAAGTCCTTTAGCATTGGCAGAAAATATGTTGACTTTGTTAATCGGTCGACTACCACCCAAATCGAATCGTTACCCTTCTGGCTCCTCAGTAATCCCATTACAAAGTCTATCATAATGTGTTCCGATTTCCACTTGGGGATTTCTAATGGCTGCAACATTCCACCCGGCTTGCAATGTTGTGCCTTCACTTGCTGACATGTTAAACACTTGGCCACGTGCTTGGCTACATCGACTTTCATGCCGTTCCATTAATAATGTTATCATAAGTTCTGATACATCTTCATACTACATGGGTAAATATTGTAATTACTACGGTGTGCTTTAGACAAAATCTCCTCCTTAAGTTTTGCATCACTAGGTACACATAACTATCCGCGGAACTTCATAATCCCATCCTCGGACACCTGAAAGTCCGATTTCCTCTTTATAACATCCATTCCTAGAATCTTTTGAATCTCTGGGTCTGTCAACTGTAAGGCTTTAAGGGCCCTCGAGGAAGTTAGGACTTTGATGGGTAGGCAGACTCAAGAGCAAGATACCACTATTGCCTAAGCGGTTGAGGCCGCCGCAGCGGTTGCCATCAATGGCAACAATGGAAATCAAGGACGAGGGCATGTGAATGTGAATAGGTAGATACATCAACTAATAGAGCAGTTTCTGAAATTAAAGCCCCCTAAGTTTGATGGTAGAGGTGACCTAGAGGCTGCATCGCTTTGGATAGAAGAGTTAGAGAAGGTTTTTGATGTATTAGAGTGCATCGAGGAAGAGAAAGTGACCTTAGCGGTGTACCAACCCCAAGGAAATGTAAGTGATTGGTGGAAAGCCACCAAAGGAAGGGTGTTCTCAGTGGGTGCCGCCCAGACTTGGGCGATGTTTATGGGAACCTTTAATGGTAAATATTTCTCTGAGAGCGCCCAGGAACAGAAGTTGGCGGAGTTTATGAGGCCTCGTTAGGGGCAAAACACCGTGGACCAGTATGAGGCTGAATTCACTCGGTTAGCTAAGTTTGCCCCTACGATGGTGGAGGACCCATTAGATAGAATTCGGAGGTTCCGAGATAGGTTGAAACCGAACCTTCGTAGCCAAATGCTTTCTTTGAATTTGAAGGATTATAACGAAATCTACGATCGGGCTCAAGCGATTGAGCATGATTTGGCGGATAAGGCTGCCTCTTCTAGGTCAAGATTTGCTCAGGGTAGGGACAACTGTCACTTAGGGTAAAGACCAATGACGGGTAATCGACGTTTCGTCCCTCCTGCTAGTAGGAATATAGGAAAATCGACCCATTTTCAGAATGGTCCATGTCGGATATGTGGGGAAAGACATGACAATGGACCTTGTCTAAGCAGGGGTGGAGCCTATTTTGGATGTGGCGGGTTTGATCATCAGATACGGTTTTGCCCTAATATCAAGCAGAATAGATCGCCTACGTTGCCACCACCCCAAAACGAGAACCAGAGTGGAGCCGCCCCAATGACTAATCAGAATAGGCCACCGACCTAAGGACGAGTATATGCAATGGCTAGAAGAGAAGCCGAGAATGCGCCAGGCGTGGTCACAGGTACAGTCTCTCTCTCTCTCTCTCTCTCTCTCTCTCTCTGTGATAATGCTATGTATGCTTTATTTGATCTGGGGGTGTCATATTTGTTTGTGTATGAGCAATTTGTTAAGTTGACTGGTATGGAGCCGCAAATGCTTGATGTTGTGTTGTGTGTTACCACTCCATTGAATGATAAGGTGTTAATTTCATTGGGGTGCCTGGATTGCAAGATTATGATTGGTAATAGGGAGGAAAAGATAGACCTAGCGGTCTTAGTGATGTTTGACTTCGATGTGATAGTGGGTATGAATTGGTTGACCAAGTAGAGGGTAGTAATGGATTGTAGTAGCAGGGTGATCCAATTTAATCCAGTTGGACATCCGGAATTCAAATTTGTAGGAAATTAAGGAGAAACCTCGATCCCTTGGATTTTGTCGCTAGAAATGACTAAGTTGTTGGACAAAGGATGTCAAGGATTTCTAGCAGCTGTAGTTGATTCGACAGTTGAGGAACCAAGGCTAGAAAATATAGCTGTGATGTGCGATTATCCCGATGTCTTTCCGCAAGAATTATCGGGATTGCCACTTGAAAGAGAAGTGGAGTTTGTGATCGAGTTGGCCCCTAGAATTGAGCCAATTTCAAAGGCACCTTATAGAATGTCGTTGTCGGAATTAAAGGAATTACATGTGCAAATGCAAGAATTATTGGACAGAGGATTTATTCGTCCAAGTGTGTCTCCATGGGGAGCGCCAATCTTATTTGTATGGAAGAAAGATGGGTCGTTGAGGCTATGTATTGATTATAGGCAATTGAATCAGGTGACAATTAAGAATAAGTATCCCTTGCCAAGGATTGATGATTTGTTTGATCAGTTACAAGGGGCTTCAGTATTTTCTAAGATTGATTTAAGGACTGGATATCATCAGTTGAGGATTAGAAAAGAGGATATACCGAAAATGGCATTTAGGATGAGATATGGGCATTATGAGTTTATAGTAATGCCCCTTGGATTGACAAATACCCCTGCTGCATTTATGGACTTGATGAATCGGGTGTCCAAGGACTTTTTAGACCAATTTATCATAGTCTTCATAGACGACAAATTGGTATACTCAAAGAGCTTAGAGGAGCATGAGTTTCATCTGAGTAGAGTTTTACAGACTTTAAGAGAGAACATACTGTGTGCTAAGTTTAGCAAGTGCGAGTTCTGGCTCAATCGAATAGCATTTCTTGGACACGTAATCTCTGAGGAAGGAATCTCAGCAGATTTGGCAAAGATTGAGGCTATAATGAAGTGGCCGAGGCCAATGACGGTAACAGAGGTTCGAAGCTTTTTGGGTTTGGCCAAATATTATCGACGTTTTGTGGAAGGATTTTAAGCAATAGCAACACCATTGACACATTTGTTGAAAAAGGAAACCAGGTATGAATAGACTGATAAATATGAAAAGAGTTTTCAGGAATTAAAGTATAGATTGACAACGGCACCAATGTTGACTATTCCATTAGGACCAGGATGACACAAAATTTATAGCGACGCGTCGTTGAAAGGACTAAGGTGTGTACTCATGCAAAATGGACAAGTAGTGGCCTATGCGTCAAGGCAGTTAAGACTACATGAGTTGAACTACCCAATGCATGATTTGGAATTAGCTACAATAGTATTCGCCTTTAAGATTTGGCGAAACTATCTATGCGGGGAGAAATTTCAGATTTATACTAACCATCAGAACCCCAAGTATTTATTTTCTCAAAAGGAGCTGAATATGACACAGCGTTGGTGGATGGAATTACTTAAGGATTATGATTGTAAGATTCTGTATCACCCCGAAAAGGCTAACCGGGTAGCGGATGCATTGAGTCGGAAGTCAAGCATCGCACACTTGATGGTCAAGGAATGGACCTTGTTGGAAAAAGTGCGAGACCCGGAATTTAGATTTGAAGTGAGTCAAGTCTCGAGTTTACTAGCCACGCCAAGGATTGAACCAGAAATTCAATCTAAGGTTAAAGTTCTACAGTCTTCAGACCAGGAGGTTCGAAAGATTATAGAAATGGATGCTATTAAGAGAAAACCGGACTTCCAAGTATCCGAAGATGGGATCTTGAAGTTCTATGGACGACTGTGTGTGCCCGACAATGCGGAGCTTAAGGAGAAAATTTTAGTGGAAGCACATCGTAGTAATTATAGTATCCATCCGGTGAGTACGAAAATATACTAAAATTTGAGACTACATTATTGGTGAAATAGCATGAAGGTAGATATAGCCAAGCATATGGCTAAATATTTGACGTGCCGGCAAGTGAAAGCGCAACATTGTAAGCCTAGAGGATTGTTGCGACCTTTGAAAATCTCATAATGGAAATGGGAACATATTACCGTAGATTTCGTAATAGGATTACCCAGAAGCCAAAAGGCCATAATTCCATTTGGATGATTGTCGATAGATTGACTAAGTCGGTACACTTCCTGGCCATGCGAAAGGACTTCGCATTGGATCAATATGCTAAATTGTATGTGCAACAGATCGTTCATTTGCACGGGGTACCAGTAACAATTACTTCAGACTGTCTAGGTTTACCACCAACTTTTGGAAAAGTCTGCAGACGGCTTTAGGATCAAAGCTATAGTTTAGTACAGCTTATCATCTGCAAACGGATGACCAGTCTGAAAGGATAATTCAAACTCTAGAGGATATGCTCCGAGCGTGCGTGCTGGACTTTCAAGGCAAATAGGAGGAATAATTGCCCTTAGTGGAATTTGCGTATAATAATAGTTTTCAGCAGAGTATTGGGATGTCGCCATTTGAAGCGTTGTATGGTAAGGCTTGTAGGACGCCCATATGTTGGGACAAAGTTAGAGAAAGGAGTATGACTGGGGATCACGTTTTCCTTAAGGTATTTTCCATGAGGGGATTATCCTTATTTGGTAAAAAGGAGAAATTGAGTCCGAGGTACGTGAGACCTTTTGAGGTGTTGAAAAGAATTGGAGACTTAGCTTATTGCCTTGCGTTACCACCAAATTTGTCGCAAGTGCATAATGTGTTCCACGTATCGATGCTAAGAAAATATGAACCGAACCCAACTCATGTGCTGAACTATGAGGAGATAAAAGTTCATGGCAGGGTGTCGTATGTTGAAATGCCAATAAGGATTGAGGATCGGAAAGAACGAGTTTTGAGGAATAGGACGATCTCGATGGTCAAGATTGTGTAGGAACATCACGGGACAGAAGGCGTGACTTGGGAAAGCGAAGAGTTAGTATAACGTCAATACCCCCATTTGTTTGAGTAGTAAGTTGGATTGTAAATTTCGAGGACGAAATTTTTATATAGGGGGAAGAGTTGTGACATTCTGAAATTTGCCCACTTGGAATTTATGAAATAGATGATTTTATAGATGTGCTTGTAGTTAGATTTCGCTCGGAACTGATCATTTCCAGGATACTAACCGTTAGGGAAAGACTAATTAGGGACTTAAATTCGCGCGACCAAATGAATTTGATCGTGAATTGACTTTCGATCATAGAATTGTCGAGGTGACATTTTGAGCCACTGTGGGCCGATCTAAGGATAGCTAGGGATCGATTCGCCACTGTCATATGAGTGGATCACGGGTGATTCCGTTTGCCCACGAGATGAACTAGCGAACAATCCAGAATCTATACCAAACGATCGTACCCATTGGAACTAGTGATCGCTCTTCGCGATTATATGACAACCGAGGTCGTCACAATTTGAGTGAATTTACACGTGACTTGATTTAGTATCAGTTACGGATCGAACATGCGAATTTCTCCAAAAAATCACTCGTTAGTTTGAGACATGCTTAAGTGACGTCATTTAAAATTCAGTCATCAATTAAAGATCAAATTGGGCATTGAAAATTTAGGAAGTCACGACAAATCATGTAGACAACGTGTTATTAGCATGGTTAGCCTCAGAATTGTCCGAATCCTTCAGAAAAACTGAATTTTGGCGGGAAATGGAAAATGACCGTTTTACATTAGAGATAGAGATTTTTGGATAATTCTGCCCTTGGGAAGGGCATTTTGGTCATTTTACGTCTACATTAGAGATAGAGATTTTTGGACAATTTTGCCCTTGGGAATTTTGTGAAATTCCAATTTTGCCCTGGATATTTTTTACCAGGATTAATCTGGACAGTCGATTTTAGGATAAGATCGAATCTTGGCCATTGATTGGAAATTAGAGAGAGGGGTATAATGGTCATTTTGCATGGAGGTTAGACATCAATAATTGGCCTTAAACCCATTTAATTTCATTTTCTCTCTCTCCCCCCACTCTCTCTCACTCTCTCAACAATTTTCTCTCTCTCTCTCTCCCTCCCGGTCGAGCTTCCTCCCCAACTCATCGTGACCGTGGCCAACTGTCACCGCCGCTTCCCTGCCTAGCCAGACTAGCTGCACGCCGAAGCCACCGCCGCCTCCCTCACCGTCTCTCTCTCTCTCCCTTGTTTTCCCCCTCACCAATCACCATCACCACCAGATCCTTCGGCCCTGTCCAGCCGTGGGGGATCAGCCGCCATCCACCCGCCCACCAAGCAACCACTGCCGTCGCCGTCCGCCACCGTGAGACCGTCAGATCGCCACTTCCCCCTTCAGCCGAGCTAGCTTAAGTTTCCAAGTAAGCAATATCCTAAACTCTATTTAGGATTTTGGGTATCGATGGACATAATTAGGGGATGAATTGAGTCGAATAGTGTCGGTTTAGGGGCTAATTAGCGGCTGTTTAGGGGTTAATTAGGTGGATTGATTTATGGTCTTGTTGTGGCTGATTTGTCAGTGAAATTGTGATGGTTTGAGGCTGATTTGATGCTGAGATAAGTGCTGGAAATCGGATATTGAACTGACAAGTATATGATTCGATTGAGAGACGATTGGTGTCAGTTTGGTGTGTTGTGATGTGGCTGTGTTGTGGTGCATGTTATGGCTTGAAATAAGCTGAAAAATGTTGAATTTGTGACTGTGATGGTGGCTGTGATTGTGGGCTCGATGGTGGCCTTGAATGCCCATTAGTTTGTGAATTATTTGATTGAAATGCAAGTTGTTGTGTGTACGCATGGGCTGAATTGAGTGGATCGTCAATTGGCCATAATTGGGCTTTAATTGAGCATGTGAAATGCGTGAAGTTTGATGCTTGCATGAGTCGGATTTAATCGGCTAGTAATTGGGCTTATTGGTGTGTAAAGTGTACGGATGAATGATTGAGAAAGTGTGTGAAATGTCGTGCATGAGGTTATGAAAAACCCTGAGGCGGTACCATTACGTAGGGAATTGTGCCGTTTTGAAGCGGTACCATTATGCCGGACGATGCCCGGTATTACCGGAAGACTGTCAATATGAGGCTGTACCATTACACGGGTTGTACAGTAGGTGGTAGGTGTTAAGCCTAAGGTAGTATCATTACGCGGGCAAGATACATAACCTGAGGCAGTACCATTACATGGGCTAAGAAGTGTTGTGAATATGAGATGGTCGCAATGAACCTGAGGCAGTACTATTACGAGGGTTACTAGCGAGTAGAGTGAAAATAGTGCGATGAGGAATGAACGAGTATGTGAAATGTGGGATTTGAAAATGCCATGAGTTCGATGTATGTATTGGGCACGAGTATTAATTCGAAATGTGCATGTGGTTGGAATTTGTGCTATTGTGGCTAACATGCAGGTTATACGTATTAAAAGCCTAGGTAAGTGCTAACTGTGTGCTCGTTATGTGATCATTGAATATGATTGTGTTTGGACTTGTCTGAAGGTACGTGTTAGCCTAGGTGGGGTTTAGGGGGTGTATTTGCTGATACGTGTTCTCATGGTTATTTCAACCAAACAATTTCAGAGCCCCTGCCTGAGCCATGAACCTTCCACCGCCACAGCGTTTTGGGATTCCCATGTACACCGACCATGACATTGTAGAATACTTGATATATGAGAATTTGATGTGGGTTAAGCATACTTCAGTAGTCTAGGTAGACATGGGATTACCTCTTTGGCAGGCACATTCCTATACGGTCTGGATGTTTAGGGACGGGATGGACGAGTTTGGCCCCATCCGTGGATTTGATGTCCCATTTGACGAAGTAGGCGATTGGGACCCGTCGGCTATACCTCCTCCCAACGATGAGATGACTAGTTTGGAGACTAGTCTAGTACCGTCTGGACATCAGCCTGCACCTACAACGCCTCATTCTTCAGTGGGTGAACCAAATCCGGAGCTGGAAGAATCCCAAGCAGGGTATGATCCCATGGATGTAGATCTAGGTGTAATACCCGAAGAAGAACCTGGAGAGGAAGAGCTCGAATAAGAGCTTGAGGAGGCATCAGAAGAGGAACCTGAAGATGAGCCAAAGGAGGAGCCAGAAGAGGAGTCTAATGACGAGGAGATGATTGAGGTTCAAATAGAGTCGGGAGATGAAGATAACCCGATCGAGATTGAGGCCGACTCGGAGTCTTCGGATGAGCATGTGCCTGAGGAAGATTTGGATGAGGATTCTGAGGAGAGCGAGTCAAAGTGAATGCTATCTAGAGGGCGTAGGGGTTAGTTTTTAGGAGTTGAATAAGAGTTTGGAAGTGTCCCATTTTTGGTATAGTACTTACCCAGGCTACTGATTTTTTGTGATGTCGGTGGTATATAGTTTTGAAGTTTGATGTGCATATTTGCTATGTGGATTGTAAATGGCGGTTATGGTATAAGTTTGAATTGTAAATGGATATTGTACATATACCGAGGTATAGCATAATGTTCGGTGGCTTGGCAGTTTGTTTCTCCCTAATATCCCCCCTGTTTTATTGTCCGGGTTATATTATTGTTTCCACCGCGATTAAACTCTGACGTGAACGTTTGGGTCGGCAACTTTTCCTAGGACATCGCACTAATTTGACCGAATTTGTGGGATGTCGCGTGCTTGATGGGGTTCGGGGCTTGACAAATTCAAGTCCATTTACCAATGCCGGTACAATACAAATGCAATTAATGAAATAACTATATGATGAATGTTCCTAAAATTATATGCTATGCAATTATATTATTTTTGTTAATGGGCTAAATTTAGCCCCAAATTTTCTATGCAATTAAGCCTTAGATAATTAGCCAACAATTGTTGTAGCTGCTAAGCTCGACAAGATTCAAGTTCAATCTTGTGACATGTATGGATACAACACTATTTTTGCTTATCTATTATAGAGGATGTTTGAGAATCCTTGTATAGTAACCAAATGTGCAAGTGGATTACTTTGGTGTTTGTTGAGGTCCATGGTTATGATGAAGTTCAAGCGCAGATTGGAATAGTATTTTGATGTGACTTTGAATAATTTTTTCGAGAGAAATTGTGAAAACTAAACAAAGTGTAATTCGTGGGCAGAATACTAGAACGCTTGAGTGACTTGAATATGGCTGTAATCTCCAGTGTATTGCTTAATTTGCAGTTGAATCACATGCTACCTTTCCCTAAGTCAATACCAGCTGAATCACATATAATTTCGGTGTCCGATTTATTTCATTGTCCTGTTTATTAATTTTTGCAATGTAGAAAGCAAGGAGCGATGAATTTGACTCATTTCATTAGATTTTTCTATGCTCATTCTACCGGTAATGATACTTATCTTAACAGTTTTCTTTGCATACCAGCGATATACAAGTGTATGGAGAGCTCTGCAAGACACAATACTAATACTACGCATCAGAAAAAGATCATTCAAAGAGAAAAATTGTTTGATTCGCCATTATGATTAGAGGACTAAATCCATAAGAAGACATTTTCCAATAATTGATGGATGACGTTTTCCATAAGCTACATTATATTCAAGATAAGTTTTATACAGTATTACAACTAATTCGAAGCGTTGGGCACGTCATTTGCCATTTCGACGTATTGGAATATTCTAAACGAGAGAGAAAGAAGGGGACCACCTGTTTTGCCCCAACAGTTTCAAGTCGAGCTTACCACCACGATATCCACATTTATAATTGGGGGGGTTGGTCGTTTTTCACTTTTTGGTTCATTTCATAGAGAGGTGGCTTTAGTCATAAAATTATCCACGGCCAGTCCATCCTGTCTGAATTCCTCGTATATCTCTTTGCAACAATATATTTGGCTAGAGATGGTAGGTGTTAGAGCAAGTCTCAACTTGAAAATACATTGCCAACTCCAAGCCATATGTCCTTTATGTCGAGTTGCATAATGGAAGTACCTCTGCATTCAATTTGATGAACCCAAGTAATCCATAAGGATGAGGACGGATGATTGATGAGGCTCCAGAGCATGTGTTCCAGCAATACGTTAGAGTTTCATATGGAGCAAGCATAGTCCTCCTAATCCTCCCTCCTTTGTTAGTAAGCACATTACTTTCCACGCAACTTTGTTGGATTAGAAAGGTTGTAAGAGGTAGGATATCACTCTAACAACATTGTAGGCCTTCTCAAGCAAATGTTTTATTGGCTACTACAGGGAAGCTTCCTTACTCTATCTTCTCGCATAATTAGACTATTTGTAATGTTAGGGGATTCCCCTAAGCTTTTATAGCTCATCTAATTAATGATAGTCGCATATTTATACACACAAAAAAAAACTCAAAACAGTATAAGTCTTACCATTTTAAACCCACTTGTAACAATACTTTATTACTCCCTCAGTGTATTAAATAAAAATCCGTACAATAGAGGGAAAAAAAGTTTAAAATGGGGAGATAGTATCACCAAATGAGTGGGGCAGACATTTCAGTTCCTCATTGACTTCTCCAAATTGCACCAATGCATAATGATACTTACATATATTCCATGTAAGATGGTCACGTCAGATTGCTTGCTGTGTTTATCTTTGTTGCTGGGATATGAGGAGGTAGATGGTTTTGTTGATCCCAGATGACCACGTCAACGTCAATGTTCGGAGCCAATACAATGTGACTGCGCTTCCGGACAAATGTATCTGTCTATTAACTCTTGCCTCACGTACTATGTTCCCTAGATTCCCATATGATGTATTCGAAGGTTTTTGGCTGACTATTGTTGGAATGAAAGTTTAACACCATGACGTATGTATTATTCGAATCACTACCGTAATGGTCAACTTACAAGTTGAAATGAGGGAATTTTGTGTATATTACTTGCTTGAATGAATTAGAACTACAAGGCCAAGCCCCTTTATATAGGGAAAAAATGAATAGTAATGAACAGTAAACCTAAATTATATATTATATCTAACATCCCCCTGCAAACTCAAGGTGAGTTGAAACAAGTCAATTGGAGTTTGGAGAGAAGATCTAGGAAGCACCCAGGTAGACGTGTCTTTGTGACGATATCAGCAATCTAATTAGCTGATGAAGTAAAGACAAATTGTAGAGTGCCACGAAGAACATGAGAGCGGATGAAGTGACAATCTATCTCGATGTGTTTGGTGCGTTTGTGGAAAACATCATTATGTGCAATTTAGATAGCACTGCGATTGTCGCAATGAATGATTGTCCCACTATGATGACGGACTCCCATATCTTCTAGTAGCCATCATAACCATAATAACTCCAATGTGGTATCAGCAAGAGCTCGATATTCAGCTTCTGTACTAGAACGAGCAATAGTGGATTGTTTCTTGCTACGCCAGAAGATAAGTGAAGTGCCCAAGAAAAAATAGTAACCCGTAGTGGAGCGATGATCTTAAGGGTCACCGCCCTAGTCAACATCTGGATAGGCAGTCAACTCCAATGTCGAATGAGCAAAAAAGTGAAGGCCATGAAATAACGTACCCTTGACATAGTGAAGAATACGAAGAACTGCAGCAAAGTGAGTTGTACGAGACGCTGTCATGTACTGGCTAACAATATGAACAGCATAAGCGATGTCAGGGCGAGTAACAATGAGATATATAAGATTGCCAACTAGCTGTCGATAGAGGGTAGGGTTTTGGAGAGGAGTCCTATCACCGGCATCAAATTTGACATTGATATCAAGAAGGCTCGTAACAACCTTGGTGTCTGTGAGTCCTGCTCGAGAAAGAAGATCAGTGGCATATTTGGCTTGTGCAAGATAATAACCGGATGTGCCTGAGGTAACCTCCAAGCCTAAAACATAACTAAGTTGTCCAAGATGCTTCATCTCGAACCGTTGACTAAGAAAATGCTTGAGTTTTGAAATTCCGGGACGATCATCTCCAGTAATAACCATATCGTCGACATATAGGAGCAGCAAAATAGACCCACGTGAAGTATGTCAAACAAAAAGAGCGTGGTTGTGGGGACTAGATTTAAAGCCAAGAGATGCCATGATGGAGCTAAACTTGGAATACCATGCACGAGGAGATTTTTTCAATCCATTTAATACACGACGTAATCGACACACTTGGTGGGAAGAATGAGTGTAGCCAGGAGGAGGTACCATATAAACTTCCTCGGTGAGATTGCCATTTAGGAATGTATTTTTGACATCCATCTGAAACGTAGGCCAACGTTTAACAGTGGCAATAGCAAGAAGACTGCGAACAAAAGTAAAACGTGTAATAGGGGCAAAAGTCTCTTCATAGTCAATGCCATATTCCTAAGTGAAGCCTTTTGCAATGAGGCAAGCTTTATAGTGATCCACAGTACCATTTGCTTTTGTCTTAATCTTGTACACCCATTTACAACCGATAGCGGACTTACCAGGAGGCAAAGCAACTAAATCCCAAGTATGAGATTTGTCTAAAGCTTGTAACTCATCTGCCATTGCCTTCTGCCAAAGAGGGTCAGTACTAGCTTCTCTATATGTGCGAGGTTCATGAAGGGAAGCTATCATAGAATAACAATAGTAATCTCGAAGCCAAACACAAGGTTGACTTACTTTGGTGTCGGTTTTTGGAAAAACACGGCGGAGGATGTCCAAAACACCACTGAATAGCGGTGAACGGCGGTGAGCTACCTGGGTTTGAGGCGCGGTGGCATGTGGCGATACGTGCAGTGGCGTCCGACAGCTGTTGGCGATGAAATTTCAGGACGTGGGTCATCTGAGGGTGGCGAGTCTACTGGTGGTCTTAGTTTCCAAAATGAGTAGCGGAAGTATGCCAAGCAGTGAGGAAAAGCTTCGGTCTTATCGGAGAACTTGGGCGACGCGACCGGTGCGGCTAGCGTTGTGGCGGCCATGGTGTGGCAAGCTCGATGGGCGCTCCTCAGGTAACGATGGTGCTCTGATACCAAGTTGAGATGATAGAATTTTATGTATATTTTACTTGCTTGAATGAATTAGAACTACAAGGCGAAGTCCCTTTATATAGGGAAAGAATGAATAGTAATGAACAGTAAACTTAAATTATATATTATATCTAACATTACAAAACTTTCAAGAAATTGCCGGTGATAGTTTAGAAAAAATGTATTGATCCATATTCGGGAGTTATCAACTAATTGGAATACTTATAAAAGCTTGTATGGATTAAAACCTAGGGTTAATACCACGAAAAATCCTAAACTGATATACCCGTGATAATTTTACCTTGACCTATTTTTTTTATCACAAAAAACCCCAAATTGGTACACCTGTGATAAATTTACCCCGAACTATTTTTTTGACCACCAAAAATCTCAAACTGGTATACTTGTGACAATTTAATCCCGAACTATTTCTTTGACCATAAAAAACTCCACAGTGGTATACTTATGATAATTTTATCCCCGAACTAATTTTTTAACCACTAAAAACTCCAAACTAGTACATTTATGATAAGTTTATCCTTTGTTAGTATCCGTTAAATTATATTAATATCACAAAAAATCACAAATTGATAAATTTGTAACAAGCAAAGGGTTAAAACCCAAAATCGGTACACATGTCAATTATCACGTGTCATTAAACTTAGCAATTTGACAGTAAAATTTAACGAAAACTAACAGAGGCTAAAATTGTCACAGGTGTACCAGTTTGGGGTTTTTTATGGTAAAAAAATTAATTCGAGGTAAAATTGTCACAGGTATCCCAGTGTGGGATTTTTTATGGTCAAAAAAATAATTCGGGGTAAAATTGTCACAGGTGTACCAATTTAAGGTTTTTTGTGGTAAAAAAAATAGTTCATGGTAAATTTATCACAGGTGTACCAGTTTAGGGTTTTTCGTGGTATTAACCCTAAAACTCATTCTCGGGGACAATAGTTTCTAAAATAATCATCATACTATCTTATTTTATTTTTGGTTGAATCCCATTTTACCAATCTTTTGACACTTGCTACCAATAGTTCAATCCCATGTACTAATTCACATATGGAGTTACTAACTCCATGCAACATTTAGGATGCATTTGTTTGAGAAAAAGTGTTTTTCGAGAATTCGTTTTGTAGACTTTTACTCATTTATATAGAAAAAATGATAAATCAACCAAAAATCCTTTCCGGTCAAGGAAAACATCCAGGTATAAAATTAGAAAAGTGAATTTCCTAATCTAAAAAAGTGAAAACACTTTCCAAAATTACTCATCTTGAATTTGTCAATATTTTATATTTCCTTTTTTTCTTTTCTTTCTTTCTTTTCTTTTTCTTTTCTTTCTTTTTCATTTTCCTTCTGCCTACCTCCATCGATTGCCGGCCTTTGTGACAGCCGGCGACACCCAGCCTCAGGTAAGGTTGAGCTTGCCAAATCTCGGCAAGCTGGAGCCTCGCTAGCCTCGCCGCAACGACGTCGGGCCTTACTCGAGGTCGACAAGCTTGCTTGGATCTAGCGAGCTCGAGCTCGCTGATATCGGGCGATGCCTAACGTTGCCATGTCTGGCGAGCTCAAGGCTCAGCCAATCCAGGCGAGCCGGAGCTCCGTTGAGATCGGTGAGCTCATAGCTCACCAGATCTAAGTGAGCTCGAGCTTGCCGGCTTGTGGTCATCACTAGCCGATCGTGGTGGAGGAAGAAGGGAAAAGAAAATGAAAGAAAAGAAAAAAGAAGAAGACAAGAGAAAAAAAGAAAATTAAAAAATAAATGAAAATCCGAATTTTGTAAAATAAAATAAAATAAATAGAGAAATAAAAAAATTAAAATTAAAAATTCGGATTTTTTAAAATAATTCGAATTTAATAATTATTTAAAAATTCGAAATTTATTTTTTTGCTTAAAATAAAGTTATGAGATTGAAATCATTTTCCAATGAAATCTAAACATTAGAAAACGATTTCTATTAGTATCACCAAACAAAGGAAAACTAAGCACTTTCTTGGAAAATGCTTTCTGAGAAATCATTTTCCTTTATCATTGAGTTTACCGTGAAACAAATCTACTAACCCCTTCTAAAATTATTTTCCATGGACAACTATTGGCTTCTTTATTAATTATACCATAAACATTCCTTTGAATAGCACGTATTTGGCTTTTGTAGAGTAGCCACGAGTTGATATTACAGAAAATTTTCATTTGGAAGGTAGAGTTTACTATGATCGAATATAAAATTTTATTACTGAGTATTGATAACTAATTTATGGTATGGCTAAAAGTTAACGCCATGTGTTAATTAAACAACTTCGGAAATTTTTTTATTGTTTCTCTTAAATAGCATGCGCTAATGCACTTATAAAAGAGAAATATTGGGACTTAGGAGCTTGCTAAATAGTGAGCCACGTTCATATTAGTTGTTTAAATGAGTAGGTCTCATACATAAATAGGTAAATTGATAGATGCATAAATGATAGTCCAACTGCATTCATCTTTATTAAACACTACATATATGTTCATTCAAAGCTTCGATCTCGCATGGTCAAGCAAGTTGGAGGACCGTGCAGGGAGCTGGAGACGATGCCAATCGTCATCATCCTCCGGTGCTTTGAATAGCATGTCTACCATCTCTGCTCCGACTAACTCTAGCTTTGGCGGCTCCCACTGTGTTCATCATACTAAAATTACGCCAAACTCAACCCCGTGTATTAATTCATCAACTATGTTAGAGTAACCGTTTATCCCTAAAGGTTGAGCTGTTGCAAAATGGACAAACAATGTACATGTAGTATATGGCTTAACACAATTCTAGCTCGCACTATACCTTACCAACGATTATAGGATTTCAAATCTATGCGAGTCTTTAATGATTCTCTCCTAATTAAACTCACGGGGGTTAAGTCCAAGGTTTTTTTTATTGGGGTAATGTACACGAGACTCTATAATTTGTTGTTGCGACATAAATCCTTTCCCTCCCGTTAATTAGTTAAGAGAAGTTAATGATTTGGACCGTCTTAGTCTAGCCAATGTACAACTAATGCCTTATATAGCCAACTACCAGTCAAAAGGTTTGGACATTAAAAAAAAAGATGTCTAAAACATGATGTCATAACCATATTAAATGTCAAATAAATCGATATATTTTTTGCTCTTGCTTAACAAAGTTTCAAGATCCATCTCGACAAGTCAAACAGTAGGGTCACAGTATGTTGGCACCTTGGGCTTATTGTCTTTATCGAATAAAATTGCCCTTGAACCCTGCACTCAAACGGATTCACCAATGCATTACAAAGATTAATGAAGAGAACAACATATATGAAAAATGATAGAAATGCTTGCTGAATAATCTGATTACAAAAATATTGTATGGTCTGTAGATCATCTGGACCAAGTTCATCTCCACTATTGATCACATGGCCCTCAAAGTTGGACCGACATAATCAATGGTTGAGATAGTATTGATCTATGTGGGTCTACATTCTAGGCAATAAATTCTTCGCTGTCGCGACCCTAATAAATTTTATCAATTTTTCGGGCTAATGGATTATTAAAACTAATCTTAACTCGGGTCCTCCCAAACTCTACCAATTCGCAACTTAAAGTTTAAGTTCTTAACATGCAAACGTTTTCATGCTTGGAGTCGCCACTAATCAATTTACGGTAGGTTGATTAGAAACCTAAATAAAACATAGGGAGATATGCTTTATTCCTACGAACGAGAGATTCTAAACCCGGGGACTTGATTAAGCTAGATCTAGTCTAATGCCCTTTCGGTACCTTTTCATTTCAAAGATATTTTGGGAGGCAGTTTGGATCCATTTTAACTTAGCCACTAACATGTGAGGTGTTCATGCGGCTACGCAAACCACCAATTTAACACATAATAATCAAAGCATTAAATAAATTGCAAGCTTAGGAGAACAACTTACCTCGAATCCAGCAAGCATCTGCATTGTTAGCTAGAAAATCACATCAATCAACCCTAATATGATTTCTAATTAACAAGCATTCACTAAATTTCCTTTTTTTTATTTTCAATTATGTAAATGCAATCTAGCCAATATGCAATGACGTGCAAAAATATGACATACGAAATAATGCAACCTAGCATACAAACTATATGTCATGCGACGACGTGACTTAATTCTAATGACAGATGCAATGATATATTTTTTGTATTTTCTTTAAGGAAATTCGGAATAAAAATATGCCTAAATTATCATGCAAACTAATGACTTCCTTTTTTGGTATTTTCTATTTAAAATTCGAAATTTAAAAATACCTAAATTAACATGTAAACTAAGATGACTTAGCCTATCCTAGAATGACTTATTTTTGGGATTTTTTATGTAAAATTCGGAATAATTAAATTGCTGAAATAATCTATTAGGATTTGAATATTACTTAATTTAAACTAGGAACTAGATTGTCTTACGTCCTAATTTAAATTAAATAATTATTCTATCCTCTAGATATATTCAAAATTCCTAGACATGCAAAAATTCTAATTCAAACTCTAACTAATATTTTTTTGAATTTTCTGTTTTATTTGAAAAGGAAAGCAATCAAAACAAATAAGGATAGCAACCAATTCAAATCAACCACGCGATCCGCCAAATTCGTTTCAAACTCAGATTAGGCACAAAAATCAAATAATCGGTCATATCTATAGGGTTATAGATATTAACAGATAATTGATCATTCAAATTTGGAAAGCTAATCAAAATCATTATCGTATTCAAGTGGTTATGAATAGGATAATGATTTCTCGTATCGCCGCGTATCGGACTTTAGGGTTAAAGTCGAATAGTCATCCAGATACGTTGCCGAATTAGGAAAATTTCATAATTTGAATATTTTTAAATATCGCGGACATCAAACATTATCCTAAAGATATCTAATTACCGACGTGATATTCATGCAATATTCAAAGTACTCAAATTAGGAAATTGAAATATTCTGAAAATTTACCGGATAATCTTACATAATCTGGATAACCTCCAAATTTCGAATTCGGTTCGGGATCGGGATCGACATCGGATCGGATTGCGACAAACGACGACGGTACGGGCAACGGCTACACTAGCGGACTCACGGCACCGTCGGGACAGCAGCTACGTCTGGCGGTGGACAGTGTCGGTGAGGGACGTTCTGAACAGAAAATTGCAGGACTACACGATTCTGGAAAAATGGGCATAACTTCCCCAATACACGTCGGATTGACCTGATTCCAAAAGCCACAGATCAAGGACTCATAGATCTACAACTTTCATGTTTTGAGTTTCTATAGATAAGCTCTATGGAGTGAGCGATTCTGGGAAGAAGTGGACAAGTCTTCCCTGAAGATTCTGACTTGGCTGCACGTGAAGCTCTTCAAGGCAGGCCGTGGAGGACGTTGAATTGAGCAGGGAAAACGTGGACTTGGCAGAGGAATCAGCAACAGCAATGCCAGCTTCTCTTCAGGGCTGTTGAAGACGTAGACTTCGGCTGCTTCACGGATCAGTGGGGACACGGGAGACTATTCAACGTGAAGAGTCTTCGGCTGGGAAATCTAACTTCGCTGCATGGAGATCTTCATGTCTCGGCGTCTTCTGCATGGGAACAGGAAGAAGACGCACCAGCAGCAACAGAACGTTGACTGGGAAGGCCGTGAGCTCCAAGGGGAGCTCGCGGACGGGCGGTGACTTCTCCGGGATGGCACGCGGCGTCGAGGCTGCGTATGGCGCGCGGCTTGTGGAGCAGCAAGACGTAACGGCGTGTGGTGGCACGAAGGGACGAGGCGCGGCGAGCGGCCGTCGAGGCGTGACGATCTCTCTCACTTTTTCTCTCCAAAAATCAAATCTGAAATTGTGACACCCTCCAAATTCTGACCTAAAACATACTTATATAGTTCTAACCTATGTTAGATTAAATGGGCTTAATGTCCTATGGGCTTAAACTTGGGCTTTGGCTCTAATTAAATTAAATGGGCTGAATTAGCTTGGGCTTTAATTAATTAAATTCAACAGACTAAATTAAGCCCAAATTAAAAACACCCGAGTTCGTGTGACGTGAAATTCCCGGCCCTTGCATTCCTGAGTGAACCGAGTTTAATTCGATGAAAATTAAGCACGTTCGCCATCGCCAATTCTATGTAAAATGCGATTAAAATAAAATGAACCTAAACTATATATTATGCAAAAATTATATATTTTTTGTTTAGGGGTTAAAAATTAATCCCTAATTTTCTATGCAAATTACACTAAATGATTATCAAAATTTAGGTGTCAACAGCTGCCCCTCTTTGAAGGTGAGCTCGCAGAGGTTGCATGCAAAGATTAAATGATATCTAAATTTCAACCATGCAAATGCAATGAATGTTATTTTTGTCGAGATTATGAGTCCCATTTTGAATGCAATAAGAAATGATGCATGCTAACATGAAAGGAAAACATACCTAAAATTACTTACCTGACATGACGAGATAATGCAATTTGAGGCACAACTTTGACTTGATATGTTGTTTGGCAAATGTCTGGGCTCAGTTCCATAGGTATTGCCTGATAAACTGTTGATGAATGTCGGTGATCTGCAGTCAAGTCAAAACACACGAACACGAAGAAAGCTCAACGTATCCAATCATCACCTGAATTCATGAGATAAAAAAATGCAAAAACGTTCTGACCTTTACAAACCACCTATACATCTCCATAAGTATTTGTAAAGATTTAGCCGCTGCGTCTATACATCGCCATAGGTGCATCACGGGGAAACTAAAGAGGATATTATGACCCTTATGAGATACCTATACATCGCCATAAGTACTCATAAGGATTTGGCCGCCTCACTTATACATCGCCATAAGTGAATTGCGGGGGAAAACCTCGGGTTGAGAGAATATTCCGACCTTTATGAAATACATATACATCGCCATAGGTATTCATAAAGATTTGGCCGCTCCACCTATACATCGCCATAGGTGAGTCGTGGGGGAATATCCGGGATAGAGTATTCCGACCTTTATAAGATACCTATACATCGCCATAGGTACTTATAAAGATTTGGCCGCTGTACCTATACATCGCCATAGGCATATCGCAGGGGAACACCTGAGATTAAAGAAGAATTCCAACCTTTACTAGACATCTATACATCGCCATAGACACTAGTAAAGATTTGGCCGCTTCACATATACATCGCCATACGTGCGTCATGGGGGAATCTTCTGGAGATTGCAACAATCTGATTTTGGTGAACAGTGGGACTAGCCCAAATGTTCGAGGGTTCCTTAATAAAGTACCTAGATATCATTAGAGGTACCTGAAAAGGCTTGATCAATAGACACCAGCACATCATCAAAGGCATCTAGAGATTGCAACAAAATGATCAAATATGGGACCTGACAATTGCTCATACAGGTTAGGGATGTAGAGATATACTTACCTGGTGATATCTCCAACTCTCGAGAGTGTGTCTCCTGCTAGATACAGTTTTAAGCAACATGTAATACGTATTCGCACTATCAAGAACACATGTACACATGTACTATGAATTCAACTGATTTTTCATGCACGATGGTTTTGTCAAATCGGGATTACAAACTTCGCTGGGGAAAAATTCATGACAAGACAATCCGGATTCACAAACGGATATCTTGAAAATGCCGAATAAGGGACCTTCGGTCTGAAAGGGCTTTTCTCTCATTCTTATCAAAAAAGGATGATTTATTGAGAATCACTCCTTTTCACCGTCATCATATCGATAAGGGTCCAAGTATTCTCGCAAACAGTACGACCTTACCAATCCAAGAGGTCTTTATCAGGACTGTAACATGGGCAGGACTGTAACATGGGCTTGGTCAATGGCTTAATAAATGAGACTCTTCGAGTCGAAGCTATTGAAAGAAAATACTCTGCGACTGTCTCCGGGTTTACAAGTCAAGAACCCTGCAAAATGAGATAGAAATGGACTTGCTTGCACTTCTTCGAGCTAAGCTTGTAAACATCTGAAACTCTATGTTAGTTCAAGTGCCCTAATCTGAAGAGACTTTGCAAGGGACGTAATGTAGGTTAGGCTCATGGGTTGTGTCGCGACCCTAAAAAATAATTTTATCATTTTTCTCGGGCTAATGGATTATTAAGATTGAACTTAACTCGGGCCCTCCTAAGCCCTATCAATTCGCAACTTAGGGTTTAAGTTCTTAACATGCAAATGTTTTCATGCTTGGAGTCGCCACTAATCAATTTACGGTAGGCTGATTAGAAACCTAAATAAAACATAGGGAGATATGTTTTATTCCTACGAACCAGAGATTCTAAGCCCGGGGACTTGATTACGCTAGATCTAGTCTAATGCCCTTTCGGTACCTTTTCATTTCAAAAATATTTTGGCAGGCAGTTTGGATCCATTTTAGCTTATGTTACTAACATGTGAGGTGTTCATGCGGGTGCGCAAACCACCAATTTAACACTCAAAAACCAAAGCATTAAATAAATTGCAAGTTGGGAGGGATTACTTACCTCGAATCCAGCAAGCATCTGCGTTGTTAGCGAAAAATCATACAGACAGCCCTAATATGATTTCTAATTAACAAAGCATTCACTCAATTTTTTGATTTTCACTTTATTAAATAAAACTTAAACTATATGCAATGACGTGCAAATATGACATGCAAAATAATGCACCCTAACATGCATACTATATGTCATGCGACAATGTGACCTAATTTTAATGACGAAAGAATGATTATTTTTTGGTATTTTTCTTATTGAAATTCGGAATAGAAAACATGCCTAAAATAACATGCAACCTAATGACTTCTATTTTTGGTATTTTCTGTTTAAAATTCGAAATTCAAAAATATCTAAGTTAACATGCAATCTATGATGACTTAATCTACCATAGAATGATTTCTTTTTGGGATTTTTTTTTATTAAAATTCGGAATAATAAATAACGTGAATAATCCGTTAGGATTTGAAATAATATCTAATTTAAATTAGGAAACATGCCACGTTAAGTCCCAATTTAAATTAAATACTTATCTCATCCTTCGGGATATATTCAAAACCTAAACATGCAAAAATCCTAATTTAAATAACAAAATAGATTTTTTTTTTCGGATTTTGTTTTATTTGAAAAGGAAAGAAATTCAAACAACTAAGGGTAACAAACACATCAAATCAACCATGCGATCCGCCATATTCGTTTCAAACTCAGATTAGGCACAAAAATCAAATTATCGGTCATATCTATAGGGTTATAGATATTGACGGATAACCGATTATTCAAAATTGGAAAGCGGATAAATTCCATTATCGTATCCAAATAGTTATGGATAAAATAATGGAATTCCGTATTGCCGCGTATCGGACTTTAGGGTTAAAGTCGGATAGTCGTCCCGATACGTTGCTAAATTAGGAAAGTTTCCTAATTTGAATATTCTCAAAATATTGCGGATATCTAGAACATTATCTAAAGATATCTAAATATGCACGTGATATTCACGAAATATTCAAAACGATTCAAACTAGGAAATTAGATATTCTAAAAAATATCCAAAACGTATCCACTTACCTAATTTGAAAAATTTCCAAATTCGAGTCGGTCAGGATCGGGATCGCGACGGCGAGCCACGAGGCACGGCGACTCACGTCGGCGCTTGGCGGAGGCTCACGGCGCGGCTGTCCGGTACGAACCTCCACAGCTTGAACTGATCTTGCCGAGAGTGTTCACGGTGGACTTCTCGGTACTCTCGGTAGACTTCTCGGGTCAGTGAACAGCCAAGAAATCTTCACGTGCGTTCTCCTCCCTTGGCTGTCTTCTTCTCGGTTGACTGTGGGACCTCCGTTGTTGACTCATGGGGCTTCGCTTCAGTGCAACTTGCGGCGACCGAGGGGGAAGTGAGCAGCGGATGGACTTCGGTGATGGTCACTAGCACAACAAAACTTCTTTGGCAAAGAAACGGAAGCGAACAGTAGCTGTTGGGGAAGTGTGGCATGGGCAGCTTCTCTTCAAGCCGTGAGAAGTCCAATTGCTGAAGAACGTGGCATGAAGAAGCAGCCACGGCAGGGACAGCTCTTCTCGGTTCAATGCAGGAGCGACTTGTCAACGTGGAGCAATTTCTTTTGACCGATTCTTCCTTCTTCTCCGTTTGATTGTCTCTCTTTCTATTGCACAAATCTTCGTTCTTCCGTGTGCAGAGATCTCTTCATACCGCTTTTGGGAAATTATTCACTGTGCGGCGGCTCCCTTTACTGAACGAACCAACCTTAGCCCTTCTTTTGTTTCTTTAGGGGCACACTTTCTTGTGCAGCGCGAATTGTGAAGACCCCCCCTCTGACTTCTCTTCCTCACTTTTTTTTCGCATCGAGACCACCAAGGACAAAACCTCACCCTTGACCGTGTCTAGTGTGACTAAATTTTATTGCTTCTTTCCCCTTTTATTTATTTTCTTTCTTATTCTAGCCCCCCCTCTCTCCGAAATTCCGTTTTCCGAAATTCTCCGAGTCTCTCTCTAAAAATCTGATTTCTCACATTATGAGAGCCTCCTAATGAAATATATATAGTGCTAACCCTAGGTCAATTAGGTGGGCTCTATGTCCTAATGGGCTTAGGCTTGGGCTTAGGGTTAATGGGCTGAATTAATTTGGGCTTTTGATTAATTAAACTTAACATATCAAATTGAGCCCAAATTAAATCGACCGAGCCTGTTTGACTTTGAAATTCCCGGCCCTTGAATTCCGAGCGAACCGAGTCTTGTCCGATAAAAATTAAGCATGTTTGCCATCGCCAATTTTACGCAAAATGCAATAAAATAAACCTAAACCAAATGTTATGCAATTTAAATGTTTTTGTTTAGGGGTTAAAAGATTAACTCCTAATTTTCTATGCAAATTAAGCTAAATAAATGTCGGTGAAATTTAGGTGTCAACAGGTTGAGAAATGAATGGATCATTAGGCTCAAAACGTATATAACTGGGGTGAATAAGTTGGTGATTATCTTGGCATTGTCATCGGTCATCATCTTCACCAGGGATTGTCACTTCTCGGTAAATGTCCCACTGGCTTCGAGAGTTCATCACTTGATTCCTTTGAAACTTCTCGACTGGGGATTCTGACATGTTACATCTTGACATTTTTCATTGGGCATTGGCCTTGCTTTTACCAGGCACATTGCTTTTTCTTGCCCCATTTTGCTCTCTCTTTTTTTTTTCGACACATGTCTCTTATAATGTAAATGCTAGCCAACTATATCTGACTGATATGGCTCACTGTTTGAACTTAAAAGGTTCTCGTCTCCAATCGACACTCTGGGTACACTGCTTGGACAACAATGACTTTTGCTTTGCCCTGGTGTGGGGGATGATCACCAATTGGGTTTAAGAAACGAATTTGCAGGCTCAATTGGGCTTAGCAAAGGCTAGAATTTGTATAGGATAGAGAAAGAAATGCTCTTCGTCATCCTAAGGCACTTGAACTTTCGCATGAATTCATCTAAAAAAGCAACACTCGAAGATTGATGCAAGTGAGAGAGAGAAAATTTCTAAACATTTTTCACCATATGACACTGATTTACCTCCGGTTTGCCCCAATGTGGGGTGGTTCTTGACAGGGGTAGTTTGAAAGTTTTCTCCAAATGTTTAGGTTCAAAGAGGTTGAACAATGGATAACCTGTAGTGTTTGGGATAGAGAAATGAAATGCCTCTTGTCATTTCGGTCGCCGTACCTTTTGCGAGAAAACTCTTTATCTTGTCAACATGAAATTTTTCCACTCAACTCACTGGGGATTTTTTCACTTTTTCTACTCAACTCACTGGGGATGCATGGGACAGTGTGTAGGATAAGGCTTGCCCTTCATCGTCCTGATGTACCTCATTCAACACGTTCAAGTCATTTCACATGAGTTATCAAATTGTCTGAATAAACCTCCTTTTCGAAATCGACAATACTAATTGACAAAATAATCATGCAGAATTTAAAGTCAATGCAAACATTTTAGCTTGAAATTGATTGAAATCATTTATTTATCATCGAAATGTTTGCAATTCAGAACATAAAACCAAACACTGGAAAACTTTTGCCGTAAAATGTCAGGTTTTATCAAGAATAATACATCTTCACAGCATCAGAATTAACAGGATTGGAGAACTCACGACTGTCCATCTCTGCGAGAATCAGGGCACGTCCGGGAAGCACCTTTTTAACCACATGTGGACCGATGTAGTTTGGAGCAAATTTACCTACTCATGCGGCAGCTGGATCGAGCATTTCATCTCATTCTCAGAGGGATTTGCCATTCTCTTCACTTCTTTGGTTTCTCCGGAATCACTCAGATTGACAGTGATAGTTTAATCTATCATCAGAATTTTAGGTCTTTCATGATGCTCTAAATTGCGTTGAATATCTGAGGAATCATCGAGTTCGCCGGCATCATTGGAATCAAGCACGGTTGCATATAATTCATCGGATTTGACCGTTTCCATACCCTCATGTGCCACCAGATTGCCCCTGAAACATAGAGTAATGGATTCAGAAGGACAAACAGGGCTAAACATTGATTTTTTGATTTTTTTTGTTTTTGTTTTTCTGAAATTCATTTCGAAAATGTTTTAACACGAGGAAGCATAAAGAAGTCCAGGCCTCAGAATTCTCCTTGGACTATATTTTCTTTTATCAGTTGGATATCATCACCGGGCTGGTTTGATATACCCCAACATGCCCTCAAAAACTGAAAATAACTTGTAATTTCATTGATCATTTCAAAATGAATTACATTTAATGAATGGAAATTACAACAATCAAAACCTAGAAATGGAAATAAAAAGCAGCACCCGAAATGGGGCAAGTCCTAAAAAACAGTAAAAATTCCCACGCAGGGGAAGTGTGCGAAAAATTAAAGGTTTTACTCTTGTGGGCCAGTGCTCATTCTCTCCAACGGTCCTTCTTCTATAGCTCCGATGAAGACGTCGTCGAACAGGGTAGTAATTCCCTCTATCGCATCGTCGGGGTCTTCTGTCTTAAGAGGCGTTGGATCATCCATACCTCCCTACCCGTCAGGGACAATGTCGCGAGGATCCGAATAAAAGCTTGGGGACACCGAGTACTTCACATAGTAATCAAACTTGTCACCCGGTTGCCCCAGCGTGTCGATCACTTCCTTCTCTTCGCGCATCATCCTCGCAGGACCCGGAAATGTGGTTCGGATATGTACAGGCATCCTACCCTACGCAGGCTCTTCATTATTCGACCCTTGATCGGATCGCTGTCCGTTCTGCTCAGTTCCTTGACCTCGACCTCGACCATATCCACGTCTCTCATTATTTGGTACAGTTGGCCCTTGATACCCCAATCCAGAAGTGCGGGGTCTTTGAGAGACTTTGACCGGTCGGCGGATACCCTGACCATCCCTGCCAAGGCCTTCGCCCGGAATAAAGCCATGGGAGACCATTACTCTTCCGACCATGACAGCAGCATTCGACACCTCAGGGACTGGCGGCGATGATACTCTAGACGCATGAATGGTCGATACGAGTTCGAGCGACTGATAGCTCGATTCAATTTTGCAGTCTGGCTCGACATAGGGGATAGCCGTGGCATGATAGATTGGGTGCTCTTCTTCGTCATGTACAGTGACTAACTTCCTTTCTACCATGAACTTCACTTTCTGATGCAGACTGAACGGGACAGCTCCAGCAGTATGAATCCACGGGCGACCAAGCAGAAAGTTGAATGCAGTGGGAATGTCCATAACCTGGAATATGACATTGAACATCGTCGGCCCAATCTGTATGTCGAGGGGGATTTCACCCATTACTTCTTTTTTCATTCCATCAAAGGCTCGCACGGAGGTTTTCGCAGAATTTATTCTCGAAGGATCTATCTTGAGGCGGTGTAGAGTCGCCAAAGGACAGATGTTCAAGGCTGAACCATTGTCAATTAGCACCCGTGCTACGTGCGAGGCCTTGTACTTGACACAAATGTACAGAGCCTTGGTATGTCCTCTGCCTTCCAGAGGGAATTCCTCATCCGAAAAGGCTATCAGGTCCTTGAGGAGTATGGAACCCACAAACTCTTTCAGTCTCTCGTGATCGATCGTCTCAGGCACGTGAACTTCACTTAACACTTTCATTAGGGCCTTCTGATGCTTGACCGATGTCTGAAGGAGTTCTAGCAGAGAGATTTGTACGGGCATCTTACGTAGCTGGTCGACTATGTTATACTCACTGGCTTTGATTACGGCCAGGAATTCCTTAGCTTCCTCATCGGTGACAGGCTTTGCAGGTTGAGCGTTTGCTTGGCCATAGGCACGTTCGGATCTGGTGACTAAGTCGACATCAAGATTGTAGGACCAAAGGACTGCTTTATCGTCGGAGTACTCATAAGGTTGAGGAATCTCGATCACAATTCCTTTATCGGCTGCCGGCGTGCTTATTATCATCTCCTCGTCATCAGTCGCGTCTTCGAACAGAGGCATGTCCTCGGGCAAAGGATCAAGCTTATCCTTCCCGGCATTTAATGTGGCGAACTCCTCGTCCCAATTAATGACGACCTCGGAGATGGTAGATACGATGCCGGTGTGGTCAGCATAAACGATCATCTTAGCTTCCACCATTCTTGAAATTCTTTCTCTCATGATAGCTAGGGGAAGGGCCTCATTACTCGGGTAATACCCGGTTTTCACCAATTCACCGTAGACCTCAGCAGTGTACACCTTGACATTTTTTATTCGACCAGCATCGAAATAAAATATGGCATTGACATTGCCCGCGTGATCAGGGAGCGGGTTACTCTGAACATTCGGCTTGGCGGACTGGAATGAGAAAGCCTTCGTGTCCAAGAGGTTCTGGATTCGGTGCTTGAGGGCTAAGCAATCATCGGTCGAGTATCCGAGCTCACCCATATGATAATCGCATTTTTTCGACGGGTCGAAGTTATGGAACTGCTCAGGATTGGGCCGCTTTGGCTCGGTGGTGAGTAAACCTTTCTTCCGAAGCACTGCTAATACTTGAGATAACGATCCGGGGATGGGGAGTGAATTGCCTCCTATTATTCCTCCTCTGAAAAGGTTGAAGACTCGTGTTTTGCTGTTGAGCTTCAGCCACCTGAATTGCCGGGGGAGGATTAGTATTTCGCCAGCTCGATTGGTTGTAAGCCACATTCACTTATGTAGCTGGTTCTTTCTCCTTTCTTGCATTGAATCTCTTGGTTGATGAAGACGGCTCGACAAACCATCCATCCTTCAGTCCTATCTCGATTTGCTCGCCTATAGGGATGAGCTGGTTGAAGTTGTCAGCTGGAATGGTGACCATTCGATTACGGTACTCGAACGGGAGAGTTTTGACGAACATTCTCTTCAATTCACTATCAATAGGTTCCGGGACGACCTGAGCGACTATATTCCTCCATCTGATGGCATAGTCTTTGAAAGACTCGGTCTTCTTCATTTTAGCATGCTCGAGATCATCACAGGTAGGAGTGATGTCTGTTATGAACCGGTATTGCTTCAGGAACGCCTCACTAGCTTCCTTCTAGGTTTTGAGGCTATTGATCTTTTTCATGAGGTACTAGTGCAGAGCAGGGCCGGTCAAGCTTGTTTGGAATACATGGATCATCAGAAGCTCGTTATCAACGTAGGAGGTCATTTGTACGTGGTACAACTGCAGGTGAGCTTTTGGACATGTGGTGCCATTGTACTTGTCAAAACTCGGCATTTTGAATTTCTTCGGGATTTTGATCTGTGAGTACATGGACAGATCAATTGAGGGCGAATCCTGCGAACCTTCCAGCTGCTTCACTCTCTGCTCGAGTTTGTTGACTCGCTCATCAGGCTTAGGTTTGTTGACGACAATCTGGACGAGGTCATCTTCTAACTCAGGCATATCATCATCTTCCTCAACGTCAACATGCTTTGCACCTGTATGCTTCGGGACTGATGCCTCAAGGAGTGCTGGAACAGGGATCGACCGAAGAGCCTTGATTTCAGCGGTCATTTGTTGCATTGCGACGGCAAGGTTCTTGATCCGGTCTTGCATACTGTCAACGCGGTCCTATAACTTAGTTTGATCGGCCATTCTAGCTCTTGACCGCGTGCGAATAGGGGAACTTGATCGGTCCGTAGTTACCTAATTTCAGGAATAGAGCATGGTAAGTATGTGTCTTCAAAACGATCGGTCCATGACTCAGTCTAATCGTTCTTTTTTATTCCCATTTTCTATGACATTTTTCATTACTCCATGTATTTGTGAAAATGATGGCGCATTTCTTAGGGAATAATGACTTATGATAGACCCAGAAAAATGATAATAAAAATTGAAAGTAATTTTTTTCAAAGCTTTATCCTTTTTTTCTTTTTCTTTCCCTTTGAAAAAAATAAATTCAATGATTATTACTTTAAAAAATTATGATCGACCTAGACCTATCATGGACCGACCAAATATACGAAAAAGTGAGTAAATTGCAAGATAAAGGTTCAGAAGACTTACTTCACCGGGTAGAGTAATGGCAATCACATAGACATGCGCATGAAATGTGAAGCTCGATTTCTACCTAGACTCTGGCTTGCAAAATGGAGACAAGAGGATTACCGAGCTAAACCAGTCATGGTGGTGGTTAGGCTAGGATTCCCCTGACTCCGGCTTAGTCAAAGAGCCGATCCGGGTTGAGTGAGATACAACCGTGGTGGGTACTCAATGACACCTTGAAAGAAAATTTCGGAACCGAGGAGGGCGACCCGTACCACATAGTTTTGATCGAGGTATCCACTATCTCGGTACCATCCTAAACCTATGCCACCCAGGTCCGGCGGCGGGTAGTGTGTGCGGTGTAATGTAAATGTAAGGCATGCGCAGCAGATTATATCAAACAGCGTTTCATGCATAAATTAAATCATACATTCAACCACCTCCCTGCAAAACAAGGGTTAACAATCACGCATCCCCTTATACCTCCCATACTGCAAGAACATTTAACACTTTAAATGTTAGGGACGTACCTGGGATCCTCGCTGCCAAACAAAAATATTTTTCGAAAAGAAAAACTGGCCTAAGTCCACTAGGAGTTTTAACTCATTTCCCCAGTGGAGTCGCCAAGCTATCGCGACCCTAAAAAATTTTGTCTTTTTTTTCGAGCTAATGGATTATTAAGACTAATCTTAACTCGGGTCCTCCCAAACCCTACCAATTCGCAACTTAAGGTTTAAGTTCTTAACATGCAAACGTTTTCATGCTTGGAGTCGCCACTAATCAATTTACGGTAGGTTGATTAGAAACCTAAATAAAACATAGGGAAATATGCTTTATTCCTACAAACCAGAGATTCTAAGCCCGGGGACTTGATTACGCTAGATCTAGTCTAACGCCCTTTCGGTACCTTTTCATTTCAAAAATATTTTGGGAGGCAGTTTGGATCCATTTTAACTTAGCCACTAACATGTAAGATGTTCATGCGGCTGCGCAAACCACCAATTTAACATCCAATAATCAAAGCATTAAATAAATTGCAAGCTTAGGAGAACAACTTACCTCGAATCCAGCAAGCATCTGCATTGTTAGCTAGAAAATCACATCAATCAACCCTAATATGATTTCTAATTAACAAGCATTCACTCAATTTCCTTTTTTTTATTTTCAATTATTTAAATGCAATCTAGCCTATATGCAATGACGTGCAAAAATATGACATACGAAATAATGCAACCTAGCATATAAACTATATGTCATGCGACGACGTGACTTAATTCTAATGACAGATGCAATGATATATTTTTGGTATATTCTTTAAGGAAATTCGGAATAAAAATATGCCTAAATTATCATGCAAACTAATGACTTCCTTTTTTTGGTATTTTCTATTTAAAATTCGAAATTTAAAAATACCTAAATTAACATGTAAACTAAGATGACTTAACCTATCCTAGAATGACTTATTTTTGGGATTTTTTATGTAAAATTCGGAATAATTAAATTGCTGAAATAATCTATTAGGATTTGAATATTACTTAATTTAAACTAGGAACTAGATTGTCTTACGTCCTAATTTAAATTAAATAATTATTCTATCCTCTAGATATATTCAAAATTCCTAGACATGCAAAAATTCTAATTCAAACTCTAACTAATATTTTTTTGAATTTTTTGTTTTATTTGAAAAAGAAAGCAATCAAAACAAATAAGGATAGCAACCAATTCAAATCAACCACGCGATCCGCCAAATTCGTTTCAAACTCAGATTAGGCACAAAAATCAAATAATCGGTCATATCTATAGGGTTATAGATATTAACAGATAATTGATCATTCAAATTTGGAAAGCTAATCAAAATCATTATCGTATTCAAGTGGTTATGAATAGGATAATGATTTCCCGTATCGCTGCGTATCGGACTTTAGGGTTAAAGTCGGATAGTCGTCCAGATACGTTGCCGAATTAGGAAAATTTCCTAATTTGAATATTTTTAAATATCGCGGACATCAAACATTATCCTAAAGATATCTAATTACCGACGTGATATTCATGCAATATTCAAAGTACTCAAATTAGGAAATTGAAATATTTTGAAAATTTACCGGATAATCTTACCTAATCTGGATAACCTCCAAATTTCGAATTCGGTTCGGGATCGGGATCGACATCGGATCGGATTGCGACGAACGACGACGGTACGGGCAACGGCTACACCGGCGGACTCACGGCACCGTCGGGACAGCAGCTGCGTCTGGCGGTGGACAGTGTAGGTGAGGGACGCTTTGAACAGAAAATTGCAGGACTACACGATTCCGGAAAAATGGGCATAACTTCCTCAATACACGTCGGATTGACCTGATTCCAAAAGCCACAGATCAAGGACTCGTAGATCTACAACTTTCGTGTTTTGAGTTTCTATAGATAAGCTCTGTGGAGTGAGCTATTCTGGGAAGAAGTGGACAAGTCTTCCCTGAAGATTCTGACTTGGCTGCACGTGAAGCTCTTCAAGGCAGGCCATGGAGGACGTTGAATTGAGCAGGGAAAACGTGGACTTGGCAGAGGAATCAACAATAGCAACGCCAGCTTCTCTTCAGGGCTGTTGAAGACGTAGACTTCGGCTGCTTCACGAATCAGTGGGGACACGGGAGACTATTCAACGTGAAGAGTCTTCAGCTGGGAAATCTAACTTCGCTGCATGGAGATCTTCACGTCTCGGCGTCTTCTGCATGGGAACAGGAAGAAGACGCACCAGCAGCGACAGAACGTTGACTGGGAAGGCCGTGAGCTCCAAGGGGAGCTCGCGGACGGGCGGTGACTTCTCCAGGATGGCACGCGGCGTCGAGGCTGCGTGTGGCGCGCGGCTTGTGGAGCAGCAAGACGCAACGGCGTGTGGTGGCACGAAGGGACGAGGCGCGGCGAGCGGCCGTCGAGGCGTGACGATCTCTCTCACTTTTTCTCTCCAAAAATCAGATTTGAAATTGTGACACCCTCCAAATTCTGACCTAAAACATACTTATATAGTTCTAACCTAGGTCAGATTAAATGGGCTTAATGTCCTATGGGCTTAAACTTGGGCTTGGGCTCTAATTAAATTAAATGAGCTGAATTAACTTGGGCTTTAATTAATTAAATTCAACAGACTAAATTAAGCCCAAATTAAAAACACCCGAGTTCGTGTGACGTGAAATTCCCGGCCCTTGCATTCCTGAGTGAACCGAGTTTAATTCGATGAAAATTAAGCACGTTCGCCATCACCAATTCTATGTAAAATGTGATTAAAATAAAATGAACCTAAACTATATATTATGCAAAAATTAAATATTTTTTATTTATGGGTTAAAAATTAATCTCTAATTTTCTATGCAAATTACACTAAATGATTGTCAAAATTTAGGTGTCAACATTCGCTATTAAGAAGTTGCTTACAAAAGTGATGTGATAAATTAAAGCTCTAATTGGATACTTGAATATGTCCTACATATTTAAATATCTATTTAGAGGTTGTGACATCAATTTGTAAATGAAGTTTCACAAAAGGTTGTTTAAATGACACCCTATCACTACTCTTGCTTGAAGTACCTCGTAGAAGTCATTGGTGATCTTCCTTTGCGCGATGTTGCAAAAGATGGTATACTCTCGAGCTAGACATTGTTCAATTGCCTGACCACGTCCTTCTCTTATCTGATCATCAAAATCGATAAGTTATTTTGGTTGTTGAATGGAATATGCCATGCTCCTCGTAATGTTACACATAAATAATTGACAATGTCATGCAGGCAATACTGTACAGAACTGTAGGAATAAACATTTACATGCATGTATGTATGCAAAGAGTTAGTTTTGTGTATTACTGATCCCAGAAATATCTTTAGGCTAGTCGGACTAGCAGACTTCATATTTTTCACCACATCGGCGATCCATTTCTCTGTTAAGTTATCTAGTAACTCCTCCTGCACCACATTATTATCTCAGCTGTGCAATTATCGCGATCAATGATTTGCAGCTGAAGAAGAAAAGAAAGAACAAGGAAAAAATCACAACATGTACTTACAAGAGATTGTAGTATTCCCTCCACAGTTTGTCTTGAAAAACATTTGTTTATACTCTTCAATCTATTCCAGCATTGAAGACTGGTTGGAATTTATCTAACTTGCTCTGATGAAGAGATTCTATTCGACAGGAAGAGAATAAAATGCTAGAACAGAATATGAGTCACCTTTTGTGGAAGTCTTCCTCTTTCGCATTGGATTTGTGCGCATATTTGCTGATGACAGATGAAATTTCTGATGCATTTGACAACTCCACCGAAGAGAGAGCATGTTCTAATGGAGGAAGATCCTATCGAGAAATAGAAATTACCCATATAAAGAAAAGCCAAAATATAATCATTTAGATATTAAATACTTCCACCACTTCACAATTTTTCTATTTAACTTTTAAATTTAAAAAGTGCACAAGTGTTAGAATCGCTACTAACTAGTTACCTTTGAAAAGACAAAATGAGTTGCAAGGCCACATGCAAGCATTGTTGCTCCATCCAGCCGTGCTCCAGTTAGCCCTAGATATTCACCTGCTCGAGGTAACACCACTAGTAAAATCTTCATAAAAGTAAAATCTACTACACATATAAGATAGATTGATTAATTAATAAGTAAAAAAGTAGGTATAGTATACACACACTGACTAATCAATTACAATCTGCAAACAAGGCACAAACACAAAAACGACGAATGAACAGATTGTTCAATGTCATTCTGTCCCTCTTCAACTCCCTTCCTCCAAAGAGAAGAAACCGCTGTTAAAAATTACCGAAGTAACCAGGAAGCTTGGACAGGAAATGAGATGCACCCATATCCGGAAAAAGTCCGATTGATGCTTCAGGCATTGCAAATACCTGCAGCATCATGAATCGTTACACTCTTCACAGGACACAGTGCAATGAACAAAGCTCATATGACGACTATTTACCGTGTTCTCTGTCACAACTCTAAACCCCGCGTGCATGGAGATTCCAGCGCCGCCACCCATCACAACTCCGTCGATGAGGCATATCTTCGATAGCATTCATAAAAAAGATGTTCAAGTTGATTTAGAAGGTATCGGTAACTTAATTACAGATGCCGTACCATTTGGTTCATCAGCCACGCAAGTACTGTATAAGAAGAAAAGCCTCCAAATCTCACCAAAGGTTTTTCATAGGTAGCTATCAAGTAATCCAACATGAGCAGTTTCTTGTAAAAGCTTGCTCCGTAGCTCCAATGTCCTGAAAGGTTTAAGTAAATTTATAAATAGGTGAAAACTGTCGACATTATCCTAAATACGAATTATTAAATACAATTTCTACCTTGAACTCATATATATACGGTATGTATATACGATGATTTACTATTCCCTTAGAACTGATTATTGTTTCATGATGGTTGATTTTTGAAAAAGTTGCTAAGTGTCCAAAACAATTGGTAGAAACAAATCATTGATCATCAAATTTTTGATAATTTATTGATACCTTACCAAGATTTTTATGAAATTACCAATTTTTTTACATTGCACAAATTGTCAATTTTTTATAATTTTTTTGCCAACTTTTATATGTTTTTCTCACCAACGCCTCAAGTTTACCAACTCTCTATAAATTTACCAATCTTTATATGAGTAACTTACCAACTTGTTCCAATCGAACTACCAATTAGTTTTAGATATCAACTCTCACTCAAATTACTTAAAAATGTGAGAAAATTACCCAATCAACCTTAAATCTATTGTACGGCTGTATATTCTATCATAAAATTTCGGCATTGCTAAACTTTATAATTAGGCTAATGTAGTAATAAACATTTTAAAGATTTTTCAGCGTAATCTATCGGGCCAATTTAAGCTAGGAAATTCTGACGTAGAGACCCAGTCAATGCCAGTTATCCTACGTAGCACAATCGAAGTTTGACGTAGATAACCATAAGTGAAATGATGTAGTTTTGATTTTATTTTCTCAATCATCTTTTTTTTTCTTTCTTTTTTCTTTTCTTTTCTTATTCTTTCCTTTTCCTGTACTGTTCACCTTGTTCCCTCCATCGTTCCTTCACCCTTCTTTGAGCCCAAAAAGCCATCTCTTTGGGCGAAATTTTTATCACCGTGCCCCATCCTCTGGTCATGCCCATCAGGCCCCCAAGGACTACGATTCAAACTTTTGTTATTAATCTATCTGAAATCCTATTGACTTGCCAAGTTTTTTTCTCGATTAAGTTACCAACTCTCATTTGAATTGATTACCAATATTTATTTGTTGTTTTAAATAACTAATTTTTCTAATCGCATACCAACTTTCATGTGTTTTTCTTAATATATACATGCTGAATTCTATTAAAGACCATATGCAAGTATTTTAACCAATGGCTTGTTAACACTTACTAGGACCCATTGAAATTCACCAGGACAGAAGATAAAATTCCATATGTTCTTTATTAGAACTCGGCATGTATGTATGATTCCCTTGCATTTAAAATTAAAAGAGAGCAGATCCGAATTTGATCACCTGTTAAGACGGAGCACATATTTCCGATAACATCACCCCCAGCACAAAATGCTTTTCCGTTTCCCTAATGAATATTTTAGGAAGAGGCGAAGAAGCATAACATAAATGATAACATTCACCAAATGCATATCTCAAAAGAATGTGGGCGTGCAATGAACGCTCATGTACTCAATTAAGTTAACTTAAGGCTCCATTTATTACACGGAATATAAACGATTTGGAAAATTATTTTTAATACATGATCGCTTGTATCGTTTACGAATATAATTGAACAAAAAATATTTTTGTTATTAACAAAAATGTTTAGACATAAATTGCCGTCAATAATGTAAACATTTTCCATCGATTAATCATTTCAAGTGATCTTTTTTAGGAAAACCATTTCAAATTATTCATTTTCTACGAAACAAGAAGAGCTTAAATTAAATCTAAACACTGCACAAGAACGTAAAACACAAGAGGGTGTTTCCAAACTTTTTTTCTTCTAATTATGCACTTCGCAATTTACACCCTTTCAATTCCCAAAAAATTGCATATTTAGGCTCCGTTGTTTCGGGAAAAATGAATTATTTGGAAAATATTTTTCTAAAAACTATCACCTGTACAACTTGAAGTAATTAGCCAATGGATTATGTTCTCATTATCGACAACAATTTATGTCTAAACAGTTTCATGGACGACAAAAACATTTATCGTTCATTCATTTTTTGTAATCAACACAAGCAATTGTTTTTAGAAAAATATATTCCAAATCAATCATTTCCCGCGAAACAAACAGAGTCTTAAATATCACAATACAAGGCCTCTCTTCAAGTGCACACATCATTTCAAATATTTCTATCAAAATTCATGCCATTATATGTGAAACAACACAACCCTTGCTCATATCTTTTATGTGTTAAACAACACGACTTTCTAATCCTGGAATGTCTATCAGACATGCCATCAAAACTGTGTTGGTTTTGTTACAGTGAAGTAATGGTCATCTCTATGTTTGATTAATTTACTAATATATTTTAAATATTGATTATAAACATTTGGATATGAAGATTGATTAAAGTGGAGAGTTAAGGAACTCCAGTCATACATTTTTTATTTGGCGTAAGCAATTTGAAGAAGAAAAAATCGATAGGAATAAAGGACATGCATGAATACAACCTGTAATTACCTTCAATATAACAAAATTGACAGTACGATCGTCCTCGTAGATTTGCAACGTCTTAAACATCTGATAAACCTGCGTGGTCAGAGGAGATGACGGCATACATGATGAATGGAGACATATAAACAAGCAAAGAAAGAAGAGAGGGACGCACCATTTCGAAAGTGAGGGTGTTCAACTTGGAAGGCCGGTTCAAGATCACCTTTCTCACTCCTGAATGCTCTTCAAACAGTACCTGCGAAAGCCGAATGAAATCATCGTCTATCAAGCCACCAAGCATGACCTACATTGATATGGTTGGAGATCAATGAGTAGAGACGACGCACCGGCTGCGCCTTTAAGTCTCTACGGAACAACTCAGTGGAGCTCAGAGCCTGCATCCTTCCTCCCTCTCTCTCTCTCTCTGATCTCTCCTCTTATTAGGGCTGTGCAGGCCAAGCTAGGAAGCTCAGTTCCCATTTATAAGCAGATCGAGTAACGCTGTCGTCACATTTACACAACTACATCCACAATATTTAATGACCATATGCAACCGCATCAACGTAGCTGAACGTGCGACACTGTTTCAACCACCAGACGAACGACAAACATAAATAGAAAAAAAAAAAAAGAACCCTTTTATAAACATGACAAACACTCGCATGGCTTGGCAATAGCAAGGAGCAATAGCTATCTTTACGGGTCGCTCTCTCCATTCACAAGGAAGGTCTCTCTCGATGGCCAGAAGGTGAGTTTAGGCTAGTGAAGTCTAGGATCGCAAGGTCATTTAGGCTAGTGACCTTCAATTCAAGTAATTTTTTCAAAAACAAGATGCAGTCAGACCCGCCACCAATTTTCATCCCGCGAGAACGGAACTCCCTTAGAAGTAGCTAACTGCTACGCTTATGCCTTTTGATTAGATAACTCCTAGTGCCTAGCTAACTAACTAGGATTTGTTAAGAGGATTCACGAAAAGAGAAAGAAGAGCTAGCTACTCTGACAAATCAAGTCTTGCTCGCCTCGAGGCAAAAAGAAAGGTGGATTTCCTATAGTTGATAAGTGAAGTTCTTTAATCGGTTAATCTCGTCCGTAGACTGCTACGGTTAGCTCCCCGGCCTCATCAGTGAAAAAATTATAGAGGGAAGAAAATTGAAAGGTGGTCTTGTGGCAGTTTAATTGGAGCATGTGAGTCCTAATTTGTTCATCATAATACCTTTTTTGGGAGCAAGTGATCCAAACCTGAATACCCACACACTACCCAGACCACAACAATTTAGTATTGGAGCAAACTATGGCAACGGGAGCACTCGTCTCCCTGGCTACGGGAAAAGTGCCAAAAAAATCCTAAACCTTTTGTATTAGTGTCAATTTAGTCTTAAATCTTTTTTTTTGTGCCAATTCAGTCCTAAATCTTTTGCATTGGTACCAATTTATTCCTAAACCTTTTTTTGATGTCAATTAAATCTAAACCTTTTAAATTGATGCCAATTCAATCCTAAACATTTTGTTTTTGCGCCAATTTAGTTCTTTCGATCAATTTTGATCGAAATTTATTGACGTGGACCCCTATCGACCGGCAACCGGTCACTGGCGCCAACGTGGCGCTGACGTGGACAACTTAAACAATATTTTAATTTTTTTTTTGAATTTTTATTTTTTTTCCTTTTTTTTCGACTTTTTTTTTCTAGGTTTCCTCTGGCGGCGAGCTTGCCGGTTAACAGGCATCCACGTCAGCAAATTCCGGTCAAAATTGGCCTGAAAGACTAAATTGGCACAAAAACAAAATATTTAGGACTGAATTGGCACCAATTTAAAAGATTTAGGATTTAATTAGCACAAAAAAAAGGTTTAAGACTAAATTGACACCAATGCAAACGGTTTAGGACTAAATTGGCACCAAAAAAAGATTCAAAATTAAATTGGCACTAATACAAAAGGTTTATGACTTTTTTGGCACTTTTCCCCATAGCTACATTGATTGTCTGTACTTGTCACGCCCCGAACCCTACGGCACGTGAGCATCTCGCCTTCAATGGTATTCGTGTGACGTCCCAAGACGTGTCGTTGACCCAATACCCAACACAGAGATCATTACAAATGCGGAAGCAATATAAAACACACGTACAAGATAATATATGACATAGGATAGCAAAACACAAGTAATTAAACAAATACACACTTGGCATTACCACTGAAAACATATATAATATCCATTTACAACAACATACAAACGACCCAAATAAAAACGGGTCAGCGGCCACTATGGTAAAAAAGGGATAAGTGGCCCGGGTGGTCAGGGATACTAATTAAAGTGGGGCTCTAGTAAAAAAGTTACTGGCTCGACCTAACTGAGACTAAAGCTAACCTATAGGACCCAGTCTAGGTCAGATTCTGATGACTCGGAAGAGCTATCAGACAGCCCATCCTCGGAATCTAGGGAATCCGGCTCGGACTCGGCCTCTGCCGGCTCCTCCTCAGAATCCATTTGCTCTAGCTCAACCTCCTGCCCGGGGTCCTGCTCCATAAGCTCTAGCTCATCCTCCGAATCCATCGGCTCCGAGTCCCCGTCCAAAACCACCGGATCCTCGTCCATCACATCAAGCTCATCCATCTTCCAAACAACAAGTTCGCCATCAATACTCGAACTCTCCTTGACTGTGGCATCGTGGTCTACTATATCTCCGTCAGGGCACTACAGATCCACCTCAGCTTGCCCGTTGAACGGGACATCAAAAGTCCGGAGACGTTCATGCTCTCCGAAGCGATCCCTAAAACTCTAAGCGACGTACTCGTGGGTCTCGTAATACATCTCCTCCACGTCAACCCACACCATAGAGTGGTGCCTAACATACACATCCCCGTTCCCTACGGGGCGCACGGTCACCGCATGCTCTATCTAGTGCGGGACCCAAAACGTACTGGTACCTCGGACATCTTCAGGGCCGGGGGTATAAAAAGTTGAGTTTATACAACAATGAGATGATTCTCGGCGAATAAAATGCCTTAAACCTAAACTAGGCTAACATACACCTCCTGACAAGCAAACAATACACACAGCAGTTCAACAATCAGAACAATAATTAACATCGGCTCTCGGGCCCAGATCACTTACCTCTCTGGCCCTGCAGGTTAGGCAGTTCATAATAATATCCACAGTACATACGCGAGTACACTTAGTCACACGTACGCCATATGCATGCCCATACTCATTAGTGCTTATTTTGCACGCGAGTCATCGAGTCGCACATACTCGCACTTATGCACACACATACCATCAATATGTCATGCTCAGTGTTCGGCGGCGCACGACGGCAGCAGTCTAAGGCTATCCTTGGCTGGACCGAACGGCGGCAAGGAGGAGAGGATGCTGGTCGGTGGTGAGCTGGACGAGAGGGAGAGAACGGGTCAGTCGGGGTGGTGGCGCGGCGACGAGACGACGAACAGTGGTTCCCGGCGAGCAACGATAGTGGTGTGGTCGAGGGGGATGACCGGCGGTCCTTTGCGCCAAAATGGAGAGAGAGAGAGAGAGAGAGAGAGAGAGAGAGAACGGTGAGAGAGTGAGGGGGTGATCGATGAGGGTAGCAACGCATGGCGGGTGGCGGTGGCGTGGACGGCGGCATTCCTCCGGCAAGCGGTGGCTCTCGACCGAGAGAGAAAACCAACGGGAGAGAGAGAGAAATGAGAGAGAGTGGGCTAACTTGGGGAGGAAGAAATGAGGAGAGAGAGAGAGAGAGAGAGAGAGGGAGAGAATATATATTAGTAGGGGTAATGACGAGGTTTGACCAAACTTTGGATAATGCCCGTCTTGCCCTTTGATCTAATGGATGAGGTTTGTCCTTGTCCAATAATTGAGGGGCATTCTTGTCTTTCAATTCTTGAATTATTGAACTGAAATATCCCGTTTAAATATACAATTGTCCTCCAATAATTCTCCCTAAAATTCGGAATACCAAAAATAGGCTTAGGGGTAAAATCGTAATTTTTTGATTTCGGGCCGAAATTCCATTTTTCGACCTTACCGATCCCAAATATATTTGGCCACACTAAAATGACGTCATCCTTGCCAAATAGTCGTGAATGTCCTCGAAAATCGACGTCTAAGTCCGGATCCAATTTCACGATCAAAATCGTTCAATCTCAATTTTAGGGTCTCTCACTAACGGGCAGCTGTTTAGGGGTTATGCGTATCGATCTAGGGTTACTCAAATTGTGACTGTCTCAATTACCAGGGAAACGCAAGAATTTATCGCTAGTTTTGGAGGTCGCGATTGTTCGGTTTAAGTTCGGGATTTATTTGCCACGCGTACTCTCGGTCGTGCGGAATCACCTACAATCCAATCGTATGGCACTAGCCAAACTAAATCTGTTACCTTCCTATGACCGGCCCACATTGGCCCAAAATATTTCCCCATCGTTTCTCGGAATCGAAGCTCGATTCGCGAACGAGTCCTTGGTCCACGCACTGTTTTCCTAGTTAGCCATTCCCCATCGGTTAGTATCCCGAGAATGATCAATTCTAGGCGAGACTTACTAAAATGATATGAGAAATAATATCTATTTCATTGATTCCGAAAAATAGGTCGAAATTTGGGATGTTATGGTACTAGGATGCCTATCTTTCTCCTTAGCGGCCGCGTTGACATTTATTCAATGACCAGCACTTTTTAAAAATGAAATTTTAGGACTTCATCCCCAAACTCGGGGCTAAAGTCATAATACCCAATATTCGTGAAGACTTAGTATCACAGCCTGACTCCAACAAGAATTAGGGATGACACACATGTCCTTCCACTCAAAAGACCAAATATTATATATAAACCAATATTGATTATAACATTAGAGTTTTTATAATATATAAAGAAAAAATATGTACATCTCCAAACTAATAGCCACACCTAACAAACTTGTATGAGTCGCATGCAACTGATACCCAAAAATCCTACTATCAAAATTTCCTATTGATAACACAAACGCTTTCGATCTACTTGTCACTAGTCAAGGACCTAAAAAACATTTAAAACAAATGGTATAAGGAATCACAACCCAATGAATAGTATATGTCTCTTCTAAGCAAATCAAGCATCCATTATGAACATATATAAAATAATACCAAAACTCATAATTCAAATAAAAAACATAGCATATGTACCAAATCAAATATGAATTATCTCGTTTCAACAAATTTTTATACATATAAAAGAATACTCATTTAATCCTCCATCACAAATCAAACATCAACAGTCAAATCCATTAGTCAATCTCTATTAAATAACACGTCAATTGTCTAACTCATCAAGTAACTTATTGTTCAATATCCAACCATGGTCACAACATCACGCCTCGTAACAAGGCGATGAAGATTTCTCCATTAGCAAGGTCTCTACCTATTATCAACAAGTGGATTAGCCCAAAAGGTTATTTTGAAACCAATATGCATACCTAAAAGCCCTAATCAGGTTCACAACAATAATAAGCATCAATCAATCATCCTCCATAATCCACAAAACCAATCCAAAACCCATATCATAAATCGATTTCATAAACCAAAATAGATAACAGTTCACAACTCAGTTCCCTAGTCATAATACATTTCCTAAAACATTTCTCAAATCATTTCAAAATTCATTTCAAAAACTAGATTTGCAAAGCAAATAAAAATCTTTCATAACACGTTTCTCAAGTCATTCACAAATAACAAAATAGTAGTAAATGCCTGATATAGATTTTATACAACAAAAATATTATTTGATAACTCATAATAAATCTAATTTATATCATTTTTGAAATATAAGTTTACAAATTCGAACAAGAGGTAAGCGCTACTCACTCGAGAAAACCTAGAACCAAACATCAAAGATTACTCAAGCCGACAAACTCGCAATCATAACAAATAAGTGAAAAAAAATATCAAAATCAAGTAAAACATTTCCTCAACTACAAATCGCCTAAAATAAGGTTACAAATTAACAAAAATGCTCACCCAAAACAAATATTCATTTTATACGATATGCACAACTCACAGGTCGAAGCTTCAATAATTCACTCCTACTAAATCGTAACTCCAAATTGATTTCCGTCAAATTTCACGACTCCATAGCACTCTAAACTATCATTTTCATATAATTCCACAACTTAACAACTCCTAATCGAACCCCGCAATTCATAATTCACATAACTCCAAATTTATGTCTAAATCCTAAAATTACTCTGATTAGATGAACAAAGGGTTAGAATACTTAGTAGGTGCTGTGAACGAAGTTAATTCGGCTTGGAAAGGTTTCCAAAGCATATGTGCAAGAAACTATGTATCTTTTATTTCTCCTTTTCTTCTTTCTTCCTTTTCCTTTTCTCCTTCCTTTCCTATTTTGTTCACGACTTTTTTTTTTCCTTTATAATATTGAGCATCCACTTTTCTTTTGACAAGTCAATTTTTTTTGCTGCCTACTAATTTTGACCAAGTAAAAAGCCATTATTACATTTTACCTTTCTTAAAAGAAATATTGCCCTCGAAATTTGAACTTAACTCAACTTTCAAACAAATGGTGGTATTTGCACCTTACCTCCTCCTAAAGCTCCCAAATGGTCTCTCTCTTAGTGTCGTTTTGTCATTGAATCTTCATGTATGGAATGGTTCGGCATCGCAACATTTGTTCGTTCCTATCAATGACGCGAATAGGTTGCTCCTCGTAAGTTCAATTCTCTATTAACCTCAGTGGTATAAAATCTAGCACATGCCATCCTTAGTAGGGAAAATCCATTGAACAACTGCTTCAACATTTTTCAGGTGGGTCGAAATGCTATCTTTCAAGATTACATGCCCAAGAATTCTATATGATCAAACCAGAAGTCGTATTTACTAAATTTAGCAAACAACTTCTTTTCACACAAAGTTTGCAGAACAACCCTCAAGTGCTACTCATGTTCCTCCAAACTCTTCAAATACACCAAATGTCATCAATGAACACTATAATAAATCTTTTTAGATACTCTTTAAATATTTTATTCATTAAATCTATGAAAGTGGTAGGTTCATTCTTTAATCCAAAAGGTATGACAAGAAATTCATAATAGTCATATCTTATTTAGAAAGGAGTTTTAGGTACATCATTTGTTTTTATCTTCAACTGATGATACCTAGAGCGAAGTCAATTTTGAAAAATACCTGAGCTCCCTAAATTTGATCAAATAGATCATCAAAGGATATTTCTTTTTTATCATCACCTGGTTATGTTCTCGGTAATCTATACAAGACCTCATACAATTGTCTTTCTTTTTCACAAATAGGACCAGAGTTCCCCAAGAAGATACACTGGGTATGATGAAACCTTTATCCAAAAGCTCCTATGATTGTGTTTTCAATTCTTTCGGTTCTGCAAGTGCCATTTGAGATTGGTGCTATACCGGGGATCAAGTCAATGTAGAATTCAATCCGTCTATCAACAAGCAAACCTGGTAAATCCTCAGGATGCACAACTAGAAACTATTTGACAACAGGAGCATTTTTCAGCTTTATTATATCATTTCTTGTGTCTTTTACACAAACAAAATAACCACAACAACCTCTTTTCAAAAGTTTCATCGCTTGCAGGGCTAAGATCAACCTTGGAAAAATGCTTATATGACTTCCCAAAAAGAGAATTAGAGTTTATTTGGAAGTCAAAAGAAACCTTTCTCTAAAAATAATCAATGATAACATGATATGTAGATAACCAATCAATCCCTATAATAACATCAAAGTATTATTTAACTCCATCAGATCTAAAAGCAATTCAACATTATCAACCTAGAGCGCACATTTCTTGAACACACGGTCATCAAGCAAGCAACCATCATTAGAAGTATCAACATGCAATTCACATTCAAAAGGCTCAAGAAACCCATCATGCTTCTTTGCAAATTCAGTGGAAATAAAGGAATACATAGCACTCAGATCAAACAACGCATAAGCTTATTGCAAGGCAATAAAAATATTACTTGCAACCACTGTGTTAGATGCCCCTACATCCTCTTTTTCGCAATCTAAATTTCTCAGGCTAATGGATTATTAAAACTAAGCCTAACTCGAGCCCTCCCAAGCCCTACCAATTCGCAACTTAGGGTTTAAGTTTTTAACATGCAAAAATTTTCATACTTGGAGTCACCATTAATCTATTTGTGGTAGATCGATTAGAAACCTAAATAAAACATAGGGAAATATATTTTATTCTTACGAACTAGAGATTGTAAGCTTAGGAACTTGGTTACGTTAGATCTAGTCTAACGCCCTTTCAGTACCTTTTCTTTTCAAAAAATATCTATGCAGGCAGTCTGAATCCATTTTATTACCTAATCACTAACATGTGAGATGTTCACGTGGGTGTGCAAACCACCAATTTAACACTCAAGAAAGCAATAAATAAATTGCAAGATTAGGAGAATGACGTACCTTAGAGCAACGCAAGCATCTGCATTGTTAGTAGAAAATTACACAGACAATCCTAATATAATTTCTAATTAACAAAGCAAGGCACTCAAGATGTTCTTTAGGGTTTGCGTTATATTAAAATGCAAACTGACTTATATGTAATGACATGCAAAAAATGACATGCGATTAATGCGACATAGCATACAAACTATATGACATGCGACAATATGACCTATTTCTAATGACGGGCAAATAATTTATTTTTGGTATTTTTCCAATGAAATTCGAAATTTAAAAAAATGCATAAATTAACATGCAATCAATTCTAGAAAACGTAATTTAACCTATGCTAAAGTGACTTCTTTTGGGTATTTGTTATGATAATTCGAAATTAAAATCACCTCAAAATGAATCATCGAGATTAGGATAATATCTAAATTAAACTAGGAAATAAATTACTCTAATTCCTAATTTAAATGAAAAGGTTATCCTATCGACTTATTCAAAAAAAGTTATCCTAAAAGTATCCTAAACATGCATCATTCTTTTTGGAATTTTTATGGAAATTCGGAATCTAAAAATAACATAAACAATCTATTAGGATTAAAATAACACCTAATTTAAACTAGGAAATAAATTATCTTAAGTCCCGATTTAAATTAAATAATTATCCTATCTTCTAGATATATTTAGGATTCCTAAACATGCAAAACTCCTAATCTAAATCCTAACTAACATATTTTTGGATTTTTTTATTATAAAAAAGAAAGCAATCAAACAAAGATAACAACCACATTAAAACAATCCACACAATCCGCAAGATTCTTCTTATCAAATTTGAATTAGGAAAGAAAATCTAGCTAACGATGTTATAGATATCAACGGAGAGCCGATTATTCGAATTTGGAAAGCGAATAAAATCTATTATCATATTCAAGTGATTATAGATAAGATAACGATTTTCCGTATCGCCACATATCGTACCTTATAGATAAGGTCGGATAGTCCTCCAAATATGTTGCCATTCCTAATTTTGGGTATTTTCGAATATTACGAATATAACACACATTATCCTAAGATATCTAGCTGTCCACGCAATATTCATGAAATATTCAAGCATTCAAAAACTAAGAAACCAAATATTTTGAAAATATTAGATAACATTCTTACCTAATTTCGAGATATTTTCAAATTTGGACTTGCGGATTGGGATTGTGGATCGGGACGAGCGGCGGTGGGACAGACTGGCAATGGTGTCGCAGTGGTGTTCACGGCTCAGGCTGCTTCGTGGTGGTGATGATGCTAAGCAATGGCGAGAGTTGTTGAACGTTCACCTAAACGCGGAGAAAATGGTCCAAGATGTGGAGGTTTCTCTTTGGTCACCAATGCTCTCACCCATGATCAGACCTCTTTCTTTAAAAATCGTGAGCGGACTTGTAATTCTTGACCTTTGACCGTGATCCTGAAGACAAATGCAGTGAGATTTTAATCGAGAAAGGAGTCAAGGCAGCTCAGTGTCGCATCAAAAGGGCAGCAAAGAGTGCAGCGACGGGCGTCAGGAAGCAGCAAGATCAGGATGGCGGTGTCACGGCGCCAACTCAAGAACAACAGCTGATCGTCGGGAGGATCAGCAACAGGTAGTAGCACGACACGGGCGACAGTAGCGGTGACGGCAGCAGGAGGTCCACTGGTTCAGGCTCGGTTGGCAGCAGCGCGTCAACATCGGGGCTGGAGTGTGGTGGACGCTGGTCGTGCTCGGCTTGGCAGCAGGGGCAGCGGCGGCACAAGCCCAGGCGGAGGCAATGGCGGGGAGGGAGCGATGATGAGGCAGCGCAGACACAAGGCGGCGTGATGGTGGGGCAGTGTTCTCTCATTCCTTGCTCTCACTCTCCCTCACGTACTTCCTCTGATCTTGAAAATTACGAGAGCTCCCCCTTCTTTGGCCATGCAATGGCCTATTTATATTGCATAGGAACTGACCTCTTCATATGTTTCTTTCCTCAGCCAAATATTTCTTTCCCTGGTTGACCAACTCTTGTTGAGGAAGTAAAGTCCATGTTTCCACTCATTATTTATTAAACATATACTTTTTAGCATGGATCCTTCGCTGCCCCTCTTAACTGAAAATGCCTTCACAATCTTCCCCTGTACGTTGCGGCAATGTGAATAATATGGTCAAGAACAAAATAAATCACTTTCCTATTTTTCTTCCTTTATTCCTCTGCCCACACTGAACGAACTTACCCAAATGCGACCAAAAGATTTTCGTGATATTATCTCAATATCTCATAATTTGATGTATCACGCATGCAATGCACATGTCAATCTCAACCACTTCAGCGAATAATGAGTTAGCCGAATCTTTAATTTGCACGGGCTTGATCCAATTAATTCCATTGAGTTCAAAACCTCTGCAGTTGAGTCCATCCGCAACCGGTCCAATGCAAATGCAATTATATGAGCCTAAATACAAATTCAAATGCTTCTAATCTATATCCAATTTAACTAATTTTTTGTTTAGGGACTGGGATCGATCCCTAATTTTTTATGCAACGAACGACTGACCGGATCGTCAAAATTTAGGTGTCGACACTCTTCCATAGTAGCAAAAACTTCTCGTCATGTTATGTCTTTGCCGGTTCTCCTGGGGTCTACCAACTAAAGGAGCATTCCTCCTTATGGAACTACATGTTACGTGTCCCGGTTGCCCTTATAGATTGCATGATCTACTATCAAATGGAGTATTCCTTTATGTAGAATAATCCCGCCGCAAGGGTCTTACTTCCCACATAATAAGCATACTCCAATTTTCCAATATCACTCACCGCCTTGATACTTTCCACGTGTATTACAAGGGCCTCGAGTATTTTGGGTTTTCCCTGGTTAGTTACTACGTCTTCGCTTACTGCTTCCACTTGCACGGATTTTTTTTATTTAAAGTCAGTGAACTTTGGCCTCTTTAGCCAATGAGCACCTTGTGTGTCACCCGCCAAATTGTCATGTTCTACCCTGATCATTCGTTCCATGATACCTTTGTACGTTGTCAGTACACTAGGTGCGAGTTTAGAACAGATACTAGGTCGAAACCCTCTCTGGAAATGTTCGGCTCTCTCCTTCTCATTGATAAGATCTTTGCAAATCTACTTAACTGATCGTAGCGGCCCGTGTACTCCACAACCGTAGAGTTGCCCTGAGATAAATGCACAAGTCAAAGCTCATATTCATTTGGAATGACTCGGGCAAAATTGAGCGTCGAAGGCCTCTATGAAATCTTTTCAAAAAACAATTGTACCTTTGTCCCCAAAGGTTGGTCTAGTCCCTTCTCACCAATATTGAGCTTTGCCTTCCAAATATTGGGCGGCAAAGTTGATATTTCGATTATCAGGAGCTATTTCAACTCTGAAGATCTTCTCTATTTTTCTAATTCAACGCTCAGCCAAGAGAGGATCTGATTTCCCATCATACGTGGGTGGGTCGCTTATCTAAACCGCGCAAATGTACATTCTCTATCATTTTCGGACTCAACGGCTCCACTTCCACCTAATTCTTTCATTTGATGATGAAATCCAGCACTACTTGGGAAGCTCTAGATAAATTGGCTTGGGTGATATACTGACGGGATTTGTCATTCGCATCCTATGAGTCAAGACTCCTATCATACCGATCCCCTCGTCTCTTTTTTGCATCTGCGCCTCAAGAACCTTGAGACATATCTCTAGTGTCGGAGGCAATAACTCGCTTGCCTTCATTATTTTTACGAAGCTTGGCAAGCGTCTCTAAGTCAAAATGCATGATTTCTTGGACCCAAAATGAAATATAACCTTAGCACCTTAAAGTATAGCACGTTAAAATCTCTCACAATGTACCATAAAATTCACATCCAAACTAATCATAACCTAAGCTTTAATATCAACAAATGTCACACCCCAACAAGTTGGGGTGTGACACTTAGCTAGGCAAGCCGGTATACAAGGACGTAGAACCAGGTACCACTTTCTTTGCACATTGCAATGTATAAAAAGAGTACGACATGGCAAATGCCATTAAAGTTGCGGTTGACGAGCATGGATAGCTTGATATATTGGTGAACAATGCTGAGGTCGGTGATGAAGCCAAAGCCAGCAGATGGGACAATAAGAAGGCCAATTTCGAAAGAGTGGCTAGTGTGACCTTATGGGTGTTTTCTTAGGGACCAAAGCATGCATATCGAGCCACGATTCTATAACGAAGAGGAAGCATCATCAGTGGTGGAAGGTCAGCTCTAGCGCGGGCGTGGTTGCATCCCATGCATACACCAGCTCCAAGCACGCTACAGCGGGGCTCACAAGTTATGTGACCGTGGAGCTCGGACAACATGGGATTTGTGTGAATTGTATGTCACCTCATTTCATTCCAACACCATTCTCAAGGGACTTCTTCAAAATTGATGGGAATGGAAGATTCCGGATGTATTCAAACCCCTGGATGGGGTAGCCCTTCAAATAGAGGATAATAGCTCTCCGCTCTGTAGCTGTGGATCTCGATTTCTTTGCAGCAAATAACATTCACAGTTAAGTCATTCTGTGGCATGTCACTACCACGAAGCTACACTAAATCTTGACTAACAAAGAGGAACGAACACATAACAATTGAACACAGCATTCAAACATTTATTCTGTCATCTTAATGCACCTGTTATCCAGAAAATGATAAGTAGACATTTAACTGCACAATCGAAGTGCTCTCTTCAATTCATTGGAATTTTCAATTTGACCAATACTTAATTTGCTATATTCAACTCTAACACTGAAGAAGATAAAATTCAAGGGGAATATCCACAAAACCGGCAGTTTTTCCACTGTGAGTAAGAACAAAACCTCATTATAAAGAAGAGATCATGGCAGACTCAGCTTCCACAATTTCGCAGTTCTTCAGGATGTCAATCAGCTTGCCAAGCCTTTTGTTACTTCCTTTCTTCTTTTTGTCTTCAATGTTCTTTCGTCTATCTTCTAGACTTTCTCTGTCTGCCAGACGAAATGATCTGAGTGCCATCTTGTCTAGGCATATTCCCAAACTTCAGGGGTACGATCTGCTGAATATATGATCTTCCAGGAAAGTGCCTTTTATCTTTTGGAAGCACATGCAGCTGAGGCAACCAAAATGCTACATGTTCTCCTTCAGGATCATAAGTTTTTGCCTGAGTAATATTTGAAGTTATATTGAGTCAGAGATTTAGAATATAACTTCAGGTGAAAGAAGCTGCATTTACTTATACAGAGCCCCAACAATGCTAGGGCTCTTATAAGATTGCTTCCAAGTAGCCTACAATGAGTCACCTCTTGCAAGAAATAAATTAACCTCTCCAATCATCACATCCACCATTTAAGCCAAGCGGATATCACTGTTTAATAGTTACAAAGGCTTACTAACTTGTAGACTTAAAACTGAGAGACTAACTATCTACATTCTCTGTAAGCACATTTCTTCCTTCAAGAAAAGCAAACATTTGAAAGAAAAGCATACTTACTTGTTTAGGGATGCTGAAATAACGATCCTCCCTGGGGTCATTTCCAACTCCTGTGCACAAAAAAAAAACACACAATAAAATGTTAACTCCAAATCTAGAGAGGTATTATGTCACAAGTAGGAGTTCTATGCCTGTGCACCAGAAAGCTTTAATCTTTCTATGAATGATGATGATAAAACAAGCTAAACACGGACTAATTATTAACAAAAGGAAGAAAGTTCATTGAGTCAATCAATTTCAAGTGTATAATTCATCAGCATTTTCAAAGAAAAAGTTACCCTCCCTCATAATGCACCAATCTAACCTTTCTTGTGGTAGGTGATTGTACATGAGACTATCTTATAAGAATTGTAAAGTGCAGGAATTAGTCTCCTGACAATGGCTGGCTCGTTAACTCATACGTAACAATTTTAGGCCTCCTGTACAATTCTAGGAAAATGATAACTTCAAGCACAAAGTATGATCGTTGATGAGATCTGAAGCCGAAAAAGAGAATGTGGATCGTGAGCAGCTATGTATTTCTATTTATCAAAGATTAGTCTTCCCTACATACTTTGCTCATTTTCGGAATGCTCTTAGGAAAGGTCCTATGAAATATGCAGTACATTTTTCTGTTAGATCGGAACCGGCAGTTTATAATTGAAATCAAAAAACGAAATACCGTGTCTTCATCCTACTTCTGTAATATGAGGTAAACTATATATTTGTCAAGCAATATCCTCCCAGGAGGTTTTTATCGCAGAGGCTAAAACGTGAGTAAAATAATGTGTCCTTTAGGTTCATAAAATGCTGTACAAGTCATATATCATCACTGAGCTGTGGGAAATCAAAATCTTTTCCATTTCCCCTCTAAATGTTATATGCAATGTAAGATAAAGAACTTTCAGAAGAAAGACTGACGAACATGCTAGTGTAATCCCATGATAGATTTGGAAACCATGCAAAAAGCATAAATGATGTTCTGAACTGGAAGCATAAAAATAAGTATCACCTGCACCATAAGTCCAATTTCCATAATTAGAGCAAGGATCATAATCAAGAAGACAGGTCTCAAACCATTCAGCTCCCATACGCCAGTCAAGACCCATATCACGAACAAGAAAAGAACATACAATCTGTTGAATAAACATCACATCCATGAGGTAAAAAGCTAATTTTATTGCAGACTAGATATCCAGATAAGGCAATTTATTTCACATAGGAAGGCGAAAAGCTTTCCATTCATTTTTATTCTGAAAGCTCTGTGTACAATAAATTTTACATAAACATGCAGGCGACATATGACTGACACTGACCTGTCTTCCTCTGTTTGACATAAATCCAGTGGTTGATAGTTCCTTCATATTTGCATCTATTAGAGGATACCTAAGGAGTTAACAAGCTACATAAGGATTGAGACTGCTGAAGAGATTGGACAGAGAAATTAATAGAAGATTAAGCTACTTCAGCAAAACCAAAGTCTTTTGGAACCGAATCAGCTATGGACATTCATTCCCCAGGGCTTAACAGATGCCACTAAAAATTCTATTTTCTCCATGTGAGACTACATTGGACGAGAGCAGAATAACAGAAATATGCTATACCCTGTACGGCCATCTTTCCAGCAGTCAAACTGCTTCTTGTCTTGGCTCCAGTTGCTCTTCACTTTCCTCGGACCACCTTAAAAGATCAAAATAGGTGATAGAATATTTCACAAACATATCTCTACAGAAAGAGCAACCAAAACACATCCACTGAAACAAAATATGTGCTGCTATACTACTAACACAAGGTAGTGAAGCAGTTCTTTCCAATATGACACAATGTTGCCGTTTAAGTTATATTATGCTTCGGAAAGACCGCGTCTTAGCTCTTTTTTTTTTTTTTTTTGGTAAAACGTCTTAGCTCTTATTGTATAACCATAACACAACTCATTGCATCTTAATACCAAATTTGACTATGCTTTCTATGGTTTTCCTATCAAAAGTTCCTATTTCCTAAAGATAAAAGCATGATATCCATCTGATGGAATGTTCAGTGTTAATTGAGGAACAAGATCAAGTGCTAACTGCATCGAAGCCCTTACCCAGATGGAAAATGGAATTCCCATATTTGATTGAAAGAAACCTGAAATAATCCCTCCAAATCAATTCAAACAAGACCCTGAAAGCATGGAAGTGATTGGGTAAGCAAAGGAAGGTAAGAACATGCTTGAGAGTTGAATTTTGCTCTTCTCAGTGGAAAGCTTTTTGCCGTGAGACAGAACTTCTGAGTGCCTAGCCAGACTTCCATGCCAAAGATTCATAATTTGATCAACTTTGAAGCTAAAATGGTGACTAACCAGCCTAAGGCGGGAAATGTTGAATGTTTTCAACAGAATAACATGGTTCAAACAGAGACAGGTCAATACATAGTTGGTGTTATGTTTGCCAAATGTGTGAAAAGGCGTACACATTGCATTTGAGCATCAATGCGCTCATCAGTATATGTGCCCATGCAGCTTGCACAAAAAAGCAGACAGATGCATGAGAGAGAGAGAGAGAGAGACCAATATGTTGAATCATTTGCCACCCTTTCCTTTTCATATCTTTTCACCTACAAGTCCGAAAGATAAATAGCTCTCATCAGAATCATCCTTCAATTTACTATGCATACAATAGAGAAGAAAGTCACAATGCTAGCTACCTCTTCACATATTAGGCGGGGAGAAAGGCATCCTGAAGCAAGCCATGGAGAAAGTTTAGTCGAGTAATCAGCCCCAACCATCCCATTCCGAGTCTTTTTGTAAGTACTTAACAAATCCTACATGGGAAGCAAGAAAGCAACATTTCAATGTATGACAGCTACTTTTTTTTTTTTTGGTTGGGTTGTGACAGCTACTTCAATGATAACAGAAAATTTCATTTCTTTAGACAGATCTACTCAGAATCAAGAAAGGTAAGACCAATAGAGTAATCTAATCTAAGTAATATCTTACCTTTTTCCAGAAGTACTCATGTACTCTGCTCAATGCTGCATTTTCACCCCCGGAAAACTTCATCCCTAGTTGGACCTGCATAAAAAGGAAAAGTGGGTTTAGCATAGTTGAATCACTAAAGCTGTATTACTGAATTCAAACTATGCACAGTTGACATAAAAAAATGTATATGCCAACAAAGTTCATGAAAGATTGAACTGATAACATGCCTGATCTACGGAAATCCCAAGCTGCTTGAGCGTAGGAACACAGCCCCAATCATTAGTAGAAGGTGCTGGCCCTAGATATTTCAGAACCTTTATGCAATCTCGGATCCTACATTTAGATTCGACAGACTGCAATTATCAATTTTATTAGCGAGCATTTCTTTTGAAGTCTCCAGCGTAGGAATTGAAGAGAGGATACATGCCTTACGGAATTGAGTATACACATCAGGTAAATGAGCAGCACTAAACGGAAGGTCATCAATGTGGTACATAGTACTACCCCATATAAGATGTAGCTGCGGGCCCTTCTTGGAGCTGATGCCAGAGGCGTGCTGTGGTTTGGCATCAATCGAAGGATCCGCGCCACTGAGCTCGTTTGATGTAGATACTGACGATAATGCTTCTAGCTGCAGACCTTCGCGAACCCGTCTTTCAACACCCAGCTCCTCACTGCAAGTTTCTTTCTGGGCAAAAACCTGGCAAGCACAGCAAACATGATGTCATTCTTGTTTAGGCGGATCAGAGCTTATCGGGTACCTGTATAAACGCTAATGACTGGGGGAACGACTTAACCGTATGTGCTCCGAATGTTTTGGCAATGGATGGAAGAATCTCTTCAGGCTTCCCTCGGTGGATAAGCAAGTCAAGACCCCGGTTCACCAAATTCCTTTTCAGGTCCTCCAAACACTCAATTAGAAACTGTGCTCTTAAAGCTGTCAAACACAGAAGTAGCACAATGTTGATCTTTCACCAATCAGAATCACTTTGTCATCACTTATTGCTCCACGGAAGCAACAATAGCAAAAGAGTAAGCATGCATATTCGATTCGGTAAAAAATGCCGAGAGCGATCAATGACGGAGTCCATGAAGGGAATTAGAAGAAACATAAAAGACGACGATTTTTACCGCCAGTTTTGGGGAAGCCAAAGTAATGGGTGGTGGCGAAGTGGCGGGGATCAAGGCAATAAACTGGCAAGACGAGCTCAGAAGAACACCAGGCCCGGAACAAAACCTCGTTGTCCAACACCCTCAGGTCGTTCCTGAACCACACGATCACCGTTCCTCGGCCCTTCCTCTTCGCGTCGTTACAGCGGGAGTATCTGTCCATGGTCTTCTCCGCAATCTGCTCCATTTCGTTGGCGTTCAGCGCAGGGACGTGGAAAAGATTCGCCGACGCGTGCATAGAATTGTTGTGCTCAGAGGCAGAGGAAGAAGCCATTGCTATTGGGGAACGAAGGGAAAGCTTGGATCTTGATGTGCTAAGGAGGTGTGCAAGTCTGAGAGTCGGAGGGAGTGGCGAGCATGGCGATCGAAACAGGGCCATGACGTTTCCTCTTTCGCTCCACGTGCCCCCACTCCCCACCTACCAATAGCCCAGAGACAGAGAGAGATACGGACATTGACACGTAGGGGGATATCTTTGTCGTGACGTGGTCTCTTTTTATCCACTAATGTTAACGGTTCGCGGTCGAGCGAGTGGAGGTCGTTACCTGCTGGCCGAAAAGAACCAACAGTTTTTCCTAGGGTGAACCGGACACAAAATGCAATAAAAACCCAAATATTAATTAATGTGAACTGGCCCTTTATTAAAAGAAGATGCTATATCTTTATTTTAGATTGGACCGCCTCTTGCACACGAAAAGGAACCATGTCGAACCACGTCGTCGGGCGCTTCGAGCCTAACTATTTCCCGCGAACCGCTATGGAAACCTATTTAAAATTCGAACACAATCAAAAGATTTCTCCGAACATTAACACATAACAAGTGATTGTAACAAGTGATTGTGACATTAACACATAACAAGTGATTGCGCGAAACAGAAACCAAGGGGATGTTTCCTGATCGAACATAGCTAGTTGTTCCATTATCTTTCACGACATATTACAAAAGTCGACTCGATCAGAATCCAAGTACGTTATACATTCGGCTTTGTTAACCAGCAAGTGAGTCGCTGAATCTCTCTCAGAATTTGTCCTTAACATTGGCTGGGAAAGGCAAACAAAATAAGGCACGGAAGGCAGATCTACAGCTCCAAGCACTCTGTTAGAACATTTCTTTCTCTGTAAGTATGCTCCTGCAGAAGATGACCGTACACCTAAATTTGTGAGATTGCAGAGATACTGGTACGAAACTACAAGAAAGTTGTAGTAAACCATAGACAAGTTCAACTTTAAGAATGGTGCATTACCTTAAGTCTATGGAAATTGACATAGATGTAAGAAATTAAGGATGCACAGAGCATAAAAATTCCACTCCCCACATAAGTAGCAACATCAGATACAAAGGTGGAATGGCTAGCGATGGTACTTTTGCCCCTTCAGGATTGTCCATGATCTGAAAACGCAAGAAGAAAGCATTAATTGTTTATCTGAGGAACCAACATGGTCGGAGCATGATCAACATCCAGATGACAGCTTGCCTTTATGGTAACATTATAAGTGTGTAGATTGCAGGTGTCATTTACCCAAAAACCATGACTCAACCAACTGTTAGGGCCATGGGCATTAAAAACTCTTGAACTATCCTACTATTGCTAAAATGAAAGTAACAATAATTTCTGAATTCTTCAGATCCATGAGCAACGGATTCATGAGCAACAAGTTAAGGCATATGATAGCTCCATATATAAAAGGTAACAGTTAGAGCATACAACACTACGAAAAAGATGCAGTAAATACACCTCAGCATGAATTTTATCATCCATCAGGTCAAATGACAGGTTAATTAGGTGAATTTATCTGGGGACATTTGTTTTTAAATTTTACCATTATCCATTATTGGAAGAGTAATTGAGTAATGTGCGGTAGCCAAATAGCTGCTTTGTCTAATGCCGAACAACTCACTTTATGTTAATCTTTAAATACAGTTTGGTTTTGGTGCTACAACCTTGTGAATATTCCTTTTGTCGATGAAATTCAGTAAGGCACCGTATGACAGACATTGATTTGAACTTTAATAGGGATGCTTAATCCTAAGGTCCAATAGCATATGGAAACATGAGTTGTTCTTGCAAATAACCTGTAGAGTTGTTCCATCAGCACAACAAGTGCAATTTGGTGATTCAAGACCAATGAAGATAACTTGATCGATATGTTGGCACGTTCTCTCAATTTTGATCCATGACCATAAGGTCCACCGATGCAAAATGATAGCTTTGAAGCTCCCTAAAATATCAAAAGGAGAGATGAATCCAAGTAAGTTTCATTCGTGCCAGAATCAAGCATACAAACATCTCTGTGATGATGATAATAATAATAATAACATAAAGCGAAAGAAAGAGCTCAGAAAGAATTAGCAAGAAAAAGGCAACAGTCCTCCATAGGACTCTCTAATTCATAGCAATGCATGTCATGACATAGAAAACCCAAGGTACATAAGATACATACTACATATGAAGATGATTGATGGAATTTTCTACCATCTGTTCCAATTGGGACCGTATGATGACGGTAACATTCCTATTGAAAACTTGTGGATGCGAACTGGAGCAGGAATTCATACCTTATCCGCAGCACCACCAATCAACTCAGCCATCTCCTCTGACTCAATGTCTGTCCCGTGTTCATCCAACAGCACAACCTGAAAAGGAAAAGTATCGCATAAATTCTGCCTTTGACATTCATCATAATATTTTAATTTGATCAATGTTCCACTTGAATATCACTGATGGACTTTAACCACATAATGACCAATCACGATCAGTTATGTGCAGCCATAAGTAGTTGAATGCAGACATTTCACTATATACATATCTCGTTGTTCTGACACATGACGAAAAATCACATACAATCTAAAACAAAATGAGCTGCTGTATTAATGGGGGCTTCAGCCATTCCCACTTTAACAGAAAGATTAGGAACATGAATTAGCTCTGAGTTGAATTGGGAGCAATACCCAATCATCAGGTCTAATAAGATTCATAACTGCCATATCTTCATCGACAATTTGAGCCTCCTTCTCACTGCAAAAGGGCTAACTCTGTCAATGACTTAGCGTGCAGTGAACACCAATTCCAAAAGAAACTTCTTTTCTTCTCCGAGGTTGAGTTAACGGAAAATCAACAGCGACATGCAGGCAAGCAAAACACAACAGCAAAAGGAAAGAGCATGGCATGCGAAACGCGGGAAGTGGGAAAGAGGGAGGAGAGGTAACCACCGTGCATTTCTAGGGTTGGAGCGAACTTGGACATCCTCGACGGCGCAATAAGGCCGGAGCTTGGACGCGTACTCGTCCACTAATAGCTGCACCGCAGGGGATCTCTTCTTGCCCACAGTGAATACTCGTATTGGAAGTGCTCTCTGTTCCATACCAAACGATTCAAATCACTCAGCAATCGCTTCAAACTGCGCCCGCAGAAGCGGTTTGGTGGAACAAAAGCTGAGATAAGAGCGAAAAATTCACAATTCAGACAGAGAGAGACAGGGAGCAAGGGGGAAAGATTACCACAGACTGACCAGTGTATTTACATCTTCCAGTTCCCCCTAAAAGCCAGCCAGACAGGAGTTTCAATGCCGTTTCCAAATGGGGTCTCCTCAAAATGGTCACTTTATTTTCCAAAACGACAGGAACTCAGAGAGAGAGAGAGAGAGAGAGAGAGAGAGAGAGAGAGGAACCTGGGGAAGGGATGGAGTTCGTTGCGAAGAGAGTGACGGAAAGCCAGACAGCCATTTCCATATTCTAGGGAGAGACAGAGACAGAGAGTGGCATCATCATCGTCGCCAAAGTACAGGAAATGAGCTAACATGACAACATGTTTCTTGATGGGGGGAAAAGAACTGTCTTTCTTATCTTCGTCTCTGTCTCAGAATCCCCAGTACGCTTGATTGCTTTCTTACATCGGTTCTTCTCCAAATGGGCCTGGGCCCAAACGGGTCGGGCACGGCCCAGTGGCCATCACAGCTGGTGACACACATCCAGCTTACCCGTGTTGTGGGTGGACGAAGATGTCATCCTCGTGTGAGAATGAGAGATGGTTTGGGAGCTGAATGTGAAGGGCTTTGGTCTGGTGGGTGAATGTGATGGCATCTTTCAAAAGAAGAAGAAAGTCGTCAGATTTCTCATTCCATGTCGCCATGGCAGTTTTTTCAATCTTGACGCCCACTGCTGGCTTTTCTGTTTTCACTTCTCTCCCGAATCTTTCATGCCAACTCAAGTAGTAGTATGTTCCCCTGTTGCTTAAAGATGCTCAAGGGACCTTCTGCATATTTCTTGGCTTGTACTGCTTAGTCGGTATGCGGCCTAAGCATATTACTGCTCAAACGTATGACATTCGTGTTCCTAATCATTCTGTTAAAAGTGGGAACGACTGAAGCCCCCAGCAGTATTGTGTTCTATAAGGGAGCAGCAGCTCATTTTGTTCTAGATTGTAATGTGATTTTTTTTGTCGTGTCAGAACAGCGAGATACGTGTTTAGTAAGATACCTCGGTAATCTTTGATTCCTCCTAAGTTGCCAACATAACCATATGACAATGCGACAAACTCATTATTGAAAGCTCTACGTTCAGAAAAAGTGGGATAGTTTAACTTACTAAACAATTAACCATTACAAATACTGGAAACTGGTCTCTCAAGTGCCCATTGGTTAGTATTCCGAGATCTTTTATGCATCTATGAAAGCTCCAACATCTTGACATTGAACATTTCAGAGATGACCTTTAATTACCTTTTTTTTTGGTAAGGATGACCTTTAATTACTTAGGCTCCGCTGTTTCGCAAAAAATGTGATATTTCTACAAAATGTTTTTCAATAAATCATTTTCTAGGAAAATGACAATTTCGTTTTTTAATATTGGTGTTTCCTTCTATTCGAAATTTTTTTTGGAAGCTTCACATGTCAACTATAGGTGTAGTCCTTTATTGACATATGAATAGGGTGAGGATGAGGACCCTAGCGTTTAATAAGGAAAATCGGATCTTTCCAAATAGGCATACACTGTTAGGGTACTAGTGACTTGCACACGAGAAGCTGGAGAAACGTATAGGCTGACTGATCAAATCAAACTAATCCTAAGAAACTCGGAGAAATCTCCCAGGTTTTTTCCCCTCCTATTCTGCCCCATTGTCTAAGTTTCTCTGCCTGGCAGAAGATTTTGGTGCGTTTGGTCAATCTTCAACCTTAGGCTATCCTTCTCTAAGTTTTCTACCTTAGCCGATGCGTGCCAACCCTTGCCTGCAGCCCTTGATGACTAGCATATTTACCATTTGAAGTCAATGAACCATATTCAGAAGAATGTAATAATCTGCAAATTGCATCTTCATTTGCATATTCCATATCTATCGATTTCAAATGGTAAATATGTTAGGCATAAAAGGATACACTTCTGCATTTGTTTCTTACTCCTTGGCAAATGTTGACATACGCAACTTGATTCCTTAATGTCTTAACAGCATTTTTGCATAAAATATTTTTCTGTTAAGTCATAATGTAACTGGATCCTTAGCAATCGTGGGCATCTGGCACCAAGTTGCTCCCTTTGGGTTACGCTTTGATGGAAGTCTTCATTCACTATTCACCATACGAGCTGCTGAAGATAGGATAAGCACAACCTCAACAACAGCACAATAAAAAGAGCCGGAGATGAGATTATGTCACCTTTTAGGCCATAACAACAATAAGGAGAACAGAATTCTGCATACAGCCTTGTGATGTTTGTAGAAAGACAGTAAGCAAAGTGCATCCATACCTTTCTGGCCAAACAAAAAGTTTATCGTTATCTTGCTGGCCAAAGAAAAAGTGCATCAATATCTTTCAAATATTTTCACCAATTTAACTTGCCAATAACTTATGCGTGCGGTGCTTATGAATACAACATCATATTATATGTTGCCTCGTGTTCCCTTTTGCATGGTCCCCAAGAGATTTCATCACAACATGCAGGATTATAATGGAGACACCTGCTTTGAATTCTTCAATTGTTATCGGTGCCCTGGTGCTTTGATCAGATTTCGCAGGTCATTGACTTTATGAGACGTATTGATCTTGTCCTGATCAGAGGCGCCGCCTTTTGTGAATCAAACTAAGTTGATCAAAGCTTTTATCAGGCAAATCTGCAATATGCATAATTTATTGTGCACCGGTGTGATGCATTTCAGTTTAGTCAATCAATCATCTCAGCCACTTGATGGAGATTAGATTGATCTGCAACAAATGCAAGCCCTTGATCTTGCAAACTGAACATTTTGCCTTAGCCTTTGATGTTCTTACCTAATAATACTTACCTACAATTCTGCCATATGCAACCCATATCTCAGCAAAAGGAAAGTCCAACCTACAATTCATACATGTTTGTTCGGGGGACCTTTTTCTTCTCAAGAAAAATTAGTATCTTCTATGGCAACTCAATGATTATTCTATAGAGGTTGATGAACGTGCAACAAAGCAATACAATAATGTCCAACGGAGTAAACGTCCAGCCAATAAATTGAAGTTGATATGCGCGGACACGCTTAAAAGTTTGAATTGGAGGAATTGAGAGCCTATAAATACCCATTCCTTATCGAAGAAAACCCAACCGACAACTTTAGAAATTCTCGTCGTCTCCTCAGTCTAAAAAAATCAGCTTTATCCTTTAAAAGCTTTTCGTGTCTCTCTCTCTCCCCTCTGCGCTTCTCTTGATTAGATAGCCTCACTTGGTGTAATGGAAAAAACGAATGTACCTCTTCAACCTCCAACTTATGGACACCTAATCACAATTCTCAGCATTGATGGTGGAGGGATAAGAGGGATTGTTCCCACTACCATTCTAAGTTTCCTAGAGTCTGAACTTCGGGTATTGAACTAATGCTAATGCTGTATGCACAGTCGGTATCTATTTTGCATGAGATTCTAATTTTCCAATATATACCTGAATCAATTTTGTAGAACCTGGATGGTAAAGATGCAAGACTCGAGGATTATTTCGACGTGGTAGCAGGAACAAGCACAGGAGGTCTTCTAACTGCCATGTTGACCAGCCCTAATGAAAAGAATCAACCCATGTTCTCTGCCAAAGACATCAAGGACTTCTACCTTCAAAATGGTCCTAAAATCTCCACTCAGGACAGGTCTAAATTCAGCTTCTTTTCTTTTCCACATAATCATGTCAGAAGCTTCCTGTTTATGATTAATATTTCTTCAGAGTCGAGATTCTAACTTGTCCTTTCAATGCTTAATCGAACGTATTACAGTTCTCCATTTGCTCCTGCTACAAAGATGATGAAGACTCTCACAGGACCAAAGTATGTGGCAAATACCTTCATGACCTTGCAAGGGAAAAACTAGGGGACACGAGGATGCACCATACGTTAACCAATGTTGTGATCCCAGCTTTTGACATCAAGCGTCTCTGTCCAACCATCTATTCTACCTACCAGGTGTGCATCCTGGCCCTGCAACATAGCGCACATGCTCACCAATTAAATATACTCAATCGCCTTTCTGTATGTTCAACTTTGTTGGTATCATCTAACATATGCCAGTCTTGCATCGATTGTTTTGGACAGGTGAAGAACAAACCATCCACAGATGCGTTGCTCTCTGATATACGCATCACGACTTCAGCTGCACCGACTTATCTCCCTGCCCATTATTTCAAAACTGAAGATCACTCAGGAGCAGTGAGAGAGTTCAATCTTATAGATGGTGGGGCGGCTGCAAATAATCCGGTCAGTACAAAAAAGAAAGAAGTAACTCCTTTATGACGATAAATTATTTAGTGCAGGCAGCAACTTGCATGTTAATATATGAGACGGCGGTGACGGAAACTTATTGTTAATTGCAATGAATGATATGCAGACTTTAGTTGCTATAAGTGAAGTGACGAAAGTGACGAAAGTGACAAGCAAGGGTAGCGCAGACTTCTTTCCTATAAAGCCGATGGACTGCGGTCATTTTCTGGTGATATCTTCGGGAACCGGTTCGCAAAAATCCGAAGAGAGGTACAATGCACGTGAAGCAGCAAAATGGGGGATCATCGGTTGGTTAACCAGCGGAGGGTCCACCCCTCTAGTTGACGTCTTCACCCAAGCAAGTGCAGATATGGTTGATCTCCATCTCTCTGTTGTCTTCCAAGCTCTTCATTGGGCAAAGAGCTGTCTCCGCATCCAGGTATATATCAATACCAGTATGCATAGCGCATATGCACGCAAGAACACTGACGTGTACGTATACTTATCCACTTATTGTTCTTTTGTCTATTCATATATGATGTTGATATAAAATTCGGTGATTTGTGTAGGATGATATGTTGAGCGGACTAGTATCTTCGGTGGACATAGCCACAAAGAACAACATGAATGATCTGCTCAAAGTAGGTGAAGGACTACTGAAGAAGCCGGTGTCTAGGATTAATCTGGACACCGGAATCTTTGAGCTGCTGAATCAAGAGACTAATGAAGAAGCTCTCAAAAGGTTCGCAAAGCTACTTTCCGAAGAGAAGAGGCTGCGCCTTGCTCGGTCTCCCCATGGACACGCTCACTTCCCTAGCCTTCCCGCTTCATCAACTGCATGATCTTGATGTCTTTGGCTTTCTAAGTTCTACTAGCACCGAGCTAATACAACAACATATACCAGTCATAGTTAAGTAATAGTCGATCAGACGCCATTATTCTTCATTATTCTTTGTGTACCTAGTACCATCCATGAAACTTTATGTGTTTGTGCATCCAACCCCTTATGTATCTGTTCAATTGGCAATACGACATTCACTCTTTCTTTAGTTTCCTATTTGTTGGAGGGGAAATTCCTCATGAATGGTGTGATGGATGATGTCAATTAGAGTGTGGGATCATTGCATTTTCTATTAGACCCAGTGTGGATCCATTGTTTCTTGATAAGTGATTGACATAGTTAGTGAACTGATTAGGATTGCATAATAAATTTTCATTTCCACCATTTGCAAAATGCATGGTTGAAATCAAGCAAAAAGATGGATATTCCAGTAACTTCTTGCACTTCCCTCTCACATTTCTTCTTTATAGGGCTAATCGACGGGGCCGGCCTGAACAATGACCGGAAAGATGTCAAAAACGAGTGATAAGTTTGATAAGTCAATTAAGGAAACTTTAGACAAACACCCAAGTAAAATATAATTTATCTACGAAGAACTATCATCGCTTAAAAAAATGAACAAATGAAGAATAAATTCATTGTTCCCGAAAATGTTTACACATAGATTGTCAATGATAAGGAAAAAATTTTTCATATAATAATTATTTCAAGCGGCTATTTTTAGAAAAATATTTTTCCAATCATTTATTTTCCGCAAAAACAAACGGAGCCTAAGGGTGTGTTTATTTCACTAAAAATTTAATGATAAAAAAAATATTTTCCATGAAAATCATCTTTAAGGAAAATAGTTAATTTTCATTTGTTTTGTAGCTAAGGAAAAGTAATTTCCTTCTGTCGCGACCCTAAAAAATTTTATTCAATTCCTCGGGCTAATGGATTATTAAGACTAATCTTAACTCGGGCTCTCCCAAGCCCTACCAATTCGCAACTTAGGGTTTAAGTTCTTAACATGCAATCATTTTCATGCTTGGAGTCGCCACTAATCAATTTGTGATAGGCTGATTAGAAACCTAAATAAAACATAGGGAGATATGTTTTATTCCTACGAACCAGAGATTCTAAGTCCGGGGACTTGGTTACGCTAGATCTAGTCTAACGCCCTTTCGGTACCTTTTCATTTCAAAAATATTTTTGCAAGCAGTTTGGATCCATTTTAACCTAGTCACTAACATGTGAGGTGTTCATGCATGTGCGCAAACCACCAATTTAACACCCAATAATCAAAGCATTAAATAAATTGCAAGCTTAGGAAAACAACTTACCTCGAATCCAGCAAGCGTCTGCGTTGTTAGCGAAAAATCACATCAAACACCCTAATATGATTTCTAATTAACAAGCATTCACTCAATTTCTTTTTGGATTTTCACTTTATTAAATGAAACTTAAACTATATGCAATGACGTGCAATTAATGACATGCGAATTAATGCAACCTAGCATGCGAACTATATGTCATGCGACAACGTGTCTTAATTCTAATGACGAATGAATGAATTATTTTTGGTATTTTTCGATGAAATTCGGAATTATAAAAAATGCCTAAAATAACATGCAACTTATGACTTTCTATTTTTGGTATTTTCTGTTTAAAATTCGGAATTATAAAATTGCAGAAATTAAAATGCAATCTATCTTAATCTATCCTAAAACAATTTATTTTTTTGGGGTTTTCTTGGAAAATTCGAAATTAGAAAATAACGTGAATAATCCGTTAGGATTAAAACAATATCTAATTTAAATTAGGAAACACGCCACGTTAAGTCCTAATTTAAATTAAATACTTATCTCATCCTTCGGGATATATTCAAAAATCCTAGACATGCAAAATTCTAAGCTAAATCTAAATGATATTTTTTTGAAAATTTTCTGTTTTATTTGAAAAGGGAAAGCAATTAAATAAACATGGATAGCAATCGAACTCAAATCAACCACGCAATCCGCCAAATTCGCTTCAAACTCGGATTAGGCATAAAAATCAAATTATCAGTCATATCTAAAGGGTTATAGATATTAACGGATAATTGATCATTCGAATTTGGGAAGCAAATAAAAATCATTATCGTATTCAAATAGTTATGAATAGTATAACGATTTTTCCGTATCGCCGCGTATCGGACTTTAGGGTTAAAGTCGGATAGTCGTCCCGATACGTTGCTAAATTAGGAAAGTTTCCTAATTTGAATATTTCAAAATATTGCGGATATCTAGCACATTATCCTAAGATATCTAATATTCATCAAATATCTAAGGAATATTCTAAACATGCAAATCAAATATTCACTAAATATCCACAAGATATTCATGCAATATTTCAAACGATTCAAAATAGGAAGTTGACTATTCAGAAAATATACCGGATAATATCAAATTACCTGATTTAGATAACTTCCAATTTTGAATGTCTCGGGATCGGGATTGCGACGGAATCGAGCTAACCGACGACGGCGACGAACAACGACGGTACGGCAACCGCTACACCGGCGAACTCACGGCACCGGCGGAGCTTTCCCGGCGTCGGGACAGCGAGGTGGCTGCTCCGGTGGCGACAATGAATAGCGACGGTGGTGCAGCTGTTCCGGTGGGATTAGTGGTGCTCCGGCTTGGGCGTCTTGACACAAACAAGAACTGAATTCTTCAAGCCTTGATCGCTGGATCGCTGGAAGCTGTTGGGGTCCGCCGGTACTGCTGGAAGGACGTGGGCTCCGGTGCAGCAATAGTGGCTTGAGGCAAAGAGGAACGACGGAAGTGGTTTCGTGGACCTGGTCTTCCCCTAGTCGTTCTCTGCATGGGGATCAAGAAAAGTCCAATGCAGCTCCTCTTCTCCCAATCTGTGGACGTGCGCAAGAGCTGCTGAAGCTTCGTGGACCGTGTCTTGGCAAGTTGTTGTACAGCAACGATAATCACAGATCAGAGAAGCAGCAAGGATCGTGGTCCACGACAGGTGGAACTCAACACAGGGGAACGTCTTCAGGCTTGACTGGAGCAGAAGGTTGCTGCGGGCGTTCGACCGAGGAAGAGCAGCAAGGTGGCGAGGCAACAGTAGCTCACAGCAGCAGTCGAAGCAGAGGGGCAGCGTGCAGCGAGGTGGGGCACGGTGAGCACGGACGGCGACGTGATGGCTTGCGAGGTGGGGTGTGCGGACAGCGGCCTCCGGGCGTCGAGACGATCTCTCTCTCACGTGTTTTCTCTAGAATTTTCTGATCTCTCCAAAAATCTGACGTCCCCCCCCTTTTTCTGACCTAGTATTATGCATATATAGTACTAGTCTAGGTCAACTTAGATGGGTTCTAATCCTAGCGGGCTTAGGTTTAATTAAACCTAAATGGGCTGATTTAATTAATTAACATGATGGGCTGAATTAACCTAAGTTTTAATTAATTAAACCAAACATATTAAATTGAGCCCAAATTAAATCAATCGCCCGTTTGACATTGAAATCCCCGGCCCTTGCATTCTCGAGCGATCCAATTTGTTCGACGAATTTTCAGCTCGCTCGCCATCGTCGGTCCGATGCAAAATGCAATTAAATTAAAATGAACCTAAACTATACGTTATGCAATTTAAATATTTTTGTTTAGGGGTTAAAATTTTAATCCCTAATTTCCTATGCAAATTAACATTAAATGATGCGCCGAAATTTAGGTGTCAACAGCTGCCCCTCTTTGAGTGGAAGCTCGCAGAGGTTTCGCTCAAAGACTGAGACCTAAATTTAAACTATGCAAAATGATGAATGATTCTGATCTTTTGTTGTTTTTTTTTAAATGCAATGATGCATGATATGCAAACAATAAGGAACGTATGTTAAGGCTTCTCACTTCATGCGGAGCGGTGAAAGAGACTTACATACGGATCGCACCAAAAAGCGTCTGAGTGATAGAATGCTTTATAATGCTTTCAATTCCCTCGATCTCCAAACTTCTGGTCAACTGGAAGTAAGGTTTTCGAGGTACTGGATTGCCTATCTGTTACCTGTAGTTTCCTACAGATGCGAAATAGCGCATGATATGAAGAAAGAATTGGATTAATTGGTGTGCTTCGTACTCCACTTAGCAACACCATGCCGCCGCGTACTCCACTTGGCGAACATGAAAAGGGATGTGCTTCGTACTCCACTCAGCAACATCAATTGGGGTGTGCCGCGTACTCCACTTGGCAACACCATGAAAAACCATGCCGCCACGTACTCCACTTGGCGAACATGAAATGAGATGTGCTTCGTACTCCACTCAGAAACATCAATTGGGGTGTGCCGCGTACTCCACTTGGCAACACCATGAAAAACCATGCCGCCGCGTACTCCACTTGGCGAACATGAAATGGGATGAAAATATAGTGCCTATTCTGCTAGGCGAACAAAAGATGGGGCGTGTCGCGTACTCCACTTGGCAACACCAGGTGAGAAATTGTATTTTGAAAAGAGAAACGACAAAGAATAAATAACAAGCTTACCTGAATTCTTCTTATGACGCAGCCAATGGCATCGCTCTTGTTCTTACCTGAGAAAATGTTAAAATACCACGCGCGCAGAGGCAGAGGAAACATAATTTATGAATCTGCTCGCATTACCAAGCTTCATCTGGGGAATTTATCAATTAAGAACAATCATTTCGTCCTTTTGACCATTTGATCACATTAGCATTACCAAGCTTCACTGAGGAATTTATCAATGAGAACAATCATTTTGTCCTTTTGACAATTTGATCACATTAAATGAGAGACCTTTAATCAGAAAGGACTTTCCACTCACTCTCAATGAAAGGCTTTTGTCCCGACCTTTAATGCGGGTATAAGAATCACTCAAACTCTCTTCGTCGTGCTTGACAAGGGTTCGGATATTCTCAAAATCAGTATAATTTGGTCAATCTGAGAGGTCTTTATAAGGACTAAAACATGGGTTTGTTCAATGGCTTGGCCAAACAGACTCTTCGAGTCGAGGCTATTGAAAGAATTGATATCATCAGCTGCTCTGGGTTTACAAGTCAGGAATGCTGCGAAAATGAGATAGAAAAATCTTGTTCGCACTTCTTCGAGCAACATTTATAAGCATTTGAAACTCTACGTTAACTCAAGTGCCCTATTCTGAAGAGACTTCGGTACGGGTTGTAACGTAGGTTCGGGTAGGCTTGAAATGAATGGCCTATTTTCATCAAAGGGGGTATTATAGAACATGGAGATTGGTGATCATCCCATTGATCTATCTCTTGCGATTGCTCCACAAATGAACCTTCAAATTGTCTTTTCCTTGAAGAATGATCTTGCATATCGACTCAATTATTGCTGAAGCTTTTCTTTCTCTCATTTTTTTTTCATTTCATTTTTTTTTGAGAGAGAGAGATTTTCTTTTCGAGAGATTTCTTTTCGAGAGAGAGCACTTCGATTCATTGGAATCCTTTTGCGTCCTTTCTATTGAATTTTCTTTCGAGCCCCACTTGCCCCAATTCATCTTGAACTTGCTTTGAGATGACTTCATTTGTTCATCGCAGGAATGATCACCAATAGGGTTGAAATGAATTCACCGCTCAAATTGGGTATGCAAAGGGTATAGTGTGTAAGGGTATAGAAAGGAATGCTCTTCGTCATATCTAAGACACTCGAGCTAACACAAAATTTGCATGCAATAAATATACTTGAAGATTGATGCAAGTGAAAGCAAGAAAATTCTAGCCATTTTGAACTTTCTAAGAAATTGTCCCAGTATGGGATTATTTCTGACAGGGGTAAGAAATGAAACTCCGTTCAAAGGGGCTAAGCAAATGATAACCTGTAGTGTTTAGATAAAGGAAATGAATGCCTCTCATCATTTTGGTCGTTATACTTTTCGTGAGATAATCCTTTACCTTGTCAGCACGGAATTTTCACTCAACTCGCACTGAGGATTATTATTTAGGACGTGTATGGAAATGGTTTGCCTTTCGTCATCTTGAAGTCTCTCATGCAATATGATCACTTCATTAGAACAGAAACAAATTGCCAGATTAAAGGCTTTCCTCAAACAAAGCTTAGTAATGTCAATCGATTCATGAAATTCAATTTGAGACTTGATTGAAGCAAAGTCAAAATGAGTACAAATCAAGTGTAATATTTCTTCACAGAATCAGAATTAACTGGACTGGAAAAAACACGACCATCCATCTCGGCCAAAATCAAAGCACCTCCTGGAAGGACTTTCTTCACAACGTACGGACCGCCATAATTTGGAGCGAATTTTCCTTCTGGAAGAGGAACTATCGGCAATAACTTCCGTAGGACAAGATCGCCTACCTGGAAATGTCGAGGCTTGACTTTCTTGTTGAAAGATTTAGCAACTCGCTGTTGGTAGCACTGGCCATGACATAGAGCTCTAAGCCTTCTCTCATCAATCAGGTTCAACTGGTCCAACCTCTGCTGAATCCAATCTGCTTCTGACAATTGTACCTGTGAAAGAATACGCAATGAAGGGATTTCAATTTCAACAGGTAGAACTGCTTCCATACCGTACACAAGAGAATACGGAGTTGCCCCTGTAGATGTCCGGATAGAAGTCCGATACGCCATAAGCGCAAAAGGTAATCTCTCATGCCAATCACGATAATTTTCGGCTGTTTTAGCCAAAATCTTCTTGATGTTCTTGTTGGCTGCTTCGACCGCTCCATTCATCTGCGGACGATATGGAGAGGAATTCAAATGCTTGATCTTGAACTCCTTGAACAATTCATCCACCAACTTATTATTCAGATTCGATCCATTGTCAGTGATTATGGCCTCAGGTGCACCATATCGAGCAATGATGTCTCGACGAATGAATTTTACCACAACCCGGGCCGTCACTGTCGTGTAAGACATGGCTTCGATCCACTTCGAAAAGTAATCGATAGCGACCAAGATAAACCGATGCCCATTTGACGCTTTAGGATTAATTGGGCCAATCATATCAATGCCCCACATAGAAAATGGCCATGGTTCAGACAGTTGATGCAATTCATTTGGAGGAGTTTTGATCTTGTCACCATAGATCTGACATTTGTGACAACTTCAGACATGCTGAATGCAATCACTCTCCAAAGTAAGCCAGTAATAACCCATCCTCATTATTTTCCTTGCAAGCATATGACCATTCATGTGCGGACCACATACTCCTTCATGCACTTCTAGCATCAAATGAATAGCCTCGGTTGAATCAACACATCTTAATAAAACCGAGTCATAGGACCGCTTGTATAGACATTCTCCGCTCAAGAGGAACTTCGACGCCGTTTTCCTGATATACTTTTGGTCAGATGCAGTACTTTTCTCATGAAACTCCCGTGTTTGAAGATATGCCTTGATATCATGATACCATGGCTTGCCGTCAGGCTCTCCTTCTGTGGCCATGCAATAAGCTGGTTTCTGCAAAACCTCTATCCTCAAAGGTTCAACTTCCAGACCACTTGTTACTCGTAGCATTGCCGATAACGTAGCCAGAGCGTCGGCAAAACTGTTTTGAGTCCTTGGCAAGTATTCGAACGAGATGTCTTCAAGCTCTTCCACCAACTCCTCTAAATAGACGTGATAGGGCTGTAACTTGGCATCTCTAGTTTGCCACTTTCCAACAGTCTGAAGAATAATGAGGGCTGAATCCCCAAACACCTTGAGTCGAGCTACCCCCATTTCGATTGCAGCTTGCAATCCGAGGATGCACGCTTCATATTCAGCAATATTGTTCGTGCAAGGAAATATCAGCTTCGCTGCAACCGGATAATGTTGTCCGCCCGGGGATATTAGAACTGCTCCAATACCCGATCCTGACAGGTTTACAGCCCCGTCAAAATACATGGTCCATACATACTCATCAATTGGCATGACTCTATCCTCTAGCGGATCCAGATCATCATTTTTCCCAGGATTTTCGGCCAAGACATCAGCAATTACTCGTCCTTTGACTGATTTCTGAGACATGAATTGAACATTAAACTCAGAAATGAGAATCTGCCATTTCGCCAGTTTTCCGACCAAGGCGGGTTGATTGAGCAAGTATTTGATGGGATCACACTCTGTCACAAGCAATATTTGATAGTGCAAGGTGTATTGTCTCAATCTGTGCAGCACCCAGACTAGTGCTGCACACGTTCTTTCTGCTTCAGAATAGTTCATCTCTGAGACGGTGAACTTCTTACTCAGATAATAAATCGCACGTTCCTTTCCATCCTCTTCACCCTTCTGAGCAAGCATGGCACCTAAGGACTCAATATGGATTGTAAGGTACAGGGTCAGAGGTTGCCCCGGTGTTGGTGGAACAAGCACCGGTGGATTCATTAAGTAGTGCTTAATCTTGTCAAATGCCAGCTCACACTCTTCATCCCATCTGACTAGCGCATTCTTCTTGAGGAGTTTAAAGAAAGGCTTTGCTGTCTCAGAAAGCTGAGAAATAAATCTTGCTATATAGTTTAGCCTACCCATTAAGCTACGAACTTCCTTCACCGAAGAGGGAGATTTTACTTCGCAAATGGCTTTCACTTTTGACGGGTCAATCTCAATCCCTTTGCTGCTGACAATGAAGCCAAGTAATTTGCCAGAGGCTGCCCCAAACACACATTTTGCCGGGTTGAGGCGTAGTTTGAACTTGCGAAGCCTGTCGAACAATTTCGTCAAGGTTGCTATGTGATCTTCTCCACGTCGAGTTTTTGCAATCATGTCATCAACATAGACTTCGATCTCATTATGCATCATGTCATGGAACAACGTGACCATTGCCCGCTGGTAAGTTGCCCCAGCATTTTTGAGACCAAAGGGCATCACCTTGTAATGAAATGTCCCCCAAGGAGTGGTAAATGCTGTTTTTAACTTGTCATCCTCGTTCATCAGGATCTGATTGTAACCTGAGAAGCCATCCATGAAGGAGAAAAGTTCGAATCCAGCTGTGCTGTCTACAAGCACATCAATATGCGGGAGTGGAAAATCATCTTTAGGGCTAGCTTTGTTCAGATCTCGGTAGTCAACACATACTCGAACCCGACCGTCTTTCTTCATCACTGGGAATATATTGGCAACCCATTCTGAGTATTGGGTAGTCTCAATAAACCCCACATCAAGAAGCTTCATGACCTCTTCCTTGATCTTCTTCGCCAGTTCTGGTTTAGCTCTCCGCGGCCTTTGTTTCACAGGCTCAACCAAAGGATCCGTCGGTAGACAATGTTCGACGATCGATCGATCAAGACCCGGCATATCAGCATAAGACCAGGCGAAGATGTCTTGATAATCTTTCAACAACTGGGTCAAGCGTTTGGCCACATCTTCGAGAAGACATGCCCCAATCTTCACTTCTCTAGGATTCTCCGTGTCGCCAAGGTTGATCACCACGGTTTCTTCGGCAGTCAGGGGCTTGGATTTCTCGTGGATTTCCAAGTTTCGTCGTATCTCTTCATCATCCGGATTGGAATCATCTGAGTCATGGGATTGACTTGCATCACATATATGAGGATCCACGATTTCCGTCCCTTCGCATGCCTCGAGATTAGTCCTGAAACATGAAAGAAAGGGATCAAAAAGACAAGAGAGGGCTTAACTAACTACTGCAATTTTTGAAAATCATTCTTTGCTCTTTTTTTCTTTTCTTTTTGGAAATTCATTTTGCTTTCGAAGATCTTGAAACGAGAATTCTTGAGAAGCCCAACCCTCAGTTCTTACCATAGATGATAAATTTTTCAATCGTTGGTTATCGTCATCGGGTTGGTTTGGGATACTTCAACAAGATTCAAAATAATAAAAACTTCTGTAACTTTATTGATATGGAATCAATGAATTACATCTTATTGAATTGAAAAACCTAAGTGCAACATGAATCAGAATGAAAATCTAAGGAAAGCAATAAGATTCCCACGCAGGGGAGATGCGAAAACTAGAAATGATTACTCTTGAGGGCTAGCGCCCATCCCTTCAAGTGGTTCCTCAGTGATTGCACCAATGGAAGTTCCAGCAAACCAGCCGGTGAGGTAGGGTATACCATCATCAAAGTCGAAGTCCACCACCTTCGATTCCGATTTCTTGAAAATAGAGGGTGGCTGGTCATCCTCAGAATCGTCAGACAGACCGACCAGAATAGCTTTACCGCGCTTCTTAGGTGAGTCGGTTAGGGCTTGTGGCGACTCAGGAAAGATAAGCCCCAGATCATCTTCAGTCGGGCTCGGCTTTACGTGCTCATCATATCCCAATCCAGCCTTGTGGGATTGTCCATTTGTCTCAATCGGGGCATGAATGCCCTGGCCTTCCTTCCCAAGACCCTGACCTAGCTCGAAACCATTACCAACCATGACTTTGGCCACCATGAGAGCGGCTTTAGAAACTTCAGGAACGGGCAACGGCATGTCAGAGGAAGCTTGAACAACTTGAACTATCTCAAATGAATGGTAGCTATCCTCTTCAATATGATCGGGCTCTATGTAGGGGATCGATGTTGCATTGAAGATTCGATGATCTTCCTCTCCATATATTGTAACGAGCTTTGCTCCAGCCACAAACTTAATCTTCTGATGCAAACTAGAGGGCACAGCGCCCGCATTGTGAATCCATGGTCGTCCCAGCAAAAAGTTGAAAGCAGAAGGGATATCCAGGACTTGGAAAAGAATATCGAACACCGAGGGTCCGATTTGCAGCGCTAAGTTAATCTGGCCTATCACATCCTTCTTCATTCCATCAAAGGCTCGAACAGAAGTCTTTGCTGCTTGCATGGTGGATGGAGAAATACCCAGCCTTTTCAAAGTAGCCAACGGGCATAGATTCAGAGCTGACCCGTTATCAACAAGCACCCTGGCCACGTGAGTCTCCTTGTATTTCACTGATATGTGAAGCGCCTTATTATGACCACGTCCTTCCACGGGGATTTCCTCATCAGAGAATGCCACCTGATCTTTGAGAAGAATTGCCCCAACAAATCCTTCCAGCTTATCTTCTTCAATAGTTTCGGGCACGTGAACCTCACTCAGAACCTTCATTAGAGCACTTCGATGCTTATCTGACGTTTGGAGCAGCTCCAACAACGAGACTTGTGCTGGTAACTTTCTCAGCTGATCGACCACACTATACTCACTAGCCTTAATCACAGCTAGGAACTCCTTCGCTTCTTTCTCAGCCACTGGCTTGGCCGGTTGATTATCAGGATAAGTTCACCCTGACCTGGTTATCAGATCAACATCATACGACCATGGGACCATCTTGTCGCTTTTATAAGCAAAAGGATGAGGTGATGCTAGGATCAATATTTCTGGAGCGTCAGGTATAATAATCCCGAGGTCGTCGTCAGAGGCGTCTTCGAGAGCGGGCATGTCAGGATCCAACTTCTCTTGTTCATCAGCTATCTTTGCGAGTTCTTCATTCCAGTCAAAGGTGACCTGGGGTATAGCGGCCACTACTCCGAATTCATCAGCTGTCCCGATCATTCCTCCTTTCACCAACTCGTCCACTTTCTCCCTTATGTCACCGAGCGACACCACCTCGCCGGTCGAAATATAACCAGCTCGGACTAGGGCATCGAACATATCTTCGAAAGGGACACTGAAGCTTTGAATCTGTTTGACCTCCGGGCCAAAGACAACATTTGCACTGTTCGAATGATCAGGGAGTGGATTGTTCTGCACATTGGGCTTACTGGATGGCTGTAGTGCGAATGCTCCAGTGTCGAGTAGATCCTGCACTCGATGTTTGAGCACTTGACATTCATCTGTCGAATGCCCAACCTCACCTCTATGATAATCGCACTTCTTGGACGGGTCATACTTTACATAGCTAGGAGCGTTAGATCTTTGCGGTTCCGAGCCTAGCAAGTTCTTCTTTCTTAGAACTGCCAGTACTTGAGATAATGTCCCAGGAAGTGGAGTGAACTGGCGAGGTTTGCGCTGCTGGCGTGGATCCTGCTGGCCTTGCCGTCCATAAGAGGTTGTCTGCTGGGTGCTGAACTGTAGCTTCGGAGTTTGAGCCGGTGGCTTCTGCAGATAGGTCATGTTGACCTCGGAGGCATGTTCTTTCTCTTTCTTATTAGTAAACCTCTTGGCCGATGAGCCCGATTCACCGTACCATCCCTTCTTGAGCCCGGTCTCGATCTCTTCACCCATGGCTATCAGTTGGCCAAAAGATTGGGCGGCCGTCACTAACATTCGTGAACGAACCGGCTGTGGTAGGGTGGACACGAACAACTTCATTAGGTCACGTTCCGCGGGTTCCGGCATGATCTGCCCTGCCATGTTCCTCCAACGAGTGGCATACTCCTTTAGAGTCTCGCCCTTTTTCTGTTCAGCTCTTTCCAGGTCTTCCCTCGTAATAGTGACGTCGAGGTTGAACTTGAAGTGTTTGATGAAAAGGTTTGCCACCTCTTCCCACGAGTCTTTCCGGTTGATCTGGTGGTTGGTATACCACCTCATTGCAGCATCCTTCAAGCTTGCTTGGAAGGTTTGGATCATCAAAGGTCCGTTAGAAACATATCTATTCATGAGCCCCTGGTACATATCAATATGTTGAATCGGGTTGGAGGTGCCGTCGTACTTCTCGAAAGCTGGCATCTTGAACTTTTCGGGCACTTGGACTCGAGTAAAAACGGACAAATCGACAGCCGGAACACTTTGAGTTCCCTCCACTTCACGTAATCTCTGGTCGAGCTTAGCCAACAACTTGGCATTCTCATCATTGGGGGGTGACTGAAGAACAGGGACCGATGGAGAAGCACTGGAGTCGATCAGAATGACACCATCCGATTGGAGGGTTGGATTAGTGTTCACTGCAGGAGTTTTGTCGAGGCGGAGGCTTTGATGGGTTGGAAGCAGAGTCTCCGATTGAGAGGCGATATTGACCTGCTGCTGCTTGGCCATGAAATCACCCATCATTTTGGACATGGCAGCCGTGATCTGCTCATTGATCATATTCATGTGTTCCTTCAGCTTTTCGTCGATCATGGCTGCAATCTCGGCTTGATTGGCCATCCTTCTTTTGGTCACCGATCGAGTATTATGAGGATGAGGAGGATCCGTGGCAAATTACCTGATTTGGAGAAACAAGCATACATAAGTGTCAAGCAAAATCGCACGTCGATCCATGACATTGGTCTAACCGTCCCTTTTTGTTCCCATTTTTCATGACATTTTTCATTACTCCATGTATTTGTGAAAATGATGGCAAATTTCTTAGGAAATAATGAATTATGACAGACCTAGGGAAATAATTGAAAGTAATTTCTTTTCAAAGCTTTATTTTTCCTTTTTCTTTCCTTTTGAAAAAAATTCAATGAATTTTACTTTCAAAAATTCCAATCGACTTAGACCTGTCATGGACCGACCAAAATGTATGAAAAAGTAAGTAAATTGCAAAGCATGGGATTAGAAAACTTACTTCACCCGATAGAATGATGGCAATCACACAGACATGCGCATGAAATGTGAGGTTCGATTTCTACCTAGACTCTGGCTTACAAAATGGAGACGAGAGGATTACCGAGCTAAACCAGTCATGGTGGTGGTTAGGCTAGGATTCCCCTGACTCCGGCTTGGTCAAAGAGCCGACCCGGGTTGAGTGGGATACAACCGTGGTGGGTACTCAATGACACCTTGAAAGAAAATTCGGGACCGAGGAGGGCGACCCGTACCAAATGGTTTTGGTCGGGGTGTCCACTGTCTCAGTACCATCCTAAACCTATGCCGCCCAGGTCCGGCAGCAGGTAGTGTGTGCGGTGTAGTGAAAATGTAAGGCATGCACAACAGGTTATATCAAACAGCGCTTCGTGCATAAACTAAACCATACATTCAACCATCTCCCTGCAAAACAAAGGTTAGCAAGCACTTCTCCCTTATACCTCCCATACTGCAAAAACATTTAACACCTTAAAATGTTAGGGACGTACCTGGGATCCTCGCTGCCAAACAAAAATTATTTTTGAAATGAAATATTGGCCTAAGTCCACTAAGAGTTTTAACTCAAGTCCCCAGCGGAGTCGCCAAGCTGTCGCAACCCTAAAAAATTTATTCAATTCCTCGGGCTAATGGATTATTAAGACTAATCTTAACTCGGGCTCTCCCAAGCCCTACCAATTCGCAACTTAGGGTTTAAGTTCTTAACATGCAATCATTTTCATGCTTGGAGTCGCCACTAATCAATTTGTGGTAGGCTGATTAGAAACCTAAATAAAACATAGGGAGATATGTTTTATTCCTACGAACCAGAGATTCTAAGTCCGGGGACTTGGTTACGCTAGATCTAGTCTAACGCCCTTTCGGTACCTTTTCATTTCAAAAATATTTTTGCAAGCAGTTTGGATCCATTTTAACCTAGTCACTAACATGTGAGGTGTTCATGCATGTGCGCAAACCACCAATTTAACACCCAATAATCAAAGCATTAAATAAATTGCAAGCTTAGGAAAACAACTTACCTCGAATCCAGCAAGCGTCTGCGTTGTTAGCGAAAAATCACATCAAACACCCTAATATGATTTCTAATTAACAAGCATTCACTCAATTTCTTTTTGGATTTTCACTTTATTAAATGAAACTTAAACTATATGCAATGACGTGCAATTAATGACATGCGAATTAATGCAACCTAGCATGCGAACTATATGTCATGCGACAACGTGTCTTAATTCTAATGACGAATGAATGAATTATTTTTGGTATTTTTCGATGAAATTCGGAATTATAAAAAATGCCTAAAATAACATGCAACTTATGACTTTCTATTTTTGGTATTTTCTGTTTAAAATTCGGAATTATAAAATTGCAGAAATTAAAATGCAATCTATCTTAATCTATCCTAAAACAATTTATTTTTTTGGGGTTTTCTTGGAAAATTCGAAATTAGAAAATAACGTGAATAATCCGTTAGGATTAAAACAATATCTAATTTAAATTAGGAAACACGCCACGTTAAGTCCTAATTTAAATTAAATACTTATCTCATCCTTCGGGATATATTCAAAAATCCTAGACATGCAAAATTCTAAGCTAAATCTAAATGATATTTTTTTGAAATTTTCTGTTTTATTTGAAAAGGGAAAGCAATTAAATAAACATGGATAGCAATCGAACTCAAATCAACCACGCAATCCGCCAAATTCGCTTCAAACTCGGATTAGGCATAAAAATCAAATTATCAGTCATATCTAAAGGGTTATAGATATTAACGGATAATTGATCATTCGAATTTGGGAAGCAAATAAAAATCATTATCGTATTCAAATAGTTATGAATAGTATAACGATTTTTCCGTATCGCCGCGTATCGGACTTTAGGGTTAAAGTCGGATAGTCGTCCCGATACGTTGCTAAATTAGGAAAGTTTCCTAATTTGAATATTTCAAAATATTGCGGATATCTAGCACATTATCCTAAGATATCTAATATTCATCAAATATCTAAGGAATATTCTAAACATGCAAATCAAATATTCACTAAATATCCACAAGATATTCATGCAATATTTCAAACGATTCAAAATAGGAAGTTGACTATTCAGAAAATATACCGGATAATATCAAATTACCTGATTTAGATAACTTCCAATTTTGAATGTCTCGGGATCGGGATTGCGACGGAATCGAGCTAACCGACGACGGCGACGAACAACGACGGTACGGCAACCGCTACACCGGCGAACTCACGGCACCGGCAGAGCTTTCCCGGCGTCGGGACAGCGAGGTGGCTGCTCCGGTGGCGACAATGAATAGCGACGGTGGTGCAGCTGTTCCGGTGGGATTAGTGGTGCTCCGGCTTGGGCGTCTTGACACAAACAAGAACTGAATTCTTCAAGCCTTGATCGCTGGATCGCTGGAAGCTGTTGGGGTCCGCCGGTACTGCTGGAAGGACGTGGGCTCCGGTGCAGCAATAGTGGCTTGAGGCAAAGAGGAACGACGGAAGTGGTTTCGTGGACCTGGTCTTCCCCTAGTCGTTCTCTGCATGGGGATCAAGAAAAGTCCAATGCAGCTCCTCTTCTCCCAATCTGTGGACGTGCGCAAGAGCTGCTGAAGCTTCGTGGACCGTGTCTTGGCAAGTTGTTGTACAGCAACGATAATCACAGATCAGAGAAGCAGCAAGGATCGTGGTCCACGACAGGTGGAACTCAACACAGGGGAACGTCTTCAGGCTTGACTGGAGCAGAAGGTTGCTGCGGGCGTTCGACCGAGGAAGAGCAGCAAGGTGGCGAGGCAACAGTAGCTCACAGCAGCAGTCGAAGCAGAGGGGCAGCGTGCAGCGAGGTGGGGCACGGTGAGCACGGACGGCGACGTGATGGCTTGCGAGGTGGGGTGTGCGGACAGCGGCCTCCGGGCGTCGAGACGATCTCTCTCTCACGTGTTTTCTCTAGAATTTTCTGATCTCTCCAAAAATCTGACGTCCCCCCCCTTTTTCTGACCTAGTATTATGCATATATAGTACTAGTCTAGGTCAACTTAGATGGGTTCTAATCCTAGCGGGCTTAGGTTTAATTAAACCTAAATGGGCTGATTTAATTAATTAACATGATGGGCTGAATTAACCTAAGTTTTAATTAATTAAACCAAACATATCAAATTGAGCCCAAATTAAATCAATCGCCCGTTTGACATTGAAATCCCCGGCCCTTGCATTCTCGAGCGATCCAATTTGTTCGACGAATTTTCAGCTCGCTCGCCATCGTCGGTCCGATGCAAAATGCAATTAAATTAAAATGAACCTAAACTATACGTTATGCAATTTAAATATTTTTGTTTAGGGGTTAAAATTTTAATCCCTAATTTCCTATGCAAATTAACATTAAATGATGCGCCGAAATTTAGGTGTCAACACCTTCTTGTCGCAAGGGGAAGTCGTTTTCCGCCAATCTAAGTTTATTACTTTCAGTCCATGGAAGGCGTTTTGCGTAGATCAATTAGTTTTTCGTTATCCAAATACAAAAAAGTAAAAAAAAAATTTCTTGAAAACAGTTTTCGTTTAAATAAATGGATCCTAAGTTGTAAAAGAATCTCTCCTGTTGGACCTCCCGACACTCGGTTTGCCCCAAACCCTACATTTACAATGTCATCATCTTATGTTAGGACAATGACAAGGGCACTTGGTGCTGAAAACAATTTCCAACGCCTGCACTTTTCATGACATAGGAATGATAACTGACATGTTTCGAAATTATATCGTGACGAGCAGTTCATCTCTACTAGTCAACACTGATTGAATCGGTATGCGTCTACGGTCTCTCCATGAGTAGTAGCGAGTGTCCCTGAAAAGCATACGATATTCCTTCAGCAAGTAGGAAGGATAGCGAGAACCTCTCGCTTGTTAATCTTTTTGATTACTTTGGTTAAAGTAAAATATCCTTAAAAGAAGTTAAATAGAATTTATTATTCTAGCCAAGCGATCTATGTCGATTTCATCTATGTACTATCGATAGCTTGGGTCCTGACATCGAGAGAGGCCCCTCCATTGTAGAGCCATTCCATCTAAATGATGGGATGGACTCACTGCTTGTCTTTTTTTTGGTAAGGTAAAAATTTATAACTTTCCAAGTAACCAAATACAAGAAGAACCAAAGGCAACAGAGACCCAAATACACATAAGCCAAGCTAGGGTCAAAGGCCACAAAAGAAACAGTACAAAGGAAACCAAAGGCCTAACTACAGAGAAAAATAGGAAGAAGGCCTAAGTAGTGCCCGAACTAGTGTCGAAGATGGAAGCCGAAATGCCCCAGTTCCGCTGCATTCTACGATTGCCGAGAGTGTCCGGAACGGTGCCCATGGAAAGCGCTTTATCTTTGACAACCTTGAGGAGGTGCTTCCTCATACCCGGGTAAAAGGGAGTCTTGTTCCTGAAGATACAATTATTCCTTTCAGTCCATATAATGTGGCATAGCGCCCCAAAAGCAAACCTAGATAGTCTGTGAGCAAATGAGGCAGAGCTGCAGGCTTGCGTGGCCCACGAAATGAGGTGAGGCCAGTCCGAATTCCTCCAAGGGAGATTGACTCACTGCTTGTCGGTTCCCGATTTCACTCAAAATACAAATGAGATAATCAATTTTATCTCGACCTAGAATCCATTTCGGTATCGCGCAATAAATAGTCGATTTTATCTATAAACCCTTTGGTTTTGTATCGCACTGATGAGGATACTAACTCATCCAAAAACACATATATCTATTACTGTTGATGGTCATTTTATTCAGGAATTATGTCCACGTTGGTTTCTTTAATCATCATCTGAATGTTATCTGCTATTGAGGACACTATAAATCTTTTTTTTCTTTCGCAAACATGACTCTGCCTTCCTTATTGTGTTTTCATCACACGATCAATCAAGATCAAACTCTTGCTTTCATGCTAACAGGATTTCTATATACCTTGACCAGTAGAAACTCTGTAACCGAACACGCAAGATTTACCAATTGTTTAAAATGGTGCTTGTCTATGAGAAGACCGGTGCTAGGTATACCAAGGGTGCATTTAGAAATCATTCTATTCCTGGAAATAATTTCTGCTCAGAAATAATTTTTTGTTATTTCATTCCCGGAAATAATTTCTAAGCATTTGAATACGTTTAGTAACTGTCAAAAATTTCTATTTATGGAATAGAAAAAGAATAAAAATGCGTTTGATAACTACACAAAATTTCTTTTTATTAATAATATTTTAAATTTTTTAATATTTCTTTCTTGTTTTTTCCTTCTTTTTTCTTTTCTTTTTTTCTTCTTCCCCTTCCTTGCCCCATGGCCAGGTTGCCGACGCCAACCACAGGCTAGGGCCAATGGGGGCTGGACCCTCACTGCCACTCTCGCCGAATCTGGCAAGGGCGGCAATGGTGGTCCTCGCCGGTAACCGGCGACCGGCCACAAGTTAGGAAAAATGAAGAAAGACCAACCAAGAAGAAGAAGAAGAAATAATTTTCCGATTCTGATTCTTGTTCTCATAATTGATTCTTGATTATGTTTCAAAACTAATTCTGGGAACATATTTATTCCCAAGAACAAAAAAATTTATCAAACAGATTTCTATTCTTTTTTTGTTTCAGGAAATAAAAGAATAGAATTGGGTACTGTTTGGCAGGTTACCATACAGCCCCCAAGTGTTTGCAAATCCAGGGCTCAAGAAGTGATCTATAAGCCCATTCATGGGCTTTGAACTCCATTCTTATCGATGCATAGAGTTTTTAATCTTTAATATCTCTGCTGAACCCTTTGTAAACCTCCATGGCTCACACTGGTTTGTGTATAAATTTAAGTGATTTAGCTAGCCATAATAATATTTTTTTTTGTTTTGTATTGTACTTTGATTGATATACGTAGCTATTTCTAGAATCAGTAAGCAGTCAACCGCAAAACATCATTACGTGATGTCGTGCTTGTTCTATTTAGTACGCAAATAATAATCATTCTGTTCTATTTCTATTCCTTTGATGAGTTCTTGAACAAATATACGCATTTGATAACAACACAAAATTTTTCTTCCCAAAATAGAAATTCGTTTGATAACAACACAAAAATTCTCCCTCTTACTATCTTTTCCATTCATCGATAGGCGGCAGCCGACAGGCAGGAGGTGGTAGTAGCCGGTAACGGGTGGTGGGAGGTAGCAATCGGCCTCTGAATAGGGGGGGCCGCCAGCAGAGGGCGGCAGTAGGCGGTCGACCACGAGGAGTGGCAATGACCATGTGCGCAGGCGGTGAGAGGCGAGGCTGAGCGATGAGGAAAGTTTTTATTTCTCCTTTGTTCAAGAAATAGAAAGGTAGAAAAATTTTATTTTTCATTTCTGTTTCAAATCTATTTCTGGATTTAAAATTTGTTCCAGAAATAATAAAAATAAAATTGCGTCACCAAACAGATTTCTATTTCAAACTTATTCCCAAGAACTGGAAAAATAGAAAAATAGAGAAACATATAGTTATCATGTGCGCCCTAGTAACTAGAATAATATTTTGATGTTGTCGTAATTGTGAAAAACAAAAAAAAAAGTTATCTATTGAAAATAAAGATATATCCCAATTCATGAGAAACGAAAAATATGTACAAACAAGATGATTGACGTGATTATTTGCAATTTAAAATTTGTTTATTTTCATAATTTCTAAAAATACTTTGTGGCAACCGCGTAGAATTTACATTTTATGTCATTGTAATAATATAGTTATGAAACCTAAATTTTGGTAACCCGTTTAGTCATTCACTACGTAAGAGAAGCCTACAAGAGTAATAAATTCAACCAAGCCCATTGAATATCGTGCTAGCCGAAAATCACATGTGAGGTGCACATGGCCATCCACTGAGCTCTCGCTGACATCACCAATAGCCCCCCGTCGTCGCTGTCTCGTGTCCTAGCACCTCATCAGCACCTAGCGATGTCATGCCTATAGCCTTAGCTCGTTCCCAGCAACATTGACGAGGTCCCGATGAGCGCTCGGCAACTCTTGCCTCCCAGTCTAGCACCGGCAATTTCTTGCAACACTATGACTATGAGCAACTCATAGCCTCGCCAAGGCCCTTGCAGTGTCTTCAGGCGACCCAACAACACCCCGCCAAATTTCAAGGTGAGCCACAATAGCACTCGACGACCCTCCTGATAAGCTTGATTGTTTTTACTATTCCCAATGGTGTATTCCAGCTGTCACCGCTCGCTATCACTATTGATACCTAAATTTTGGTGACCTAGGTAGTTATTTTTTATATAAAAAAATAGGGAAAAATCCTGGTCTCTAGAAAAAAATATTAATTAAAATGCATATAGATATTAGAAGCTATGCTCATATAGTTGCATTTGTATTGTACCAGCGGCGAATAGACTTAAGTGAATGGTTTTGAACTTAATTGAATTAAACAAACTCAGCCCAAAACATTAAAAGTTTGTCCTAGCCCATTAAATACATATATGGCAGAAATTTGCATTATAGAGCAAGTTGGAATAATTGAATTACTGAATTATTAAATAATATATTTGGAAGATAATTCATATTATTTTGTGAATATTCAACTAGAAAAAATAATCAGAAAATTGCCTAAGTTTAGCATCAGAATTACGAAATAATATATTTTGGCTCTTGCAAGATAACCTGGCTAACTCTTATAAATAAATGTGCTAGGATTCACAATTGAGAGGGAGCCTCACAATTGAGAATACACAGCCATTCAAAGAAACACGGAAAAAGAAGTGGGAAAAGAGGTTACAAAAAGAGAGAAAAAGAGGAGCTTTTATCTTTTTTCCTGCAGGTTACAAGGACACGCCTCCATTACTGCCATACGTCCAAAAGGGAGGGGAAGAAGAAATTTACTAAGACAACACTCACAAGTCTCTCTCTGGGTCAAAAGACTACAAACTCAACACAAGAAGACACTTTCTGCACAGAAGGGCCCAGCTCATCGCTCCGTCACTCCTTCACTTTGCCGTCTACTATAGTCACGCCCAACCATTTCGTGTAGCAAGTACGTCGCCAACGGCGTTAGCTAGCCCACGCGATCAGCACCAGAGAACCTTCGTTGCCGGACCTGCAAAGCCAACGATCAAACGAGCTAGTCCCTGCACTACGATATCTCTAGTGTTCCTCGGAGATCACTTATTACTCTACGATTGGTTTCTTTGATACCTACTGGTCTTCCAGTCGTCGTTGCTCATTCCCTGGGCATTATTTTCTCTGGAATTTTCGTTGAAGTTGCGGACAATTAGTCATTCTATCATTGGCGATTCCCCTCACCAACATAGGTCAATATCTCTTTGCTGTTGTCGGTCCCTAGGTGTCCATCATTACCGCGGCTGACCATACCGCGAATCCATATCGCCATCTGCGAGAGTTGTCGCGATCACCCGTTCAACCATCGCATGCTCTTTGCTCAGATATTGCAGCATCGAGATCATCGAGCTGCACTCCTCGGCCAAATTGTGAGCAATTGCGAGGCATATTTCCTTGGCCAAAGAACCACCGTAGCCTCGAGCAGATTCCGTTGAAGTTCAAATTTGGAAAGTTATTTGTGCATTTAGGTAAAAATCTTATCCGAATCAATTTGGATATTTTATTGCCTATTATGTACTTATTGATATCTAAACTTGCATATTTGAGTGATAGGCACAATATCGAATAGGATTTACCTCCTAATCCGCTATGCAATATAATCTTTTGATTCTATCTATAAGCCCTTAGATGGAATTATTAGATTGCGCGGTTAGATAATTGATCTTGACCTTTAAGCCCTAATATTAGGATATTGATTCTATTCTTGCAAAAATATCAAGTTGAGAAATTGTTTTCAATTTTGAATTGTTGTTATCTTTGGTGGATGTTATCTGTTGATTAGATGATATTTTGCTTATCTTTGATTGCTTTCCTTATTTATAAAAAAAAATACCAAAAAAATTATATGCATGTCATATTGTTTGCATGTTAGGTGCATTTAATTAAAATTGCATGTCATATAGGTTAGTCCTTAATTCTAGGATAAAAAACCCAAAATATACTTGTTTGCATTAGTGCGTCCAATTGCTTGTCTTTGTTGCAATTTGTTTATTTTCTTTGATTAATTGAGTGTTATTTTTAATGGTGGTGCACCTACATGATCACTCCATGCATATTAGAGTCTAGCTTAAAATCAATCCAAGCTGCCTACATAAATATTTTCAAAATAAAAATGAAATGGTACCGAAAGGGCGTCAGAGTAATAGTAATCAAGTCCCTGAACTTATTAAATTTTTGGTTCGTAGAAGTAAAGTAACTCTTCTAATACTTTACTTGGGTTTCTAATCGATCCACTAAAAATTAATTAGTGGCAACTCTAAATGAAAATAATTTGCATGTTAAAAACTTGAACCTTAAGTTGTGAATTAGTATAGGCTTAAGAGAGTTCAAGTTAAGTCTAGGCTTAATAATCAATTACTCGAACCCCTAGGTGGCACACCCTACGGTGAGGTCGAGACAGTCACTGTTCGACAATACTCGCCGCCAAAACTACCTTTCGATTCCTCCCACGCCAATGGCTCATCAAGTTTGATGGCCACAACCTTGCTTCGCTTCGATTTGGTATTGCTAATAAATCCTAATCAAGGTAGGTCTAAAAGTTGGTTTAACTTACGTGGTGCTTAATTTTAGTATATAGTTTTGATTGGATGTTATTTAGCATATAACCTTAAGTTATTTTAATATATGATTATTCCTTGCATTGATTAAGACGTGTTAGGGCATCCGACCTTTGAGCCTAAAAAGTCGGACCCTTACATTGTCTTGCAGGAGACAACGTTAGGGGTCCAATGTGTTACGGCGTCACATTATAAATCACACAAAGTATGATTTCTAATGTGATGCATAAATGATTAAATAAACTTTGGTTGTGTTGAAATAATATGTTATGGAAATATATTGATGAATTTTTATTAAGTCATATTTCGATACATATCAAGGTTTATTAATTGTCTCGAATACATCGTATATATCATGTCACTTGCATATTTAGAATTTAGCTGCGTTCATGTTCATGTTTAGGATAATGCATTTTCATATAGACTTAGGTGAGTTTAAATTTTTCATTAATTAAACAAAAACCAAATAAAAATTTAATTTAGTTCATAGATTGCATATAGGATTAATTAGTCTCATAACTTGCATGTCACATATTGCACGTCATTTAGTGGGTCATATGATTTAGTATTAATGTTTTAATAAAAATCAATCATGTAGATAAAATTAATTAATTGCATCTCATGCATTATTGAAGCTGCATATAGTTTACATATCATAAAAGAAAATACCAAAAAGAGTCAGTATCGCATCATTAGGTTACTATCTTTTAATAAATTAAGTCACGAGGGTATACTTAGGGCGTATTTGGCAACCATTTTGTTCCCAGAAACTGATTCTACTAAAAAATAATTCTTTTTTATTCCGTGCCCTAGAACAATTTCTAAGTATTTGAAGGCGTTTAGTAATTGCCCAAAATTTCTATTCTTAGAATAGAAAAAGAACAGAAATGTTATTGGTAACGGCACAAAATTTCTTTTTTTAAATAATATTTTAATAAATATTTTGAATTTTTTAATATTTCTTTCTTTTGTTGTCTTTTTTTTCTTCCCATTCCCCTTCCTTGGCCATGGCCAAGTCGCCAATGACCGACCACAGGCTAGGGTCGGCAAGGGCTAGACCCTCACCGCCACCCTTGCCAAATTCGGTGAGGGTGGCTCGCGGCCTGGGCCAAAGCTGCGACGCCCTCGTCGGCCCTAGCCTGTGGCCGGTCGCTGGCAGCTACCGGCAGGATCTAGTGAGGGCTGGACCCTTGCCATCACCCTAGCCAGATTCAACGAGGGCGGCACACAGCCTGGGCAAGGGCTGCCCTCGCCGGCAACAGCCAGCGACCGGCCATAGGCCAGTAAAAAAAAGAAGAAGAAGAAGAAGAATTCTTTTCCATTTATGATTCTTGTTCCTAGAATCAAGAAGCAACTTTTTTTTGCTTCTTAATTCTGTTCCAAAACTGATTTTGGGAACAAATTTTTGCAAATTTGCGCCTAGGAAAAAAAAATTTACCAAACGGATTTATGTTCCAAAACTGATTCTGGAAACAAAAAATAGAAATTTTTACTATTTGGCAACTTGCCAAACACGCCCTTAGTGTTCTAGAGTCTATTCTTCTATTATAATAAAGAAAACACAAAAATATCTCAGATAGTTCAATAATAGGGTTAATTTATAATTGGTTCTATTTCACGCCATTAGTGTTGCATATAAGTTGCGTTTAATTAATTATAATAGTATACATGTCATTTAGGCTCCATGTTAGTTTCTTAATGCATGATTAGATTAGAATTCATATAGTCGTAGCATTTAAATTGATCATGTTCGTGTTAAATAAGAAAAACCCAAAAAGAAATAATTAGTGTTTCATAATTACATTTAGAAATCAAGTCTCGGTCATGCATACATCGGATTATTGTTTGGCTTTTGGTTAACATCTTTGCAGAGTCCTTGTTGCATCGGATGATAATGGAATTTTGCTTTTGATTTGCTTAGCACATCAAGATTGTTCTATCTCAAGTAATTTATTTCTCACTTTGATTATTGAGCATTAAATTATTTGCTTGCGCAGCCGAATGATCACTCATCACATGTTAGTAGGTCAGGATTAAAATTGACAAAAGACTACTTGCAAGACATTTTTGAAATAAAAGAGAAAATGTACCAAAAAGGTGTTAGATTTATCTAACATAATTAAGTCCTTATATCCATCGAAGAAATAAAATGTACTCCTACATTTTATATGGGTGTCTAATCGACTCATAGTTGATTAGCAACAGCTCCGAAATGAATTGAATTGCATGTTTGAAAATGTTTAAATCAAAATTTCAAGTTGCAATTTATATGAGCTTAGGAGAGTCCACGTTAAGCGACGTGTTTATCTCTTTAACAAGTAACGTTTGTTCCCGCCTAATAATCTATTAACTTTTTCTTGGTGGTTCAACTCTGAGATGGTCGTGACAATAGCCATTGCCCCCTCACACTTGATTATGCAAAATAGTAATAACTTGAGAATATTAGTTGCCATAATCATGGATCTATTATCACTTAATTAGTATCATGTGACCTTGTACACACTAGAAATTTTCCATGCATCGAGGACAATAATATCAGCATAACATAATCGTTTGTGAGAATATATATACACAAACGCAACTTGTTGCAGCATTGACACAGCTCGGATGCCAGAGGACGGGTGGTTCACGAGAAGAGATCGAGTCAACGTGTGCATGTGACTCGAGATCCTACGTTTGACTGGAAAATGAGATGTCTCCTCCCAGGTCGGAGAATATCAAGAACAGGAGCCCTAGAATCTGCGATGTGCTGGCTATCATGAGGCCAAATCTGATGCATTAACAACATTCGGACGATTCGTGTAATCATTCTTCAATCCTTGATGGCAACACTTCAACAAGTGCGTGCATGTGGCCATCCATCCCATTTATGGCTTCAATTGATGTCCATTTATACCGCAACTAGCGCGAAAGTGTAAAAAACATCTTAACATCTTATATCGCGTGTCTGCTATTCTCTTGAATAGAGAAACATTCGGGTCGTGCCTTAGCGCTTGTCTTTCTAGCATATGGATTCCCAACCACAAAGATATCTAAGGAGAGTCTGAAACACGTGACTGTAACCTCAAAACAATAGGACTAAAAGCGTAAGATGACATGAATTTTACATTGGTATTAGTTTTGTTAACCTCCTCATCAATGAACTGATCCTATACAGCATTTGCTTTTCTATGGGAAAAGTGCCAAAAAAGCCCTAAACCTTTTACATTAGTGCCAATTTCGTCATAAATCTTTTTTTTATACCAATTCAGTCCTAAACATTTTGCATTGATGTCAATTTAATCCTAAACCCTTTTTTGGTGCCAATTAAGTCATAAACCTTTTAAATTGGTGCCAATTCAGTCCTAAACCTTTTATTTTTGTGCCAATTTAGTTCTTCCGGTTAATTTTGATTGGAATTTGCCGACGTGGACACCTGCCGGCCGGCAACCGGTCACCGGCGTCGACGTGGCGTCGACGTGGGCAACTTAAATAATATTTTAATATTTTTTGAATTTTCATTTTTTTCCTTTTTTTCTACTTTTTTTTTGGTTTCTCCTTCCCCTGGTGGTCGCCGGATAATTGGCACAAAAAAAAAAGATTTAAAACTAAATTAGTATTAATACAAAAGATTTAAGACTTTTTTTACACTTCTCCTGCTTTTCTATGCATCATGCCACACCCGTTTTAAAGGAAGATGGGTGATAGAAGATCCACCAGGAGTGGAAGCTTGTTACAGCAAGCGATTTTCAGAACAAAGGTTCCACTATGATGATGCAGTTTTCGCACAAAAAGACAAACTACCACTTTTCCCATGAATCTTGCTTCTTGCTAGAGTTGCCTGTCGGTCATGTCCCACGTCCTTTCTTTTTCGTTGTTTTTCGTTTTCTTTTTTTTTTTCTTGTTTTGGGTACTAATTGCAGTATCTCTGCTTACTTTTTAATCTATGGTACCACAAGAGTATGTGGAGACATCTCATCTGATCTCAAGTCCGTGATTAATATTCAGGGTTCTTTGTTTACTTTCGTGAAGACGAATATAGTGTATAGTGGGCTAGGCATTTATGTAGAATGAGACAAAAAAGAGTATATATAGCACTATCACTCACAATTTTATTCAGAAGGGAAGCAGGTAACAAAGGACAATAGATGGAGGACAAATCTCACCGGAAACCCCGAACTCTAAGCGCACACAAATGGACCGAAGGAAAGACTGAGAATTTGACTAGAGAAATTACATATGAGCTTGGAAAGGGAAACATCTAAGACACATGATAATCAAAGCATGAGACCAACTCGAGATAGCACATGCACCTAGACACTGGACACATGAAGAGGGGCCACGCGACGGATCAAGGGCGGTCTTGTACGTGGAAGATGTTGGGATTATTGATGACAATGTTGTACATGTGGACGGTGCTGAACTTGGAGAAGTCGCGGGGGAGAGAGATGAGGTCGTTGGAGTTGTGCTTGTGGAACTGTATGAGGTCGGCATCTCCCCTGCCGTGGTACCTCTCCCATCCCAATCCTCTCAAAATTTGCTCCAACGAAGAGTAGGAAGATATCGCCTCCCCGCTCGGCAAGTGCACCAAGACCTTCCTACGGGAACTCACCTGCCTCCCATCCAACCCCTCCGCCTGCGGGTTCTTGACCAAACGGTACACTCCGTTCTCGAACACCCAAACCCCCGACATTCTCCCGCCCCGCAAGGTTGTTTTCTTCTTTTCTTTCTTTCTTTCTTTTCGGGGCGAAATAAGATGCTTTTCTTTAGATTGCAAGAGTGAGACTTATATAGGACTGACTAGCTAGCTTCTTGCTGTATGTCGTAGATGGCAAGGGTGTGGGTGGGTTTATATAAGCATCGCAGGGCCACATAAAAACACACGATCTATTGCTCAATTGGAACTATAGAATTGTTTGTTTTTTTCTACACAATCAAGATATCGTGGGTCCAACTGGGTTCAAATCAATTGATACATAGCGGGGCACAGTTATTATTCCTCGGTCGGGATTGGGAGAATCTCATGCCGTGCGACTTTTCTCTTGCTCTAGGGAATTATTCTAGGAAATCTTTTTGGGGGAGATAAAATACATTAGTTAGGAAAAATGGGGAATTCACCCCCCCCCCTCCCCTCCCCCAAAAGATTGATAATGAAGATTAAATGACGTGGCGAGAGCACCCACTCACGTCACGAGAAGTCCACGTGAAGATATTTGAAGGGATTTTGTTTTTTTTTTTGGGGTGGGAGATATTTTGAGTTTTGTTTGGTAAAGTGCTCAATGGTTTGGGAAGTAAAAGGGGGGCATCTCGTGGGTTCTTCGTTGGCTTCCACGTCATTGGACACTACATAAAATAACGACAATAGAGGCCCTAAAGAATTAGAAGTGGCCATCGCTCGTTTTTGTTTGTTTGTTTGTTTTGTTTTTGGGGAAATAGAGAATGGCTTTGTCTCGTCGAGAGATTCCATGAAAGGACAGCATTGATCATAATGCAATTGATTTTTACGAGCATCTCTACCAACTAGGGTTATTCCTTGTAGGAAGCTCCTAGAGCCAAGAGAACTCTCCATCCTACGTGATATTTTATAGGGTTTGTACTGGTGATTGAATAAGTAATACTAAGTGCAGTAGTAAAACTACTCTGAAATCGGTATTGCAGACTGCGTGTAGGCATGTAAATGCATAGATCGGATTTGCAGCCTCATTTGAGAGTATGCCGCATCATTTGACATATCAATTCTTAAATCATTCTCAGAAACCTAGCACTAGGACTTAAGAAACAGATAGTTTTTCCAAAAGTTTAAATTGTTAATAAAGAATAACAGTAAAAGAAGATATGATGAGTTCAATCCTTGATTTGTATTCTGATATCGCGTCAAACAATTTTTTTATTCCAAAAGCTTAAACAATTAGGAAATTAGAGCGTAGTATATGATTATCACATCTATTGACGTTTGTTAAGAGTTTTGGAGAGTTACGAAATGCATGTCCGTGCCATGCCGCCATCCGAAACTAGACCTATCAAATAGGTGGGTCGGGTCATAAATGGTCCGACCTAAATTGACCCATTAACTCATTTATGACACATTTATGCGTAATACAATTTTCTTGATCTATGTCCAACCCATACCCATACCTGATTAGACCCATATTGCTAAAACACTTCTATATTTAATTAAATTTAGGAAGATTCATACCCAAATTGAGATGAGAGTGCGAAGTGAGTGAGTGCAAGGTTGAGTAAAGGCGAGAGAGATAAGTTGAGTTTAAATCAGTTGCCAACTCATTTATGACCCATTTACGACTCATTTATGATCCATTTAATACTAATATTAGATTTCTACCCATCTATGATCCATTTACTAAATATAAATAACCGTTTATGATCCATTTACTAATATATGGGTTAAGAAATGGGTTTATGACCTATTTGACAGGTCTATCCGAAACTAACTTCTAGAGATGTACAATTTTTCTACTCTCTTTTACGCACGAGGGTTTCTTGGAGTAAAGCAAAACAACTCTTCCTATGGGATCTCTTGAGGATATAGATTCCCCTACTTTACTACATTTTTATTCTTAACTAAAGTAACAGAGGATACAAACGGATCTGTCCATGACCTTAGCAGTTAATCAAGAAGAAAAGCTTATGTGAATACTCATACGCGGTCGCCATCAAGAAATTACATTCCGAAGCGTAGAGTCAAGTCCAAAAAGGAAGGGCATTCTCAGCAAGGACCACTCTTCACGTTTTCACACCTGTTTTATCCATTGTTCCCCGAGTTCAACAAGCTCCAGGCGTATGATACCCACGTGGGTCATTTGGTCCTCCACCTACAAACCTTCGAGCCATCATCGTTTTAGCCTACCCTCCTTCCATAGAGTATTATCCCCATGAATTAGGAGCTGAAAGCTTAGGTTCCATCTCATTTTTGTAGCGTGTGGTCCGCCGCCGTTCATGATCAGGGAAAAGAGACGCCACGCCCCCCCTCGTGCGGAGGAGTGACAGACTGCGTTCTTGCCTGGCCTTTAGCCATGCAGATGGGGTTCACCTTGCCTGGCCCTTGTTCCCTCTCAAGCCTGCATCATGGTCCTACACTCCTAGACGCTCCTCTTGCAAGTTGATCTGTTCCTGTCGCGATCGTGCATCATGCACGTCCTCTCATTTTGTGAACTTTCGAACCTCACTTGGACAACGACGTGTTTTATGGGGTCCTCGAGATGGGAGAAACTTTCCATTTTTGTCTCAACTGTGATTTCTTCGTCCTTCCAGCGGATGGCATCCAGCAATCGCAATCGCCATTGTACCAAAGAAAGTATTGTCGCGCATTGATTACAAATCCGATGAGGTATCATTGAGCCAATTCGCAATGCCATTGTATGAACTCCCGAATGGGGTTTAAGAAAGGTCATTTCGTTGCATTGGGAGGCTCGAGTGTCTCATATGTTCCAAGTAAAGACAAATGAGGGCCCGAGAGACTCTGAATTTTCCCTTGATGGGATTTCATTAATAGAGATACATTCATACACAGTTTTAACAAATAGAAGTCAAGTGAGAACAACTCAAACAACTTAGATAACAAACAAAATTAAATCAAATAAAGATAACTCAATATCAAATCAGTCATACGCGATTGTTATCGAAATCTTCTTATTTAGTTTCAGTATAGCCTGAGACTGAAATTGTGGGTAGCAAGAAGGGAACTGTTGCACAAAACTGGCTACCAAACATGTTCGCATTTTGAGTTTAGTCGTCTCCAAGAACCGCCCATGGGGCTTAGATCCCTTTCATGTGGAGATAGAGCAGGGGTTTCTTTTCCTTGAAGTTAATTTATGTACATATGTGGTTTTGATGCATTCTTTCTTTTCTTACCAAAATTTAACATTGTGCGAATTCGAATGAATTTGCAACGTTTTGTTCGCTTCGAATTCCACTTGAACAGTCAGATTGGAGGTGCACAAGAGAGAGGTGGCCGATACAAGAGGTTTCGTGAGAGAGAGAGAGACAGAGTGGGCCGAGCGCTAGGATTTATCCTTTTCTATTTACCTTGACCTATATTGCTTCCGATGAAACCTATTCGTTCGTTCGCCAGGAGATCAACGGTTGAGATGGCATGAGATGGTCGTACACTTGTCCAAAATTGACCAATGAGAGCCAAGTACATGGATTGTTGTTCTTTCGGATTATATCGGCCATCAATTCATATTATATAGCAAAATCAACGGTTGCGAAATGGCCGGTCCCAAATGTGAATTAATTTTACTCGACTCAAATCTCAAAAAAAAAAAAAAGTCTCTTAGTCTGGGGAAATTCCTCTTAATTTCATTAAAATTAGGAAAAAGATCACCAAAAATCTCAAACTGTGACACATGTTGCAAATTTATCTTGAACTTTTTTTGTGACACAAAAAACCTCAAACTATATTATTTGTGACACATTTATCCCATAATACTTTAACCTAAGGTATTTCCGTCTTTTTTTCTTTTTCTTTTTTTTTCATGTCCTCTCTCTCTTCCCTCTACAGACCATGGCGGAGGGAAGCCAGCGAGGGCATCCCTCGCTTGAGTCTGGCAAGGGCGGCCCTCGCTCACCCAGTCAAGGGTGACCCTCGCCCGACTCAGGCGACCCTCGCTGGCGTAGGGCGAAGGTCGCTCTCGCCGAATCTAGCGAGGTCGACCCTCGCCATTGTAGGGCAAGGCTCGCCCTCGCTTAGGCGAGCGAGGGCTACCCTTGCTTGACGCTGGTGAGGGTAGCCCTAGCCCAACCCCACTGGCTTTCCTCCGCCATGGTTAGCCGAGGGAAGAGAGAAAAGAAAGGAAAAAAAAAGAAAAAAGACGAAAATGCGTTAGGAGAAAGTATTATGGGGTAAATGTATCACAAATTGTATAGTTTGAAGGTTTTTCATATCACAAAAAAAGTTCATAGTAAATTTGTCACAAATAGCATAGTTTGAGATTTTTGGTAGCATTTTCCCTTAAAATTAAGCATTAACAAAACTAGGGGCAATGAAACATTTCGGATCATTACAAGCTCGTATTCATATAAAAGCCAAATAAATATTATATATATATATATATCCAATGCATACTTGCGTGAGGGAATGTTTCATAAAGGCATGCGATATTTAATTAGGGGATCGTTTTGCGTGAGGAATCAAGGAGAAAGTAGGCAGTATAAATTGAAGGGCGGTCCGAGAATGTCTTTCTGGAGTCGCCAAAGCGAAGCTTAAAGAATAGATAACACCAAAGTAATTACTAATTAGCGTAAGGCAGTCGGATCCACGCTATCATGGATTGCCACAAGAAGCAACTTTTGCATGAGAAAAAAACTAATGCATCTCAACTTAGGGGGAATAATATCGCCAAAAGGGTTTCGAAAAGGCAACTTTATGGGAATTGGGTATTACGCACTTAGCTAGATTTCCTTGCACATAATGATTATAATAATAATGCATGTTATATGTCATATTCCCATGCAAAAGGAGCACGTAAGTTTATGCTCATTGAGAATAGAAGCATCCATGCGTGTATCGTTAATTACTCGCAATTCAATAATTGTGGGATTCCCCATCTTCCGTAAGGGAGGGAGACATTCGTGCAGATTGATGGATCCAACAATATGTCTCTTTTTTTTGTCGGAATATTACTTTCCGTGTCATATAGTTAAAGACGAAGAACAACCCGAACGGGCTTAAGTGGGTGTGATGTTATGTACCTTAATGACGGCTAAAGTGTTCCTCCTCCACCCACGTTTCTAATTACGTAAGACGCGACAGAGGAGGAGTCTAGAAAAGGGTCGGGCTGGTTCTTTACGTGCTGTACACCGTTTTATCGAAAGCTTAGATTGAGATTACATGGCGATCGGATTGGATTAAGATAGGGGGGAGATACTCACCAACTAATAAAGTCGTTTCTTATTAAAATGGCTTTTCTAAGTAACGTGGGGAGTTTTAATTGTGTATTGAAATGAGTAGGATCCACGTGTTGAATCATCTGTTTTTCTTTGGTAATATCCAATAGAAATATTTGCCACGACTTAATAAGGGACTTTTAATAAGATCTCTTGGCATATGTAGCATTTTCCATTTGGGAACAACTAATAACACTTGGGGATAATGGCACAGGTCACTACAAAAAAACTGGATTTTTATCACGAAAATTTGTGACGAAAAAATTTTTGTCGCAAATTTACGACAAATTTTCCAACGAAAAGTAAAATTCGTCGGAAATTAGTGGCGAAAAATTTTTCATCGTAAAATTCGTTGGAAATTTCCAACGAAAAATTTTTCGTCGCAAAATTCGTTGGAAATTTCCAACGAATTTTGCGACGAATTCAAAAAAACCCGGTATTGTTCGGCATTTTTTAAATTTGTGGGAAAATTCGTTGGAAATTTCCAACGAATTTCAATTTTCCAGGTAATTATTTTAGTGTGTACAATTTTCATCACAAAATTTGTTGGAAATTTCCAACGAATTTTGGGACGAAAACTTTTTCGTTGGAAGTTTCTAACGAATTTTGCGAAAAAAAATTTTTCGTTGGAAATTTCCAACGAATTTTGCGAAGAAAAATTTTTCGTTGGAAATTTCCAACGAATTTTCTGACGAAAACTTTTTTGTTGGAAATTTCCAACGAATTTTGCGATGAAAAATTTTTCATTGGAAATTTCCAACGAATTTTGCGATGAATTCAAAAAAACCCGGTATTGTTCGACATTTTTTAAATTCGTGGGAAAATTCGTTGGAAATTTCCAACGAATTTTCCCACGAATTTCAATTTTCCAAGTAATTATTTTAGTGGGTACAATTTTCGTTGCAAAATTCGTGGGAAATTTCCCACAAATTTTGCAACGAAAACCCTACTCATTCCTTATTTACCACTCTCGATCTTCCGATGGACAAGCAGGAGCAACAAACTCCCCACACCTCAGGCGGCGGTGGTGTAATCTCCCTCTGCCCTCTGCAGCTCTTCGACTTCGACGACTTCATAGTGTGGGCCAACGACCTAGATGTCGCCCACTTTTGCATGTTCGAGCCCTACACGAGCAGCAACGACGCCCTCGCCTACGTCGCCAACACCGTTCTCCCCCACCCTTACTTCCAGGCCATCTGCATCGATGGCAGGGCGGTGGGGCAGGTCTTGGTGATGCGAAACAAGGCCGGGTCGGAGGCTTGCCGGGGGGAGCTAGGCTACGCGCTGGCCCGGGGCTACTAGGGGAGGGGGATCGCGACGGAGGCGGTGAGGATGGCGGTGGTGGAGGTGTTCGGGGGGAGGCCGGAGCTGGAGAGGGTGGAGGCGATCGTGGTCGTGGAGAACAAGGCATCGCAGAGGGTGATGGAGAAGGCCGGGTTCGCGAGGGAGGGGTTGCTGAGGAAGTATCAGGTGCTCAAAGGGAGGACTAGGGATGTGGTCATGGCAACCGCCGTGAGCCAGGCCCTCGCCATGGCGGACGAGCTCGAGCTCGCTGATGACGAGGCTGGGCCTCGCCGGCCATGGCGAGGGCCAAGCTCGAGGTCACCCAGAACTCGACCAAATCTGGGCGACCTCGAGCTCACTCAGGCCGAGCTCACCGGCGACGAGGCTGGCCCTTGCCGATCATGGCGAGGCTGAGCTCGCCGGCGGCGAGGCCGGCCGATGATTTTTCGACCAAAAAAAAAATTTGCCACATTTTTGCAACGAATTTAGTTACGAATTTTGCGACGAAAAAATTTCATCGAAAATTACCAACAAAAATTTATATTTTTGTCGGAAAAATTTTTCTGACGAATTTTTGTTTGTCGGAAATTTCGTTGGATTTTTAAATTTTTTGTTGGAAAAAAGTTGTCTTTTGGTAGTGATTTCCAACGAATTTAGCCATAGTTTTCCAACGAAAATTGAAATTTTTCGTTGGAAAATTCGTTGGAAATTTATTTTCCAACGAATTTTTCTCAATTTTTCGTTGAAAATTTCGTTACAAAAAAAAGATGTTTTTTTGTAGTGGGTGGCCATGGACTTCTGTCCTTAAATCAAAATCGTCGTTCTACTTTTGTTTTCAAAAGCATCCCTCTATTTTTATTTTTAAAAAAATTCAAATTAGTCATATCATTCTAAATTTTCTTTTATTGGTCAATTTTTGCTAACATAAATGATCAAATTGTTGAATTGGGCGTAAGAGTATGAACGTTGTATTATGATTCGCCCAAAATTATTATGTAACGTCATGTCAGGCAACATGAAATTAACACAAATAAATTTGAGAGAGAAAGAGAGAGAGAGAGGCCAGCATGGGCTCTCTAGCTTGTGGCCATAATGACAACTCGAGCTCTCAACTCATGATCATGGCTACTGGATTTCAAGCATGTGGCATAGCTGCTCAAGATTTGTGCTTGCTAAAACCATGATGGCTTGAGCTCTAAGCTATCCGTCATGATCGCCGTCAGATCAAGAGCTCATCATATCGGAGCTCACCGCTGCCATGGTCACAAGATCTCGAGCTCACATTCATGGCCAGGAGTGGTGATCGTGAGTGAGTATTTACAAATAAGAGGTTTTATACTTAGCAAGTGTTCGACTTGGTGGATGTTCTATTAGGTTTGTCGGGGTTTTAAAAAGAAGGTATAGAGAGAGAGAGAGAGAGAGAGAGAGAGAGAGAGAGAGAGAGAGAGATTGATTTCAGACAAGGACAAAAAGTCCAATCCTGATAAACAAATCATCAGATGTTAGCAAACTTTATCGTCAGAAACGAGAAAATATCAGGTACCTAAGTGAGTGATGCTATGTTGGCAAAATCAGAGTCCATTCAGCATTGGACACGTGTCGCCTAGGCCCACCTGTGCCAGCCAAATTTTCAGCTCTTGACCCTCTGTTCTCCCTCTTTCATGGTCTCTCTCTCTTTCGGGGGTGAAGAAAAAATACATTCTGATAGTGAAAAATCCACTACCTTGATCCACTAGCCCCCACCACTACCGGCCACGGTGAAGAGCACGCTCGGATGGTAGCGGGCTCGCCGCCTATGGATCCTTTTCCCCTTGTTCACGTCACGATGGGGGAACCTCACGCTGAAGATCCCCGTCGCCACCAAGCCCGCCCACTCCACCTCCTTCTCCACCTGTCGTCCTCCCCCTACTTTTGCAAGATCAAGCCCAAGAGCTTCCCCCTCCAGACAGCCTCGCAACCAACCATGGTTGCCATATCTTGAGCTCAGGACCACAGTTACTCAAGGTCGAGCTCTATGGCCATGGTGGCCGCAAGCCTTGGGCTCAAGCTCCATGGCCAGGGACGGAGAAGACGTCAATAATGCCAATTTAGATGAGCTGTTGCAAAGCACATTGTCATCGTTCGATTTTGGTGTCCATGGAGAAGATAACATGTTAACACATATTTTTTAATTGCTCAATTAAATTACACAAAATTTAGAATTTAATGTCCTTCATTCCTAAATATAAATTTTTTTATTCAATTGTATTGCATAGACATAGGTACATTTTTCACTATTAGAATGTATTTTTTTCTTTTTTTTAAATAAAAAACATTTAAAAATATTTAAAAAAATCCAAAAGAAAATCAAATTGGGCCAAGCCAAGGCCGACCTGACGCGACCCCCTCTCCTTCTTCCCCTTGCCCGCGTGCAGCCCACAACTCTCTCTCTCTCTCTCTCGCACGCAACAAACGGCCACGAACCATTTCCTCCCTCCTTCCCGAAGCCCAGCCTTTCCCTTCCTCCTTCCCCGCTCAACCCAGCCTCTCTCTCTCTCCTCTTCCCCTCCCTGTTACCATGGAAACCGGGATGCAGAGGAGCAAAGCTTGCCTCCCCGCACCGGCCCAAAACGTCCACGAAAGTCAATGACGTAGAGTAGGCCGGCGCAGGCCATTCAATGGCGAGTTAATGGAACAGAAGCCGTGGTCGTCGACCATCAAAGAACCAGAGAAGAGAGAGAGGCAGGCGGCCACAGATTGAAAAAAAAAAACAGAGGAGGGGGGGAGGTTCTGGTGAAGAGGAAAGGGGTGGTGACGGAGCCCGATCCGGAGAGATTTTGAGCGAACCGAGCGATATGTCGAGTGCAACAAGGTCCCCAATGGCCACTGTGCCGGAACAGTGACCGGCGAGCAGTCGTCGTGCCATTTTCCGGCATCCAAGCCATGCATGCTATGTGTTTGTGAAAATGCCCGAGTGTGGAAAGGGAGCTCGATTTTGAGAGAGGAGCCGAGAGAGAGCGAGAATAGAGACGGACTGAGTGAGACAGAGAGAAAGGGATCTCCTCCGACGACAATTGCGCTTGTGCCATGACCAACAGCCACCGGACCTCGCCTCCAAGCCGTTGCCACGAGTCCCCTGTTACCCTGTTTTTCTTGGTCTCACCCAAACGGGGCCGAGACTCGCGGACATTCACTTGCACTCGGTTTGAACGTCGGCAAGCCTTCCCTGGGTGTCCCGGCATGTCGTCGGTCCTTTTGAGTTCTTTCCTGACGCGGATCGACTTCTTGAGCAGCCCGGATCTCTCTTCCAGTAGGCGCGTATCACCCGTCTGATGAAATTCGGGGCAGGGCCAGGCGTGGGGTCTGGTCGGAAGTCCGTCGCTGGTCGGACTTAGGCCAAAGCGCGGGAGTAGGCGTGGTCAGGCCGAGACGAACGTCTCGATCATTTCCGTTGAAGCTGCTGAGAAGCGAAACCTAGAGCGTCGCTGGGATCTGGTCGGGTTGGCTGAGAAGCAAAGTCGTCGGGCCAGGCGTTAGCGGTCGTCGAGCCGGCGGCAACACAAGCGGAGGAGCGCCGGCGAGTTTGGATCACAGCGGCGAGGCGACGATGGCTCGGGCGTCGGCATACGGCAGTGGCAGGTGAAACACCGCAAGTGCTAGTGTAAGGCTGCGGAAGAAGAGAAAAATTAGGGAGTCGGGTCGGTGGGGAGGATTCGGGTCCGAATCCGGGTTGGTCAGGACTCGAGTTGACCCCCCGATCCGGTTCGAATCCGGAGATCCGACCCGGGTCAATGAGTTTGGGTCAGATCTGTTGACCTAAGTCAATTTCTAACCCGACCCTATTCCTCCGACCCGACTCGTTTTAATATTATATTAATTTTTTTATTAAAAATAATATTTTTTAAAATAAAAATAAAAAAATTCGTTTTTTCATTTTCTTTTAAAATTAGGAAATAGTTTTTTTGGTCAAAAAATTAGGGAATAGTTTAGAAATTAGTATTTTTGAATATTTTTATAAATTATGTGAATTATTTTATTAATGATGATGTTTAAATTAGATAATCCTATAGGGCTATACAGTATGATTTTGGATGTTATTTTTACTATTGTTGTATTGTTATTATGCATGTTGTTTCTAATTAGAATATAATTGTATAAATTGTCATGTTTTGAGTATTATTGTCTTAGTTAGGATTAATACCTTAAGCTACATTTTTATCTTGACTGCTAATCTTTAATGATTGTGCACTCGTTTAATCATCTCACATGTTAAGAGATATGTCCTAAAATCAATTCTAACTGCTTGACAAATATTTTCTGAAATTAATAGGATGAAAGGTACCGAAAGGGTACTAATCACTCAATTAGTGTAACCAAATCCCAAAACTCATTTAATCTCTGATTTATAGGAATATGGTGATTTTCCTGTCACCTTATTTGGGTTTCTAATCGACCTATCCCAAATTAATTAGTGGTGACTTCTAGATAAAAATCACTTATAGATTAAAAATTAAATTATAAATCGTGATATGATATAAATTTGGGAGAGCTTAAGTTAAGGCCTATATTTAGATTTAGCGCGTAACAGGCAACGCCGCATCTTCCCCCTTTATGAGGAAAAATTCGGCGGGTCACGACATAACAAATTGTAGAGGAAGTGGCAGAGAGAAAGTTAAGAGGGAGAAGAGAGGAACGAGAGCTCAAAATGTAGTTGGACAAGGCCACGGGTGGGCCCGGGCAACACGTGTCCATCACTGAGCGGACTACGATTATGCTGGACAAAACATTACTTAGGTACCCAATATTTTTTTGAACGACTGACAACTTTCGTAATCATCATCGCGAGCCTCACGTACTGAATAGGGCCAAAAGATGTTTCGATTCAATATCACAAGTAAATATTTTCCTTTATCATCACATATTTTTTTTTTGGGGGTGGGTTTCTTTCGTAGGCGATGTCTGCAAAGGTTGTCTGTCGTTTCACCATTTTGCAACAAGTACTTTTCGTGTTATAAGCTACGGAATAGGCTTAAAGATACATGGGTTCGTTCCTTGATTACTCTCCCTCCTCTGATTCAACAGAAATCTTTACACGCTAAATCCAATTCAAAGCATGTACGCTGCACTCAAAAATGGTCCGGGTCAACTCGGCCCGGATAATGGGTAGGTGGCCCAGTGTGGCCCACTTCTCGTGATGGGCCGCGTTGGGCCCGGCCCGCAACGGAAGCGAGACCAAACACCCCAGAACAAAGAAAAACTCCGTCAGCTTTCCACGTGGGTCGGACGGGAAACGGGGCCCACAACATCGCCACGTGTCTTGGGCCCCACCCCACGCTGGAGAAATGATTCATTATCCACACTTTCCCATGAATTTATGACGTCACCGAAATAGAGAACCACTCATTCCTACCCAAATCATTCTCCCTACCTTTTTATTTCTCGCCCAAAAAAAATATTAAATTAAATTAAATACCGCAAAAAACTTCAAATTATGTTGACTGCCATATAAAAATCCCAAATTTATTTATCAAAAACACTCCAAATCAGAACAAAAAGAATCCTAAACTTATATACCCTGAATAAAACTAAAACAAAAAATATATACATAACAATATACGTAAGTTTGGATTTTTTCGTGATCTAAAAAGAGCTGGAGGTACTTGTATCGCAGCGGACATTACTTAGGATTTTTGTCAACCAAAAAATAATTTCTGATATTTATGTATCAGTTAACATAGTTTCGAGTGTTTTTGTTATAAGTATTTACTCAAAAAAAAACCCATTAATTAAACCGTTTTAAAAGAGAATTAATTAAAATTGAAATTATTATGTGGCTGGGCTTTGTTGTTTCCTTGCTTCTCTTGTCTTCTCTTCTTCCGGTCGATTCTCCGTAAAACCGAATTTCGAAATTGGGATCCGAATCTCTCCATCCATTGCAGCTCGCACACCGAGCCACGAGCTCCGAAAACCAGACCAAAAAAATGGAGTTGATCTGCTGCTCCACCTCCGTCCGCGGCCCCTGCCGGCCTCCTCCCTACCCCGGACGGAGCTCTCGAGTCGCGCGTCGAAGCTCGGCTCCGCGCGTCTCCCGCCTCGCCGTGATCAGCAAAGCGGCCACGGTCGAACTGGACGGCGCCGCCGCCACTCCGCCGCGGGCCATTAGGAGGAGGAGCGGCGGCGGCGGCGGCGGCGGCGGCGGCTCCTCTCTGCAGCTCGCCAAGTCCAGCGCCGCGATGGAGCAGCTGGACATCGAGCGCGGCGTTTGCGTGCCCTTCCGCAAGTACACTCCCGAGATGGTACTATTCTTTCGTCTTCGCTCTTTGTCTGATTCTACTGTCCCGGCTGCATAGAATTGTTGGTGTTGTTGATGTTGTTGCTGTCGGTGATGTTCATTCTAACTTGCTGTGCTTCTTATGGTATGGTAATTCCGCGTCCTCTTCATGTGAGGTTGAAGCGTATGTTCGCTGCCCTGTGCAATTAGGTGAGGAGCAAGGTCTTGGGATCCAGGGGGGCTATCCTGTCGCTCGTCATGAGGGGAGTCGAAATCGTGTGGAACTTGGGCTTCTACTGGTCCACCCTCATGTACGATTGTTTTGTCGGACGCGACGAGGAGGTTGTTCCGTTTCGCGCCATGCAGCTTCGGAATCTCTTGTGCGACCTAGGGCCTTCCTTTATCAAAGCTGGTCAGGTTCGTCATACTTCGGCTGCAACATTTTTTTCTGGATGATGCATAAGCGTTTGGTGGTCTAATCCCCTTTTCCCTGAATTTCTGTTCCTTTTTTTACAGGTTCTTGCAAACAGACCAGATATTATTAGAGAAGACTACATGAACGAACTCTGCATTCTACAAGACGATGTCCCTTCCTTCCCAAATCAGGTGAATGGCATAATTCAACAGAGACAGAGGCAAACTTATTTAAGAGTTCGATAAGCTTTTTCACACTACCTTGGATGTTTTCTGATGCAAATCGTGTCGACACGACAATTAGGTTGCTTTCAACATCATAGAGGAGGAGTTGGGGCGGCCTCTTGAAGCCGTGTTCAGCAAAATTTCATCTCGGACAATAGCAGCCGCAAGCTTGGGTCAAGTTTATAGAGCTACTTTACGTGATACTGGAGAGGATGTTGCAATTAAGGTTGTCTTCCATACTGTGAACTGCTCTTGCCTCACTGACATCTACAGCTCTACATTATCAAAAAAAATTGAGACTTGCAGGCCCGTCTTGTTTTCACATTTCTGCTGTAGCAGATACTTAACTGATGAAGTTCTTGGGTTTTATTTCATTGCTTTAGGGGCAGTAGTCGTGCAAAATAAATTTTTTTTACTGCCCACAGCATCTTTACCAAAAAGTTATCTATATTTACTTTCCCGAGAAGCATACATGATGTAGCATTTGTTTTGGGAGATGATATAACTTCAAATTCAATACCTACCTCTATGGTTACTGAACATTCTAGATTATCCTTTCATACATTGTTCTCTTTTATGCAATAATGTCTATTACTTGGTTTGTTTTGAAAATTAGATAGTTACTTCTAACTGTTTGACCTTGTTAAACTTAACTATGCCATTAGCACTGAAGTTCGTGTGTTTTAGTTTATCTCATTTAAGAACTTTCGTATCACATTGCTTTGCCGCATATGATTGTCAGATTTTGATGATGAGTTTCACGTGATTGCAGGTTCAAAGGCCTGATATAGAACCCATTATATATCGAGATCTTTTCTTATTTCGTACTCTCGCTTCGTTTTTGAATGGCATCAGTCTGCAGAAGCTGGGTTGCAATGCAGAGCTGATAGTTGATGAGTTTGGTGAAAAACTTCTGGAGGAGCTAGATTACACCTTGGTACCTTCCGCAACTGCCTCCTTGAACACAAGTACTATTGTTTACAAAATAAAAGTTTCCCAAACTGGGAAATTATTAATGCATGGGCATTTGTCTTCTTTCTGGAGTTTATTAATCATATCAATATCTTTTCTGGCTTTACCAGGAAGCCCGAAATATTGAAGATTTTCTGGAGAACTTTAAGGATGATCCTACTGTTAAAATCCCACGCGTCTACAAGCAGCTTTCTGGTTCTCGTGTTCTGGTGATGGAGTGGATTGATGGTATTCGATGTACTAACCCACAGGTTTGAACTGTGACAAGATATAAACTTGTGTTATCAAATATTAGCCCAGGCAGTAACCAAAATTTGTTAATTTTTCCATTTATGTCAGGCGATTAAGGATGCTGGCATTGATGTAAATGGATTTCTGACAGTTGGAGTAAGTGCTGCTTTACGGCAATTGCTAGAATTTGGGTTATTCCATGGTGATCCACATCCTGGAAACATTTTTGCCATGCGCGATGGACGTATTGCTTATGTAGACTTTGGCAATGTTGCTGTCCTCAGTCAGGTAATGTACGAAGGAAAAGAAGTACTGTGAGCGCATGTTCATGAATTAATCAAGGGGGAACCATGAGAAGAGTCTAATGAAATATTGAGAGAAATCTGATAAGTATATCATAAAGGAATCAATAGGATGCAAAGTAAAGCTTCTACTGAGACAGAGCAGTAGGCAAGTAGAATACGAAAATATATTTGAACTGAAAAAGAAGTCAGCATCTTTTAAATGGTTTTTTCTCCTCTTACACGAGGTGCCCCTTGATTCATTGTTGACAGCTTGCTAGTCAACTCTATTTCTTGACTGCACATAGATATTATTTCGGGTTATTTAGCTACCTCATTCATTGTTAAGAGCTTTAATTACATGAAGTAAGAAGGGGCCTGTTTCCCCTTTTTCCTTAAAAAAATTGAATTAAGAAAAAACCAGAGAAAGAGGACCTCGTGCATGAAACATGGAAATAGTCACTGTTTAACCATATGGAAGGAAGTAAGTAGAGAGGGAGATGATTACCCCAAACAAATAAAAGATGGTAATATGACTTGTTTGCTAGAATTAGTATTAACAGCAGAGTAATGAATTCAAAAGCATTTTTTTCTCACTCGCACTCTTTGCTATGAAGTCTCGTTGATATCCTTTCAACGATGTTTGAATTGAAAGAGAATCTACTTTGGAATTTTCAGCAAAATAAGCAGATTCTGATTGATGCTGTTGTCCATGCTGTAAATGAGGACTATGTGGAGATGGCAAATGATTTCACCAGGCTTGGTTTCTTGGCTAGTGGCACTGATGTCGCTCCAATTATTCCAGCTTTAGAAGCAATTTGGCAGAACTCTTCTGGAAAAGGACTCTCTGATTTTAACTTCCGAAGCGTTACCGGTAATTTCTTTTTCAACTTCTGTTGCACTCACATCCCTTCGCTAGGACAATATCATCTGGAAATTGTCAATTTCTTTTGTCCTTGGTGGATTTCTTCTCTTTGTAGATGATGATCCTTTTCTTTCGTTGCTCGTGGATGAAAATTTTTTAGGAACAATTCACGTTTTAGATTTAACAGCCCAAGTCCCAGATGAAGGAGGAAAAATTTTATAGTTCATACTATATTATACTTATTATGGAGGTCCACCGGCAAATTTAAACTCCCAATATCATTTTGTGGGCCCTGGTTCACATTGACTGGGCTTGTGTCTTTACAGCAGAGAAAACATTCCATGCAGCTAAATCCTATTGGACACGTTAAAAAGGGCATTAGTTTGACTTCTGTCAAGTGGACACTATGAACTGTTTACACTCGACTTTAATCAACCTACATATTTCTTGCTCGAGTTTGATTTGACGATATATCTGATCTATCTACATTGAGTGAGCTAGAGTCTAGGCGATTATTAAGATCAAACTACTCATGGAACTCAAGTTCCAAGTCAAATCAAACTCAACATAGCGACAGCGATTTACAAGAAGTTATACCCTTTAATAGAAACATGCTTCATTGCATCCGAAAAGCATGTTAAATCATCAATACAACTTACAAACTGCTCAAGTGAGCTTGGAAGTTACCATGAGCACTCAAGTCATGCATGAGCAAACACGAGCTCTCTAAATTGAAAAGAGCCATCTCAAGTTGCCATCTAGCTTGCAAGAAACTGGAACTTGTGCAGCCTACAAGGTTCTCTCCCCTCTCGAAGCCTAGATTCAAGAATTATAATATTATGTCTTCCATTCAGTTTTAGGAGGCCTTTTCTAAGATTGATTATGTTTATCAGGTTAACCATGACGGAGAAATTATGCTTAGGCTTGATTTCTTGGTGCTAGTTTCTGCTAGTTTACTGGTGCTTGTTATGTTCATGCTCAACTTTGTATGTTTGGTCCCATGGGAAAGTTAAGTCTGCCACGTGTCTTGAAAATATTCTTTAACATTTGTGGAGTAATCAAAAGGATAAGAACAAACGAATCTTGAAATCTGCTGGAGTTTTTGTGCCAAGTTGCCAACTGTCATATTACAAGAGAGAATTATTCCCAATGCATCTGGGGGGTCATATATATCCCATTGGCCAAGAAGCCAGTGTAAACGTTTCATTCTGCATCCATATCATTGTGTTTGATGGTCAGGGATGGCATGTCTTTAATTTTCATATTGCACATGTATGTTTCTTATGGGAATATTATCTTATGAGAGTAAGTCCTCGCAAGGACTTCAAGAAATTGTTTTATCCTCGAACATTAAGAGAGAGCAGTCTTTGCTTTTCAATTTCCTTATTCATGTGAGAAATAATGACATGGCAGCTGTCCTTTTCACCTTGTATGCTGCAGGGAAGTTTAACCAATTAGTTTATCAGTATCCCATCCGTATCCCTGAGAGGTTCTCACTGGTTATCCGTTCTTTGTTGACTCAAGAGGGGATCTGCTTCACTCTCAAGCCTGACTTCAAATTTCTGGAGGTGCAACTTAATTGCATGCTTTTCCTCTGTCATTTTTTTTTTCCCGCTAAGATGATTCATCAGTTTACCTTGCTTACAATGATTGAAAAGGATACTTCACTTTCATAAAATGTCTAGTAGATAATCAACTTTCAATAGTCAATACCTGTCAGTGATTTGAAAATCTTCCAATCTCATTATTACTCCTACTTGTGCTTAAATGTAATTAGAAATAATGAGATGATCACAATCTAGTTTTATCTTTTTCCTTTTCTGTTCTTTCCTGGAGTTGTCAATGTTCTTTAGTGTAAAAATAAACCATGCTTCCTATACAACCGCTTTAATGTAGGGGCAGCAAACTTGGAACTTTATCATTCCACAACATTTTTCATAGATTTCTTGTCTATTTCTGCAAGTCATCTGATATGTCATTTATAGATTCGTCTCATTTATGTATTGCTAGGGATTAATAGAAGAAATCTAAACAGGGTATCAATTTCTAAAAGCATGGCAAAATTTCAAGCTTCATGTGCTATTTTCTCATTCGTGTTGCATTGAGGAACTAAACTAGGCTTAAATGCTGTTGGCACAGACCAACTGCTTATACAGAGAACTGCATGGTTGCCTTTTCTAGTTAACCGTTAATTTTCAACTAATGATACGCGGATTAATATTTTCTTGCTTTGCTGACAACATTCACTCGCTAGGTTGCTTATCCATATGTGGCAAAACGTCTTCTGACAGACCCCAATCCTGCGCTACGCGAGCGCCTGATACAGGTACAATCAGGCATATTCCATTTAATCAATCTTGTTGAGACATGAACTTCATTTTCTTTGACGTTGCGGTTCTTGACAAAAAAAGTCTAATATCGGCATGCTTGTAATGTAGACACATCCATTTCTGTGGGCTTTAGACCTCTATCGCTTGGGCATTCCAATGCTTTCCAAAACCTATATTGACACTAAATGATCTAAGCTTTCAGCTCCAAGCAAGTGTAGTTCCAAAGATGGGGGCAAGCTGTGTAACTTCAGTCTTCCCAACCCTAGTTGATGATATATATGCATTTCTGCAGTACTAAAAATAGTAATGGATCTTCTTGTAATTAAATCAAGATGCAGAGATTAAGATCCTTAACTCTTAGTATGTGTTGAGTTGTAGCTTTTAAGAAGCATTGTTAATAAGTCACTGTCTTAGTGCTTCTTTACGTCCAATCATGAATAGTGCTGTTTATTTTTTTGTTCACTTGGGAACAGATCATGTGTGCACACTTGTCTTTTGCAAGGCAATCTACCTGGAAGCAACTTGGCCTTGCCTCTCTCTGATGAGCACTTTTGCGAATCTTGGCAGCAAAGCTAAAGCATGCTGCTTCTTTTTTTTTACCCTTCATTACACAGTGCGTCCAAATTGGCCTAGTGAAGCTCCTAAGATAACTGTTTTCTGATTGGTGATGCACAGCAGCACTTGGGGAATGACTTGCAAACAGGAAAGTCACACTGAGGGTGCAACTCATGAAAGTTTTCATCTTATTACAGGTTTTATTTAAAGATGGCATCTTCCAGTGGAAACGGCTCGAAAACCTTATTGTCCTTGCCAAGGAAAATGTGGCTAAGATGAGCAGCAACCCTGCATTGCGGGGAAAGGACATGTATGTATCTTGTTGCTGGCTAGATTTTCTCTTATATGGTAATCATGGTATGTGAGCATGACTGGGGTGATCCTGTTTCTACAGGCAAAGGTCAAGAGACTGGCAAGTTGAGAGGAAACTTGACCTTAAAGATACCATCAAGGATGGAGCTCGCCTTTTCCTCGTTGATGAAGGGATTCGAAGACAGCTCCTCCTTGCTTTGACAGAAGATTCAAAGCTTCACATTCAGGAGGTATGTGTCTGAAGCTTTACATTCTCAACTCTAATTAATGTGAATTCTGAGTTGTGGCGCTTGATTTTGCAGCTCGTGGATGTTTACAGACTAGTTGAAGACCAAATAGATATACCCTCAATAGCTTTGGAAGTAGTACGAGGTAAAACTTTAACCATGTTCAAAGGATAATTAAGCACTGCCAAACATGAAAACAAGTTCATTTGCCCCAGTTCTACATCCTTTCTTAAAATTCACGTGCTTTCCATTTTGCAGACTTACCAACAGTTGCTCGGGATCTTATGCTTTCATGGAGTGAATCTGTCCTGTCTCAAAGATGATAAAGAACACTTAGGAGCACCCTGAAGAGAGGTCAATTTGAGGTAAACAAAAGCACTATTGAGTTGCTGCAGATGCCCGAGATGACTTTTTTGCTGCTTTACTGATTTGAAGCTCTTCCAGTATATTTAAACCACAGTATTTGTTCTGGTTCCAATTGCCAAAGAGATGTATATAGTTTGTCAAAATATGAATTGTAGTGAGTTTTTTGAATTAACTGTATAGGTCCTTGGACGCCTCGACTGCAACAGCATGAGATTATTGAATATATCTACACATATGTCTCCTCCTTTCAAATGGTTCTCTCTCTAATTGGATTGTCTTATTTTACTGTACCTTTTGCATATAGACGTGCCTTTGTCTATGAGTGAAGAATTTGTGTACTCATCAGTAGTGCAGAGAGCGTAAGAGAAGGGACCAATCTTGCATTGTTGAGAAGTGGAAGGTTTAGGAAATTAGGAAGATTGAAGAATTATTTGGCAATCTATTCTTCAATACTAGAATTAAAAAAGCGAAATTTGTAGCTGGCCAATGTGTTTCCCCCCTTATAAGGTTTTGGTCAAATTGAGTTTGATTTTTGTTGTATGATTAGATTAGATTAGATTAGATTGGTTAATACTAAAAGGACTTGATTTGTGAGCTATTTGTGTATATGAAATTTATCGAAACTACAAAAAAAGGTATGATACAAACCAGAAAGGTAATCTACAACAACTGAAGGTAAGCTACAGACATAAACGTAAGTTAAGAACTAGATGCGAATATGAGAATGTAATGATTACACAAATACGAGATATTTTACACATAGGATAAGTAATGTATAGACATAATTGTCGATTACTAATTATCTAAATGTCACATGATATCTAAAGGTGGTGACCTTTATTATAGTCATGAACATGACCTGTGAGTACAAGCACAAATCCAATGACCAAGTTTAAGAATCAAACAAGTGAAATTATGGTTATTTGACAATTGGGATGGATTACCTCAATTTACACCAAAGGAATCCACAGTCCATTTATCTATCCCATTTACATACTATCAAATATCTTTTCTGTACTGAACTACCTTCTTTTGTTCTGCGGAAATTGGATTATATATACGTGTAGAAATGTCCAATTGATCGTAAATAAATTTGTTAAAGTGGTGGTACATACAATGAGCATGCGCTAGGCCTATTCATGCCCGTGTCGTAAAAAGAATGAACTCATTTTTTGCTGACCTAAATCAAAGTGGTAAATAATAGTTTCTCCTAAATGGCTAGAGCCCACATCTTAGCTATCTCAGCAAACATGTGTCCTATCGTACTGCTCAAACAGCCATATTCATGTCGAAAATGTAAGCATCCAGTCATCACTTATCCATACATCTACGATCAGGAGAAGAATTCAACAAGATCCAATCATTTGTGTATACTCATTTCTAATCCGTTCGATCATGCACATGGAAGCCGGGGCACACGAATCGCCCGCTTACTCGAATAATCGAGCTGATCATACCTCTTGCCTCGACTCCGATCAAAGTCACAACTTGGATGCAAGAAGTAATTCGACCATTTGTGACACAAGTTCGAGCATCGAGATGGGCACGTGATCTTTTCACCGAGGATAACCCTGGCAAGATGTACAAGCTCTTGGCCGAAACGATGACGCGCCTAAAAGTGCTTATTGATGTACTTAACATCCAACTCGCGCACTGAACTTTCTGAAGTAACGGATTCCACGTTTTAAAGTGGATTCGACGGTCCTCTTCATTTTTTTCGATCGAATCCAACGGTCCACACGAGTTGCAAGACCGATCTTGTAAATCCAGCCGCTTAACCGTAGAAGTTTCCTATTTAAAATATGGGTTAATATCACGAAAAAATCTAAAGTGATATATCGCTGATAAATTTACATTAAATTAATTTTTTGATCATTAAAAATCTTAAACTTGTACATTTGTGATAAATTTATCCCCCGTTAAATTGAATTAGGATTAATACCACGAAAAATCTCAAATCGGTACATTTATGATAATTTTATCTCGAACTATTTTTTTTAATCACTAAAAACCCTAAACTTACTGACAAATTTACTTTACATTACTTTTTTTATCACAAAAAATCTCAAATCGGTACATTCGTAATAATTTTATCTCGGACTCATTTTTTTATCACAAAAAAGCCCAAACTGGTACAAATGGGCAATTTGTGATTTTTCGTAGGCGCGGATATATCAATTTCGAATTTTTCGTGGGATTAATTCATAAAAAAAAGCAAAAAAAGCATATTTTATGCACATTTTTTCTTTTTCTGGCCACAATCAACATCAGCATAAAATCATATCATTGATATGGTAAAAAAATCTAAGAAGGAGATCTCCGAAAATCCTTCTCCGTAAGCAGTCAGCTTCTAGAGAGAGAGAGAGAGAGAGAGAGAGAGAGAGAAGGACGACGAAGAAGACGAAGAAGAGAGAAGAAGAAGAGGTTGTGCAGTGTGGTAGAGCCTCTCCGTCGGTCTGCATTCGCCTCGGCTAAGAGGTTAGGCATCCTCCATCTCGTCCCGTCCCGTCCCGTCTTCCGCTCCGATTGTACTTTGCGAGGTCAGTGATTTCGTGCTCTCGCGCGAGTTCCTCTCCCCTTTGCTTTTGTTGCTCAAGAATCAATGCGATCGAGAATCCCAGAATCTCTTCGCCGCTGCTCTTCTCGTCCAGCTCCAAGCACAGCGGCGGCGGATGCATAGCTCAATCGGCTGAGTGTTTTTCGCTTTGCCCCCTTTGGCGTTTTGGCAGCACGGCTTCATGTGCGTGGGGAGGGGCTAAGTAGGTGTGGGGAGCGCAAGGAACGGCTTCCGATGCGATTGTGAGAGAGTCTTGAAACGAAGTTCCTGGGTAATTTTTTGCTGTCTGCCCTCGTTCTGGTCTGAGCTTCGTTTCTTGATAGCTCAATGCAGTTTCGTTCCGCTTTTTTTGGGCAGGAAGATGCCGCGCAAAGTTAATTACGGCTTTGATTACGATGACGACTACGGCGACTACGATGACTACGATATCGATTATGATGTAGAAGATAATGGTGAGCATTTTCCTCTTCAAAGCAGAGTCCTTTTTAGATGAAACCTGGGCAAGAATTTCCTTGTCTCTCTCTTTTCTTGACAAGAAAATTGCCGCTTTTTGTTTAGGGTTCTTGATAGGACCTAGTGCTGGAATTTTCTAGACCACTTGGGACATAAGTCGTAACCGCAGGAATTGGCTATTTTTAGGCTCATTTTCTTTCCTTTCCTTAATCCCATTTGTCGGTGTACCCCACTCTTCCGTTGCCTTGCCTAGACGAGAGATACAGGTTTTAGAAATAATAGTGAGACTGCTGCCATCTTATCTGAAAGCTTAAGTTGTTAGATAGACGGAGGCACGGTTTAAAATGCTTTCACCGATGTGAAGTTACGTAACGCGGTTTGTAGTTTTGTATTTCATTTGCAAAACTATCTCACTGTTCGGACGTATTTTACTGTATTTGCCAAGCTTCGGCTCACATGACTGCGGTGGTGAAATCCTTTTCTGGTGTCGCTTCTTGAAGCTTTTTCTGTTGTAACAGGCAATTCACCTAAGCCAAACCAAGAGACCGCCAGGTCTGGTGTTTGGCGTTGCTCCATTTGTACCTATGATAATGAACAGAGCATGACCACGTGTGATATTTGCGGGGTTCTTCGAAATCCTTTGCCTCTGAGTGGCATCAGCAATGGCAATGACCTAAAAACAGGTTTGTAATTTTTTTTGGAGCGGCATGCCATTCTCAGTAGTTAACTATTGCATGGTTTGACCTTCGGCTTTTTAATCCTTTGTTGGGAACGGTGTACCTTCTCTTATCCCCTTTGACTCTTTTCACGAGTCTTTTGGTGCATTTTGTATCGTGTACTTTGGGCTTTAAGACCATGTTGTGATTGAGTTGAAGTTGTGCGAATTCAGAGGGCCTTTTTAGATTTGCACCAACTGCTATTGTTTGTGGTGTTTTGTTTCCAGTTAATTGTGCCTTTATAGCATAGATCTCTTTCATGCAGTGTGTAAAGATTCTGGAGCATCCAAAATGGCCAGGTCTCTATTTGAATCATTGCCCCATCAGACACCTAAAAGGGCTGCATTAATTCAACAGCAAAATGATGATCCCTTGACAGGACAGCGCACCATCTTACATGAGTTTGCTGATGTGCATGGGAACTTCGATAAGCTGCATGAGGCGTTTAACACTCATGCCCATAAAACTGTCAATATAGGTCTGCATGTGTTTTGATTTAGAGACTTAGCACCTTTTCTTGTTTTTGGATTGTCTAGTAACATTGCTAAAAGTTTAGAACTGAAACCTCTATATTTATCTGTATCGATTCTTTTTCTGGAGTCTTGTCTAGTTTTCTTTTCTTTTTGGAACACTTGGATGGTAGAGCACCACACTGTACACTCTAATCTTTCTCTTATATGTTTACAGTGCCTTTTAAATTTGATGTCCCATCCCCAGATGATATCGTCACCAATGGATTGCGTTCCTCCAAAATGGGTGCAAAAGGTATTCATTAAATCGCAGGCCTAAATAGTTTTTCCTTCTACTTTGAGTAAAAGATCACTGGCGATCTTCTTTTTGAGGTGGGAAAGAACTGAAGTTGCTCCAGAACATTAGCATCTGTTGTATTTTTAAGAGAATGACTTATTATTTTTGGCCTAGAAAGAATGCCTTTTCTTTGTTCAATGAATGTGATCCTTCCTGGTGAAAGTGTTCTCTGAACTTTTTATATTTGCATTGTTTCTACTTTAGAGGTTATACTTCTCCTGCATTTATGGAGAAAATTGAATTGTATAATGATTGTCACGGTAAGTTTGACTACATTGTTTACCAATTTGATGGTCTTCTAGAACATTGCTGTACCAAATGCGATGTAAACCCAATTTGATGGTCTTCTAGAACATTACTGTACCAGAGGGAATGAGTTGATTACATTGTTTGTCTTTATCATACTAAAATTCTCCCTATTGGCTAGAGAAAGATAAATGGCAATTTGTTAATAGTTAAAATTGACCCAATTTTATGGTCTTCTAGAACATTACCATACCAAATGCAGTGATGGTGACTTGGTAAGTCGGTATCTAATGGGTATAGACTGGTTGAAAAGAAAATGTAGTTATGTTATGGCCAAAGTTTAGTCAGCGGAATCACATTTACACCTCATTACCCTGCCTTTAGTTGCCTGGTGGAATGGAATGAATAACTTCAGTCGGAGACCCTGTGAAGTTTCTGATGTTGTGGGACACATAATTATGGAGTGAATGAGTGGGCATAATCTTCATTTGTGCGCCTATGTGCTTATTTTGTTATACTTGGTTTCTTGTATGTTTGATAAAATTCTTGGAAACTCTGATTTGGTTTCAGCAAGTGCAACCGCCGTAAGGAAGGATAATACGTCTGCTCCAATGAGCACAAGATCGTCAAGTAGCTCATCTCTTATGATGTCAAAGGGCGGAAATGTCACTGGTAATGAGAACAATCAATTAAAAGATGAAGAGCATAATCTAAGATCAAGAGCAAAAAATCCAGGTAGTTTATCCTTTGCGAAACATTCTTGGTTGTTTGGACATTAGCAACTCATCTACCCACGTAAACCAAAATCTAAAGATGAAATGGCAGGCACCCCATCAAGCTATCAAGAGGGTGGGATTGAGTACACTTTATCAATGGATGAGATCAAGCCGCAAAGTCTTGTGCGTAGTTTAGACAGTGTCTCTGTTAATGATATAGGTAGAAATTCCAATAGTTATGGCACTGGAAAAGCTACTTCTCAGGGGCAGTATAAACCTGAAAAATGGATGCTCCCTGAAGCAGAAGATGGCTTATTGAGTCAACTGAATCTTGCCATTGTGAGTCAGCACTCTTATTTAATTCTCATGATACAGACTCCAATAAGCTCATCCTAAGTTTATAAAAAAATTTCAATGCCATCATTCTATAAAAATCCCTCTGTAGGTGGGGCATGTTGATTCTGGAAAATCAACACTTGCAGGTAGACTTCTACATCTGTTGGGACGAGTATCTCAGAAGGAGATGCACAAGCATGAAAAAGAGGCCAAACTACAGGTATCTTCACTTCCATATATTTAGAATGCTTCCATTTACATATGTGATTACCGGTCAGTCTCAAATCTGGTGTCTTTTGCTTCTATTTCCCCTGTTAGGGCAAGGGGTCCTTTGCTTATGCTTGGGCATTGGATGAGAGCCCAGAGGAAAGGGAAAGGGGAATAACCATGACAGTGGCTGTTGCTTATTTTGATACCAAAAGATATCGTGTTGTTGTGCTGGACTCCCCAGGGCACAAGGATTTTGTTCCAAATATGATATCAGGAGCCACACAAGCTGATGCTGCGTTGCTCGTTATTGATGCGTCTGTTGGTTCTTTTGAAGCTGGCATGGATGGTAGTAAGGGCCAAACTAAAGAGCATGCGCAGCTTATCAGAAGCTTTGGAGTAGATCAACTTATTGTTGCAGTTAATAAAATGGACGTCGTGGAGTACTCGAAGGATAGATTTGATTTGATCAAAAAGCAACTTGGAACATTTCTCCGGTCTAGTGGTTTTAGGGACTCATCAGTCTTATGGATTCCTCTGAGTGCCATCGAAAATCAAAATCTGGTCTCAGCTCCTTCAGATGTTCGTTTGTTATCCTGGTTAGTATCCTTGTTCTGGTTCTTGTCATCTTACAGTTGTAGCATGGGCTGGGGAGGCAATTAATTTTGGGGACTCTGACTCTGAAAGAAAACAGATATCTGGTTCAGAGAGTTAATACGCAGTGAATGAAGGTCCATATGCCAAAATTGGTCCCGTTCAACCAAGAACATAACTTGGTCCAGTCCTGTTTTGCTGTATGGACCTGGTTTGACCCAGTCCAATTGATAATCTCCATTAACCTTGGATTGGTCGTTTAGACGCTACTTCTTGCAGCAAGTTTTTTCTTTTCTCTGAGCTTGGACCAGATGAATCAGGCCGACTTTTCTTTTTCTACTTTTTTGTGGCATTTGAATATGTTGGGGAAATTTACCCACTGCTGCTTCAGCACTAACCATTATGCAATCCTCAACGGCTAGATTTCTATGAGTTTGTTTGCTGAATCTGCCCCTTGCCCCTTCTGTTTATCTTATGACATTGGTTAACTCAAAGCCTCAGGGAACCAAGCATCCAACATGGCAGGGGATGTTTAATGGTGCTGTCCTATTTGAAGTCATATGATAGTTTAGTTACTAACTATGAAATTTCTGGTTTGGTGGTATGCAGGTATAAGGGACCATACTTGTTGGATGCTATTGACTCCCTCCAATCTCCAACCAGGGACATTTCGAAACCTCTAGTCATGCCAATATGTGATGTTATTAAATCACCTACGATGGGGCAGGTCTCTGCTTGTGGGAAATTGGAAGCTGGAGCTCTTCGAAGTGGAGTGAAGGTACACAACAGGATTTTAACAAATTGAGATGAAAGTACAGTCGAAGCTTTAAAGCATCTTTGTGCTGGTGAAAACCTTAAGATCAGCTCGAGGTTTAGATCTTAAGTAGTCAATGCAGAGGTTTTTTATATTAGTCATGACTACCAACATCATTTTGCTGCTCCATCTGGACATTGTTAGAGGTTGTCATCGAGTTGGATAATGGATTTCTAGATGTAACTGACCAGGTGGAGTAGTTGTACATCCCTGGAATTGCAAGCCCTAACCTAACTTTGTGTTAAATACCAGGTCCTCGTCATGCCATCAGGGGATATGGGGACAGTCAGGTCTTTGGAACGTGACTCTCGGCCATGTGCAATCGCAAGAACTGGGGATAATGTTGCTGTGGTTCTTCAGGGAGTTGATACGAGCCAAGTGATATCCGGCGGGGTCCTTTGTCACCCCGATTTCCCGATTTCCATTACCAAGCATCTGGAGCTGAAAGTGCTTGTCTTGGATGGTGCTTCCCTCATTCTAATCGGTTCTCAGGTAACTTTATGGTAGTTGCAAGTTTTGGCTTTGGCCTTTCTGCGAATATTGGTGCTGAAACTCTTATCATATTCTTGTTCGGCATGGGAAGTTGGAATTTCATATTCACCATGCAAAGGAAGCGGCAAGAGTTGACAAAATGGTGTCATTGCTCGATCCTAAGACTGGCAAGGTGATGAAGAAAGCACCGCGGTGTCTACTTGCAAAGCAGAGCGCAATTATTGAGGTGAAATTGGATTACTACAGTTTTCTTCTATACTTGAAAATTTTGACACATTGGTAGCTGAACAATATGCTCCGAGGTCTTATAAACATATCTATTTCTAATTATCTGTACATTCAGGTGGTTTTGCAAGGACCAGTTTGTGCAGAAGAGTTTTCGAGCTGTAAAGCTCTTGGAAGGGTCTCCTTAAGAGCATTGGGGAGAACTCTAGCTGTTGGAATTGTTACTCGAGTAATCAAGAAAGAGCCATAGCATTTTCAGAAGTAAATTTGTATTCTTTGGCAAATTTTACAATTGAGTAACGGCAATGGTGTTGAGTAAAACATCAGTTTTAATGGATGATAGTGGGACAAGTTGCAAAATATAGATAATACAGAGAAGCAGTTAACTTGATGGGACACGATAGAGACGCTCACAGTGGCTAAAAGAGGATTGGCCGTTGCTTGTGGAGGCAACGAGGAGCTGGAATGTGTTATAGTGTAGAGCCTAATCCTAATGTAACATGTAGTATTTATTCATTCTTTAAAATATTATCGAGGGAAGAAATCATCTATTATTTCAAGTTGTCATTCGTGCAGTTTTCAAGTCTTTGTCAAGTCGAAATGTGGGAAAACTTTTATAGACTATCGTTGAAATCAATGATAATGAGAAGTCGGAACTGATGTGTTGCGATGGAGATGACTGTGTTGGTGTCTGCGACAAGAAAGGAAAGGGTGTGGAAGAGCAGGACCCAATTTTAGAACTGGTTCCCTCTCTCAATCATGGTACATGTAACTCAGTTGAAGTTTTGCTTGTGCCAAATATTGTATGCTCTCCACAGGCATGTCGGACTTTCAGTTGCAGCTTCGTTTAGTCTTATATCGTGTGAACTGTATAGAACACGGTATAGCGCAATTGTCTTGGTTTGTTGTCAAGATATACATAACGAGGCCTTAAACCAACTCAAACCGAGTTGGACGGGACACAGAACCAGTCCCGAGTCTCCAACCCTGTTAAACTGAGTTTGGCAGAATGAGCGGTGCAATCTGGCTCGACGTTTTCCGTTGTATCAGTTGTTCGTTGTTGCGGTCCTTCTTGCTTGCTTCAGGCAGTAAGTAGATACATAAAGTATATTCACTTCTCTCCATTACCATCGGATGTGATGTCCAGTTTATACAATATCATAGAAGTATGAATTCTGTTTTATCTAGTCAGACAAGAAAATCAAAGCCACCTTTCTGCATTTTGTGCGGTTATCAGACCCCAGCCAATCCAAAGTTTAACCGTGCGACACTACCCGTTCACACCGCTAAATATCACTACCATTCTTATGCAACACGACTGATCAGCACATATATTGCTCTTTAGCATCACAAGTTAAAAAGAAAGATCATATTGGTCGCAGCATTATATTCATCCAAGTGCCCTCGTTCATCCAAGTATAAGAAGCTCTATAAGAGCAACAGAGTTGAAACAGCCTTGAAAATCAGATACTGCTCAATGTCGTATTAAGAAATAAGATCCTTTTGCACCAAAAGGCAGAAAGCCTGCTTTCTTAAGGGTTGGGTATACTAGGCCATGAAAAACATGACAGATATACAAAATCCCCTTTCCTAATATAGAACATTTTTCGGCAGATTTCTTATGACATTACTCTTCATCCCGATTTTGGTGCGCATAGCCTCCACTCCTGATCGATTCATCGCTCTCATCACCTTCAGCCTGACCGTCTGTTCTCTTGACTGTACAGTTGTAGTTAATCCCATACTCCTGTACCTGAACATCAGGGATAGCATACCACCATGAGTCTTTATTTAAAATTTTCTCGTTTCTCTGCCAACATCAAGAATTTCAAAAGCAAGTATGGAGAGTGTGCTTTTGTGGTAGAGACAGAATGGGAGGATGGGTTGGGATAAACCTCGAGGCCAGTGCAGCAGTAATTGCCGCATCATTCCCAGTCGATGGACGGGGTTTCTGGCGGTAGTATCGCAAATATTCCAGTGAGCCAAGTGTTTTGGTTGCAACTCCACCATCTGATCTTCTGGTAATGACAAGTTCAGATCCACCACTTCCAAGTTCTACAGAATTTCCCATATCACCTGAGGCAACCAGTTGTTTCCCATCCTCATCCACATAGCTGTAGATAGAGTGGAAATACAACAGAAACAGACAGATTAATAGAGAGATATGAGAACTATCATAATATAATCATCTACAAAAAGCCTTCACAATAATAAGTCAAGAAACCTCTCCGAAAAGGTGATCGACTGTCAACATATGACATAGAAGTAGAGATCTATAAGGGAATACAACCTGCTGCTATAATCGTAGAACTCTTCTAACTCTGCGTCCTCATCATCACCACCATCTCCATAGTGAACTTTGCAATGACTTTTTGCTGCCATGTGTTTCCTAACTGCCTCTAAGCTGCTGAAGGGATGACGCCTCTCATCACAGTACAAACACATTAAATCCCTTTTCACCTGTTTATGGGTGAAGAACAAAATAGATAAGAAATGAGCCAAAATTTTTAAGAAACAGAACTACTTGGAGCGGCATGCTTTTCACAATTTTTGGAGATCATACCTTAAGGCTGAGGTATGTAAGAAGTCCTTCTGGTTCCTTCAAATACTCAACATCAGGGATGAAAAACCCATGTTGCTTGTGCATGTGAACCATACACAATTCTATGCTATTATGCTCGAGATCACACATAAAGCAGCATGATGGATCCACTTCGCAGAAATCATCACCATCTTCCATTATATGGTCGGTAGACAGCTCATTCACATTCAGTTCATGCAAAGAGTTTGCAGCTTCGCCGACCAAGTCATCCTCCGAATCCACTTCTTCCCACTCATCTTCACTATCTTCGCTTTCTGCAATACGCGACTCTTTTTGTGGAGTGGGCCTGTTCTGAACACGAGGTGGTAGTGGTCTAATAACTGTCTTTTCCCCATCTTCAAGGTTCACCCCTTGCGAAGCCCTCAGGATATGGCTTCGCGACTGGAGATGTTGAGCATGTGCTTTATCACTTCTATATCCTTTGCCACAAATGCCACAGCTATAGAGCATGGGAGTATGACTGGACTTATTTTTCTCTTGCGCCAGTGCAGCTTGCCTAGCCAAAAATAAAGCCTCCGTCACTCCTGGAACCCCAGCAACCTGACAAATTCAACACATCAGGTCGTGTTTGATTCAAAGCTATTCATGCAGGTAGGAATAGTTTGTCATGAATCTCAACCTACTGTTATATGACTTTTCGGTCGAAAAAGGTATTATAGAAAGGACTCGAAAGATGGTACAGAATCACAAGTATCAAGAGATCTGTGATAAGCCAGACATCACATACGCTAAGGAAGCACCGGTTCAAATAGCACTTTTAAATAGCCCAGCAGGAAATGGCAAAGCAGAAACCTCTAACAGCATTTTTAAATAGGCAACGCTCTCAAGTGAAGATCATTCCCATGTCCCGTTTGCCTTGCACCGAAGCTGCTGAGGTCGGTACTCGTAAGAATGAGATGCCAGAAAACGAACTTCGCTCTCTTTCGAACAAACGGAACGCAAAGAATGGCATATGCAAATAGTTCAAACAACATACTCCCTTAAGCCAGATGTCATTGTTCTTCACACAGAGAAACAAAGTCCAGCTAACGAACAGGGGGATCACCGACCCGATTTCCCTTTGCGGCTATCAATATTGAAATTAGATAAAGGGATCCTGCTTAACCATGAAACACCCAAAAGAAACAGATGCCCCCGTCATCTTCTCCAAACAACACAAATTCACATATTGGGGTTGAGAAAAACTCCAAACCCGAAGACACCCAGAAAGGCATCAGGTACAGGGAGTCATTCTTTCGAACGACAAGGCCGTCGAGACGAATGACCAAGATTCGAGCTTAAAGCACGCTGCCTTTTAGCTGAAATCAAGAAGAAGACATCGCCATGCTCCTCCACAACAACGTAAGGACGACGACGGGGGGGATCGAAGATGGATATAGAGAGAGAGGGAGGGACCTTGCGTTTGAGATTGTAGCGATGCCACTCGGACTTGTAATGGAGCTTCTGGTCGGCATCGTCTTGGAATTCCTTGTTACAGGAGTTGCAGGTCAGGCCCGGCATGTTTTTCCCGCCTCCGCGATCCGCCCTCTCGCCAAAGGAAACAAGATTTCTCCAACCCTAGGCTCCTCTTGTATTTATGGCTTCGTTTGTGCGGGGTGCGGAGGAGGGAGAGCCAGACGACGGCGGATTGCCAGTCGGCGACGGCGGCGGTGATGGTTGGCGCTCCACGCACCGCGTGACGTCCTCCTCCGGCCCACTTCTCATCTTCCCTTCCTGGGCCGCCGCTCAGCCCATCTCCAGTTATCCTAAAAGGATTGATAGCTTACATCCCGACACTAGACTATAAGCCGATTTCTTAACTCATATTTGATGGGTCGGGTTGTTATCCGGGTTAAATATATTCGGTAAGAAGGTCATAAATAGATTTAGGATGTGTATTAGATGGTTTACAACTCACTTAAACCCAATCTATCTTCCATATAGCTTTCCATTCACTCGATTTCGTGCTTGCTCACTTTTTGTGCTCTCGCCTTAATTTTGTCAAGTGTTATAGCAATATGAATCGGGCTGAATATGAGTCACGAGATATGTATTGCATGGAAATCAGCCAAAACCAGGTTAAAATGGGCTAATTTGGACCGGACTATTTTCGACTATCAGGTGTAATTATGTCATGGCACCTGCTAAACACATCAAGCGCATTACTTTGTAATCTAAAGTTGTACACCAAACTTAGCATCGATCGTGCTATAAAGCGCACCTACGCACGCACCATGTCTGCGTCGGTGTCGGGTCTGCACGAGAAGGAGGGGGTCGGGGTCCGATCTATTAGGACAAAAGGCATGATATTCGAGGTGTGCCTATCACATTTTGCACGTGAATGTGACATCGTGGAATGTCAAGCGCGACATGCTACGATGAAGGGGGGGTTTTAATATATTCTTCGGATGACATGATGTTGCCGTTGCTGTTGTGGCTGTGGTCGGCGGGTCATTGATTGAGGGGGAATAGGAGAGCATTGAGTTTTGGTTGGTTTTTTTTTTTTTTTATTTTGGGTGCATTCAATTTCGCAGAGAATCGAATTTCAGTTCGAACCGCTACAAAATCGGGAGCGTGCGTGGCAGCACCACGATAACCATTCTCCCCAACCCTCACCCCTGTTTCCCCTCTCTCCCGCACAATCACAACACACTCCTCCACCAAACAGAGGACGAAAGAGCGAGAGAGAGGGAGGCAGGAGAAGCTCCGCGTCGGACATGGCCTCCATCCCCAGATCTCGCGGCGGATCCGGCGGCAAGATCCTCCGCCCCCGGCGTTCCCGCCGCCCCGCCACCCCCTACGACCGCCCCGCCCCCGTCACCGACCCCGACGCCGACCCCGACTCGCCCCCTCGAAACCCTAACTGGCTCTCCAAGCTCATCCTCTCCCCCACTCGCCTCATTGCCTCCGGCGCCGGCAAGGTCATCTCCTCCGTCTTCGGCCCCGAGTCCTCTTCCTCCTCCTCCTCCTCCTCCGGCGCTGCCTCCGATTCTGGTATCCCCCCACTTTCCCGCGAATGGGGAAGCGATTATTGCATTACTGCTTGTTTTTACGATATGGGAGGATTGGATTTTTCTTCTTCTTCTTCTTCTTTTTTTTTGTAAAAGATGGGGACGCTGGGGAAGGTCTCTTTGTTCGCGCCAATGCCAGAGCTTAAGCATGCGTTTTAGTTGAGCATCCTTGTATGCTCGTATTCTGATGAGTGCGCTGGATATATGCCTTCTACATGTACGTAATGGGGTTACGCTGCTTGTACGCCTGGTTCTTTGGTAGCTTGTTACTGCACCACATCCTCTTGAGTTTGATTAAGCGGGTCATTTTCTTTTTCGGTGCAGATGATGATATTGAGTCTAACGACAATGACCTTGGCGCCTCTTCCCTTGGGGCCGTCGAATTGCATAAGGTCACTATTCAATCTTTTTTCTTCACCATAGCATGTTTGACAGTTTGGAAAATTAAGTTGAAAGGAAATCTCATTAGAAATAATTGTTGGATCTTTGCATAGATATATGTTTTGCTGCCTCATGTATCCTTACTTTCCCTGTCAACGACGAAGCTCCCTTTTCTAAACTTGTGAACATTTGGACCTTGGTTTAGGTTTATGATGCATTCTTTATTTGCCTATCTATTCAAGAGTAAATGAAGCATGGGGTAAAGCATGTACCCACACCCTATTGACAATATGTCATCTTACAGTTTTTGATAGAATCTCGTTGGCAGATTCTCTGTGATCCTAAGGGAAGGGTAATTAGAACTTTATTTGATGTACCATTTAGAGGTCCTGGTTTGCTAAACGCAGTGAAATTTTCTTGTTGCCGCTCACATTGATGCAACATATTAATTTGTTTGTCCATCACGAGAGTGTTTATAAGCACGCTTTTATTGGTCCTGTATTATTTCTTTCACAACTTAAAGCTCAACTTGGCTAAGCCTATTGAAATTGGGTTTACCTGGTTCAACCGATCGACCTGTTTCTATTAAATCTGGACCATTTTGAAATTAAAATCTAAGTTGAAATGGCGGGCATGGGACTTGTGACACCTAGGAAGGCATCTCATGGTCGAGACCACTAGGTCAAGCTTCACTTTTCGTACAAGCTCTTAAGAATGTTGGCTCATCTCTTAACATCTCAAAAAGTTTTTGCGAAAAATATTTATTTTGTGGAACTCGTGTTAGATTTTGAATCCCAACACTCCCTGATACCGTTATTCGATAGTTTTCCTAATATTGTGTTCTAGTGCCTTGTTATCTCATGGATATGGTGCCGTCCTTATCCTATCTTTCATTTGTAAGTTCTAGTTTACATGCAAGGATTGTTTAATTATATGCTTGATATGCATCATGGGCACAATTCCTAACAATACAAGTATTTTTGGAGAACGGTTGTTCAACACAAGCATATGCATTTGCATGTCGAACAATTTGTTTATTACTTGTATTTGAGTTTTACTTCCATTAAAATGCACTAGTTGGTGCCAAGGGAGACACAATTATGCAACCTCATGGAATTTAAGAATGCTTCCTTGCCATTTTTCCTTGGCATGGTTGGTATCACTTGTTATAGTTACGCTTATATCTTTTACGTTGTCCAATTTTTATAAATAAGTTGGCATGTTTAATCGTTTAAACGGCACCCTGGAAGCATGACTGGTTCTTTCGCCAGTATGATTCTAAAACATTGTTCATGGCTTGGTGTTCTTTAGCATAACCATCCATTTCAAAGTTACAATGTACAATACTGATCGCATTACTGGTCCTTTTACATTATACATTCAATAATTCTTCTGATAGAATATGTTGTCTTTCTATTTATCTTTTTTATGGCAAAGGTTGAGCCATAATGGGATTAATACTGATTGTTGCTTTTTTTAGGAGAATCTGTCATCGGAAATGATAGAACCAAGGATGGAGGCCCCAGTAAATGTGGGAAAGGTTGGAGCAAAATACTTAATTGAGAAGTTAATTTTGCAGGAGACTTTCTCTCGGTAATTGAAGGATTTGTTTTTTGTCCATTTTTTAAGTCTAGTATTTAGTGTGTTGCATCCACCTCACAGAGGTTTTACTTTCTCTCCATGTTTCTTCGTGAGTAATACTTTCAGAAACTATTCCTTTTTCAGTTAAATTGGTGTTTTCTCAGCGCCAAGTGCTAGGACTAATAAGGAATCAATACCATCTATTATATGTGTGAATTCCATTGAGTTCATGTTCCTTTTGGAGCGCTAATTTAATTAGCTCACTAAATGGAAAGTATTTTTTTTTATCGATATCTGTGTACAATGGCAATGATACAGTGTAGATATTGCTTATGCTCCTCACTGTCCAGTTTCTGATCCTACTCTCACCATGTTTTAGCCTCATAGTGTGCTTATAAGTTTGTGGAGGGAGAGAGAGAGAGGGCAGTGGGTTTGAACCAGAATAATACAGCACATGTTGAGGAAAGAATTTAGTCAGTTATTTACAGGCCACATACAAAGGGCAGTGCCATCTTGCTACTGTTTTTAATGAAATCTCTTCATTTATCAAATAAAGAAAAGAAATTTTATCTTCTCAATGAGGAAGTATAAACACATTCGTGATTTGCCCCATATTCCTAGGGAAGACTAGTGATTAGATCTGTTAGATGTTCCTAGGCTTTAAGTTTTTAACCACTTTTGAACTTTCCAGTATTGTTTTGATTTATTTTGAAAATAAATTGTTCTTCATGCTATGTAGGGTTTATCCATAATACTGAGATTGATGATTCCTTTACAGGGAAGAATATGACAGATTAACTAGCATCATCAAATCTAGAGTAGTGGAAGCTCCCATCAGCTTAGATGGAGAGGGTAGGCAGATGAGTGTTCACGACAGAGCAAACTCTGGAGGTACTGCCATTTTAGGATGTTTGGAGACCCAACAGGAGGATGATTGTTAACCTGGTGAAACATTGCAGTTTGATTTATATTTTTTGTTTTTTGGTTTCAGATGTAGACATGCCTTATCTATGCAGTACAGCTGTTGTGGAAGCAAAGAAATGGTTGCAGGAGAGGAAATTGGGATCAAATTCAGAGTTGGATCTGGATAATGCAACCCCCAGTGTAAACCCTAGTTGGTCACCACATGTTGGTGATCCTTTCATCCATTTCTTTTTCTTTCAGATAGAGTATCTTCATGTACTGAGCTTTTCTGTTTGGTAAACATTGTGTAAACATCATGCGATGTTTGTGGTTTCATGCAGCAAGATATAATCTGCAGGGTTGTTTTAGTGTCTCAAAATGTGTCAATGTGCTTGAACCGCGTGGTTTCGTTTTTGGTTAAAGTATTTTCTTCTCTTTATTTCTCTTTCTCATGAATGAGTTTGTAGTTTCTACCTTTAATGTGACAGAAGTTCACATGATTCTTTTCGCTGGACGATTTCACCTCATTAACTGCATCTTTTCCCCTAAGCCCTAGTGAAATGCCGGTTGATGCCCATCATGATGTGACGTTGCTTTTATGCATCATAGAGTGGATTTCTTCCTTATTTACACACTGCGTGAGGATATAAAGACTCAGCCTCATTAGAGTTTCATAGAAATTGCCATTCAAGGGAGTAGAATTCTCAATGAGATCTTTCTTACATTGGAACAAGGAAATAAGCATATAAATGGGTTCACTCTGGTGTCTTTGAATCATGACATTTTTGTTATCAACGATAGCATTCTCACGTGCCACTGTATGTCAATCTTGTTGTCAACAATATTATTCTTGTGTGCCAGTGTATGTAACGTGTTGTTTACAATATCATTCTCATGCGCCACTATATTCTTAACTACCTTTTTTAAGTTCTCAGCTGCTTGTCATGTGACTTGAATGGGGTGTTACATCTGAAATTTTTCTTTTGGTCCAGGTTATTGAAGGCGAAACTGGCTCACCAGTGGATGTAGCCAAGTCATACATGAGTGCACGTCCTCCATGGGCCTCTCCATGCTTTAATACTGCTGAGCAAAGATGTGCCTCGCCAGTGAGGATGCAGTTTTCCAAGGAAGATACACTGTTTTCAATAGGTGGAAACTCCTTATCCCAATCAAAGCTTCAGGTTAGGGATCTGTGTCCTGGGGAAATATTTTAGCTTGCTTTTTTTCAGAGGTTGAAAGGACACTGCTGTATGTTCTTTGTTGACATCATTAATTAGTGTGTTAGGCCTTATTTTGAGGAATATGTGTGAGAGTTGCCTAATGAATGAACCAATGAACACTGGAGGGCAATTTATTGATAGAGCGCTTTTGAACTGTTTAATCTTTTTAAACAGTGGCGATAGGACTTGTCTAACGGTTTACTCTCTTTTAATTTTTGAAATTGCATCAACTAATTTTAGGACATGCAGTTGAAGAAGAAGCAAGTATTATAAGTTAACTTTAAAATGGCATATACCATCACTTTAACAAAGTTCCAGTTATTAGAACAGCTATTATGCAGCAAAGCATTGATAACTGAAATAAAGGAAAGATTTAACACTCTCTCACTTTTGTTGTTTTATACTCGGTTGTCAGTTTCTTACAGAGGAGGCAACTTGGATTTAGTTTGTCGCATATATGTATGAAAAGGACTCATAAATACGTGAAAAGGCTCTTGTTTTTCTTCTGCACTGTGGTGTGATATGGGCGTTCTTTTCTTGACTGCATTCTAATCACTGACACTTTTTTTTCCAACTTAAATGCAGCTGAAAAGGGATTCACCTATCAGTGGATCATGGAACATTTCAGAGGAAATAAGGAAGGTACAATCAAAGGCAACAGAAGAATTGCTAAAGGCTTCATCTTCCAAAAGAGTTGATTTTGGATCCACTCTGAGGGAAACATCCTTGACAAAAATTGATTGGTCTGGATCTGGACATGAAAGCAGTCATAGCTCATTTTTGGGCAGTAACCTAGCAGATGTCGTGGGAGAGAGAATGTCTGGCTCTGCATTATTGGTTGATGCATCTTTGGAGCTGCCTGACCCACAAGCTGCTTGTCAGCCATCAGGTATAAAGGCTTGTGAACATCAAGCTTTTCAATTATAATTTATTCAAGTGGAGACCATTTTATGGTATCGTTTCTGCTTCACTCTCAGCAACAGCACAAGATGATCTGCAAGAGAGAGTGTCACCTTCTCCTCCTGCTTTAATTTCTGAACAGATTAAGGTACTTTGTGGGTTTTGTGTGAGGAATAAAGAGTTTTCCTTTTCCTAAATTATATGCAACATAAGTTGCTTAATATATGGATCTTTCTAATGGTGCAAAGTGACTTACTGCATGTTGGATGTTTTGCTTGCCTGATGCTTTGAAGGATTTGGAAGGAGATCTGGCCATGACTGAAGGAAAAGGAGGTTCTGTCTTAAATCTCATCTACTTGTTTTTGTATTATTATGCTATATTCGTGCTATTGCAGCGTGCCTGGTTGCATAAATCTTTTCAACAATCTTTGCGAGAACTGTGGTTTGTTTGCATCTGCAGCTATCATCTGGCCTTTTCTTTTCTGTACCCTTTTAAAATTTAGTACTCATGTAAGTAAATGTGTGTATTACCACCAACTAGTATTTACTGCATATAGTTTTTAATTTAGGTCTGCAGGGCCGCTCAAGAGATGCTGAGACTGTTCTAGATAGGTAATCTCTTTCTGTTTGGTTGTTGTCTCGATATTTTACTTTTAGCCTCTCCATATAGTCGTCCTTCTCCGATTGCCTCTTTATTCTTGTTACTTCAATTTTGAATAGTTTAATGTGTGTCAACCACTGTGTGGACATTTTTAAGCAGAAAAAGCTGAAAAGGTGCAGCTCATGTCTACTGTTCTGTTTAATGAATAGTTATTACTCGCAGGAGCATTTTGTTTTGCGTTCGAACTTTATTTCGTGAGAGCTTGAGGAAGTCATCATTCTGTCATTCCTCTTGCTCATACAAGCTTCTATGTCAGATGCTTTCTGCATGATACTATTCTGTTTGTGGGAAAATCTTCCAGTAGCTCATGCTTTCTATTACCTATATAATGTGACATATTGACAAAGGGCCATTTGAGAATTGTGGAATGACATCTGGACTACCTCATTGTTAAATTATTTCTGTGAAAAAATGGAGTGAAAGGTAGATTACTCCTGTTTTGGCTCGTTAAGCTTTAGTATAAGCAGTCTTCATACTTGTGTTGAGCTATGGTGCAACTTGCAAGTATTTGTTGTATGCTTGTAGGCATGAAGTGCATAGCTCCATGTGCACTGTGGTGTAATTCCGTCATGTATTTTTAACTGATGAGAAGTTAGATTGTCATCACCTAACTATATGTGTTTGAGGAGGATCTCATCTTCTAGTCAGTCCTCGTTCATATTCTCTTTATTATTCTTAGCTGCATGTTATTTTGTTCACAGTGGTGCTGGTTGTACTGGTGTTCGTGATGGTCCCAAGGACATCAATGGATTTAGTCAGCAAGATGGTGGTTCGATGAGGATGAGCATACCTGGTATGTCCATTCATGTGGTCTTAATGAATTATTATGCATAAGTTTGGTTGGGTGAGCTACTTAGTTCTTTGAACTTTTTGTGATTGCGCATGAGGAATTTAGTGAAATGTTAACTTGAGGTTGTCTACTTGCAGCAGAATCAATTCTGCATCTTTACAGGGATTTTTGTCAAGCATTTTACTTCGAATAAATTTATCAAAATTGCAACTATCATTTAGTGGGTTTGCACACTGATTATACTTCATCTCATGTCCTACTCTTCGTTTCAATAGTGACTGGGTATAAAACTTGTACTCTAAAAGATGCAAAATGACTTAAAAATTGGAGTTATTGGGAATCAATGTCATGATATTGATTGCAAGCATTTTCAAAGAGCTTGATTAAGGGTTACCTTTATTCAGAATTAGTTTCATGCTGTTCTATTGTGGGACGAAAAGGAGTTCCAACCGACAGTCTTGTCTTTACTGCTCAGTTAGAAAGTAGAGGACTAATCAGAGTAAATGCCTGAGCTCTGTTCAAGATTTTTTGCATTAGGCTTTTAGCTCATCGATGGCTTTTTAGCTTGACCCGTACAGATCATTGAGTTGCATCTGCTTCAGGATGTTCCGTTGTCGTTTTGGGAATTTCAGATGGTTTATTTTGAGTGTTGCCTCCTTTTTCAGTTCCCGGTTGTTGGTTTAGTATGGATCTGTTTAGTTTATATGAATGTGATCCCAGTTTGTGAAGTCTGTGCTTATGAAGAATAAAAACTTTCCTGAAAGTTTTAGCTCCTTGCTCTACATGAAGACCAATGAAAATCTTGACCTGTTAATGTCTCTTCAATGTTTACAGAAGTGGCTCAAACTGGAGGTTCAGTGGATGCAAATGGTTTCCCTGCTTCTGGAGCAAGGTGAGCCCGTACCTAACCTATCTTTTTGGCGATGCATATATCAGGTCAGTATGACTGAAATTTTATGCCTCCCTTGGTAGCTTGTCAGCTGGGTTGGAACCAGAACATGAAAATCATAGGCCGTACGATGAGGAGATTACACCTGTTGGACCGAGCATTCCTACCTCTCCCCATGCGGAGGAGACGTGTGAGCTCCTCAGCGAAACTTCTATTGAGGTCCCAAATGTAAACGAGAGTTGCGAGATTGATGGTGTTGCCACTGGCTCCCAAAACAATGCTAACATGCAGTATGAGGAATTCTCTCGGGACCTTACTCAACCACATGAAAAATACAGTGGCACAGGTAAGAGACGCATTGTGAATGAGAAACAAGAAGGAAGAAAGCAACCCAGATACAGCAGGAGGGGCAGAGGACGGGGAAAACAAAATTAAGTCGTGAACTTGTATTTAGCTTTTTCTATTGTTGTAATTTAGATTAAGGGCACTGAATGGTAGGATAGGATAATACCGGGCAGCCCTTTTCCAAGTTGTCTGCTCTGTGAGCAGATCTTTGTGATCTTTTTCTATTTTTAGTCCGTATTTTGTCCCTGTTGGGGCTCTCCAAATTGGTCTGTTTCTTTTTTCGCTGCCGCTGGGTAGAGAGGTTCAGTAGGGAAGAAATGTTTCCACTTCATAAATTTTATAGAAGAGGCGTTGCAAAATGTTAATGTTTCGTCTACTCTAAAAAAATTGACACGTACTTGAGTGCTTCATCTACTGATAAATCAGCCTTTCTAATGCTATAAGGAATAGGTGGTGGATAGGAAAAGAAGTGTTCCTATTCCTTTGGAGATGATAATTGTTTACGAATGGAAGGAAAGATGATGGTGAATGATTTGCTGTTCATAACATATTGGGACCTTCTATTGTATGCCCGAAAAGCATTTGCACATAAATCATTCTTCGACGAATCAATCAGTCCATTTTTCTTCTACTTCATGTCATCTTGCCTGTGATGTCAATATTTAATCGTCCACATTGAAATCGTGGATGCTTTGGTGGGAGAGTGCTCTCCCGAGAGCAGCTGGAATTTTGCTAAATTGTCTTGTGGACAAATTGGTACCACTCACATGCAGGCGAGTGTATCAGTTTACTAGCATTATAGCAGTAGTTAATGTGTGTCTTCACGAGAGAGAGAGAGAGAGAGCAACATCCAAAGAGATTTGCAATTTCAAATATATAGACCAATTCAAGTATCCCTCATCACACAAGTAAAAATGAGCCATAAGGGTCGGTCAGGCCACCCTTTTTTGGCAGACATTGGCAGCATTGAATGCCCCTACTTTAAACCAAAGAGGATGGCTGGCTAGAGGGGAGACTCCAATCTAGGCAGAAAACATATATGTTGAAGCCCAGCTTTGGGGGCTCTGTAAAACTACAAAGACTGTTGATACAAAATCTATGGGACTTTTAGGAAACAAATCAGAGCACTGCAACCAACTGCTGCCGGAATGTCAACAGTCCCTTCAAGCCCTCACCTTTGATTTCACCTTTGAGCTTCGTAATAACTGTCAAGAACTAGGATCAAATGAGAAGTTCAAAATAACAATACATCCACAGCTTCACTCTTTCATCGTCCCCCATTCTTAATAGATCTCAATTCAGCATCCTCTGAGAAAAACATGAAAAACGATATTGAGTCCAGACTTATCAAATCCATATACTACTAGGACAAAGTATCAGCAGTACAAATAATTTATATAAACGATATAGCTTTGCACTTTAGGCGTTTTGCTAATTATGCTACATGAAATTATAAAAGTTCAACTCCCTCAACTTCTCCTTATCTATCATGCTCCTGTCAGGTCATACAACCTACAATGCAATTAGTTGCTCCCTGTAAGACCTTGTTTCACTTGTCATCACCTCATTCCACTGTCTTGATTTGGCAGTAAAGAACAATTGCATAGTGAAATAACAAGAATAACATAAATCCAATATGAATTCCACAGAAGGCAAAGGAGCTCTTAAGTTTTCATTCAAACAGACAAACAATGCAGCCACGAAAAAAGTCGAAAAAAATCTATGCAGACTTTACGGACCAAAAAAGATACGCCTCAAAAAAATTTAAGAATGTTAAAACTACTACCAATAATTAATGGACCCGACAATGTAAAACTGAAAAGAAGAAAAGACCAAGTGGGTGGCATAGCAGTGTCGTGAAACAAGAACAACAATGTCTTTTACCCATTGAAAATATGAACAGCAGAACTTGGCCTCACTGAGCAATTTGGACTGCTGGATATGCCGATCGGTTGGAAATGAAACAGGTGAATATCATGAGGATGTTCCCATCAATTTTTCGCTTTCCACTATGATCATAGTGCAAAAATAACCAATAAAGAAAATTAATACAATTTCAAAAACACAATTGCAACTAATTCCCGGAACTTCCAAAATGAATTTAGCGAAGTTGAAAGTTAAGAAGAAGTGATATTTTTAGCAAAACAATGAGGAGCACATTTTAAACCAAGCTTAGTGACGAGAAAATTTTCCTTTCCTGATAGTTACGAAGTATACCGCAGAATAAGGGGAGAAAACAAAGACAAACAAGCAGAAGTTGGACATGAGTACCTCAGATATTGCTGTTACATTGTACAGTTTGGACCCATGTTGAATCCAAATTACTAAGAGATGCATCTTTGCTGATATAATTGCTGGAGAGCTGGTGGCAATTTTAATACAATTTCTGCAAATGCTGAACATGGGAGGGAGAAAGCAAAATTAGAGGCCCTCAAATAAACCACGAGAGAGCAGCACATAGACAGGATTCCTCCAATTCGTCAGTTGGCTTAAATTAAGTTATACCCATGTGAAGTTTTCACATAAATTATAAGCTTCAAGCTCATGGTGCCTATTTATGGAGAAGAGGACAAGGCAATAAAGCCCTCCATCAATCCAATGTCGCATGTTAGATCCGCTATATATTTAAAACTTATTCCTTCATTCCTCAAATTTGTTCATCTCAGATAGTCTAGTACGGACTCAATCTAAGATAATGACATACCACAAAAATTTTTATTAAAAAAATTGCAAAATCCAGCAAAACCTTATCCTTCACATATATAGCATGAGGAGTTGGCCAGGAATTTGATTGGCAGTTCAGTGCATCAGATAAAAAATTCAACCTGCCAAAAGCCTTGACAGAATTTGACATCCTTTCTTTTTATAAGTGAAAGTTTGACATCCTTACCTGAAAACTGGACAAGAGCCTCAGAAATTATATAAGCAGGGAAAAATACCTTCTGGCAAGCTCATACTTCGCAAGGCCTCCTCAGCATAAGAAAGGCGAGCTGGACTAGGATGACTTCCAGAAACTCCATTTCCCCTTCGGTTCATGGAGACTGGACTGGTACTGTTTTTCCTTGGCCATGCCAGGACTCTTATACGAGTTGGGAGTACGCAACTGAGGTCTTCATATCTCAGAGTAACTGTTACCTTGCTGCACAAGAAACCACCGCAATGTCATCTATTCAGGGACTTCTTAAAAGTTGGATATTCAAACACAGGACCTCCTACACTGAGATTATGCATAATTAGTGAGAGCACCACACCGATTCATCGAGAAATTCAAGTTGATAGATGAAAGTGGCATAATATTTAAATGCTCCCACAAGGAAGAATAGCAAGATTAGTTTAACTGCGACAAAAATTTTCTAATAGCACTATATATGCAGATGAAACAGTTTTATTTGACAAAAGAAGATAAGTTTCAGGACAGGCTTAACCATTAAAACCAATCAACATCAAAATCAACATAGAGAAGGTACATCAGAGCATGAGATCGCATTATCAATATGTTGTCAGAATGGAAAGCTATCCATGAGAAGTCCCTATACACATGAATAGATTAAAGAAATTTCACCAACCACTCAAAATCATCAAGTACATATTCGACCATGTTGAACGGAAGACTGTGATACAGCTCTCCAATTTGGTTTCCATACAACTCTTTAATAAGGCGGACCTGCATAGACGAGCAACGTAGATAAGAAAAGAATCCAATTTGAGGTTTGCAGTTACATGTTAATGACTCGAAGCAACCAAAACATTAGAAAAGACCAGAGATGTAGTAAACAAGAAGTAGGCTTTCCACATAATGACACACCTGTTCACGTCTATCCACATAAGCCTGCAGAAGTTCTCCAACACGATCTATAAATTTCTGTATATAAATCATTTTGATGAGAAAAGACCTAACATAGAAAGCCCAAGTCCCAAAGGATTCAGGCAGGAGACCTCACCATTGCATTTGAAGAAAGGAGATCATTTTCCGTATCACGTACTGGTATAAAGAATGGAATTGTATGTTCCAGGACAGTCATCTTTTCCAAAAATGATTTACTCTCAAGAACCATGTGGTATAATTCACGTGGCTCTCCTGCAAAGGATAAAAAAAACACAGATGATACGTGAATTTTTTTCCCCAAAACTATTTGTGAATTACACGGGTCAAGAGAATATAGGGAAAACTGTTGTCTTTACACCTTCCACTTGGGCCAGCATGTGTCTATGCCTAGATAAGCTCAAGATACTGATTAAGGAAATGCAACATTTGGTACAACAGTCATGCAAATAGGGATAGGGAAAACCCTAAATTCATGGACAAAAATTGCCGTTAAAGACTGTTAAAATATCGATAATTTACATGTCAGTAGATAAGGCCTTTGACATAAAAAATTTCATCAGCCAAACCCAATTATAATGAAAAAAATTAGTCGATGACGTAATTCCATTGGAGGTTGTGCACACCCATGTCATCAGACATCAATTTCATCAGATAAAACTGTCATTCATATTCTCAAATAAGGAAAAGAAAATAGGTCCAGACAATTTTCCAAATGCACTTTTAAATCATCATAACGTAGGTAATATTTGCTTGTAACAAATTGTTGCATTGTGATCTATCTGGAATAGCAGCTTCAACTGCACGAATTGACTTGGCAACCACATGTATGGTAATAGATGTGTGGTAACTAAAAAAGAAAAGGTCGGATCATAGGAAAAAACATCTCTCACGACTCTTGAGCCACTTATGGTGAACAATGCAGAGCATATCTGGCTATATTAATAGAAAATATGATGGACAAAAGCCGCATAACACTTCATTCAGTGCTAGTCTACAAATCCTACGTCAGCACAGCCTGCTAGAGGATCATGTTTCTAACTCTGTGTGTGAGCGCGCGCGCGTGCTTCTCTCTCTCTCTCTCTCTCTCTCTCTCTCTCTCTCTCTCTCTCTCTCTCTCTCTCTCTCTCTCTCTCTCTCCAATCCCCTAGTGCACTCACTGAATTGGTACCTAATATTTATCGACCAATAGACATGTTACTGTAAGTGAAGCATGTTCAACTTGTCTGATCAAGTACACAATACCCATTTTCGCCTATACAAGAATTAGATTCCATAGGAACAAGCAAATTCCTCTATGAAAAATATGGTGCATAAACCAGATAGACAATTTATACTCCAGCTAATTAACAACAAATTACCAGCAAAAAAAGTTTCATACTGTATGCCAATTCTTGCGCCTTCCAAACAACAAATCACCTGTTCACAAAAATTAACACAAGATCAAGCCTTTATTTGCATGTAAAGTGCCAATCAACACAAAGCCCAAGATTTTACTTGCAAATAGAGGGGAATGCCAATCGGTTATCACAATTATTCCTGATCCTGGCATACGATGATACTAAAGCTGAAGTAGAAATTCCGTGAAGAGTTTTTCATATTTAGCTTCCCAAGTTCCATTAATCAAGCAAGCACCACAAATTCAAATCATACAATAAAACCTACAGCACTGTGTATCCATGTTTTCTGCGAGATACTTCAGTATGTGTGGTTCTGTTGTGTACTTTATGACAAGCCACAGACTAGAGCATCTCAAAACTGTGGTTATACAATCATCAATAGAAGTTCAGGGATCCAAACAACACAGCATAGGAATATCAAAAGCTTACCTTGTTTCCAACTTTATAAGTAATTTTTTCCTGAATATAGGTGCCGGAAGAGATAGTTGTGTCTCCTGCCATAGCCTTCCTGTCTGCCTCCATGTGAACCTTATACGAAAGGAGAGAGGTTCTCAATTAAATTTCAATCGAGTAATTACTAGTAATAGCAAGAGCCACTAGAATACAACGAGAATTTTATTCATCAGAACCAAACATTAGTAAGGAGGAGAGAACTTAGCAGACAATTGGAAGTAATCAGCAGAAAAGTACCCGCTCTCTTATGGTTGCTAAGAGGCCATCATTCCATTCTTCACCATCCAAGTGAATCTCTGAAAAGTATTTCATGTGTTTACTTTATTAAAGCAGCAAATTAAGCAGATTGCTAAGGTGTAATTACAAAGTACACAGCAGCAAGCAAAATGGTGTACTTATAATGAGAGTCCAAACAGTATACGCCGCAGTAAGTCATCTACATCACAGCTGACTAGCCTAGTAATTCTGTCACATACAGGTTACATAACTAATGTACAGCACAATATAACAACCTCACAAGAGAAAACACCGTTCACTGCATGAAATATAGTTGAAATGGTCAACAAGTTCAATTAATGGACACAAAAACAAGAAAAGACCTTGGCTAACATGAAAAACCTTGAAATAAAAAACGCTTGAAGAGTTGATCTCTGCAGTTGTAAGTGACATCACCAACTCAACCGAGTCCTTCTCCCCCCCCCCCCCAAAAAAAAAAAAACAACCCAAAACAAAAAGAAAAAATCCCAAAGGAAACAAAAACCTAATTCAAAGTCAGAAGCATAATCCTAAAAAAAGCTTCTTTGGCAACTTGGAATCAGGGCAGGTCTGGGACGAGCCTCAGCTTAGCTCTATGAGCATCTGTCACACAAAAATGTGGCCAATGATCAGGCCAGCTTTTATAGCCCAGGTCCACTGCAATAGGCATATTAAGACAGGCCAACCAAGCACTCAATTTTTTTTTCCACCTAAGACTGAACAAGGTAATTGCGATGGAATGATTTACTACCAGAAGTGACCCAAAATTAGGATCCAAAAGGCAAATGCTTTTTGAAGGAATAAAAAGTTAATCATGATCGGAAAATATGCTATCAATGCAAGAGATACCTTGACTTTGGGAAGCACGCGCACTGTCAAATTCTTTCTGTAGCCGCTCAAAAACAGATTTGTCTGAGTCCCTGCAACTTCACATCAGTCTAGCCTCAGTGCCTAAGTCTATTAGAGTCAAATCTGTCTCAATCATCAGATATTAGATCCATATTCATCGAGGCAAAAACTAGACACTGAAATAAAAAGCATTTAATAGCACTACAAACATAAGCACCACTTGAGGTTATGTGAAAAGAACACCGTCATTACTCTTGGGCGTAACCATAGACAATTGAATACCATTTGGCCAGACAGCATGTAGCCTGTAAGAACTATAAAATGTAATTGTACACCCGCAGATATATAAAGAGAGTATTCCCTCCAATACCTATATTTACTATATACCAAATCTTTGTTTTCTGATCGGGTACAGCGGTTGCTTGAGCTGTGACTATAATGTAAACAAATTATCAGCTTAAATGAGAATCAAATCTGAATCAAGTTATTAATTATGTCAACAGTAAGGATCAAGAACTTTCGATTAAAAATATAGAAATTTGAAAGATATGGAACCTAGTATAAGGCCCAATGCATTCATCGACATAAAAGGAGAAAGAATTGAAGGGCAACACAGATAGGGCATCTTCAAGGACCAAGAGATCATTACTGACTAGCTGATCTTATGTACAAAACCTTCGGATTCCTGATTAGGATTATCTTGTTTTCTCGAAACAACTTAATTTACTCATTTAATTTCATAGGTTGCCAATGGAAATCACGTCCACCATGGACACAGGTGTAAAAAACTTATGTCAAGGTCGTCGAGGCAGATGACGTCAGTACGAATGTATGAAATCATAGAGCATGGCCACATAAATGTGCCCGAGGTTCACTAGAGAGCAATCTTGGAACTTAATCTTGCCACAGGATTAGCAGATAGCTACATTATGAACACAATAAATGGATATTCAGGTCACAGCTTGGGGAGCAATCACAAATAGATTTCGACTAATAATCAAAGACTAGGGAACTTTCGTGGGCCGCGTATACGGATATCGAGAGTCCAACAACTCCACGACGGCAACATCAGAGAAGCCACGGAATCCGTACGAGGAGCGATCGACAAACGAAGGATGAGGGAGAGGTACCTGGAAAGACGCTCGGACAATTCCGCATGCTTTTTGAGGACTTTCGAAACTTCCAAAACACAATCGACCACATAAATCCTCCAACAACAAATGCAACGACAAGAAGCAAGATTTAAGGACAAGGGGAGAGATAGTTACATCTGGATCGAGTAGCCTCCAATCTGAAATCATCCTCAGGCAGAAAGCTCTGGGGCGAATTCCAAGTTGTGGGTAAGACGAGCAAGGACAATTAAAGAAGAAAGGAAGGATTTTGGGGGGGTCATTATGAAGAAGAAGGAAGGAAGAAGAAGAAGAGGGCATGAGGAGTACCGTTTCCGCCATGGCTGTAGCTGGGACTCGTCAGGGAACACAAACTGATTGGACCCAGATGACGTATTAGCAGATTCCAGAGATGGGTTTCTCCCAGTGCTCCTAAAGTTTTCACCTTGATTGTTAATCTCAAAGGATGGAGAGCGAGCGAGCGAGAGAGAGAGAGAGAGAGAGAGTACCGTCGCTTCGCCTCGGCGAAACAATCTGGAAATCAACGAGGAGGAGGAGGCAGGAGGCAGGAGGCAGGAGCAGTTGCAGCAGTTTGAAGTGGCGTTGGTTCAAGAACAATATATCATTCGTGTCGTGTGGTCATGCACCGGACCGACCTGAGCGGGTCTCCATGGTTTCTCAAATAGACCCGACCCGACCCGTAAAGTCCATGGCACTAGGCCATTTTAGGCTGCATGGGTGACCCGAATTGACATGGGCCCGTTTGGTTAAGCTTTTAAAATATTCATTTGGGGAATGCAAATATCTTTAGGTAAATATTACTTGAAAAAATACAAATGGCGTTTAATAAAAAATTATCTGAAAGCCACATGAGGAAATGCAATTGTGTTTGGTTATTTCTTTTTATAAATGGACTTTGGGAGGTTTTTTTTAATTATTTTTAAAAGTACTCTTCGTTGGCTCGGGCGAAGTCGGCGAAAAGCTAAGATTGCCGACGAGCCAGATCTGGCGCCAGCGACCGTCGCCCAAGGAGGCCTAAGGTCGAGCAACCCAAGCGACAACGGCTTGGGTCGAGCAACCCTAGACGACGGTCACCTGGGGTCACTCGACCCGGGCCATCGCCGCCTAAGGTCGTGCGGCCCAGGCAACAGCGTCTAGGCGGTCGCCTGACCCCAGGCAGCCATCACCGGGGTCACACGACCTCGCCAGCCGCCCTAGCTGGCCACGCTTTATTGAAGAAATTTTTTTTTATTTTTATTATTTTTGGGGAATAGTCAACATTCCAAATACTACCAAATGAGCATTTGGAACTCCAATGCTGAACCGTTTGGTTCGCATTTTGGGAATGCTCATTTAAGGCCAAATGAGCATTCCCAATGTTAAACTAAACAGGGCCATGATTTGGTTATGCTCAGGATTTTTGGTTCGCGCTTTGTTTGAAGTTTTCTTCTTTTAGATTTTGTGTTTTGGAATTTCATTCGTGTTGTATGAAGATACCAAGGAAAATGGAAAAACGATTGAACCATGCATTTTTTTTAATGAACATAAAGAGAGGCGAAGGTAAAAAAAAGGACGAAGTGATCGCGTGCTTAAAAGGAATATTCGAGCAGCTATAGCCATGCTATAATTTTTTCTAAAAGCTGTTATGTTGTAAAGATGTTGTAAATATAAGAAGTTTGTCGAACACCTTGTATAGACCATAACAACCTTCTTGACAATTGTATCGTTGCGAAATAAAGTTAGGAATATTGTTATTAACATTGTACTCACTTAAAAGGCAACTGAATCATTAACAGTTTTAAATATCACATTGTTCTTTTTGAGGAAGTTATGGCTCTCGAATCATATATTATATCATTACAGTCCGTGTTTATCTCGAGTTTATCTTGTTGCACTTTCTTAATTCTGACTCGGAGGCATTCAACCCCTCATTAGCTCTCTAATTCTCGATTTCGAAACACGAAAAATTCTCATCATCTTACCGCTATGTTCTGTCGTAACTAATGAAAAGAATAGCTCACAAGAAATGCTGATTAAAACGACATCGGTCATTATTCACTTGATACAGACAAGTTGGTGTATGATTAGTTATTTCGATTAGGAATTATCACATTCACTATCACTAAAGACACATTTCGATAGAGTCACTTACACCGACAAAAGAAAAGACCCTACGATGGGTATACATTCACTCAGTCATGAATGCGTACAACCTAAAAATGGGTAAGTTGTGTTGGTAAGAAGCTCATGTGAAATAACGCAATTAGGAGTGGACATTTTATTAGGGTTTTGCTTCTGCGCGAGATGGGTTCTGGTAACCGGGTAGGAGAAGAAACGGGTCGGGCGGTCCGGATAGATGGATGGATGGATCCGATCCGATCCAGGGACGATTTACACGAAGTCGGCGCGAGGCGAGCCGAGTCACGCACGCGACTCGTCGCGCGAGCCGAGCGACCCCCCGCCGATCCCCCGCCGACCATTTTGACGCACGAGCGAATCGAGAGCGAAGAAAGAGAGAGAGAGAGAGAGAGAAGCCCCAGCCAAAACAACTCTCTTTTGCTCTCTTTGCTTCTTCTTCTTCTGCTGCTTCTCCTTCTTCTGCAAGAATTCCGCCATTGCCGTCGAGCTTTCTCGTATCAAGCACTTGGTCTGCACTCGGAGCTACAATGCGCTCGCACTCGAAACCCCATCCAGCTCTCGCATGAAGTCCCCGACGGAGACGAGACCGCTGAAGCCGCGATATTCGAACCCCCCGCCCACCACCTCCCCGCCCCTGCAAATTCGCCAGGTCAGTATTCAATCCGCCCGCGCTCCCGTTCTCCGCCGCTCAATTCGAGTACTTTCTTTCTTTCGTTTCTTTCCTTTCTTTTTGGTGTTGCTGCTGCTGCAGCTTCAGCTGCACCGCATTCTCTGTTTCCAGCTCCACCTTCCTTCCGCTCGCCCCGTCGCGGTTTTTGAGTTTGCAATTTTGCTTTCTCGAGTGCGCTGCTCTTCAATTGCGCGCGAGAATGGTCGTTTCCTCCGGTGGGCTGATTTGATTTGTCGTTCGTGCAGTTCGTGGAAGCGCCGAGCTTTGGTGGCTCGGAACTTAGGGCTTTTCGTATTCGTCTCCGTTCTTGATCAATTGGGGAGCTCCATTTTGGTTTTCTGCGAATTCTCTCCGCAGACAGACATTCTGATCCTAGGGTTTTTTGGGGTTCCCGAGAGTTTGTATTTGCCTTGGCGCCCCCCTCGCCCTGGACATGTGGCTGCCTGAATACTTCGCTTGGAAACAGAAATTGCAGCAGTGGGTGGGTGTTTCGATGGGGTTCTGGTGCGTATGAAGATATGGTTTACTAGCTCTGCTGGTATGTGCCGAGCTTGAGGATTTATCTGCATCTGATGGTCGTAAATCAGGTATTCCAGGTCATTTGTAGTTGGAATTAACGGCAGTTTTGCGGCTGGAGCTGTTGATTTGGACATTCGTGGGTCCGTGCCTGGTGCATGAACCTATTTTTCAAGAAATGCAACCACAGCGGAGCTTCAGAATCGATTTGGGTGACTTGAAAGCTCAAATTGTGAAGAGGATTGGAGTGGACAGATCGAAACGGTACTTTCATTATCTGAACCAGTTCTTGAGCCGAAAGCTCAGTAAGGGCGATTTCGACAAGCGATGCTGTCGAGTGCTCGGAAGGGAGAATCTCCCATTGCACAATCAGTTCATAAGATCGATATTGAAGAATGCATGCCAAGCCAACGCACCGCCGCCAGTTTATGAAGCTGATCCTGCAAAATCTGTCTCACGAACGGCCAAACTTTCACCTAGCGTAGAAGACGGGCCAGACCAAAATGGGTCGCTTATTCAAAATCAGAACCAGAGTTCCTCTATTTGGTCAAATGGAGTTCCTCAAGTCTCTCTCCGAAAGAGCAGGTCTGGAATTCGTGAAAGGAAGCTCAAGGATAGGCCAAGTCCGCTAGGGCCAAATGGAAACCATTCAACTGCGACGGAAGATAGTGGTAGCAAGATTATGACTGAGAATGGGCTTTTGAGTCCATGTGATTACCAAAGATCATTGCAGAAGTATCAATCTGTTCCTGGGTTGCTTGAGAAGGATAGAGGTCTTATTCTGGAACCTGCAGATAAATCTGGAGCACAGAGTAAAAATGAGGCCGTGATGGCCATAGTGGAAGATGGGGAAGAGGTGGACCAGGTAACTCTCTCTAGTTTCTCTAAAATTCCTTTGCATGCGCCGCTTGGAGTTCCATGTTGTCCTGCTAGCGTAGGTGGTGGCCGCAAAGCTATGTCGGTGGGGAACTCTGATGATTTTGTTAGTTATCATGACACTGGGGAATTGTCTGACACGGAATCTCTGAGGAGACGTATGCAGCATATAGCAGCTGCGCAAGGAATTGGAGGAGTCTCAGTTGAGTGTGCTAATATATTAAACGAGATGTTGGATATCTACTTGAAGCGGCTGATTAAGTCTTGTATCGAGCTGGTTGGAGCAAGGTCCACACCTGAGCCACATAGTCATCTTGGCCAGAAGCATCAGATTCCAGACAAGGTCCTTAATGGCACATGGCCTGCTATTAATCACTTGCATATGCGAAATAATGTCATTGGAGGGATGCCCGAGAAGAAATTCCCAATTTCCTTATCTATGGTTGATTTTAAGCTTGCAATGGAGCTGAATCCACAGCAACTTGGAGACGACTGGCCATTGCTGCTTGAAAAGATTTCTTTGAGTTCATTTGAGAAATAAACGTGATGGATATGCCTTGATCATGCCAAATGTGTGTCCATTCTGGTTTACAAGTTCCAGAAAGATGTCGTTGGCAATCGGCATTTGATTGCCATCTCGTCTTGATACCATGAGGAGTCCGGTGGATAATGCAGAAAACCAGTTGAAATACATGGTCTCAGCGCAGTGTGCATTCTTCAGCTTGCACTGCGTGGGGCACAATTTGGAGTACTAGCAACCACACATTGGGAACTTGCAATGATAACGCATCATCGGTTGATCTATTACAGATATGCAAGTTCAAAATCTTTGTAATCCTCTTCCATCAACGTGCAACACAAGCTTTTCCTGTTATTCATGGCTGATGAGGATGATTTCAAGGATGTTTTGCGGGATAACTGGATGTAACTTGATTTAAGGTATAACCGCTTATGTAAGAGCTGCGGTACTCCATTGTATGTAACTTTAGAACCTCGTGATTGTTTGAAATCCAATATGAATAACACATTGATTTCAATTTATTTCTCCTTTTTTCTGTACTTGGGTATCTCAGGTAAATGAAATTTTGAGGGTTTATGCTTAGATCATTTGCCTTTTCATTGGGCTATCATCAATAAGAATACTGGTACTCACGAGTATGTATTCACAGAGAAGTCAAACATATACTTTCTTGCCTAAATTTTCGGATACTATTGGCATGATGCTGCAATGATTGATTTCGTTAAACTTCTTCTGAAAATGAGAACGTGCCTTTGCAAACTTGAGTTTACAGCTGATCCTGACATTTAGCCAAATGGAATTTCCGAAACCATTCTGCACAACTACGTTGTGCGTTCCCATTACCTGGCTGCAGTTTCAGTTATATGAGAAATTGGTAAGCAAGTTTTACTGAATTTAGTTGACTCTGTGTTCAGTGTCATTGGTCTGATAATTGGTATGCAATAAATTGCAGAATTTGGATAAGTATGTTGGAAAAGATAGATGCATTTTGGACATCTCTAGATCTGTAAATTAACAACATTCAAATAAATTACGATGCAGACCCTTGCATATTTTGCTTATATTATTATCGGTATTAGGAGAAATCCTTTAAGTTTTGAAAGATTAATGCTTGTTGAGCTTCATCTGGAAAACATGCTGAAGAAGGCGTACAACGATGGTAAATACATGTCCTAGATTTTTCCTTATGTGGTACAATCTAATATTTCAGAGGACCAGATATAGTCTCATTATGTTAATATCTTTCTTGATCGCACTTGGGGTCCAGCTCGGGTGTCAATTATATGCCTCTGTCATTAGCTTGGACATATCTGCAGGCTGACACACTCTTTTGAGATGTCTGGCCCACGTGGATTTGAGCATGTCTTGAGACAAAGTAGTATCTAAGTTGTAAAGGCTTGTGGTATGGCGTATTGTGTTGAGTGCATCTGGGTCTGGCAGGACAGTGGCTTGAGAAGATGGTAGCTAGCTTGATAGGCGGGCATCAGGAACCCACAATGCTTGGGTCATTCGTCTGACGCGTAGGCAATTGCGTGGAAGACAGCTACAATGGGGTGGCTTCATATACAACATTACAAATTTCACATGGAATAAGAAAAGAAGTGCATTTGCAGATAAGAGAGGCTCATCCTCTAAAGCCGACACTTTCGTTTCATTTTGAAGGTTTTGTCTGCAAGGGTTCAAGTATGAGTTGTGACGGAGCCAACATTTTGTTTGTCCAAAGTGCCAGCTAAATTTGGTAGTAGAACATCTGGCAACCTAGATTTGGATCCTGGGTTTATCAAACGTGGATGAGGGAGAGAAGGTGAAGTTAGCCTCTGTCGCGCAAATGAACTGTCAGAGTTTATTATTCATTTGATCTTCAATGCTTGTACATGGATTATATACAAAAGAAGCATGTACAATCATCACGATGATTCTATAAATTTTTCTTGGCACTTAATTGTATCATCCATGAGTCTTAATTCCTTCTATTGCTTTAGAATGATGCATCTGTTCTTTGCTTTTCCTTTTAAAAGTTCTTCTGTGAAAGGAATAGGAAGATATCTTGATTTACCGATTGGTATCAGCTTTGCGGTTGGTATCAATTGTTCAATCTTTCATTCACTTGGAGCAAAAAGTCCCCGGGCCCTTGAAGTATGAGGTAGGGTGATCTCTCACTTGTTTCTACTGAAGCATATGGAGGTAATGGTCATATCATTTAGCAAGTCTTACTTTTGTTAGAACAAAGTGTTTGAGAAAACCTCATGGGTGCTGCTTATGGCTCTGCCATATGAACTATTTCTAGAACTTGGAAATTTTTAAACTAATTCAGCGTGGCGCTGCATCTGAAGCATGTTGCGTAAGAGAGGACTGAAGGAGCAACAGCTGATCTCCATTCATTGGTGTATCAGATTTGTGATTACTTATGTGCACCAGAAAGATATACAGAAACAGATTGTAACCCCGATAGCTCTCTGATTGTAGTTGCTGTTTCTATTACTGTGGATTAAATTGGATAAGACTGGTAAGTTTTTTTCAATTTATTTTGTTTTTCTTTAGGCTTCGAGAAATATATATTCACGCTATACATGGGTTTGCCTGTGTCTTGATGAGGTCTGTGTCTGCTCATTTGCAGTATTCAGTGACTTTTGGTAGATAAGCTGAGGCTATCCAGCTTCTCTTACAAACAACCACATTCTTTTTAAAGTGAAATTGTGTTTTTACCTTCTTTTAACTTTTTTAATTTGTTTGATGGAGCAGACTGAAACTGCTGAAGTAAATTCAGCAGGAGTCTGAGGAGAAACTAATTTCTGACTGCCGATGCCCCACTTTTTCATGAGGTTAGGCATTTGAACTTTCTCTCTATTGCAAATGCTACAGATTATTTCCTGAAAGATGAAATATTTTCTGAATGTAATGCTCGCATTCTCAAGCTCAGTGATGTCTGGTCCGATATTCCTTTAGAGATGTGTTGGAACTCGGAAGGTTTGTTTGTTAAAACTATTTTTAAGGATCTACGTCTTGAGACATACTCCACCAGGTCATTAACTTGTCTTAACTACATTTTTTTATTGGTATGTAAGTGATGATGTCATCACAAAGTTAGCCTAAATCATGTGCCACTACTGCTGCGTTATGTCGTTTCTCATAAATATGAGGTGCACTATGCTTTATGGAGAATCTTGGCAATATTATTGAAGTTGAAAGTCAAACTGGACGAGTCTTCTTATCTCCCATGTGCCAATGTCACTGGATCTATCTTTGTATATTACACATTGTTTTTGGAGGAATGCAATTTGCATGCTGTCATAAACAGATTTTGGGTCTTGCAAAGACAACCAATGGAAGTGGCAGTGCATTAGAGATGCTCATGCTAGAGCAATTGGTAGATTAGGTATGCTCTTCTTAAGTTACGATGCAGCACCGGTCAAGCTTCGGTCAAGGAGAGCGTCCAGGGATAAACTCGCTCCAAGAAGACTAAGAATGATGCTCAGATGTAAGTACTAGTCTGTGGCCAAAATAGATGGGTTCTTTTTGGGAGCTTGTGAGGCCAGAGTCTATCTTATTCGACTTTACAAAGGTCCACTCTTCACTAGCAAGTTGCAACTCGAGCTATTGATTCTTTTCTTTTCTTTTCTTTTATCTTTTGGTTTGGGGGTTAGTTTTTCATCCAACATTCTTCTTTCAGTTTCTATGCGAAGGCGATGGTGAATAGTACTAAAGTCATCCTTTGAGCTCTGTCCTTTTACAGACCACTAACAGCGAATCTACACTTCTTCCTAAAGTCACTATCTGTTTATGTGGCTTTCATGGTCTGCAAAGTGAAACGTCAGAGAGGAGTTATCCTCTGGTAATTTTTTACTATATCCATTACTTTTCACTTCTGTTGATATTGTTAAGTTGAAGCTCCAAACGATTCCTGCATGGTATTGATGATCTTGGGTTTGTCGTGGATATATGCCATAATTGTACGCAACTCAGGATGAACTCCAACAATTCTTGGTTAGATGATAAGAATGACACTGAGTGTAGCCTACTAATAGTTTATTGTCATCAAGATTTGAGAACTCTTTGACTTGTCTATCTAAAGAAAGTGAATGGCTCGGAACCAAGACGAAGTCCTTGCTCTACAGAGATTGTAGGAAGTCTCGTATAGAGCGTCCTCATGTCTACTGAAATCAAATCATGCTTATCAAGAAAAGGGTGGGAAGCGGCACAGCTGAATGCACCACAACACCATCGCATCCAGAGAATCTCAAAGACAAGGAAACTATAAGGGCAAATGCCTTTGATGTGGAAGTTTGGAGATTTGAGTTAGTAACTGCTGTCATGATATGACATTGCTTCGTTGGACGAGGAGAGATAAAAAAGAACGACATGCTCTATTGCAACGAAGGATTAAGGAAACCCAAGCATTGTACGATCACTTCAATTGTGCTGATTATCTTATCGATGGCCATCATGCCATCAACTTTGTGCTTTCGACATGAATTCTTCTTCTGCTGCTGCTTCATCTTCGCTGTTAGATATTGAATCCAGCGACTGTTCTTATTAGACCAAAACCGCCTACGCATTACACTGTTGCAAGCACAAGTAAGAGTGACCCTCCTTAAGTGCCTTGTTAGCCCCAACCATTTTAATCTGCACATAAATTTTTTCTTCATCGAGTGAAGTGTTTTCTGTCGGGTTAGAGCGTCAAATCTCCATAGGGTAGGTGCAGCAATCAACTGATCCCTTGACTTGCAATGGAATTTCCCAATGAGGACAAGCAAGGTGTTATAAAATACTGACAGCAACGGCTACTTCTTATGCACCTCTGATGTCTCAGTTGGAACTGGACAAAGAAGCAAGCCTTGGAATCCAAGCCCTGTCGACACATTTAATTACGCCGTGGACAATGGGACTAACCTTCCTTTCGCGCTTTATTTCAACTTATGCTGCTTGTTAGCTAGTGCCATCGCGCGCTAGTTCAATTGTTCTCCAATTGATTGAGACGGTTTAACCAAAAACAGCGCGCTGCACCTGAAAAAGCGGGGTCATGATTTCAAATCACGACAAATATATTCTTTTCTAGAGCTGCTCTCAAGGGTCTCATTCCCTGAAAATTACCCGATTGCGGTGTTTTGGGAGGATATCATTATGACTTCCAAAGCGTACTCTTGTCACTCGTGTGGATACACGTCAGGAGAAATTTCAGGGAATGCCCTTAGTTTGACTTGACTTAGATCATTGCTCTTGACGACTAAAGTTTCGATATGGGTTAAGCATTGCTCGTTTTCTGTTTTGGTTAGAATATAGGTGTTAAGCTGTTGAACAGACATATGAATCCGTCACTTTTAATATGAACGATAACGATAGTGTTTTATAGAAAATGTGCTGAGTATCCTTCCTTCAAGAGAATTTCTCTATAATATAATTATCAATCATACAAAACGCAGTCCCACCATCCCAATCCATGAGCTCCTTTTCGCTATCATTCCATGGTATAATCGCATTTGATTGACAATGACAACCTTTCATAAATTTCTCATCTAAAGTTAAAACACACACTCAGAAACACCCCAAGTATGTATGCTCATGGATTAGCATTTTGGGCAGATCATATGGTTAAAACATTGCAAGGCTCTATAGAAAAACAGAGCATGCTAATTCGTCCAAGGGTACGTAAATAGCCCCAAAGAAGCCTATTTTTCCATGCCAAATCAACCCCGAAATATTTGTGATTAAATTCTTTGCGCCCCCCATGGATATCATCATCATCATCATCACCATTACCATTTTCATATAATCGCGGGGGCAATCAGTATAATAGAAAGCTAAGATATTTGTAAGTTGTGCATTCAAGTGCTCGATCTGATTCGGAACTACTCAGATTGCAGTCTGCAGTCTGCAGCCTTCAGTACAGCCTTGCAAGCTGAGAGAAGCGAAGTACCTTCTTTTTTTCAGAACCAGTAACACAAGAAATTGGATTTTCCTATGACAAACATCAGTTGGTTTTCATGACTTTTGCCTTATTCACTTCATCCTTGAAGTGCCCTCTCTTGCCCTTTCTATTTGTCTTCCCCCTCCAAGGTTGAAGTTTTTGTCTTCTTTTCTTTGCTTAGCTTTTGATGAGCCTTAGAATGAACCCAAATTTATGCAAAAGAATGAGTGGCAGCTGACAACATCTTAATCGTTATTATACATACACTGGCCGAATTATTAGCAACATTGATTTTTTTTTCTGTATCTGTAGTTATCTTGCTTGCTTGTCCTGAATTTTTCGAGAGGAAGAAGTTTTGGACACGGTAGTGGAGCCAGCAAAAAAGGGAAAAACCATATTTGGCCGAATTAACAACTGAATTGGTTATTATTATCCATCTGCGAATTAGCATGTCCTTTATCTTCTTCACTGCACTCTTCAAGTTCCTTCCCAGAGCACGAGCATGCTTCTTTGTCATTTAAATAGAAATAGAAGCATTAGTTACTGTATCGGTTGATGAACTGTGATGAACATTAAATGTTGAGACTATCACTTGGCCTTTGTTCCTACTTCATCTCCATGCAAGAGTTACTCTTTGAACTTTCACAGATCAAAACATGAAGTTTCCACGACAGTCATTGATCACTTGTGTCCCAATCGCTACTGGCTCTTTCCCTTACGTATGTGGCTTGTTATTGTAGTTGAAGAGACAAGATCATGTTGATATTAGGGCGGTAATAGCAACTACCTATCTTGTCCACTTCACTTTGCCCCGTTTCTTATCTGATATGCTACCTCGTTTGGCTCATCACTTGGTATTGAATAAGGAAAATTTACTCATTACCAAAAAAAAGAATAAGGAAAATTTACTTAATGTAAAACTTTCATTGTGTGAATACAAAACAAACAAAAAATAGACGTAAGCCACTCAAATTAGGGAAAAAATGCAATGTTATTTTCTGGGTCTCTATCGATAAAGTCCTAGTTTTGTAAAATCAATTCAATTTAGTCCTCGATGCATCTAATATAGTGTTCGAAGGATAAGGTGATGCGTCAAGGACTCAAAAGCAAAAAAAGGAAAAAAAAACTTTCTCTACTAGCTTAAGGAACTTCCTCAAGAAGCTCTGCTATGGACTAGTCTCAGATAATTTGTGAAGGATTAAATTAAATTTATTTTAGAAAATTAGAGCCCTTTAGAAAGAAACTTATTTATCAGATTAAATTTGGCAAGTACTGCATATAAGAAGAAATTCTCACAATAGAGGGCAACTTATTGTCACCTTTTTATTGGACTTTGAAATTTGATAAGAAATTGATATCATTCAGGTAGATGCATTATGAAGCATATCCTCATTAAATGAAAAGGATAGAATTTCTCCTCTTCATACCTTTATAGTCATCTACTAATTCAACGACCTGAATAAATCTCTTGAGTATATAAAGGTGGACTTGTTCATCTCAACACATCATTGCACTAGCTCACAAAGTTGTCAAGACTCATTTTGAGAGAGAGAGAGAGAGAGAGAGAGAGAGAGAGAGAGAGAGAGAGAGAGAGAGAGAGAGAGAGAGAGCTAACAATAGCCATGGAGATAATAGCATCCAATAGAATGGCGTCAATGATGCTCGTGGTGGCTCTTATACTATGGTCGTCCATTGGCGCCGCCAACGCGGCATCCTTGGCATGCAAGGTGAATTGTGTAGTGTTGTGTGCCAAAGACCCCTTGCCATTTCTATGCAGCATTAAATGCATCAGAAATTGCCCTGATAAGTCTTTGATGTCCCTGGCATCATATCACTGCGACGCCGGTTGTTTCTTGTCTACTTGTCTTGACTACCATCCGGGTAATAATCTTTGCATCTAGATCGAAGATATTTCTTATTAGTGTTTCATTGTTTTATTTCAATTATGAGAGAACAGTTGGGTACTAAATCATTTCATTTCCTTAGACTTCAATATATGCTCTTGCTAAAAAAATTCAATTTCAATTTTATGTGAGTAACTTTTTTAATTTCTTGTTTCATATTTGAACTCATGTAGACACCAAGAAAATTGGAGTGGACGTGAAGAAGGTCAGAGCTTGTGCGGATTCATGCTCTCAGGGTTGCCAGAAGACCTATCCATTGCACTAAAGTTTGGAAATTTTCGTCTTTTATAATTAAACAAAGGCAATTGAGTTGTGTAATGCCTTTGCGGTTTGATACCACAACTAATAAATAGTGCAATTATATGCTTGACGATGAGTGAAGTACATTTCTGCGATATTTCAATTGCGATAAAATGAGTATGCTCTCTATTATACGAATTTAGATTATGAGATATAAATGGGCATAAGGACACCATTGGTGCCATAACTTGCGTACGGCGATCACTTTGGTGCCATAACTTTTTTTCGGATCACTTTGGTGCTAACTTTTTTGAAAAACGATTAATTTGGTGTCAATGTTGATGTGGCTTACCGGAAATTCTACGTAGCGCTGATGTGGCTCGCCAGAGAGGTTCATGGCTCGCCAGAGAGGTCCAGTCAGCATTAAAAATAAAATTTAATGCTGACGCGTATTTTTTTATAAAAATAGAATATAAATTATATTAAAATAATAAAAAAAGGAAAATACTACATAAAATTTAAATTTTTTTAATTTTTGAATTTTTTTTTCCTTTTTTGAATTTATTTTTTCTCCGGCGAGGGCCGCCCTCGCCTGGCGTCCGGCGAGGGACGGCCCTCGCCTGGGTCGGGCGAGGGCCGCCCTCGCCTGGCGCTCGCCGACACCGGCGAGGGCAGCCCTCGCCGGAGAAAAAAAAATTAAAAAAAGGAAAAAAAATTCAAAAATTAAAAAAAAAGCCACATAATTTTCATGTGTACATGTTAGATTTTTTTTAAAAAAAATATTAATGCCACGTCAGTTTTTTGGCCGGAGTCACTAAAGTGATCTATTTTTTCCGAAGTTAGCACCAAAGTGATCCGAAAAAAAGTTATGGCACCAAAGTGATCGCCGTACGCAAGTTATGGCACCAATGGTGTCCTTCTGCCGATATAAATGCAAAAGAAAAGGCAACCTTCATAATAATTCGACATTGGCTTTGTCTCAAGTATGTGTTCACACAATCAAAGTTTTACGATGTGTAGAACAAATGTCAATCTCTGACACGACATAACGTGAGAGCACAATTCAGTGGAGTTGCAAACTGAATGATCGAAAGTTAATTTATGAGTATGTATTTATGCAAAAAAAAAAAAAAGAACCGTATATACCATTCACCAAAAGTTAACTTTGAGGAATATGAACGGATGGCAATTGCAATTGCAATATGACACTATATCGAATATTTTTTGATCACGCTAATTTAGATATAGCCTAAAACAAGGCAAAAGAAATCTCTCCTCATAGAAGCAATGTTGTCCATTCTATTAAATAAATTATGCACTTTTGTTGACTCTTTACGAGTCATAACACCAAGTCAAATGTTGAGGGAACAAAACTTGTTCTCATCCCACGAGACAATACAAGATTCCGCTCTCTTCTTTATAGCTAGCTAACCATTTAATGACTTAAAAATAACTGTAAATCTTTCACTCCGCACGCACGTAAGCTACATATATTTTTTCCCCACTTCGGAAACACACAACAGAGCACAAGATTAACATTATGACCTAGAAAGAACACAAACTCACCGAGACATCCGAGGAATGTAAGAAAAGATGTGCTCGTGCTCGTGAGATTCCCATTTTGTTGTGGATTTGTTACGGCCTTGTGTGCGACGGTGTCATGATGGCAAATCATCTGTCCCGTCGGTGCTTGAGCAATGCAATCATGGCTGTGTGGTGTCCAAGTGCTTCGTTCGCCATTTAGGTATAACTTCTACCCCATCTTACATCAAGATCCTTGCTTGAACTAACCATAAATTTTCATTTCTGAAATAATGAAACTCTCTAAAAAGAATGTTTGGACAGGATAAAGCATGTTTTACGTTTAAATTCATTGAATTTTCTCGCAAATAACCCGAGCCCTTTTTTTTTTCCTGGTTAATGCATGTTTTGATACCGTGAAGTTTGCAAGCAGACTCCAAAAAAGTCGAAGCGCGCATAGGTTCGTGTTCGCAAGATTGCCAGGTCTTATTCACCACCCCATGGTTTTCGAAAATAGCTTAGTTAAATAAATATGGGAAGCAAATTAAAACGTCCAATTTTTTTGTTGTTGTTTGAAGCTAGAAACATGTGAAAAAAAAAATGGGTCCACCCTTTTGACAAAATTATGGTTATGGACTCGATAAGTATAGGTAAAGGGCAGCGAATCAAACTCCTCTGCTAACTTATTGTCCATCAATTAGGAGAAACACCATAAGTCCCTAACGAGGCCCGGGGGGAAGTGATTTCTCATTGGGCTGATTCTCACCACCGCTTGAAAAAGACCTCTGGTGACGGAGACGTCGCTAAAGCAAAAATCTCGTTCCTCTCTTTCATTCCATTAGGGATGGGGGCCAACCATTCACCCCACACTCTTATTGGGGACGGCTACGATGTTAGGATACATATAAACACAACGAAATAGAAAGTAAACACGAGAAAGAGAAATCGTGACATAAAATTTTATTTCGATTCACCTTTAAATTATGGCTATATCTAGCAAAGGATGCATCACAATTCATTAGGAATGGGGCCAGCCCAATCACCCCACGCTTTATATGTTCCTTGAAATGAATCAAAGTTTATGCAACGAAAGAAGAGAATGAATCGTAGGGGAGAGCAAGGTCTCATATGAAAAGAGAATTGCCCAACCAGTTCCACTTGGTTGCGTGTCAGCAACAGTAAAACAGCGTTTAGACTTTGCAGCTAGGTACCCGGCTGCTGTAGCAATTGCCTTGAAGTCCCAGTGAAACTCTGGACAAGCTTACAAGTTATGATACATTCGAACTTGACCAGACTATCATTATTATTCAGCTACTTTATGTGCTCAAATTGAGCTGTCAATCTCACGAATGACATTGATTTTACGCTTCTGGTTTTGTTAGCAATGCACTGGACTTGAGGCCTCTTCCTTGAAAGCTAAGTCTTGAAGTATTTAGTTAAGCCAGACAGACGGTGGGAGCTGAGCTGCATGTCCAAGTAAGTTCAAATCTCATTTTCTTGGTCTTAAATAAGCATTTTGTGTATTCGCATACCACTTCTTTTTAGGACAGACTTCTATGAAGTTGAAACTTATCGACATTTATCAGAAAAGAATCCCTCTATTTGACATGGTTGATTGATCAACCAGATACTCTTCTTCTCTTATTTCCATTTTCATGGAAGTCTGCATTCTCAATTGAAAAGCTATGTGTTTTCAACAAGATACTAAATTATTTGGGGGCAGTACACCATATAGTTGGGTAGATCTCTTTGAAAGAGATGTGCCAGGGATGATATATCCGCCAATTGCGTGAATTGCAAAAATAGCACACAAATACAACTAGCGCACAAAAGCTCCAACCTGCTAAAGCTCCCACTCCCTGCACTGCCATCCTCTAAGCTGAAACCTTATCATCTATACAAAAAGAAGAGTACAGAGAACTGACTAGCAAGATCTTGACAATGTTATGCGATCAAAATTAAGAGCAAGCAACCACATGCTCATGAGGTTGCTGGTGATCATCCAAATGCGAATTTCCATCACCAATCATGGTTTCATGATCTGTAAAGTTAAACATCAGAGAGAGTTATCCTTCAGTAACTTTTTTCACTTCTGTTGATACTTACGTCAAAGCTCCAAATGGTTCCTGCACGGTTCTGTTGATCTTTGGTTTGTCGCAGATATATGCCATAGTTGTACTCAAACTCAATTGGGATGGGTTCCGACAATTATTGGATAGATCATAAAAGTGACACTGAGTGTAGCCTAGTAATACTTCATTGTTATAGAGATTCGAGATGTCTTGGACTATCTATCCAAAGAAAAGGGGATGGCTTGAAAGCAAGACCAAGTCCTTGCTCTAGTGTCGGATGTTCTCATGCCCACTGAAATAAAATCGGGCAAATCAAAATAAGGGTGGGAAGAAAGCAGCTGAATGCACCGCAACACCATTGCACCCAGAGACTCTCGAAGACAATTTAAATGGAAATTAGAAGGGAAAGTTCCTGGGATATGTACTGTAGAGATTTGAGATGGAACTTCATTCTCATGAATTGATATGACATTGCTTCTTTGGATGAGTAAACAACAGGCTCTATTGGAACAATTGAGTGAGGGAAACAAAACATTCTATAGTCGAATTAATTGTGCTGATTATGTAAACGATGGTCATCACGACACCACCTTCGTGCTTTGTACAAGAATTCTTCTGCTGCCGCTGCTGCTTCTTCTTCTTCTTCTTTTTCTCCTTCTCCTTCCTCTTCGCCTTTAGATCTTGAATCCAACGGTGCAGTGGAGTACGACTCTTCTTAGTAGACCATGACCACCTACGCCATACATTGGCGCGAGTACCAGTAAGAATGACCCTCCTCAAGTGCCTTGTTAGCTCCAACCATTTTGAGCTGCCCAAAAAACTTTTCTTCATTGAGTGAAGTGTTTTCTCTCAAGCTTAGAGCATCGAATCTACAAAGGGTTAATTTTATAGGGCCAGAAATCAACTGATCCCGTGACTTGCAATTTGAAATCCCTCAATAAAGTCAAGCAAGAACGCGTTAGGAAATAGTAAACGTTTGTTCACCTCTGATGTCCCAGTCGGAAGTGGACAGACGAAGCAGCTAGGAACCCACGCCCTGTGGATACACTAATAATGCTGTGGACAACGGGATGACTTTTTCTTTTGGCGATTTTCATCCTTCAACTTACATTTAAACCAATGCACCACACCAAACGCCCCTCAGAAAGCGATGTCATTGTTTTGAATCATGACAAAGACACTCTTTTTTGGAGCCATGCTCAAGGGTCGCGTTCCCCGAATAACTCTATTGCGGTGTAACGAGGGGAGATTATGACTTCCAAAGCATATTTCTATCACTCATGTAGACACAAATTTAGAGAGATTTTCAGGAATGCACTTGACTTGACTTGGAGCATTGCTCTTGATGACTATAGTTTTGATATCGGTTAAGCTAGTTTCTTTTTCTTTTTCTTTTCTTTGTTAGAATATAGGTGTTAAGCCGCTGAACCAGACAAATTTATGCATTATTTTTTTATCGTGAATGATAGTTTTTGATGGGAGATGCCCTGAATATCCCTTCAAGAGAATTTCTCTGTGATATGTTATCAAACACGACGCATTTCCACCGCATCAACTCATGAGCTCCTTTTACTTTTATTCCACGGTATCATCGCATTTGATTGACAATGACAACCTGTCTGATAACTTCATGTCTAAAGTTAAAATACACACAGAAACACCCCCAAGTAGTTTGCTCATGGATTAGCATTTCGGGCAGATCATGGTTAAACTATTGCGAGGGTTGAATTGAAAAGAGAGCATGCTAAAAACGATTCTGTACGTGAAAGAGCGCCAAAGAAGCTCGTCTTTCCATGCCAAGTTAGTCGACCCGGAAATTTTGCGATAAAAGTCTCTCCCCCTTCCATGGAAATCATGTAACCATCATGATCATCTTCATATTCATCGCTGGGGCAATCAGTATAATAGAAAGCTAAGTGCTCGATGTGATTCCAAACTTCTCGGCTTCCAATCTGCATTCTTCAGTACAGCCTTACAAGCCCGGAGAAGTGAAGCACGCTCTCTTTTTAAAACCAGGAAGACATGAATTTGGCTATGCCTATGACAAACATCCGCTCATAATGATTTTTGCCTTATTGACTTCATTCTTCAAGTGCCCTATTCTGCCCTTCACGTTTTCCTCCCCCTTCAAAGAGAATCTTTGTTTTGTTTGTTTTTTCTTTTTGCTTAGCTTTTGATGGGCGTTAGAATGAACCGAAATTTATGGAAAAGAATGAGTGGCAGCTGAGAGCATCTTAATCGTGTGTTCGTTCATAGGGCTGGTATAGCACCTGAGATTACTGAAGAACAAAACTAGAAACAAATAAGCAAGTGACGCAAGGCCAAATTATCAGCAATATTTCCTCGGTCTGTCCATGATGAATGTGTCCAAGGGGCACCAGTTGCTCTAATTATGAGTGTATCTGATAGACACATTTTGAAGAGGTATGAAGGGAGTTTTTTAAGGGAAGTTAAGGTAACTTCCTCAGTATGAAAATAAAATAAGAGATAAGTAAGTTCTGAAGAACATAACTCTCTCTCTCTCTCTCTCTCTCTCTCTCTCTCTCTCTCTCTCTCTCTCTCCTCTTCATCAAAGAACGATGCATAAGGATTCTGTATCTATTTCGAGAAGACAATCAGCATTATCGTTGTTAAACGAGAATACTTTCCTTGTGATTGTATTCGGACCAACGTGAAGTAGATTCATCTATCGTTCACTGATGATTCAACGTATTATCCTGGAAAATTTGTTTTGGAGCGCATCGAACATGTTAGTCGATTCTCCCGACACTCACTTCCGACATTGGTATCGGAGCAAGGTTATGATCTCTGCCTTGTTTTTCCATCGAATTTTTTCGCTTGTTATTTGATATGGGAACCGAGAAGATGAACTTCATATTGTCTGGATGTTCATTACTTAGAAATTGCAACATGAATCGTCGAAAACGAAATCGGACGCGACGAACGGGTTTGGAGGATGAACACTGTTCTATTTGGCCTTGTATCAAATATTTATTTTCAGTAAAAATGAGATATTATTATACAGAGTTGAAGAACTCATCGAGATGAGAAGAACGGCAGGTCAAATGCCGCCGAATACCACTGGACGCGCCGCCACGTGCGGCCAAAATCTGTGACGTCACTGGTGAAGCACCCCACGTGCGGCCACACACTGGGAATGCCAGCGTGTGAGCACCATGCGCGCCAATCGGTGCTTGGGAGCCGACATCATCGATGACATCAGCAAATGGTCGTAACCAACCCGATGACATCATCACTGGATCAGTGAACTGAGCCTCCAGTGACCCAACCCGGCCGAAAACCCGACCCAGTAACCGACTCAAACTGTTGACCGGTCAAAGGTCATTCAGTCGGAGTCAACTGGTTGGACCAGTCAACGATTAAACCGGTTGGACCGGTTGGATCGACTCAGAAGCTTGAATTGGGCAGGCGCATGCGCTACACGTGCTGCGTACGTAGGCGGTGCGTGTGGGTGCACGGGAGGTTCGTTTGGAGCGTGCTTGGTCTCGTTGTGTTCGTATCAATGTCCTCTACACTATAAAATAATTATTTTATTTGTTTGAAGCTTGTAATGGTATAAAAATGTGTACAGAATCCTAAATAGGCATATTTTGCAGGTATATTTGCATTGTTTATTCGTTCTAACCTGTATTTCACTATGGTTTTGGAAATACAATAGCTAGCCTACGTGAAAATAACCACATATATGTTGTGTAGAGCTTGGTTCGGTGATAGCATGTATATGGTTTGACGTGCTTGCAATTTCCTAATTCTGAACATACTAAAACAATGGCTAGACATCTTTATGTCTCGAATTACGCATATGATTGTATTTGATGTAATGAATTATTTGTAAGTTGGTAATAATTACGTGAGGTCACGTAATCATCTTTTCTAGTGGGAGTTCGTAGGTTGGTAGAATTCAAAGGAGTTATCACCTAGAACTTAAAATTTGCGCAAATTAAATAAGTTAATGATAGTAGAACAATTGTAAGTTGAAGCTGATTGGGAACATAGTGAACTTTCGTTTTAATATCTTTAGTTGAATTATCATTAATTTAATTTATCTTTACTGCAAATTAAAATGTGTGTTTATGTGGAATATGTGCTAGTATTGATTTTGTGTCTATTATGTCAATGTGTAGTAGAAATTGATTATGGCTTCGACATCCAAGACCATTGTGGCTGACCTCAACAAGGGTGAGAAGCTGAACGGTAACAATTATGATATTTAACACCGAAAAGTTCAGTATATCCTTGGGGAGCAAAAGGTTTTGGAAACTCTCAACTACACTGTGGATGAGCCTAAGCATGGAACTTCTGCTCAACACAGAAGAGATCAAGAAACTTATCAAGTTTGGAAAAAGAAAAATAGCATTGCTCACATCACGTTGCTGAGTTGTATGTAAAAAGATTCCATATGTGAATTTGAAAGTTATGACAAAGCTCAAGTAATGTGGGTTGCCTTAAAAGATAAGTTTGGGAGTATGTCTGCCACTAAGTTGAGAAGGCTCACTATCAAATTTGACACGTACCGAAAGCGCTCAAATCTAATGATGAGGCAGCATCTTCGAGAGATATCAAACATGATACGTGAGTTGAAGTCAGCAAGTCATACCCTAACTGATGAACAGCAAGTTCAGGCTGTTATAATATCTCTTCCTGATAGCTGGGAACATATGAAAATCAATATGACGCACAATGAGAATGTCGTCACTTTTGATGGTATTGCACGTCATTTGGAATTAGAAGATGAGCGCTTAAAGGCTGTAAAATCCTCTACCCATGCTTATGTTGCTGAATCAGGTTCAAACAAAGCTTCGAGTTTTAAGCACAAGAGGAACCATAAATTCAACAACAAAGAGAAAGTGACTAATTAAGCACCCAAGAGAGCCAACACCTTCTAACGTAAGAAGCGTGGTGCGAAGAAGGATAAGGCCAAGATAAAGTGCTACAATTGTAATAAATTAGGCCACTTCGCTTGTGAATGCACTGAGCCGAAAAATGTACCACATTACTCTATTACTTTGAGTAATGCTTTAGTTTCTAGCACTGTAATGCTTGCTGAATCTCATCCAATATGGACTGTAGATTCAGGAGCAACAGACCACGTAGTTAGAGATCGAGGAGCATTTGTGGAGTATCGTCGAATACAGCCTCGAAAAAGATGGATATATGTTGGAAATAACTCAAGAGTTGAAGTAAAGGGTATCGGTACATGTAAATTAATCTTTCGTGGTGGTCGAAACCTATTCCTACATAATATCCTCTATGCTCCAGATATTCAGCGAAACTTGATCTCTATAGTTGTTCTTCTTGGCTTAAGTTATGTATTTAATTTTCATGGTGATTGTGTTGACATTTTGTTTGGAACAGTTTATTATGGTTCTGGTCATATATTGAATGGTTTTATAGTGTTAGACATTGACTATGATGTGTACAAAGTTAATGTTGATGGTTGTTTTTCTTTAATTGCATCTTCTAGTAATGTGAAAATTGATGTAAGTACTTGGCATACTAGACTGGGTCACATTGGGTTACAAAGAATGAAACAATTAGCAAGAGAAGACCTTTTGGGGTCACTCGCTAATGTTGAACTACCCGTATGTGAACATTGTCTAGCGGGAAAAATAACTAGAAAACCATTTGGTAAAGGAACCAAAGCTAAACTTCTGTTGCAACTCATACATTCTAACATTTGTGGTCCATTAAATGTGAGGGCAATGCATAGAGCCTCATATTTCATCACTTTTATATATGACTTCAAATGTTTCGATTATGTTTTTCTAATCTCCCATAATTCCGAAGCATTGGATAGTTTTAGACGATTTATAACTTTGGTAGAGAATCAGTTGAATAAAATAATAAAGGCATTGAGAACTGATCACGGACGTGAGTATCTATCTAAGTAATTCAAGGCTTTTTGTAATGAAAAGGGAATTGTAAGACAATTGACTACTCCCGGTACTCCGCAACAAAATGAGATTGCAGAAAGAAGGAATAAAACCCTATTGAAAATGGTTAGGTCCATGATGGCACAAGCAAATCTACCTATCTCATATTGGAGAGATGTGCTATTGACTACTGCCTATATACTTAATTGCGTGCTCTCTAAGTCAATTGCTGCCACCTTTATTAATTATGAACCGGTAGGAAACCAGACTTAAGTAATCTACGACCTTGGGAATGTGCAGCATATGTTCATGATTCTTCTTATAAATATGGAAAATTAAGCCCTAAAAGGAAGAAGTGTATCTTTATTAGATACTCCGAGCACTCCAAAGGGTACGTGTTCATAGGTGAACAAGCTGATGAAAGTGTGACTAAAATGGAGTCAAGAGATGTCACGTTCTTGGAGAACGATTTTCCTAGTAGAGGTGAGATCGATAAAAACTTCCAATTATATGAGATGGAAGATTCAGATAACACACCCACTAATATTGTTGAGGGAAATACAGATTTACCTCAATATACAAGACATAGTAGGAGTGTAGCATTGCCTGATGAACTGAATTCTCAAGATTTCCAGTTGAGTAAAAGTAATCATAAAAATATTCACTGTCGTTGATTTGAGATTGAAAGGGAAACATTTATGATTACTCCACAAGACGATGCGGAGCCTAAAACAGTTCAAGAGACTCTCTCATCTCTTAATAATGAAGAATGGAGAAAGTTTTAGAAGAAGAAATAGACTTTATAAGGACAAATCATATCTGGGACTTGGTTGATCTGCCACCCAATCGCAAGGCTATTGGAAACAAATGGATTTTCAAGATTAAGCGAAAGGCGGATGGATCCATTGAAAAGTATAAGGTTCACCTTATGGCGAAAGGCTATAACGACAATGGCGAAAGGCTCAACAAGAGGATGTAGACTATGAGGAAACTTTTTCACTGGTTGTAAGGTTTGCCTCCATACGCTTTATTCTAGCCATTGTTGCACATTTGGATCTAGAATTACATCAAATGGATATAAAGACAACATTTCTCAATGGAGAACTAGATAAAGAAATCTACATAAAGCAACCGATAGGTTTCATTGCTGAAGGTTATGAGCGTAAAGTTTGCAAACCTTCATCGCTCAATATATGGCCTTAAGTAATCATATAGACAGTGGTATTTTCGTTTTCATCGAGCCATAACTTCTTTTGGGTTCACGATGATCGAAGAGGATCACTGTGTGTATATTAAACGGTCCGAGGATAAATTTATGATTTTATCTCTTTATATGGACGATATTCTATTGGCTGGGAATGACAAAATTTGGTTATAACCACAAAAGAATGGTTGTCCTCTAATTTTGAAATGAAGGACATGTGAGAAGCTATATATATTAGGAGTTAAGATTGAAAGAAATTAGTTAAAGAAACTCTTTGCTATGTCACAAGAGTTTTATATAATGAAGATTATTGAATGCTTCAATATGCAGCACTATAATCCCATTGATACCTCTTTCATGCAAGGCGAAGGATTGAATACTAAAATGTGTCATAAGACTCCATAAGAAAAGAAAGAAATGGTAATTGTTCCTTACGCTAGTGCTGTCAGAAGTTTGATGTATGCTATGATGTGTACTCGACCCGACATATGTCATACTATAGGGTTAGTGAGCCGATATCAATCAAATCTTGGTCAAGCACACTGGAAAGCAGTTAAGAGGATCCTGAGATACTTGAAAGGCACTATGGACTATCAACTTTACTATCAAGAGTGTGATTTACGCTTATTAGAATACTCTGATGCTAATTGGGGAGGAGACCTAGATAAGCATAAATAGACGTCTGGATACGTGTTCTTACTTAATGATTGGGTAGAATTTATTGCATGTTCTACTACAATGCGAGAAGTAGTATGGCTAAAACGTTTCTTGGAAAATTTAGTCATTGTCACTAATGTCCCAAGACTAGTGACAGTATATTGCGATAGTCAAATAACCATTGCCTATGTGAAAGATCCCAAGTACCATGGTAGGACGTAGCACATTAACATAAAAAATAACTTCATCAGAGATATAAAGGCGCAGAAGGAAGTAGTCCCGCAGTATATTTCAATCAATGGGATGGTTGCTGATCCATTCACGAAGGCTGTTCCTAAAGATGTGTTCTAGAATGTCTCTAAGGTTACGTAGAATGTAATATGTAATATTGTTGAAGATCACTGGATTATGTGTGTATATGTATTGCACTTGTTTGTTAATGAATTGATATTTTATCAATTAGTACATTGTTATGAGACTAGCACAAATACACATATATTGCTGAAAGGTATGTCACCAGGTAATAATTGGCTCACTCACACAAGCAATCACCTCAAATGCTATAGTAAGCGGGTTGAGATGAGACGATATGTACTATAACTGCTGGAAGAGTAATTTAGTACATAAAACGATTTAATGTCGCCTTGATTGGAATCAAGATGAGATCTGTTATTCGTATGTGATAAAATCGAACATGATAGTCCCACAATCATATATGCCTGAAGGTAGCCGAATGCGAGTACTAAATTGGGTACTGTGGAAAGCGAGTTGATATAGCACTCAGGCTAAACATGAGAACGTGAAAAACACATGACCATATTTAGGCTAAGATTCGTATAATGTATATGATTAATAAATAACATATGCTCTTATAGAAAGAGAAATCCACTATAGCATATAATTCATACTATATGTGGTTTATTCGACCACTAAAGGAGATGAGTACAATTATTTATATTTATTCATCGTGTCAGTTCTTGAGGTAATTTATAATTTATCTTACTTTGTACCATATGTTACTTCTGACTATATTCTCAAAGTAGAAGATCAATGTTGCTACTTTAGCATGTTACTGGCGATCATGAATAGATATGACTTTATGGGACGTACCTAGAAAAGCAATTGTTCCGAAATGGAGAAAGACATAAGTGCGAAAGAAGACTATTGTTATTTTACATGTATCACATGTATTTACCGGTCGACCAATTATTTCTCCTTCAATGGCTTTATAAATAATTGTAAATACATGATGTTCTTGAGAAAAGTCAAGTATAGCCTTTAAGGGATAGGTATGCTTGGACTAATGTAACAAAATATGTCTCGGGCAATGAGAGACATCAATTGTTTATTTCTTTTTGGGGTTGCAGCGATTATGTTGTTCCTAACAAGTGCATAATTAAAGCTCCAAAGTGCAGGTGTACTCACTGGTCGCATGGCTTTCTTGCCAATATGAATTGTTTATAAGGTAGATGAATGTTGAATGCCTTATGTTCTTTATAGAGCATTATCAAGCCTATCATGTGCGAGTAGAAGATGTTATATTTCGTCAGTCCGCCCATGATAAGTGTGTCCAAGGGGCATCATTTGCTCTAATTATAAGTATGTCTGATAGACACCTTTTGAAGAGGTGTGAGGGGAATTTTTTAAGGGAAGTTAAGGTAATTTCCGTAGTATGAATAAAATAAGCAATAAGTAAGTTCTGAAGAATATAACTCTCTCTCTCTCTCTCTCTCTCTCTCTCTCTCTCTCTCTCTCTCTCTCTCTCTCAAAGAACGACCCATAAGGATTTCATATCTATTTCGAAAAGACAATCGGTATTAATGTTGTGGAACGAGAATACTTTACTTATGATTATATTTGGACCAACGTGGAGTAGATTCGTCCATCGTTCACTGATGATTCAATGTACGATCCTGGAAAATTTGTTTTGGAGTACATCGAACAGGTTAGTTAATTCTCCCGACACTCGCTTCCAACACTTCAAGTGCCCTATTCTGCCCTTTACGTTTTTCCTCCCCCTTCAAAGAGAATCTTTTGTTTTGTTTTTTTTTTCTTTTTGCTTAGCTTTTGATGGGCCTAAGAATGAACCGAAATTTATGGAAAAGAATGAGTGGCAGCTGAGAGCATCTTAATCGTGTGTTCTTTCATAGGGCTGGTATAGCACCTGAGATTACTGAAGAACAAAACTGGAAACAAATAAGCAAGTGACGCAAGACCGAATTATCAGCAATATTGAGTTTTTTTCATCTCTAGTTATCTTGCTTCCTTGTTATGATTCTTTCGAAAGAAAGAAGTTTTGGAAATGGAAGTGGAGTTGGCAAAAGTTGGAAAAGTAATTAAACATGTGTCAAAGTTTCGTGTTTAGATCAATCTTTAGGAGTCTCTTGATTACTGATAGAGCCATGGCCCTTGGGCAAATAAGTCAGTTGGGCTTTGGATGCAGACTTCAATAGATTCGATTCAACCTCATTAACAATTTGACATTGTTGGTAAGCACAGCGCCATGTCCTTCGCATGGAATGACGATTTTCTTAATTCTTGAAGAAAATGAAAGCACATCCGAAGCTGTAAAAGTCTAAGAGATATACCTTTAATGTGACACTAATGCCTTCTTCGACACGAATATGCCTCCTTATCTTCATGAACTGACACTCATCAAAACACTTATAGTAGCTTCACTGTGGGCTCTCTATCAGGATGCTTCAAACTCGGAACTCGAAGGAAAAAATTTAAGTTAGTCTCGATGCTGATTGTCAAAAACATTCAGACTCGAGCATGCAGAAACCATAAAATTAAAAAGGAGAACAATTAATCCTGTATTGTCAACTTCACAGAAACTATTCCCTCATGAGTAGCGTAGCTCCAAAGAATCCTGCCTTTCCATCTGAAGTCGATGCCGGAAATTCGCAATAAAATTCTCTGCCCTCCCATCAATATCGTCCTCTTCGCAATCATATTCATATGGATTGTTGTGACCAATAACATCGCAATGGAAAGTTACCATCTTTGCACGTTTAAGTGCTCCACCTGATTCTGAATTACACTGATTCCAATCTGCCTCTTCAATGCGATGTCGCCTGCCCAGTGAAGTACGACTCCCCCGCCACCAATGCCTTTTATGAGCACCGCTAACAACAGAATTGGCTATTCTTCGCCATCTGCGAATAAGCATGCCGTTTATCTTCTTTACCGCACTCTTCAAGTTCCTTCGTAGCACCCACCACTTGGATGATGATGTGCCCATTATATGTTTCTTCCTCCTTCAACTAAAGCTTTTGCTTTTAATAGGCCCGTGAAATGAATCAAAGTTTATGCAGCGAAAAAAGAGAATGAATGGTAGGGGAGAGCAGGTGTCGTTGGTGTTTTTATGGGGCTTAGAGATCACGTCACATGAAAAGAGAATTGCACAACAAGTTCACTCGGTTGCGTATCGGCAACAGTAACAGCGTTTGGACTTAACATTTAGGAAGCGATACCCGATTGAAATGGCAATTGCCTTGAAGTCTCAGTGAAACTCTGGAGAAACCACGAATGCTACAAGTTCAGGCCCATTAGTTAATTTATTAAAACGAACTGTCAAAGAACTTTACATTTTATATATACCCATGACATGATGCTTTATGTGCTCAGCTGTTTTATGTGCTCAAATGGAGCTGTCAATCTCACGAATGACATTGACGTCACGCTTCTGGTTTTGCTAGAAATGCGCTTGACTTGAGGCCTTTTCCTTGGGAGCTAAGTCTTGATGTATTGGTTAAGCCAGGACGGTGTGAACTTAGCTGCATGTCCAAGTAAGTTCGATTCTTATTTACTTGACCTTAAATGGCTGGTGAATCTGATCATTGTATATTCGCATACCACTTCTTTTTAGGACATACTTATATAAAGTTGGAACTTATTGAGGTTTATCAGAAAAGAATCCCTCTATTTTTTACCTGGTTGATAGATAAACCAAATGCTCTTATTTTCTTATTTCCATTTTTATTAAAAGTCTGCATTCTCAATTGAAAAGCTATGTGTTTTCAACAAGATACTAAATTATATCGGGCAGTACAATATTTGGGTAGATCTCTTTGGGGTAGATGTGCCAGAGATGATATATCCACCAATTGCATTAATTGCAAAAATAGCAAACAAATACAACCAGTTCACAAAGGTACCGCATGATAACTATTCTAGTTCTGTCCAGAACTGGTTTTTTATTTCCGGAATCAGTTTTGAACCAAAAACCCATTTGGTAACGCAATTTCATTTTTCTATTTATGGGACAAGTTTTTATTCCAGAACCGGTTTTGAACTAGAAATCAGAACAAAAAAAAAGTTGATTTTTCATTTCTTGAACAAAAATGAGAATAATTTCTCATAGAGCTCTTTCTTCAAACCATAAGTTCATCTGGAAGTCACGATCTTTGAGGTGGGAAAAAAAAGTAAAAAATCAAAAATTTCAAAACTTCACATAATGGTTTAGAATATGTGGCTACCCACTTTGAGCGAAATTTTAATTTTTTTACGTGCTGAAAAAAAAAATAAAATAAAAATTTCACAAAATGACTTAGAATACTTATGGCCACCAACTTTGAGCGAAATTTAATTTTTTAGATGTCAAAAAAATAAAAAATAATAATAAAATCTAAAATTTAAAAATTTCATAGAATGTCTTAGAAAACCTGTGGCCATCCAATTTGAGCGAAATTTAATTTTTTTAGGTGCAAAAAAAAATTAAAAAAAGTAAAAAATAAAAAATTTCAAAACTTCACATGATGGCTTAGAATACATGTGACGATCCACTTTGAGCAAAATTTAATTTTTTTAGAAGCCAAAAAAAATAAAAATAAGCAAAAAAATAAAAATTTCACAACTTCACAGAATGGCCTAAAATACCTATGGCTATCTACTTTGAGTGAAATTTTAATTTTTTTAGGTACCTAAAAAAATAAAAAATAAAAAGTAAAAAAGCAAAAATTTTAAAAATTTATAGAATGGCTTAGAATACCAGTGGCCATCCACTTTAAGCGAAATTTAAATTTTTTTAGGTATCGAAAAAAATAAAAAAAATAAAAAATTTTAAAACTTCACAAAATGGCTTAGAATACCTGTGGCCACCCACTTTGAGCGAAGTTTAATTTTTTTTAGATGTCAAAAAAAATAAAACTAAGCAAAAAAGCAAAAATTTCAAAACTTCACAGAATGGCTTAAAATATATGTGGCCACCACTTTGAGCGAAATTTTATTTTTTTAGGCGCCTAAAAAATAAAAAAAGCAAAAATTTCATAACTTTACAGAATGGCTTAGAATACTCGTGGCCATCAACTTTGGATGAAATTTCATTTTTTTAGGTGCCGAAAAAAAGAAAAAAAACAAAAAATCAAAAATTTCAAAACTTCACAAAATGATTTAGAATACATGTGGCCATCTACTTTGAGTGAAATTTAATTTTCTTTAAGTGCCGAAAAAAATTAAAAAATAAAAAAAAATAAAAAATGCCATTTGGGCACCTATTCGGCACCTAAAGAAAATTAAATTTCACTCAAAGTGGGTGGCTAGAGGCATTCTAAGTTATTTGTGAAGTTTTAAAATTTTTGATTTTTTTATATTTTTATTTTTTTGGCAACTAAAAAAATTTAAATTTCACTCAAAGTGGGTGGCCACAGATATTCTAAGTCATTCTGTGAATTTTTGAATTTTTTTATTTTTTTTACCTCAAAAAATTAAAATTTCACTCAAAGTGGGTGGCAACAGGTATTCTAGGCTATTCTGTGAAGTTTTGAAATTTTTTATTTTTTAATTTTTTTTGGGCACCTAAAAAAATTTAAATTTCACTAAAAATGAATGGCTACAGGTATTTTAAGCCATTCTATGAAATTTTGAAAATTTTAATTTTTTGAATTTTTTTAAAAAAATTCATCAAATTTCCTATTTTTTTGAAATATGAATTTTTTTAGTTTTTGAAAATTGTGATGAATTTTTCTAGAATTTTTCATTTTTTTGGGATTTTCTTAATTTTTTTGAGATTTTTATGAATTTTTCGGATTTTTTAATTATTTTTATACCATTTCTAAAAAAATGAATTTTTGTTCCTGGAAATAGAATTTTTTGTTGTTTATCAAACGGATTTTTGTTTCAGGAAATAAAAATTTTGTGCTGTTATCAAACGGGTTTCTATTCTAGAAATAGAAATTTTTTGTCATTATCAAACAGGTTTTTTTTCTCAGAAACTCATCCAGAAATCAGAAATAGAACAAATCTATTTCTAATTTTTTCTATTTCTGATTCAGGAACTCATTCCGAAACAGAATAGTTATCATTCGCTACCAAAGACTCCGACGTGCTAAGGCCCCCACTCCCCGTACTGCCGTCCTCTTAAGTTGAAACCTTATCATCTATACAGAAAGAAGAAATAGGGAACTGACTAGCAAGATCTTGACAGCGTTATCCGATCAAAATTAAGAGTGAGCAACCACATGCTCATGAGGTCGCTGGTGATCATCCATATGCAAATGTCCATCACCAATCCTGGCCGATTATTTTTATGATCTGCAAAGTGAAACATCGGAGAGAGTTATCCTTTGGTAATCTTTTACTATGTTTATTGCTTTTCACTTCTGTTGATATTGTTAAGTTGAAGCTCCAAATGATTCCTGCATGGTTCTGTTGATCCTTGGTCTGTCATGGATATGTGCCATAATTGTACGCGAACTCAATCGGGATGGATTTGAACAATTCTTTGATAGATCATAAGAATGACACTGAGCGTAGACCTGTAATAGCTCATCGTTATCAAGACTTGAGAACTCTTTAACTATCTATCTAAAAGAAACGAGAATGGCTTGGAACCAAGATGAAGTCCTCGCTCTACAGATATTGCAGAAAGTCTCGCGTAGGGCATCCTCGTGTCTACTGAAATCAAATCACGCATTTCAAGAAAAGGGTGGGAAGAAGCAGCTGAATGCACCGCAACACCATTGCATCCACAGGTTCTCAAAGACAAGTTAAATTAAAATTAGAAGGGCAAATGCCTATGATGTGTAAGTGTGGAGATTTGGGATGGAACTTCACTCGCATCTCATGATATGACATTGCTTCTTTGGATGAGGTGGAGATAAACAAGGTAGTTGTTCCTTACCTAAAAAAAACGAGGTAGTTGTTCACGCGAACAATTTCAAAGTGAAGAACAAGCTCTGTTACAACACTGAGATGAGGAAAACACAGCATTCCACAATCACTTCAATTGTGCCAATTATGCGAATGATGGCCATCATGTCATCACCTTCGAGCTTTGGAAATGAATTCTTCTTCTTCTGCTGCTGCTTATTTTTCTTCTCCTCCTTTTTCTTCGCTTCTAGATCTTGAATCCAGCAGTGCAGTGGAGATTGACTGTTCTTATTAGCTTTTGATGGGCCTTGGGATGAACCGAAGTTTATGGAAAAGAATGAGTGGCCGCCAAGAGCATCTTAATCGTGTATTTATTCACAGGGCTGGTACAGCACCTGAGGTAACTGAAAAAGGGAAACTAAAAAGCAACTGAACAAGTGATGCAAGGCCGAATTGTCGGCAACAGTGAGTTTTTTCTTCATCTGTAGTTATCTTCCTTCCTTGTTATGATTCCTTTGAAAGAAAGAAGTTTTGGAAATGGTGGCGACAATGAAAAGCATACGTGTCCTAGTTTCATCTTTAGATCAATCTTGTGGAGTCCTGTCTTTCCAATTTAACAGAAACTATTCCGTCATGAGTAGCTTAGCTCCAAAGAAACCTGCCTTTCCATCTGAAGTCGACGATGGAAATTTGCGATAAAATTCTCCGCCCTCACATTGATATCATCCTCTTTGCAATCGTGTTCATATGCATCATTGTGACCGATACCATCATTACGGAAAGATGCCATTAGTGTACGTTCTAGTGCTCCATCTGATTTTGAACTACTCTCATTCCCATCTGCCTCTTCAATGGGGTGTCGCAAGCCCAGTGAAGTATGACTACGCTGCCACCAATGCCTTTTATTAGCACCGCTAACAACTGAATTGGTTATTCTTCGCCATCTGCAAATTAGCATGTCCTCTATCTTCTTCACTGCACTCTTCAAGTTCCTTCGGAGCACCCACCACTTAAATGATGATGTGCCCATTATAAGTTCCTTCCTCCTTCAAGTAAAGCTTTTGCTTTTACTAGGCCTTTGAAATGAATCGAAGTTTATGCAGCGAAAGAAGAGAATGAGTCGTAGGGGAGAGCACGTGTCATATGGGTATTTATAGGGCTCAGAGATCAACTGATACGAGATGAGAATTGCCCAACAAGACACTGGCTTCTCTACTCGGTTGCGTGTCAGCAATAGTAACAGCGTTCAGACTTGAAAGCTAGGAAGCAATTGCCATGTCTCAGTGAAACAACGCTGGACAATACTGCGAGTACAGGCAGGCCCATTGGTTTAACTTTTTATAAAAAATTGTCAAAAATACCAGAACATTTCATATGCCCACAACCTGATGCATTCGAACTTGACCAGATTATCATCCTCATTCAACTACTCTATGTGCTCCAATTGCGCTGTCAACTTCACGAATGACATTGCTATCACGCTTCTAGTTTTTGTCATGAACGCACATGATTTGAGGCCTTTTCCTTGGAACCTAAGTGTTGATACATTGGTTATGCTAGACATACGGTATGAGCTGAGCTGCATGTCCAAGTAAATTTGAATCTCATTTACTTGACCTTAAATGGCCGGTGAATCTCATCATTGTATATTCGCATACCACTCCATGTTAGGACAGACTAATATGAAGCTGAAACTTAGTGACGTTTATCAGAAAAGGACCCTTCTATTTGACCTGGCTGATAGATTCTCAACAAGATACTAAATTCTTTGGGGGAGTACAACCAACTTTTCGGCACGTCTCTTTTGGAGTAGATACCGAACCAAACTGCTCACGAGGTTGCTGGTGATCATCCACATGCGAATGTCCATCACCAATAAAATCTGCCTCCTGAGTTCCCTACAAAGCTCAACACCATACTCTGCTCGATCCCACCACCAGAGCCCGACCGATCAGCCGCATGATCCCTCTTTCCCGAAACAGGAAGGACGAACCTCTCATTCCTACAGAGGATGCTGCGTATGAGTTTTTGGCCCATGAGAACTTTGACAACTGGAATTGCAATGACCACGCATTGCTCGACGACTTACCACGTGGGCTTATTTATGTCCAATCAATAAAATTTCAAATGGTGGGTCAGTCTGATTAAGGTCGCGACTTTGACTACTGCTCTGCCGCTGTTGGCACGCCCTCCATCCCTGAAAAAAACCAAGGGCCCTTTCACAAGAAATGGAGGGGTCCTCCTCCCACTTTCAATTATTAAAGTGGAAACTAGTTGCGTCTCCAATTGGATGTACCTTCCAACTCAACCCCTTCCCCACACTGCTCACTGCTCAGATCTGATCGGATCTTGCTCTCGGCCTCGTTTATGCTTTTCTGGGTTTGGCGTGAGGTTTGCCCGGTGTCTTCCACGCGAGTCTTTGTTGTCTCGGATTGTCGCAGGTATCCGGGGACGTCGCTTTACTTTGCGGCGCCTTAAATTCCTCGAATCACACAACCTACTCTGCTTCTTTTCTCCAGCAAATCATTCGTTCTCTCTTCCCCAAAATTCCGGCTTCTAGGTCCCATAGGCATACGAGTATACCCCCACAACCCAAACCCCATCAAACAATTCCCACTCCTTTTGACTACCCGATCATCCCGAGCTATAAAAACCATCACCTACTCGGCTCATCATTCTCATCCACTCTCTCTGTTTTCCATTTCAAGAATGCCAATTCTGAGACCCCATGAACCAGCTGCGAATTCCCCACCTCCCAAGCCTCTCATCCCGGGGCTACCCGACGACATAGCAGAGCTGTGCCTCCTTCACCTGCCCTACCCATACCAAGCTCTGGCTCGCTCCGTGTCTTCTTCCTGGAACAGAGTCCTCCAAGACCCCACCTTCCTCCTCTCCAAGACATCCCTCTCCCTCTCCCTCCCTTACCTCTTCGTCTTCGCCTTCCACAAGTCCACATCCAGGATCCAGTGGCAAGCCCTCGACCCCCGTTCCGGGCGCTGGTTCGTCCTCCCCCCCATGCCCTGCCCCAAGTCCGCCTGTCCACCCGCCTTCGCCTGCGCTTCCATGCCCCGCCAGGGCAAGCTGTTCGTCCTCGGCGGCATGCGCACCGACACCGAGTCCCCCATGCGGACCGCCGTCGTCTACCACGCCTCCACCAACCAGTGGTCCCCCCTGTCCCCGATGCGGACCCCGCGGGCTTTCTTCGCAGCCGGGGTTGTCGGTGAAGGCGGCGGCAGTATCGTGGTCGCCGGCGGGAGTGGCCCCGACCTGTCCAGCTCGACGGCGGCCGTGGAGCGCTACGACCCCAGGGAGGACGCGTGGCGGGAGGCGGCGGGGATGGGAGGGAATGGGATGGTGAGGTACGACTCGGCGGTGGTGGGGGGGAGGATGTACGTGACGGAGGGATGGACGTGGCCGTTCATGTTCACGCCGAGAGGGGCGAGGTACGACGCGGAGGGGGACACGTGGCGGGAGATGGGACGGGGGATGAGGGAAGGGTGGACGGGGCTGAGCGTGGTGGTCGGAGAGAGGCTGTTCGTCATGTCGGAGCACGGGGACCATCAGTTGAAGGTGTACGACCCGGAAGAGGACACGTGGAGTTACGTGGGAGGGGATAGGTTCCCCTGCGAGGAGGTGCACAAACCTTTCGCAGCGAGCGCGGCGGAGGAGGGGGCGGTGATCTACGTGGTGGGGAGCGGGCTCCGGGTCGGGGTCGGGACGGTCCGGGTCGGCAAGGACGGTGCGTTTTGGGTGGAGTGGCGAGTGCTGGCTGCTCCTAAGGCTTTTCAGGATCTGTCTCCTTGTAATTGTCAGGTGCTTTATGCCTGAACCCAAGATTTTGAAGTAATAAAACTGGTTTAAACTTATACATGTTAGGTGGGTGCCTCTGTTTTGTTTCTCCTGTTCTTACTTTATATAAGAAGAGTGATCCACAAGTGAAGCAATACACATGGTTCTTCCATCTGTTACAGCACCAGCCCCGTAGCCACACGCGCATACAAAAGAGAAAGTAACTCAATAGGCACATGTGTTCTCTGCTGATTACTCTAATGTATAGAGCAGCGATAGTAGATAAATAAATTCATGTACAGATCTGACATGAAATCCTTCAAATACAAGGAAGAGCTACAATAGTAAATCCTGGTGCATTATTCGTAATCATGAAATCAACATTCAGCTGTTGCGCTTTCTTCCTGTCCATATGGTTTATCAGAAAATTTGGCTATCAGCATCCATAAAGGCAAAACATAACTAGAAATGCAAGCACGGGGAATGATGTGCTTGGTGTTGGTACGTCACGTGATGATTATGGGAGGGTGGCGTCGAGAAAGCTAGAGCACACCAATGTGTACCATCTATAAGGCGGAGACAATGGAGGTCGTGCTTTCCGCTCGGTTGGTCCAGAACCAAGAAGATGAGGAGGCACACCTGCAGCAGGTGCTCCACACCTCTCGGCATTAAACAAAGGAAAACTATAGATCTCCAAGGCTGAAGTAGCCGGCTTGTAGCAACACAGATAGGCAGGGCGACAGAGTGAACGAATATGACAATTCTTCTAGTAATAAATTGCACGACACAAAGGAGGGGATATAAACATCTCACCATGATGCAGACAAGGTGTACAAGTTACAAATCTTTCGCACGCAGTTGTCAGATCAATGTCTACATATCCAGCTAAAGTTCAAACACTGATCTTAATAGGGACAAGTAACAAGATTCGCAGCTGTCTTTTAATGCAATGCCTTTGATTCCCCCAAAAATTTGCTTAAGGGAAACAAGAAAGAATCTGTCAGGCTTGAGAAAATGTCACTCCCGCTCACTTGCAAAGCTTCAACTTCTTAAAGTATGAAGATATAACGGATTTGGGATAAGGCTTTGTGGCAAGGCAGGTAGGAATGTTCTCAGGTTGTTCTATCCAAAGCTTATGCGCAATGTCACCAACTTTGAGCTTCTCTGCCAAATTCAAGATCTGGGGTTCTCCCTTTACCTCAAGAGTTACCTAACAAGTAAAAGCAATTACACAACTTAGGGGAAAAAATGAAGGAGCGCAAAGGAGTTTTTGCTTGAATGCCATTCCTTGTATTGCGGAAACCTATAAGACAACTTCGCAAGCAGCTGAAGTGAAAACGGGTATAGCGGAGAAGCTTTTCATCAAACAGTTGGTGCTTCTCCCTGTCATCAGTAACAGCTAACTTGACAGACAACAACAGATCGAGCTTCAAAAAAACGACGAGCAAAGCAGAACGCGTAATTCCTCGAACAGGACAGCTCCTATTAACCCAATAGGCATCATCACAGCTCAGAAGATCAGTATCACATTGGTCCGTGTAATCACGATGGTAAACGAATTCTTGCTGCTTAAAATCAGGCATCAGGACTAAGCAAAACAAGAAAGTTGGGATCAATCTATTAGTACCCCTTTGAGTCCTGAAACCTTGTTAGCTTGTTAGCTTTCCTTTCATTCTCGAAACCCATGATCCCCATCAATCGGCAATTACATTTTTTGTGCAGACACAGAGTAAATCATGCGGAAAATACTAGAGGCGAAAGGAGAAGAGAGATTGGAAACCTTGTGCATGGAGTCAAGATTATCGGGGCTGCAGTACTGGAGGGTGAGGGGGTCGTCCCGGTGAGACCAGATGGCGGCGACGGAGGCATGACAGCCCTGGGTCACCACGCTCCCCAGCGGCCACGCGTCGATGAGGTCCCGCCTGAGCACCACGTACTGCACAATCACGTCCTCGGCGGCGGCGGAATCCGACGAAGCCTGACTCATGGAGCTCCAACCGAGTGGACTCCGGGCAGCGATGGCGAATCCGACACGGCGAGGCGTAGGGAAGAAGCTGAAACGACAGGGGGAAAGAAGAGCAACGGGCGATGCCATCTTCGGCTCGACCCCCTGTGGAAATGAATTCGGCCTTCCATTTTTGGGCCATGATGCAGCTTGAACTGAAGCTGCTTTAGATGGGCCTTGGACTTGAGAGCGAAGTTAAAGAGTTGCATGGACTTGGGATTGGGTGCAACTGTAGCTAAAGCACCTCATCATGATCCTCCTCCATCTTCTTGTCAGAGGCAGAGAGTCTTCCAGAAAGAAGCCAAGCAAACCCAATGACCCATACCCTCTCCCATTCAACTTCTCCGAGCAAAAGGCAAGGAACACCATTCCTCTCCACCCTCTGAGATCATCCCACCAACACCACCACCACCACCATTTCCTGTAACAGCGAAATGATCACTACCCAGTAACCATACGTACCTTCTGTTTGTGTAACCTACTACTTTCTTTCATGTTCACCTGTAATGAGGACAGAGAGAGTGGATCATGGGCTAAGAACCTTGCCTGTCATCTCTGGGAGAACCCTTTCGGATTAGGATTTTACGAGCTTTAAACTTACGAAATTGGTATTTTTCTGACTTTAGCTTGAAAGCATATTTTGATTATTTACTCTTTAGCGCGTCAGATATATATAGGACACCACAACTGGGTTACACGAAGTAGACAGTACGCTTTTTCTTTTTTTTTTGTCTTGAAACTAATAGCGATTACTATGAGATTAAACAATCATTCTGATCGAAATTCATGAAGAAGCTATATTGGCAACTAGACCGGTTGATTGCCCCACTGCCAATGGATGTGTTGGTGATGTTTTAGACAGAAAAGGTCGGCCCAAATCGGGCCATCACCAGCTCGTTTAGACTAGAAACCATTAGCTCCCCACACAATGCCGTAACATACTAAAAATACAAACTAAACAAACCTAAATTTATAACCAAAAAAAAACAAACCTAAATTAATTGATGGAAAAAGAGGAGACTCACAAGTTTGATTTTGGTCCTCAAGTTGCTGAAATGACTCAGCTTAGTGGATTTAAGATGGGAAGTTTGCCTGTAAAGTATGTGGACTTCCTCTAGTTCCTGGGAAATTTTCTGAGATAGACTGCAAGCCTCTAACAAAGAGAATGTCAAGTCGGGTGAAGAGTTGGAGTGTCAGACATCTGTATTTTGCTAGCAGACTTCAGCTTTACAATGTTATTCATACTGGTGCAGAGTTTTTGTTTTGCCAGAAGAGGTTATAGAAGTTGTTGTAATGCTGCCTCCTTACTGGTTCTGATGGAATGGCCAAGGGAGTAATGGTTAAATGGACTGCTATATGTTTAGCCAAAAAAAAAACAAGAAGGTGGTTTGTGTTTAAAGCAAGTCTATCAATGGAATGAGGATGCAATCATGAAGCTTATATGGCTTTTGCTTGTTGGCTCTGGCTCTTTGTGGAGATCAGGACTTATCTGATAAAGCGGCAACCTTTTTGGCCATTAACTTCTTCTGCTCATACATTTGGAGAAAACTTCTAAAGTTGAGCCCATAGTTCAGTTTGTTATTGGGGATGGTAGGAAATCCTTTTCATGAATGGACCCCTATCATCCATTGGGAACTTTGCTGGATAAAATTTTCCTTTCGTGTTTTTTATGATACTGGCAATACTCTTGATGCTAAGGTGGCTGATGTGATAGAAAATGGCTCATGGCACTGGCCAACTGCTAGATCAGAAGCTTTCGTTCAAATTCAAGCTGCATTATGTGGAGATGTTACTCCTAATATAGAGCAGGCAGATGAGATCCTGTGGACTGCTTCTTCTTCAGGGCAATTCAGTGTACATAGTGCATGGAGTAAGATTCGAGCCTCAGCTGGAAAAGTTTGTTTGACATAAGATAGTTTGGTTTTATTCCATCATTCCCAAACACAGTTTCATCAGTTGGTTAACCATCTTGAATTAACTTCCCACTAGGGAAAGATCAAAGAAGTGGTATCCTGGATTGGATGATGTCCGTCTCCTTGGAGGTTCTTTCACTGAATCTAGGAACCATTTATTTGTTGATTGGGCAATCTCATAATAGGTATAGAGAATGATTGACAGTATATGTGGAGTGAAGAGAGCGCTGCAGAGCTGGGATAATGGTTTGCTTTGGTTTTGAGCCACTTGAAAAGTAAAAGCTGTTGCTAGTGAAGTCTTTATGATAGCTTGGTGTGCTGCCATTTATCATATTATGCTTGTGAGGATAAGAAGCTGCATGATATCATTGTTTGTACCAGTTCTATTTTTCTGCAAACTTGTAGTTCCATTGTTCAGGATCAATGTAGAGAAATCTGTAGAAGGTGGAGAATGGTAGGATAAGTGTGATGTTCAGTTGCTATCTGGTTTGCTGTTCGTAGCAGTTGTTCTGCCAAGTCTTTGGAACTGATTCCACCGCTTGTTTTATTAATAAAACTCGCTCGTTTTATAAGAGAGGTTTGTTGGGGAAAATGAATTAAAATAAAGGGATAATGACATAAATAATTTTTAAAATTTGGCCCAACATGCAATGTGGTCCCTGAAATTTAGCACAATATGCAATATAGTCTCTGAACTTTTAATTTGTTCAATGTAGTCCCTGAATTTTTTAGTATATATTCAATTTAGTTCTTCGACCATATGAAAATGTTTAATGTTGACCTTTTATGGACTAATTGAACATGAAAAGTTAAGATCACATTACCTTACAAAAAAAAAAAGTTAAGATCACATTGAACAATTTAAAAGTTCAATGACAACATTGCACGTTGTACTAAAATCCAAGGGTCACATTGAATAAATTAAAAACTTAGGAACCACACTACACATGATTCGCAATATTTTCTTTCACTTGAACAAAGACACCATAAATCACTGTTCTAAATAAAACATAGCTCAAAGAGAAGATTAAATGAATTGTGGATACAAACCGAAGAAAATAATTAAGGGAGGGCTGGAGTGAGTGAGACGTGTCCAACCCCAAAACCCTCCTTTCATCTTTTGTTTTTTGTATAAATTTCTTGACAGCATGTGATGTCGGATGATAAAAGTTTATGCAGCATGTGATGTCGGATGATAAAAGTTTATGTTCCTGCTTTTTGTCAAACCATTCGGTCGAAGCCCACCTCTGCTGGATTGGGAGCGATCAACGGAGGGAACCCTTCAAAAGATTGTCCAATCTTCCTCCTTTTTTCCCAATCATAAAAGCCCGAAAGACATGGAGATGATGACTTAATCTTAATGTATCTCGAGCTGGAGAGATACTTTGATCTTGGTTTTTACCTAAAGTTAAGAGGGCCATCTTTCACTTGTATCTCAAATTTTCATGCGCAAACAACACCCACCGTTGGCTCCTGCCTTTGGTTGCAATCCCGACCATGTCAAAGTATTCAATAGCTCTCAGCTTCGTCTTCGTTACCAATCTCTTTTTGCTCTCTTTTGTCCTCATCGCGCTGTCTGACCCATGTCTTTGCCTTTCTCGTTTCGAAGCGTGCGTCTAATCTCATTCAGTTGGATCACGTGTTCTCTCCATATCCTACTAAGGTCACAACTCCCACCAATCCTTCAATACTTGAGGCTACACCCCCAACGTGGTGATGATTTAAGTTCATTCTCATTCACTCCCTCTTAACCTTTCCATCTCTCCGAATTGTTTTTTCACGGAATGCTCCATCTCACTCGGAGACAAACACAAAAGGGGGGACAGCGCACGCAATCCTGCGTTTCAAACTAGTGTTGTCAATTCCCCCAATTTCCCTCCGTCCATTCCAAAGTAAAGGCCCGTTTGTCAAAATTGGTTTTACCAATTATGCTGCTGGAGCCAGAGTCCGGTCCAAGCTTCCAACTCCCTCCTTGGTTTCGCGACGTCGACAGCTTCCCAACTTAATATTGAATACCATTATGAGAGCTTTACTATAATGGCATGAGATCGATGCCTCCCATTATAAATGTTTCATCGTAATACAAAAAATTAAAGCTTCCCCCACTGACCACACCTTTGACTAAAATCCTAGATATCATCATCGCCCCTTGTCTTGTCCTTATCATTTCCCATTTCTTAAACAAAGACGCAAAGTGGCAGACAAAGACAAAACTCTCGGACCCCAAAAAGTAAACGAATTAGATTAAATTGAATCTTTGGGAACAGAGCTAGTCAAGTTTGAAAATGTTGTGCAATTTCCGTTTCTTTAATACAAAAGGTTGGGAAAAGAAAAAAAAAGATTTACATCCGCTAAAATTTTAAAAGGAAAAGAACCCTACTCCTCCTCCCGCTTTGACTTGTTGCCCCCGCCTCCCCCACCTCAGGTTGACTTGAACACCAGGCTCATCGTCCCGGCGGGCACGATCTCCTGCGACGCGGACTGGGAGTGACGGTGCTCCCCCTCGTACGTGACGATCAGCATCGTCGGATCGTCGGGGGCCCTCTCCACGTGTTTCCTCGCCGGGCACCCTCTCATCGTGCTGCACTTGTAGTACCCTCTGCACCCACACGCATTCAAAAATATTAACAAAAAAGAGCAACAAAGGGTAAAGAGATGGCTGCGCAAAAAATCCTGGACCGTGCGATTCGGAAAATCAACGGCCGGCAGGGGGGCGGAGAGTTACCGTGGGTAAGGAGACCCTTTGATCGGCTTTTGCCCGTACTTCCTCCAGGAGAACTCGTCGGCCGGAATGTCCGCGATCTTGTTGCTGATCGCCGGCACTCTCATCACTTTCTTCACTCTGTTTTTCCTGTCAGAAAGCAAGAATCGCCACGTTTATCACCCAGACCAAGACGAGCGAAAGCAAAGCAGAAACCTGCGGTTCCAGAGCAAATTCCGCTCTTTTCCATCGTTGTTATACAATTAATATCCCCACAGCAGAACACGACAAATCCTGCTGCTTGGCAAAGCGTGAACCTTGGATACCCAAATTTGACCAAAACTGAACCGACTGATGAAAGCTTTTGACGTTACGGACCAAAAGAATATAAAATAATGAAAAACTTTGACGTTTTAATTTAGTGCTAGTTGTCCTTGTCACGCGTGCTGGCTGTGTGAGGAGGGTCAGGTGAGTGACTAGCTCCATTAATGGCCAACTGTTCCTTCCCCAACACATTCGTTGACCCCTAGACAACCATGAACACTGCGTCCGATTGAACCGAGTCAACTCGGTCGAATCGGTTTGCTTTCCCTGGGTCATCTTCCTATGAATATTTGCAGACATACCCAGTTGCTCGTTTTCAATCAGATCAATTTTCGACGCATATTGTTAACTTGATGAGGGCTAGAAATCGGCCAGCTAATGCAGAACTTGGGCTTAATTGCGATGGAAACGCTTCATACCTTCTCTTGGAGCAGTGGCACTTGCCGCTGCCTGAGCCGGAGTGCTTGCCGGAGATGTTATCGGAGTGGTCGTGCTCGTGGCACCGCTTCTTGTACGGCACGCTCGAGATCGGGGGCTTCCCGGCGGACGAAGCCTGGCCGGACGCCGGAGCTATGAACATCGAGGTCCCCAGCTTTCCGTTCGAGACGCTCCCGTCGCCGGTGATCGCCGACGACATGAAGGAAGAGTTCGACGACACGCTGAAGCTGTCCTTCGTGAACTCGATCTCGGAGACGCCCTTGGGGTTGGAGCCCAAGATGCTTGGCCTCGTGAAATCAAGAGTCAAACTCTGCTTGGCCTGCGCGTGGAGGAAGCTCGCCGGAGACGGCTGCGAGCTCGTCGGAGCCGGGACGGGCGTCGGCGCTAGAGCTTGGCTCCGAGACTGGACCGGGGGTATAGGCGAAGCGACGGGGATGGACATGGAAGAGTAGGAGGAGTGGACCGGGGCGCGCCTGAACCGGGCGTGGCCGGTGCGGTCCAGGAGGGAAATGACTTTCCTGAACTTGGAGACGGTCTGATCGGTGAGGTCGGTGCAGTCAACGGCGGTGGGGTGGTGGTTCTGGCGAGAGAGGAGGCCGATCAGGTGCTCCATGGTCTTCAGCCCCTGCGACGCAGCTTCCTGTATCGCCGTGTGATCCTCCACCTTGGGGAAGCCCAGCAGCTCGATCGCCATCGGACGGGCCCGAGAGAGAAGGCGGACGAGGGCGGACGGACGGGTGGCGGGGCTGCGGCGGCGACGGCGGTGGCGGCAAGGCTCTCAAATCTCTCAAGCTTTCATGGAGACCAAAAGAAAATGTGTGGATGAAGGGGAAGACTAATGGCGGAGGAGAGACTCCGGGTCTGATAGATATAAGGGGGAACGAGTGACCGGCTTACCCGGTAACAGCTCAAAGAGGGAAACAGTGTGGTCAAAGGAGGTAACCTTGATGGACGGCTGAGATGGGCCGTGAGGTTTCTAGAGGGGAGGCGGGAGAGAGTACACTGCCAGTAATAGGGTAAGAAAATAAGAATGGGTGGGCCCCCCCACCCGGGGTTGAGAAGGTGGAACAAACTCGGGGGAAAGCTGGTCAAAGTCAAAACTGTGGAGTTCTCGCTCTTTGAATTTTCCGGGATTAGGAATATGTTAGGACATATTCTGGGGTTTGGTTGACCGGTCCACGGGTTGGAAAAAAGAGGGATGAAAATGGAACCCGATGTCGCATTTTGGTGACTCATGTGACCCGCAAATCCATATATTCGGGTTGCTCATTGATTGATAAATAGCAATGATGGAAATATTAACTATTATGCATAAAAATCGGAGTGGAAAATGACAGATTTACATTATCTAAGTCTTTATTCACGTGCTTTGCTGATGTTCATCATCGTGTATACATATCGATTACATTATTCACAAATCATTTCAATTGACAAAATTACGAGAGTTTTGACGCATTATCTCCATAAAAAGAAGTGCGCAGCTCGAATTACGATATTTTATTATGGAAAAGGGCACAAATTTTTATTCTTATCACATCGCCTTTAACATGTCTAGTCTGAGTAAACCCAAATTACAAGTTAGACGTGTTCAGTGACGCACCCCAAAGGCGAGACTAGCCATGAGTAAATGAAAAGCAAATGTGTTCATTCACTTACTTTAGCCGGAGTCATTCCTTTCATCACCTCATAAACTAAGCTTTGACATTCACACATTGCCTTTAGCGAGTGGAAAATATAAAGTTTCCATCCCCTACTATTAAACTCGTCACTTTGTTAGGTGCTCCGAACCATTTCTGTGAATCGCCACCCTCCTAGGGCAGTTGACTTTCCACCCATTTGACTTCTTTTTGCAAATGGGCACTACCCTAGCGAGCACGTCATCTTCCTCCACGGTAATGGAGCTTGCATTCAAAGGCATCGTTTCGAATTTCTTTCTTTAAATAGCCTTCGTTTCTAGAAACCCTCCACCAAATTAAATTAAATTAAATCAAAAATCGATTCCAATTCCACCGAAAATAATAAATAAATAAATAAAATCAGGGGAGGCATCGGAATTCATCGCCCATGAATGCGAATCCGAACATAAATTAGGGAAAATCGTCGAGGATGTGATAGCGCACACGTACCCAATTGGAAGCTGACTTCAAATTGAGGCATCGCATGAAGTTATTTGGGGGCGGGTGTTCTTCCTTTATTAAAAGCTCGCAACTGTTGACCCACTTCTCAATTGATTCGCTGCTGGCGGCCCCTCCGACCGTTGGATCGGTTCCGGTTGATCCGACGGCTGGTATGCCCCTGAAGCGGAGGGTTGACTTTGTGCAAGTTTTTCTTTAAAGTTTTTTGTTTTCTCTCTCGAACTACGCCAACCGGACAAGCACTGACAACCTCGGGTATTGTCGTCGTATACGGTGGGCATACGGTTGCGATGGGAGCAGAAATTCCCAGGCGTCTAAGGGTGCAAATGGTAACTATTCTGCTCCAGAAATCAAATTCTTGCCAGAAATTGATTTCTGGAATTCTTGCCAGAAATTGATTTCTAGAGGAGAAATCTGTTTGGTAAAACATGACTAATTCTGCTCCAGAAATTGATTTCTGTAACAGAAATCTTTTTTTATTTTTTTATTTTTTTGAGCACCTCAAAAATATTAAATTTCACTCAAAGTGGATGCTCAAAGGTATTTTAAGTCATTTTGTGAAGTTTTGAAATTTTTGATTTTTTGATTTTTTGGGCACCTCAAAAAAATTAAATTTCACTCAAAGTAGGTGGCCAAATGTATTCTAAGCCATTTTGTGAAATTTTGAAATTTTTAATTTTTTTTATTTTTTTGGGCACCTCAAAAAAATTAAATTTCACTCAAAGTGGGTGGCCAAAGGTATTCTAAGCCATTTTGTGAAGTTTTGAAATTTTTGATTTTTTTTATTTTTTTGGGCACCTCAAAAAAATTAAATTTCACTCAAAGTGGGTGGCCAAATGTATTCTAAGCCATTTTGTGAAATTTTTTATTTTTTATTTTTTTAGGTACCTCAAAAAAATTAAATTTCACTCAAAGTGGGTGGCCAAAGGTATTCTAAGCCATTTTGTGAAGTTTGAAATTTTTGATTTTTTTTATTTTTTTGGGCACCTCAAAAAAATTAAATTTCACTCAAAGTGGGTGGCCAAATGTATTCTAAGCCATTTTGTGAAATTTTGAAATTTTTAATTTTTTTTTATTTTTTTGGCACCTCAAAAAAATTAAATTTTACTCAAAGTGAGTAGCCAAAGGTATTCTAAGCCATTTTGTAAAGTTTTGAAATTTTTGATTTTTTTGGGCAACTAAAAAAAATTAAATTTCACTCAAAGTAGGTGTCCAAAGGTATTCTAAGTCATTCTGTGAAATTTTGAAATTTTTTATTTTTTTATTTTTTAAAAAAAAATTCACCAAATTTCCTATTTTCCCGAAATCTTGACTTTAATTTGTAGCCCAAAAATAGCCGGAATGAGTTCCGGGAAGAGAGAAGCTACTTTTTGTAGCTTCTCTTTTTTTGTGGAAAACTCATTCTGGAAGCAAAATTTGATTCTGGAAGCAAAAAAAGAATGTGTTTTTACCAAACGCTTTTTTTCATCCAGAATGCAAAAATTGCTTCAGAATGCATTCCGGAAATTTTTTAATAAACACATTTCTTTTCGGAATGCATTCTGGAGCAGAAATTTTGCTCCAGAATTGATTCCATGCGCACCCTAATTAAGTGAATGCACAGGAGTTTAACTGCTGATTTTCTTTCCCATGGAAAGGAGTGCCATGTTCATTTGGTTGATATTTGAATGATAGGCTCTAATGCTAGAAATGTCGAGATATCATTTATTTTTTATTCTTTAGGATAAGGTCTCCATGCACATCAATAGTTTAAAATTTTTGCCAACAAGCAAGGAAAATTGACACATCATATTGATTTTTATATCACATTTGGGGAATTTACCAAAAAAAGCCAGAAACCTATTACGTTTGTACAAATTCATTCATAAGCATTTTAATTTGGTCAATTTTAGTCTTAAAACTTTTAACGATTTGCTAATTTAGCCATTCCGACCGATGTTAAATTGAAATCTCTAACGTGGACGCCGATCGTCCGACGTGGCACACTAATGCTAATGTGGACAATTTTAAAAAATCATGTGAATTTTTTTATATATTTGTTATCCTTCTCATTTTTCTTTTCACTTTTCTTTTTTTTCTTTTTTCTTTTTTTTCTTCGAAGCCTGGCAAGGGTCGTCGCCCTCACCCAGTGGCCTTCAAGGAAAGGGTCGGGACCCCTTGCTAGACTTCAGAAAAAAAGAAAAAAAATTCCAAAAATTTATAAAAAAAATTATAAAATTTATCCATGTTAGCGTCAACAATGAACATGGCACTCATTACTTTAAAGTTTGTCCGTTTGCTGCCCTGATTTTCGAGGATCTATATTGGCATACTAAAATTGTCTTTGATACCAAATGAGAGGAAAAAAATCACAAAACATGTCTTTTCTTTTCTTTTCTTTTCTTTATAAATCTACAAATATCCATTGTTATTGCTATAAAAAGATTAAGATTAAATTAGTGGTAAGAAGCATATCGCTCATAAAAAGGGAGCCTTCAATGATGACACAAGCTATAGTAATTATACGACAAGAAAGAAGCAATTTAGACGGAATTTAATAACAAATATGCTAATGAATTTAAAATCTTTCTTTGACGTTTGCTTTGTACAAGTCTGTCGCACAAATTTATTAATATAACCAATTAGGCCAGCTAATAGAAAGAGAATGGTTAAAAGGCTTGGAAGTGTATCGCGAGATTCATGACAAGCACAAAGAGTCATATCAAGATCGTCTTATTGAAATGGAAGTTTCCCTTAGGGAATAAACCACAAAAAAATTAAGGAAAAAGCACATGTCGACTAAGGGTTTGGGAAGTTAATCAAGAAACGCTTGTATATGTTTGACAAGGAATTAATTGTCAAACATGATTCCTAACCGCTCTTACCCATAAGGCTGCGTTTGGTCGTCCGGATTTCTAAACAGGATAGGACTGGATAGGATAGGATAAGAAATCCTGGGATTTCTTCATATCTTGTCCACTGTTTGGTGGACTACCGATTTAAAGTCGGATACGATAATTTTTATTTTATTTTTTTTCTATTCACGGGTCCGGAGGAGTCGGTGAAGGAAAAAAAGCCGAGAAATTTTTTTGGTGAAAGCACACAAGATGTGGGGATGAAGATGACGACGAGTGGAGTGTAGGATTTCTAGAAAAATATGCATTAGAAATCCTATCCGGGTCTATCCTACCCCTCCCCCCCGGATTTTTTTATCCGGACTATATCCGGTCTATATCCGACCTTATCCTATCCTGGACCACCACCAAACACAGGATAGGATAAAACATATCATATCCTGATTTTTATACGGTCGACCAAACACAGCCTAAGTGTACAAGAAGAGGAGGTCTCCCCCCTTCACAGTATAATGAATAGTCCCTTTCTACTCACACGAAATGCGTGCGATTAAACCCTTTTAAGTCGCTATCGGGATTCTCCCTACTCAAGGCACTCGCTAGCCAGTTACTTAATTGAAAGAGAGGAAGAAAGAGTCGCACGCCCAATTTGTCACGTTTCGATATCTTTTTTTTTTGGGTAAGATCTCTTTCAAATGGTTAGAACTTAGAACGAGGACTATGTCCATTCAACACGAGAAACAAACAAGGAAAGAAAGACAAAAGCTAGTTTCACATGCTTAACGTATCAGAAGGGCTGGGAATCAAACCCTTCAACAGCAGCCAATGCATGAGCTTCGAACTGAAGAAGACCACCGCGTGGTCCGACGCATTATATGGTGTCGATACAGAGGGGTGGACTGGAACGATATTCACCGGAAGAATCAACGCTTGACTTGGTCGTCCGGTCTGACGGCGTTTCTATTTCTCAAGGACTTGAAAGGGTCGCTGTTCGTGGTAATGAACGGGGGGAAAGCTCTTGCCGAATTGAATTTGGGAAATTACCAACAAAAGCTCTCACTGAGATGAGACGATTGCACATACGTTGAATTGGTCTCTGGACTGGACGTCTGCTCTTCTTTTGCTTTCAAACGCGTGCTCCCGCGGAAGACATCTTGAAGTTGATTTGTTGTCCCTCTCTCTAACTAGTATGACTTGCCGACAGACGTAACAATGTGTTTATTCAAATGAAAGGACTTTGTGAACTTTCACGCATTTGGTTTGCTGAATATGAATAATCGACGGAAAACCATTCGCGGTCAAAGAAAAGATGCATGCCTAAAGTTAGAAAACGAATTTCTTAATCTAAATTTCGTGGAAACCATTTTCCCTTATTATGAAGTTTTCCCGAACGCACCCTAAATTTAGATGTATTAGGTGTTGGCTTGTTCATCATCTCAAGTATGTTGCTGTATATATATTATCAAATGGTTAAACGCGGACAACATCCGATTATTGCTTCTTCATTTTTTTGGGGTGTTAACTTGTCTGGCAAAAGCAATTCTATCTCTCTGGTTAATATGGTAAAGGGACGATTCTACTGTTCGGGTTTTTTCTGTACAGCTAAATTTTTTATTAGCAGTCCACATGATCTTTAATAATTTGTTGGTGACTTACCCGGCACTTTAATGAAATTGTCAACTCCTTTTGAAGATCGACAAATTACCAGCTCGCCTTGTCTTTTTCCAACTTTCATTTGTCTTTCTTACCAACGCCTTTAAATTTGAGAAAATTATCCAAAAAGTCCTAAATGTATTGTACGGATTCTAATTCGCTTATAAACTTTTCAATTTAACTAATGTAGTCCTACATCTATTGACAAATTTCCAACTATCCAATCAATTTAGATCGGAAATCACCCAAATGGTTGACCTTTTGCAAAAGTGCTTACCTGTATGCCAAGAGACAAAACCACAAGTCTTAGTATGAGATGGGGCAAAGCAGAAAATACCTTAATTGAGTTAATCTAGGAGTGTCACAATATGATATTAGAGTCCAAAAGATGTATGATATGAGGTCGAACCATGTGGAAGCAAGTTAACAACTAGGTCCAATGAAGGCAAGGATTGATCGCCAGGGCTAGAGAGACTGGCAAAGAGCAGCTCTTGGCACGATTCTAAGATAGCGAAGGAGGTATGAATGTATTAAATTGTGCACCGAATAAGGGGAGAGCATTCTTGGAATACATATGTGAAATTGGAATTAATTCACAGGAGACGCCTTTTAACGTAGTTTAGCGTTATAACTCCAATGTTAAACATGTTCAAGTGACAGCATTACCAGGATGAATGATTTTTTGAGACAATGCCTACCTATATGCCAAGGGGCAAAGCCTAGAGACAAAGCCATGATGCTTGGTATGGGACAGACCAAAGTAAACAATATCTCGAGTGACTTAATATGGGGATATCATTCAAAGAAGATAAACATGAACATTAACAAGGAAAGAAAAGAAAAAAAAATTAAAAAATTAGAAAAACAGCGTCATTTTGTTTTAAATTGTTCACATCGGATATTAACTGTGCCACGCAGAATGGCTAGCGATAACTGAACGCCACGTTAGTGATTTCTTTTCTGTCAAAATTGGCTGGATGAATTTCATTGGAAAGTTGTCAAAAAGTTTAGGACTGTATTAGTTCAATTAGAAAGTAATGATTGAATTGACGGCCGGACAATGGGTTTATGAATTTTTAGACAAGTTCCCCCCTTATATCTACCGGTTACTATATGAATTTACCAAAAACTATTTGCGTAACATACCAACTTCGTTCCAGTTAAATTACAAACTAATTTCCGATTACCAACTCTAATTTGAGTTACTTTTAAATGATATTTACCTATTTTTATTTAGCTTTCTTACAATTTCCTTAAATTGATCAATTCTTATATGAATTACCAATGCTTATCGGTGTGACTTACAAGCTTTTCTCACGTTAGGTTACCAACTTATTTTGATTTACCAAGCCTTATTTAGTTGTCACTCTGATGATTATTTTTTTGTTAAAATTTATCGACTTTTCTATTCACTTACCAACTTTTACTTGTCTCACTTAGCAATAGTTTTTTTTTAGGGAATTACCAACTTTTCTCCTGTTAAGTTAGTTTTACATCATCAACTTTTACTTAAGTAGTTTGCCAACATTTACTCGATTTTTTTTATTTAACAACTCGATTCTTTTTATCTCTAACACGAAAATCTTCTCTCATCTCTTACAAACTTTTAATTACCTTTCTTGTCAATGTTTTAAATTTTATCAATTTCTATATGGAATTGCCAACCTTCATTGAGTGACTTACAAATTTTCGCCAATTAAGTTAGTAATTAGTTTTGGGCACCAACTCTTTTGCTTATGAACATTAACTATTTTAGTTCACAAACTTTTCTATAGAGTTATCATTTCAATGTGCCTTACTTGTAAACTTGTAAAATTTAGTAATCGTTTTTTGAATTTACCAACCTTAATTATAGTGATTACTAACTTTTCTTCAATTGAATGACCAACTAGTTTTGCGTTACCAATTCTTATTTGAGTTAATTGCCAATATTTATTTATTATTTATTTTATTACAAACCTCTCTTTCTATGACAAAACAGAGTTTTTCTTTTCATCTACCAACTTTTGTTTGTTGTCAAATAAAAGTTTGTAAATCGAACATATGTCTATAAGTAACTCAAATAAAAATTGGGAACCCAATAATATGTGGTAATTTAATAGGAGAAAAGTTTGTCAGTTACATTAGATTGATATTCTTTAAGAGAAATTGGTTAATGTTAGGGATTACTAATCAAAACAAGTAAAAGTCGGTAACTCCATAAGGAAATTCATAAAATAGAAAAACAATTCAAAGTTGGTAAGTAAATTAAAACGAGAATTGTTAATCAAAAAATAGTTGGTAATCTAATATAGTCAGGATTGGAAAGTCACTCTGATTTAGATTTGGTAATTCACGTAATAGTTAGTAAATTCGAAACGTGGCAAGTTAAGTAATTGAAAATTGGTAAATTGATACAAAAAATGTTCATTTGCAGACTATGAAAAAAAGTCGATAATTAACAAAAGTGTCGGTAAATTACCAGAAAGTTACCTAAAAGTGAAGTCACCGGTCATTTTCTTTATCAACAATTCTGCAACACTTATCAACACTGATGGAATCTACTAGCAAGGGAAACATCCATATCTTTAGGTACGAAACGATAAAATTATGCTTGGTAAAGATTCCAACCAAAACGCAATCAAATCCATATGTAAAATATGCACCGACGGCTATCTCGTGGTCGACGATACACACAATCCCGAAAGAAAGCAAATACGAAAGAACAAACGATACAAAGATGGCCGATCTTCATTATTCTACTCAGTCATCTCTCTAAAATCAATATCTAAATTTGGAAGAATCTCAATTCAATAATACCCAAAATCAGCAGTTCTTACGAAAAGACATAGCTCTAGGTTAACACACCCTTCGTCTTGCCCACTCATGAAAACCTTGTCATTAACAATTTGTCACATTAGTTGACTTTTCTGTCGATGGTCCATATGCAAAGTAGTTTATTGCTTGCAAGGAGATTTTGGGCAGAGATTTGATTCTATCGCTTCTCTTAAATACTCGGGAAAGATAAGGAGGAAGAGATACGATTCAAATCATTCGACCACCTTATCGACTATCATCACTTTATAGTTTTGGTAGTGTCCAATGGAACTTTAATTGCAGCAAAACATAGTTGACCAAACAAAAGCTTGTGAACTGAGCTGTGGCACGCACTCTTGGAACTTGGGGCAACTTTCGTTCACTAAATTATTGAGAAAGACAGCAAGTAGGGCGATTTTTATTGGGCGAAGACAAAAGGTCACATCACATGTTTGCAGATTGAGGAAGATCATATAGCCTTTTGGGTCCTCGTGCACGCGGAATCTTACATGATTGGTACTTCAATATACACACTTGCAAAGTAGGAGCGGAAGCTCATTTTCATCCCAGTTTTAGAAGCGGAACAGGATTGAACCGGGAGAATTGGATCGAGTGATTTCTCTATTTAGTTTTACTTTGCATCTTCCATTCCTATTATTGCCACTTTTGCCTCTGATTTAAGTCTCTCACTATCTACTTTTTAATTGTAACTGTTATTTATCTTGAGAGGACGTTTTATTAAAGTTTATTCTTTCGAAGAATAACAAAAAAAAGGATTTAGACGGTTCTCGAGTAAATCTTGAAGTCGGACCGGACCGTCAAATGGTAGGTTTCGAGTTTTAAAATTGACAATTAATCACTAGAAAGAGGCTACGAGCGTGCATGGAATCCATTCTAGAGTAGAAATTCTGCTCTAGAATGAATTCCGAAACAGAAATGCGTTTGTTAAAAAAAGTTTCCGGAATGCATTCTAGAGCAATTTTTGCATTTTGAAATAAAAATGCATTTGTTAAAAATACTTGATTCCAGAATACATTCTTGATTTCAGAATGAGTTTTGGGCAAGAAAAAAGAAGCTATTTTTTGTTGTTTCTCTCTTCCAGAATGCATTCTCCCTATTTTCTCTCTTTTTCTCACTAATTTTTTTTTTTCAGAAAATGCATAAAAAATGAAAAATTTCAGAAAAATTCATAAAAATTTCCAGAAAATAAAAAAGTTAGATTTCAGGAAAATAGAAAATTTGGTGATTTTTTTCAAAAAAAATAAAAAAATAAAAAATTTCAGAGAATGGCTTAAATACCTTTGTGCACTCACTTTGAGTAAAATTTAATTTTTTTGAGGTGCAAAAAAAAATCAAAAATCTAAATTTTCAAAATTTTACAAAATGGCTTAGAAAACCTTTGGGCACCCACTTTGAGTGAAATTTAATTTTTTTGAGATGCCAAAAAAATAAAAAAAAAATAAAAAACTTCAAAACTTCACAAAATGGCTAAGAATACCTTTGGGCACTCACTTTAAGTGAAATTTATTTTTTTTGAGGTGCCAAAAAAATAAAAATAGATTTTTGTTCCATAAATTAATTTCTAGAGCAGAATTAGTCATGTTTTATCAAAGAGATTTCTCTTTCAAAAATCAATTTCTTGCAAGTATTCCAGAAATCAATTTCTGACAAGAATTTGATTTCTGAAGCAAAATGATTACCATTCGCGCCCTACCTATCCTGAATTCCGAAACTAAAGATGGCAAAGGCCAGCTATATTTTTGTTGGGTAGAAAGTGGCCAGCTAATCGGCCACTTAGAGAGGATGGTGGTAACTTTTCTCTTTTGACCACCTCGAGGATAGTAGTGTTCTCTTCTCCTTTTCTTTATTCTATACAAAAAGAGATAGATCCATAATCGGGTAAAAGTCGATCCTCTGATAAATGGAGTTCCTAAAGGGACAGTTTACGATGCTAGCTTTCTATGTAATGTAAAAATGTGCATGTCCTACAATCACGAATTTTCCTAATCGACCAAAGATCATTGTTGGATGCACTTTCAATCTTCCTTTGCTCCTCTTCCCTTTCCAATGTAGAGACTTCTTTCTCCATGATACGACTGGTCAACATTTTTTTTATTTCTCTTCTTGGAGCCAAAGCCCTTTGAGAAGTTTTTAAAGCTTTGCACTATTTGAACACCATATCTATTTCACTTTCTATTTTGTCTTTGCACAATTTCAATCCTTGTTTGAAAACTGGCAAAATCAAGGGGAAAAGAAAGGCAAATTATAGCATAGTACACAATCAGTACACCGAAGGTTTTTCCACATACGGCCTTATTTACCGTCTATTGTAAGGTGTAACTATTTACTCACTCATAACTATTGAATATAGGGTAAGTAAGGCCATTTGTGACAAATTTTCTTTATACCGGCAATGTACATTATATGTAGTCACTCAAAGAGAAAGAAAACCTCGTCCAAGTTATAGCAAAAATCAGTGAATGCGAACGGTCGGGTGTGCTTGGCTATTGGGCCGCTAGCTATGAGATTAACTTTCTTACAGAGGAAACAAACGGAGCGATTCACTTCTTATGAAGCCGAACGCGGGATTCTATCAATTTAGGGGTATATTGAGAGAGTCAATTTGCTCGAGATTAAGCTCCATTAGATCGTGATCATGCCATATTTTAGTATGATATGTCATAGGAGACCCAAATAAATAAAAAGCGATCCAACTTCAATCCCATCTCTAACTATATGGGTGATAAGATGGGTTCCAAGATCATTAAATTTGAGGAACAATTGATAAATAGTCGCAGCCCGTCACATGTTCTTCACTGAAACGAGACCGTATTGGTTCTAGGCCTGGCCCAAAGCTAATTCGTAAGTGTTGTGTCTCTGGGTCATCACCCTCGGACTTTATTGTCTCGAGAAACGAGACAGCTTCAATCTCAAGCATTGCAATTCGTCCGTGGGCACCAGCACAAGAGCGTGCAGACAACATTGGGCCGACCAAATGGGTTCGAAGGTAAACACGTCGACTGACGTTTCCGTTCCGTTACTTGCGGTTTTTTTCGTTGCTCTGTTTCGCACTTCAATGTGTCTCGGTGATTGTTTGGCGGCATGCCAAAAGATCCATGGAGGAATGCATAATCTTGGGTCAATTGAGTTTGTCAATCTCCCTCCCGCCTAGCATCGCGCAGTCGCGGTCCATTTGGGCTCAGTTTAACGTGCCTGTTCGTCTTCAAGTTGGAGCGACTGCACCAAAAAGGATGCAGACTCTCGCCTCCCCTTAGCTTTCTCACTGATTGGGGGCATGACATGATTGTTGAGGCAGACAAAACCCTCGTGCTGTAGAGTTTTCTTGACTGGATAGACGATTTTCCGCATGGATTGTTTGAGTTATCTTGTTAATTTTAGTCGCTTAATGGAAAACGATAAGTGGGTTCGTTTGCCTCAGTTTTGGTATGCTATTTGGTTTTGACATTGCGAATTCCTCACCTAGTAGCGGGAAATTGAACTGGACATGTTCTAGGGACGAGGAGGCTTGCTGGGGTCCGTACCCTTTTCTTAGTTCTCCGAGTGTGGATTTGATTGCCCGTTGACATGTTAACTGGTTTTGTTCGGGTGGAGACACACAACACTAAAACACAATCTATTCATCACTCGATCGAAGGCACTACTAGCAGCGGACAGCGCCCCAAATCGAAAGATCGAGGCTTGTTTTAGTCGGACAAGGACATTGGTGACGATCCTGTGACTGCGTTCTAATGCCTAAATGAACGCCGACATCTCAAAGTGCGGTGATGCAGCATGTGCTGCATTATGTTTTTTGAGTTATGTCTGCATTTATTACTCTGTGTCAAAGAGTCTTTGTCGCATATGGCAGGATGAGAGTCCTTTACTGGTGCCTCATTTGTCTAGCATATTTCAAGTGTATATGCTCTTGAAAAGCATTAAGTGATCCTACACATTCTGTAGAAGCCTACCCCGATCAAAGACATACTACATAAGTACATCCTGCATTCTTCTTGTTGAATTATATACTAGGGCACAGCAATCCAAACTATAGTTAACCTCGGCGTCAACATCTGAGCATTCTTGGAGGAGGTCTAACTATGGACCGCTAGTTATGGCTTGGTGCTGTCACCTCAGTTATTCTGCGAATGCTTTAGTCTTTTGTCATAGTTAAAATGCAGAGTTCAAATCAGGGAGAGAGTCCTCCATCCAGAAGTCGTCCTAGTTAGTTCTTTATAACAGGCTTCCATAGTGAAAGGGTTTGATTCTTCTCCTGATGCTTACGCTTTTATTAATCAGTTGTAAAGAGTACGGTGGTGTCACATGCAAATTTGGATTTTGCAGTAAGCCCTCATATGTTACTTCATGGTGGCCATGCAGGAATCTGATGGTTGAAACAATTTAGAAACTTTGGAATGGTCTTGTTGAATATTGGAGATTAAACCTGCTTTTGTAATAAAAAGAAACCTAGAGGAGATATTTTGGATGCTAAACTTTGGGAATACCCTTTGAATTATGCTGATTAAGATATTTTTTTCCCAAACTCACTAACATATTCTCCATTGGAAGAATTGTCTGGTCGTAACAAGTAATCTTTTGATGACAGTGCAAGGAATTTGCTTTCTAAAAACCTAAAGCTATTGAAGATGGTCAAAAGGACTTTAAGCGCAGAGTTGAGTAAACATCCCAAGTGGTACGAGACAGCTTGCAGCTTAAAGTAACAAGCTGGTAGTTGCTGCATTCAAAGACTCAAGTTTGTTTGTATCCTGCATTTTCAATCTTCTGGCTATGAATTTTTAAAACAGGCTAAAGCGATAAAGGAGGGAAATTGGAGCAGATATCCATAGATCAGTGACAGAATTAGAAGATGGGCTTTAGGTTTCTGACTGATAATCTAGCTGCTAAGCTTTTATTTATTGCTTCTATGGATTTGCATCTACCCTTTTATTTATTGTGAGATTGTTACTAACGTCAAGATATGTGATTGACACTTGTGATTTTTGTACTACCTGTTGATGCCAGAAACTGGGCTTTGATTCAGCACTTGTGAGGAGCAGGAGCATATATGACTCTTAAAAAGCAGAAGAATGATGTTAATTTCAGGAGGTGGTGTGGCAGGCAGTAATTCACCTCAATTTTCTATCACCGTAAGTGCAATGTGCTTCACCATTTTGGCACATCTGTATGCATATCTTAGTATTGACTTAATTCTTTCATACAGTCATACATCAGTGACGAATGCTCAACTTGCATGAGCTATTGACATAGTTGGACGCCAGTTCTTCATTCGTTGTTGACTTTGCAGACCAGGTTGGTTTCAATAAAAGTCCCTACTGGATGAGCACAAATAATTGTTATCTTATCTCTCAGTAGTCTCTTCTTGAGCGTTGTCTGGGGGAGATATGCTAATGTGTGTCCAATTAGCTTGGCCGTTATTTTCTTTGCACATGGTGATTGTAATGTGAAAGATAACTGACGACTCGAACAATTCCTCTCTTCAAAAGAACAAAGCATGCGGAAGAGATTTTTCTTTTATGTCCAAAACACATAATAGATCATACATAATAGAGGATGAATTGCTACTAAATTAACATACAACTCATTCTTCTGCCAATCCAAGAGTAAATGGAATCACACGATGCAATAGGTCCTAGTAAACATGTGCAAGGAAAATAAATGGGCACGAACTAGCATACGTCACCAGGACAGCACTCAAAAATGCTCACTCAGAGGGGACTCTTAATGAAACCAACCTGATCTGCAAATTCCTTTATATTCCCTTTCGGATGCTCGTCAAACCTTCCTATTCTAAAATGCTTGAGCCCCACCCCATCTGCACTCCCAGTGAGCACAAGGTCTGCCAGTATCCTCCCTATAACCGGGGACATCTTGAATCCATGACCGGAAAATCCACCACCTATCACCACATCTTCCCCGAACTCCCCGCCCAAGAAATCCAACACAAAATCCTCGTCTGGTGTCATTGAATACATGCAGGATTGTGTCAACGCAGGTTTGCTACAATCCAGCAATCCTAGGAATCTTCCTTCCATCCATTCTTTCAAGGAATCTATGTCCCTTCTGGGCATCCATGGTCTTTTGTCCGGGTCGCACAGGCATCCACCATGCACTGCAACCTTGATCAGGCCCGGGAACTCCAGAGACGGGGTCCCATATATGTAAGGCTGTCCATAACCTGCGAATGTCGGGAAATCGCCTCCAATGGAAAACTTCTCCTCGTGCCCCTCCTTGATTCTCCAATACCAAACTGCAGTTTCCAGGGGCTGAATTGGCAATTCGTGGCCAGTAACTGAATGGACGAACTTTTTTGTCCAAGCCCCAGCGGTGACCACACATTTCCTACCCCAAAACTTGTCACCCCTGGTTGTGTAGACCACTATGCCTCCTCTGATTTCATCTCTTTTAATATCTTTCACCTCCATTTTGTCCTTCAATACTGCACCCCTTCCAAATGCTAGCGCTTGGAACATGGACACTGCCTTAGTGGGTTTAATGACACCACCGAACTCGGTATACACCGCAATCCAATCCTCTGGTATGCTGAGCCTGCCAGAGAATTTATTGGCGACTTCACGGTGGTCAAGTATCTGAAACGGGAAGGAATTCTTTTGACAGCTTGCTATGACAGCCTTGAGACTAGTATCATTAGCCGGTCCCATATCAAGATGGGGAGTGCTGGTGTAGACTTTGTATCCGGCCTCTGACTCGGCCTCTCTCCATAGCTTGGAAGCTTCGAGGACCATGTCGGTGTAGTAGTCCTCGGGGTAAGTTGCACGTATGGTGCGAGACTCGCCATGTGAGGAGCCGAGGTGGTGCAAGAAGTCGAATTGCTCAAGTAAGAGTGTCTTGCAGCCTCTTTTGGCCGTTTGGTAAGCGGTGGAGCTGCCCATGATGCCTCCACCTATTACTATTATGTCGAACTCGTTGGAGCTGGAACCCATCTCTCCGTGTGCGTTTGTGTAAGTGCGAAGAACTCGGCGAGTGTCTGGTGGCTGGTTTTCGGCCAGAGCTGGATAGGAGAGCTACAGATATATGGTGGGAAGTAAGAAAAGTAGCCACCGGAAGACTCAAAATTGCGTCAGTGCCACTTCAACAATTCAAAATCATTACGCATCTAACCATTTTTTACTCAAGAATTGTCAGAAGCTTAGGTTCATATATTTTCTCAGCCGTATATTAGATCATGCAGTTCACCACGCATCCACACTTGATTGCGATAACAACGGCTATATCAGGAAATTTAAGAAACTTCATATTTTATCATGTTTCGTCATGAGTCATGACGATGCATTTTATACGAAACAACCGTTGTATCGTAGAAGTTTCTTTGCATTATTTTCTTAAATTTTCATCCGATTGCATGATGATTTGAATGAAATGTCTCCACTAGTTGCTTGTTAAGTTAACATAAGGAACTTCGTAAATTTAGATCACTACAAAGAGTGATGAACTTTGTTTTGGCCAATAGTCAGTCATGTAGGGTCAGTGGAGGCGATGAATGAACTCTATCCTTGAACTTGACCACATTCAAGAAGTTGATTCTTTCATCATGAAAAAAATCGGAGATAAGGAATATCTATGCTGAGTTGCTCATCGATATGCTCGAGAATTCTGTCAGAAAGTTCAGCTTGAGCATTCAATGGGCACGATAGTTGAGGTGGATTACTTTTGCGCTCTCTCTCTATGCACATGATTAAGAATTAAGTAATTGAGATTACGTGTCAAGTTTGAATTTGACTTCATCCCCATTTGATTCGGCATTTGAAATGAGCACGAGGCTTTAAAGTCCCTTGATCAAATGTGAATGGTGAATGATAATTTTTTTGGAGCACTTTGGAGAAATGCAATTGCATTTCCAAAGAACTCTAAAGGCCTTTAGCCCATCGAGGGTTCGAAGGTACTTTGGCAAGTTAAACTTTCAAAATGTAAGATTACTGTTCATCGTAACACTATTCATCTTCTTCAAGCAGTAGGTTCGCCGCTCGGCGACCGCTGCTTGAGGAGTGGCGCAACCCCGGCAATCGCAGCCTAGGGTCGTCGGACCTTAGGCGTTGCCTGAGTCGCGTGACCTAGGTGACCCCAAGCGACACTTGAGGCCCTGTGACCTTAGGTCGCCTCTCCTAAAGTCAGTTGAGGTTGCCCAGCAACCAGATCTGGTCAACGGTGGCGGTTGGTGACTAAGCTCCACCTCAAATGTTTTTTTTTAAATATTAGCAAAAGTCATTTACAAAATATAATTTTTACCAAACGGTATTTATGCCAAAGCTGCTTTTAAATTTGATTTTAAAATACATTTATCAAACATTACTTGTATTTCGGAAAATCTTTTTAACCCAAAGTCCTTTGCATTTTGCCAAAGTCATTCACCCAAAGCCGAACCGAACGGGCCCTTTGTCTAGAAGATGAAATTTTCTTGTATGCATCTGCAATCCATTTATTCTCAGTCATCAAACGTTGTGCACCCTGTGTGATTTATCAATCGAATTAGAATGAGTTCACATAAATCAGGTGCATGCAAAACTTGCACATAAAAACTAAGTCCAGCCAAAGTTATTATCTATATCTCATGTTAATTCAAGGGCTCACGCTTTTTCCATTCCACTAGACGCCTCAAATCACATTAATTTTACCATATTATCCCTTGCAGGTCCCTTTTTTTTAAATTTTTTTTATTTCCCTTCTTTTTTCCCTTCTTCCTCTTTCCTTCTTCTTACTTGAGCTCTTCATCGGCTCCATGAGCTGCGGTTTGGCGATTGGTCACTTCGTTTGGCGGCGGACTCCGCTGGAATCCGTCGAGATTCTGTGCCGCCAGCCATTCATCTCAATTGCCGGATATCAACCTCGTGAGAATTCACTGCGTCTCCAAACTCGAAGGATGGCTGAGGAACTCGTGGCGAAAGTCCCACGAGCAAGTTTGAGCAGAAGGAACCGGTGCGGATTGGTAATGTGTAAAGCCCGAGTTGATCTATTGCTGGTGATGCTGATATGGAGGCTCGTGACTGTGATTCATAATAGCATGATGATGATGATGATGATGATGATGATGTTTAAGATCAAGTTTCATCTCAGAATATTGTTTAAAAAGAATCTGATTCTCCCTCCAGAGCTAAAAAATCTTCGGCCATCTCAATTTTCCTAAGGAGTTGCGATACTTCATTAGATTTTGCAAAAGTATCAAAAAAAAAGGTGCCGCTTTTTTCACTCCTCTTTTGGCTTAGATACTCCTTTTATTTGTATTTTGACCATATTATCCCTTGTGAGGCCCACCATTTATGGAAAATCTTTACAAAAGTGATCCCTTTTTTATATTATTTGATCAGCTCCTTTTATTTTGTTTCTTTTTTTTTCCTTACGGGTCTTACTTTCCTTTTTCTTTTTTTCCACGACATCATTTCTTGCAAATCGGCTTTGTGTTTTCTCTCTCGCAAGCCATTCTCTTCTTTCTATGCCTCTCACTCCTTTTTCTTTCTTCTATCACAAATCTCTCCTAGATCTGCAATCCCTAAAAGAACTGCTTATTTCAACAGTCCGCTTCCTCCTCATTCGTTATTGGAAGTACGATTATGACGAAAGCTTGTTTTTTTCCTCTTTAGTTTCTTGGTCTTGAATCATGCTCAATCGCTATTGAGTGTTTCACTCCCGTGTTTAGAGTGTAGAGTGCATCAAAACAATGCTTATGAATTAACCGTGCAATTGCTTTGTAGTCTGTAGCATATTTGCGTCTTATAGACTTTTGCTTCCTCTGGGTTCATTTTCTTAATATGGTATCCATAATTTGTTTTCATTATAATGATGCAGGATATGCTTAATTTGGTTGTTTGATCTCAAGGGAAATTGAGTAATCTATTTTCTTTGATGATGGAGGCCAAATTTTTTTTTCGCTTTCTGAAGATTGTAGATGGTGGGTTTAAATCTAGAGTGGAGGCTAAAAGGACACCTCTTGTACCTAAAATTAGGCTATGTTCGAGGTAGATTTGACTGCTCCTCCAACATTGCATGTCTTTTGCTTTAAGAACAAATGTGGTCTAATCGACAACAATGTGGTCTACTATTTCGTCAACTACATGCGGCGAAGAAAAATGGCTTGTTGGGGAGGTCACCAATAAGCTCAATGTCTGTGCTAGTGAAAGTGTAGAGAACAACAGGGTTGGAATCATAAATAGAAAATAGAGGATGATGGGATTGGGGAAGAAGAAGAAAGAGGAGTGGCAGGTGTAGAACTGAGTCGTCAAAGGTGTGGAAAAAAAAGAAAGAAGAAGGAAAGTGGGACCTGTATGGGAAAAAAAAGAAACAAAATAAAAAGAGTTGATCGAATAATGCAAAATGAATCACTTTTGTAGAGTTATACAAGAAGTGGTGGGCCCCACGATAAATAGAATGGTCAAAACACAAGAAAATGGAATGTCTAAACCAAAGAAGGAGCGAAAAAAGCGCAACCCAAAAAGGGTAGAATAGTTTGCCGGGGAAGTAATTCTAAGGAGAAGCATTCACCGTGGGTAAACATCCTCTTCGTTTTGCTCTCTCTCCGGATCAAACCTCAAAAATATATTTGTTGTTCATTTGGCTTTGTGTCGGCTAAAAGCATTGTGCGGTATAAGGTGTCGTTGCTGTCGGAGAAAAAGAGAGTCAGGGCAAGCGAATCAGCTTTGCTTCGAGGGCAAGTTCTAATGAATTCAAGGAAGAAGAAGAAGGAAAGAGGAAGAGAAGAAGCGAAACCAAACAAAAAAAAAAAAAAGGCACTGGCAAGGATAATACGGTAAAATAAAGTTGATAGGGGTATTAGAAGTAAAAAGTGGGGTGGAAAAAGCATGAGGAAAATTACAAAAAATAGCTAAACCTATTGTACGTATGTCAATTCAATCATGAATCTTTTTAATTTGGCCAATTCAATCATAAACCTTTTGGTAATTTGCCAATGTAGTCCTCCAGCTAATTTTGGTTAGATTATGCTGATGTGGCGGTCCAGTAAGTGTTTACCTTCTTATATGACATGACTGGCGCTGATGTGAATAATTTTTATAATCTTTTATTTTTTTTTCTTTTAGTTTTTTTTCCTATTTCCCTCCACCAACCGTCGGGCCTTAGCAATGGTTGGTGACCTTCGCCAACCATAGGCAAGGGTCACTCTTGCCGACTTCTAGCAAGCTTCAATCTCGCTAAACCCTCACCTATGGCCAGCGACTTCCGTTGGCCATTGTCGAGGCCCCGGCATCAGGCGGTGGGACATACTAAAAAATAAAAAAGGAAAGGAAAGAAAAGAAATTGTCCATTTCAGCACTGGTCATTCTACATAGCATAGTCGACGTTCACGTATATGATTTTCAGCCAAAATTGGCCAAAAAGACTATATTGGCAAATTGTCAAAAGGTTTAAGATTAAATTGGCTAAATTAAAAGATTTAAGACTAAATTGACATTCGTACAATTGGATTAGGGTTTTTTTTTGGTAATTTTCTCAAAAAGCGTGAGGCTTCAAGTGTTATTTTATGTCTCTTGATCCTGTTAGACAAAGAAATTACTGAGTTGAAGCCTCCCTGAGAGTGTGTGAGAGTTCTTCGCGAGACTAGAAAACATATTTCTTGAGAACTCAGGTAAATTAGATGGTTTGTGAGTTAGTTGATTGTAACAGGAGTTTGAGAGTTACTGGGAGTTATTGAGCAATCGATGGGGAAAATTACCTAATCAGCTCTAAACCTATCGTACAAATGTCGATTCAGTCTTAAATTTTTCATTTTGATAATTTAGTTCTAAGCCTTTGCACGAAATTTCAATGTAGTCTCTTCAGTCAATTTCCGTTGGAAATCGCTGACATGACACGCCGCCACGTTAGCAATTTCAAGCAAAAATTAGCCAGAATGACTATATTGAAATATCGCGCAAAGGTTTAGGACTAAAATGGCAAATTGAAAAGTTTATTTTTGAATTGGCATCCTTATATTAATTTTAGGACTAATTGGACAATTTCCCCGGTGATCGATTATACCTTCATTAGGCTAAACTTGAATTTATAGTGAAATTTTCTGCCGCTCTCCTTATGGACGAATCGAGTAAAGTTATGGTGCGGCTTAGTTCATGTTTTCTGTCTATTGTGTTTGATCGACATGGTTTCGCAACAAGTATGTTGTGTAAAGTTTATACAATGCTAGCTCCACGAGGGCTGCCATAACATAAGAATCAACATGTCATTGAACATGTCTAAGACAACAAATTTATTATCACTGGCCAAGGAGGAGCTTCACACTCCAAATAGGTCGAGAGGGAATGAACGGGCTTATAATATTTGTCATATCTTGATGATTCTTTACTTCCCTTTTTCATAATATGCTAAAGATTGCCATTGTCGAGCTATACTTTATGGAAAGCTAGTAAAATAATACTTATAGTAGTATATAAAATGTGCATGATATGATATTCCTTTATAGGTTAAGAGATTCTCCACTCCCCTTTCTTCTTTAAAGGCTAAAGATTTCCCGTTGAAGTCAGAATATTCTTGTCCTTTATTCTGTCGCATGTTATTCTCCACTCCCTTTTTTTTTTCTTTACCAAAAAAAACAAAAAGAAGCCGCGGTTTTAAAGGTTTTCAGCACAACTTTTCTTAACTATGAGGAGGAGTTCTTCGGTTTCTATAAGGTTTTGACAAATTTCTCATAGGTGCAATGTCCCGCTACAACGCCATCTACGGCTCCTAGAAGTTGCTCTACCAAGTTTCAAGGCACTACAGCTTTGAAAGGTGTGTTAACAAACGATGTTAAACAATGATACGATGGCCATTACTTACCACACTCTTAATTTGCATAAGCAATGGTGTTAAATTGAGTCATTCTTGAGCACTCATCTGGATGGTCTGCAATCAGCAGTGCTGTTGAAACAGATATCGTCTCACGGGGAGTTCATAGGAATTGCTCGGGCATTCGTTATGTTTAGGATCAGATTCTGGTTGTGAAGCACTCTTGATCTCACTTGGCATGCGAGTACTAGATGGCTCATACACACTAATTTGATTTTACGCTAGCAATGCACGTGTGAGTCCAATGACAAGACACCTAAAACCATCGAAGGAAATCGTTTTTTTGAAGGTTTGATCTACGTAAGAAAAGAGCGAATCTCTCTTCAATCTATGAGCTGGGGACCGCATTCCCGAAATGCGTAATGACAGCGATTGTTTGTCCTTATATATGACTTTGATGTAACAGTGAGTCCACCACGTGACTCGTCCAGTCTTGCAGTACTTAGCCGTTTGGTGCTTTGGGAATCTGTGTGTGAACATGCTTTTGTTTAATCGTCACCGGTCATATTCTCAGCACTTTCCTCGAAGATCAACTGAAATTTTGAAAACCCTTTTCTTGCACGGATGTCCAGCGCAGTAAACTTCCTCGAAACAATCTAGCTCATGAGAAGACAAAGAGTTTATTATTACCTTAATCTTTAACAGGATCCTCAGTAATCTTACATGAGATGTAAGTCAAGCTCACAAAGATCAGTTTGATATAGATAGGAAATATTATAACGCCAAAGATTAATCAACTTAGAAAAAAGGGTGAAAGAAAAAGATGTACGTAATGTAATCAGCACTGCGTCTTTATAGGAACCGTAGATGTGACATGCAGAGTGCAATCATCCTTTGACACCTTCCCAGTGTTTTACTTAACCGTGTCCAATCCTTCAAGAGCCACGGGTCTTTTGACTAATGAAAAAGCTTAGGATTTGTCTTAGGCTGATGTGGTTGTCATTCGTGTTTGGTCTCTGTACGTGTATATGTTTGCATCACACACCTAAAGTAAAGAGAAAGAAAAACTTGAATGGTTCAGCGATATCTTTCATCCTGGTCCAGAACCAGAGGCCAGAACCAGCATGAGAATCACGCGGGGGAGACAATTGGTGGGGTTTCCATCCCAGAATTCTAAACAAGATAGTGGACTAATGACCTAGCGTCACCATCTTTGTGACTCGTGATTAGGTCCCATCTTCTGACAACGTTTTCAAAATGGGACGGAAAGGTATCCTGTCGAGGTGCTTTCGTTTCTTGTCATCAAGAGCGCAAGTTGCTCTTGCGCTCGACCCTATATTGGTTAAAGATGTCACTACCGAGAATGGTGCGGATACTTGCTTATGTCAAGAATTATTTGTATAACCTATTAAGTATTTGTTTCTTGTTTTCAGGAGTGTGAAAGACTGACATGTATCCACGGATGTGCCGATTGATTAGATTGTTCATAATTTGACTTAAGAACCTCGCCATTAGTAAAGAAAGAGTTCTCTCCAACATTCCTGCATATGCACTTCGTATCTGATTTCTTTGCTGTGTATGCAACCGTGTGCGTCGACTGAGATAAGAAAATATTATGTATATACTGATGGAAGTTGGTCATTTGTCACTGTCGCTTCAATGAATTATTCTATATTAATGGACTGAGATTGGTTTAGAGTGAATGTATAGTTCATCACGACAAGAGTTTTAATCTCCACACTCTTTCCCTTCTTGTTATCTTGCTTTTGCTTTTCCAGATGTGCCTGCCTTCACGTGTAAGGCGTGAATAGGTGAGGGAGAAATGAAAATGCTTAATATGGTTTCCGAGTTGGTTTGCGCTAGCTAATTGAACTTTAGGGGAAAGATGATTGTCCAAACACTTGGAATGGTCCTAATAATCTTTCGAGGTGCACCAATCTCCGTTACAAGAACCCACACTGACAATGTTTCAATGCTACTCCGGTCCTATATTCAAACATGACGAATGTGCAAACACATTGAGATTACGTCTCGAGTTAGAGCTCGATTGGTGAAGATCCGACTTGACTTGTTTCTGGGAATGGCCTGAATTGTGAATTGAAAAGTTGCAGGACCAAGACAGGCATATAGAGGATTGGATTTGGATGCTTGGAAGGCATCCGGTGGCTAGACAACTAGGGTCGGGCATTCGGTGGTGGCCCTAGGCGTCCAGCTAGGTCTGGTCGGCCACTCAGTTGGCCTCTGACCAAGCCCGACCCGAAAAAAGAAGACGAAAAAAGCCTGAAAAAAGAGTAGATAAGAGGCATTATCATTCAAGAAATAAGGCCTAAAGATGTACATACTCCTTTCAAGATACGATATGAAAGATCCCGGCAAGGCGGTCAGCCCATTGCATAAGGTTAAGGGATCATCCTCTCTTATGGCTTTCCAGTTCGAACCTGCTTGAGACAGTAGTCCTTTTGATTCTTATATGTCACAAGCATTCCAATGGCACTACTATGAACAGGCCTGCTTATCCAGTGTCTAGGCTCTTGGGGTTCTCTCTTATGGTCTAGACCTTGTGGCCAATTTTCATGGTTCAAATTAGATACTCCGTGATGTAATGACACTCACGGAAGAGTCGCCAACATTGGTTTCTCAATTCCGTCACTGTTCTATCAAAAGAAAAAATCAAGCGCTAGAGACATTATCGTATTTTTTCCCTCCATATATAGTTATAAACAACCAAAGACAATCGCTAAGCCTAACATGAGAGGTACATGAATTAGCAGATAGGCCCAAAAAGAGGATATGCGCAAGCATAACTTTTCACCAGTTAATGCTATAATCAAGATTTACATCTTTGAGATTGAGAGCAATGTGTTGGGAGTTTGGAAGCGCACGGCAAAATTGGACTTTCTCCTGTAATGTAGCTGCTGGTATATACTGGAAGTTTATTCATTTGATACCGCAAAATCATGGAAAAACAATGCTGTTTGTCAGGTTTACCACATCTACTGCACTAACAGAGTAAGTTGCATCTTGGCTTCTGACGCTGAAAGTCGTCTCCACCACTAATCGATTGTACTAATGAGACAAAATACAATGCCTCAAAACAGCTTCTTCCCAATTCCTCTTGACATATTCGACCAAAAAATATTCCTTACGACATAGACCAAGTTTAAAAGAAGGAAATATTTCGTCTTTGCCACATCAAATAATTCACAAAATTGAATCTAAAACATGTCTGCAATTACCAGACTGCAAGATTTTTCCAATTTTGGAGCTGGACCACTACATTGTGGAATGGTTTCTACATTTATCACTGCATAAAGCTGACATTTTCAGTAACTTGGTTTGTTGAAATTGTGCTAACATCGTTCATTTATAATCCCAAATCTGAAAATCGTCAGGATGTTATTTTGAATTCCATAGTCCGTTATTTTTCACGCGACAGCAGTGCCTCATCGCAAGTTAATCTCATGGTTATACATTGCATCGGTAGCAAATAAAGCTCTGTTATGCTGACGGATCTGAGAGAGATTACGGTTCATCGTGAACTCCTTAAGGCCTGCGTGACCCTCTGTCATTGGAAAACACTAATTCCTTGTTGTTATTTGAAAGTGCAACATTGTAATCATTTGCAATGATGAGCGCAATCCACGTCAACTATGCGACTTGCTGCATGATCTTCATTTATAAATAAGCCCTCCCTCTTCATTCCTTCAGACCATCACTGGAAGTAACACTCAATTGTCTTCAGTTGCTCAATTTGGCATCTCAGCTAAGACATTCTCGATATCGACCTATAGAGCCAATGGCACCATGAGTGACAGACCTGGTTTTGTCTCTCATGGCATTCTTATGGTTCACTTCAATCTTGCTCTTTAGAGTCTCCGCTCGGAGAAATGGGACTGCTACCTTTTACACCCCACCATACAAGCGTAAGGCATTCGTCGTGTTTGTTCCTACTGTTAAGGTATCTTGTGCAATTGGACTGATGTGAGAAGGTGTTCTTTTCTATGTGTTGAAATAATGCAGCCTCCGCTTGTTATGGATTTGAAGATCAAGGGGTGATGATAGCAGCAGCCAGCGAAGCAATTTGGAACGGTGGTGCTGCTTGTGGCCAGTACTACCAAGTCACGTGCCTCAGCGGGATGAACCTAGGCATCCCAAAGCCATGCCATGGAAGCACTTCGGTGGTGGTGAAGATTGTGGATCGCTGCCCTGCCAATGCGTGCCGAGGAACTATTGATTTGTCACAAGAGGCATTTGCATCTATAGCTGATACAAACTCCGGAGCTATTAACATAAATTATCAACAGTACGTGAACATTGTTCCCTATAATTTGCTGAGCTATTGTTATACAATCGGTGCCATTATAAAAATCTGAACTGGTTCAATTGATGTCATGCAGGGTCTGAATTTGGAAACCGGAAGATCCTTTGCAAGAGTAACTTCTCATGGAATGGAACCATTCCCCAAATAATGAAACGCAACCGAAGTCTAGCATCAACTCCTTTCGGAGTTCTTTTTTTCCTTCAATGCTCTTGCAAATGTAATTGTAAGCATACAGTCTCGAAATAAGTTGTGTCCGGGTGACTTATGTGTTTTCGCCTTTTCTTCTCCTTGAGTGAGCTTTGTCTATCCTTTAAGCATAGATTGTCAAGTGACACTTCATAGTAATGGGTGGATTGTATTTGGTACTTGTCTATTAGTTTGGTCACATACTCGATGACTAAACATATCGGTTGGGTCAGGAAACAGCTCAAAAGCATTCAATGTTAACCTATCGTACTCGTTTCTTGTCATTACATCCATTGGCTCTGTCACTAATGATCTTTTGCTTTTCACCTCAAAATTGGACTGAGATTTGTAGCCATTGAGTGCCAAGGATGGTGCACTGTTATTACAGTTCTTTGGCTGAGTAAAACGAGGGGCAGTGATCGCTTATCTAGCATTAATAGTATCAAACATTCAGTATACTTGGCTCAGTGAAGGTGCTTGGTCATCCAAGAAAAACCAGAAAACAATAGCAGATGTTGCACACATACAACTCAGGTATACATCTAGCTGTATATGTTTATGGGACGTGATTGAGGCAATAAATCATTAGAAACCAAAGACCAAATCACAGATTATTGGTCGAACATAGAGAACTGGCTTTTGTTCCTTCACTGGGGATTCTCTTCAAACCTTCCAATCCTAAAATGCTTGAGCTCCACCCCATCTGCATGCCCAGTGAGCGCAAGGTCCGCCAGTATCTTCCCTACGACTGGAGCCATCTTGAACCCGTGACCCGAAAACCCACCACCTATCACCACACTCTCCCCGAACTCCCCTCCCAAGAAATCCATCACATAATCCTCGTCAGGTGTCATCGAGTACATACAGGATTGCATGGACACAGGTGCGCAGCCATCCACCAGTCCCAGAAACCTCCCTTCGATCCACTCTTTCAGGGAATCCAAGTCCAGCTCAGGCCTCCACTTCCTTTTATCCGGATCGCACTGGCATCCGTGGTCCAGTATAATCTTGATCAGCCCCGGGAATTCCAAGGATGGGGTCCCATATATATGCACATCTCCATAGCTTGAGAACGTTGGGAAATCGCCTCCAATGGCATATTTCTCCTCGTGACCCTCCTTGATCTTCCAATAACACACTGTGATGTCCACGGGTTGAATTGGCAATTCAAGCCCAGCAATTGAACCAACCAGCTTCCTGGTCCAAGCCCCAGCAGTGACCACACATTTCCTGCACCAGAACTTGTCGCCCTTGGTGGTACAGACCACTATGCCTCCTCTCACTTCATCTCTCCTAATATCCTTCACTTCCATGTTGTCCCTCAACACAGCTCCCTTTTGAAATGCAAGTGCTTGGAACATGGACACCGCCTTTGTTGGCTTAATGACACCGCCAAGCTCGGTATACACTGCAATCCAATCCTCCGGTATGCTGACCCTTCCGGAGAATTTGTCAGTGAATTGGCCGTGGTCAAGAATCTGATAGGGTAAGAAGTTCTTTTCACAGCTTGCTATGACTGCTTTGAGACTAGCACTACCCGCCGGACCCATGTTAAGATGGTCTGTGCCGGTATAGACACTGTAGCCAGCCTCCATTTCAGCCTCTCTCCACAGTTTCGAAGACTCTACGGCCATCTTGCTGTAGTAGTCCTTCTTGTATGTGGCACGCATGGTGCGAGACTCGCCGTGCGAAGAGCCACGGTGGTGCAAAAAGTCAAACTGCTCGAGCAAGAGTGTCTTGTGACCTCTCTTGGCAGTTTGGTAAGCAGTGGAACTGCCCATGATGCCTCCACCGATCACTATCACATCGAACTCATTGCTACAAGAAGAATCCATAGCTCTGTACTGTGTATATGTGTATCTCTCTCTCTCTCTCTCTCTCTCTCTGAAACTGATGGAGCTAACTTACACTGGTTGGGTTTGAACATATAAGCACAAAACAAGACTAACTACTCCTGGACTACGATGGCCTGGCCGCCGACGTGGCCCCCAAGCACCAGATTTGATGCTATTATCACCAAGGAAAGCTAGACGAAATTTCTCATTGGACCGTTGTCGGATTATTGCGACATATCAAACGTGTAGCAATAAAACAAAAGCAAACTGATAAACATTCGCAGTCCTTTAGGCAATGTGTTGTAATTTTAAAAATAAATTTGACTCAAATGACTTGTTTGTTGCCAAGACGTAATTGACTTTGCAAGCTTCTTTCATTGAAGAGAAGTTGCGAGGAAAGTTGCTTCTCCATCTCAACGTGGGCCCCTTTTGAATTGCCATAGGTTTTCTTTTTGGTCTTTTCAGTCACATAAAAGTTCACCTCCTAAGTGTATCACCCTCTTTTTCAATTTTTTTGAGTTACTCGCGCCGGTAAGCTATCTCATTGTGTGACATTTTTTGATTAACTCACTCGAAATATTATCTGTTTTGATCTATCATATTTTGAGCCCGCGATTTTTTAGTGCTCTAACCTGAGTACTCTTAGTTCAAAAGCAACATATATATATCTCATAATCGCTCTCCTATTGTTTGATGTACAGTTCGATTCATTCATATTTCCTTTGCCATCTTAAAAGCCTATTAGGAGTCGATCTTTATTTAGGCCCTCTGGTCCCGACGATCACTCTCCGTCCTCGTCGGACCTGATTGTTACACGTTGGACAATCTTAGTAATATAATCAATTACATCAATAAACAATGACAGAGGCTTGGATATAGATATGCATTTTTAACTCAACCCAAGAGTAGCAAAGACGGCTTTCTCTTCTGCCCCGAAACTCTGGTCTAAGTGAAAGCTTAGTGCTACCTAATCTAATGAGCAAGAATCAACCACTTCATTATACTCTTTCAAAGAACATGATTTGGATTAGAAGAAAATTTGATGATTGACTGGGATAGATAGTGACATGTTTGTTTAGGGAACAACAAAATATTTCTCCGGCCCACCTGCAATAAGCTTTTCCATTGCTATTATTTATGCAAAAGATGGCTTCTCTACCTAAAATCACACCCTTTCTTATTATATCATAGTACTACTACTACCAGTGGATAATAATAATAGTGCCTTACTTATTTATTGAGATTAATTTCTAAATCAAGTGATCACTTCCATTCATATTAAAATTTGCTATCATTTGTAGTGACGTTAAAGTTATCTCGAACTTGCTTGCTCACCGGATTTATCACAACCTTATGTAGGTTTACTTCCTCCACCTGGTAATTTTGTACACTTTTCAATTGCATTCTTTAATGCAGTAGCTAACACTTTTATGTCCCGTTATACATCTACTTTTGTTAAAAGTCATCGACACACCACTTCTTTTAAGAAGTTTATCATTGTCTAAAAACAATCAAAAAGCAGGCTGGGCCTAATGCACCGGACCTAAAAATCTTGACCCAGATCAGCCGATAATTAAATTCCAATAATTTGCTCTATAGACCAATCGGGCTTAATCGGACCCAACGGGCTGCCAGGCTAATGATCACCTTTATTGTGGTCCAATGTGCATGGTACTTCCTTTACCTAATAACTTTAGCTATAGATTGGTCCATCTAACAAGCAAGAGCTCATGATCATAGTTTAGGGAGATTTGGGATCTACATTCACTAATTTCTAATAGTCAGTAACTTTCTCACCTAAAAGTTACCAATTTTAATAGTTTATAGTTAACCAAAGTCTTATTTATGCCTGTATCAATACTTATTTTTTTTTTGTTGCTAAAACCTGTATCAATACTTATTTGAATCCTGCTCCAAGTGCCATTACCAAGATTCATACATCACTTCGAGAGCAATCATGGTGTAACATTAACTGAGTTTCTTCTGTCATATAGTTAGGTGCTAGCCTTTTTGTGGAAGTACATGATTAGCTGAATATGACAGTGCATGCCTACAGCTTTTTCCATGGCTCTCCCGTACGTGATTTTTACTCTTGAAGAGGTGCAACACAAAGTAAAATGTTTTTCCTCTTTGACAAAGAGAGAAGTTATAGTTAGGACAACTTTCGCGATGCCCATTAGGGTTTTGCTAGACATGCCACTAGACATTTCTTAAGCAACCGAGTAAGAAAATTTTACAATTTCTCAGAGTATTGATTTGTTCATTTGTAAGCGAATAATTTGCAAATTGAACGTTTCTTTACTAAGTATTCTTACCAAGTATCTGTAGGCACTATCTTGTGGATGTTCGTTAACATAACCTAGAATCTCCATTTTAATTTTTATTTACTTTAAATCGCAACCACCACTCAATGAGATGGGATGTGTATCTTCTACCTTCCACCGTACGAGCATAAGCATTCACTTCTATATATTCATTTGGTTCTACTTGTTCTTTTAATTTTGTCAAGTGCATACCGAGTGATGTGAGTCAGTCTGTGCATCTCGTGTGCAGTTCGATTCGAATACAACCGCCGCTACTTTTTTTAGCTATGAAGACCAAGGGGTAATGATAGTGGCAGTGATGCATAACAGAACTTTGGGACAACGGTGGTGCTTGTGGCCAATACTACCAAATCACGTGCATCGGAAGTGGGACGGTGGTGGTGAAGATTGTGGACGTCCGCCTGCTCAGCTCGCGTCAAGGAACTATTGATATGACGCCAGAAGCATATCAAAGCATATCAATCCATATCAGATCATAGCAATCCGCCGCTCGACACCAACATACAGTGCCAACAGTATGTGACCTTTCTTATCCTTCGTGGTTCACCTTCGCCATCACAAAATGTTTGATCGAACTAATCGTCAATTGCTGTCTAAATCGGGGTCATGCAAGGTCTACATTCAACGGGCAAAAGGGCTCCAATGTTTGTCTCAAAGTTCTGACATCTCTTCATTTGCATCAGTCTTGCTTCTACTCTATGGTACTCGTTCATAGTCAGAGTTGGAAATTTTAAGATGCAAGGTCTGTTTGGTTAGCATTTGAAAGCTACTTTGGGGGATTTAAAGTCCCTTGAGCAAATACAAACTTATTTGGTAAACGTTAAGAAGATGCAATTAAAAGCTTGAAAAGAGTCTTTGGCTGAATGGAGTCCATGAGGAGCCTCAAGAAATTACATTTTCGAAATGCAATCGGGTACTGTTCATCCTCCCTCTAAGCAGCTGGTCCGGCTCCAGCAACCACTGCCTGAGGGATAGCACCCCGGTGACCGCCACCTGGGGTTTGTGCGACCACAAGCGGTGGTCGCTAAGGTCGCACGACCCTAGCGACACCGCCTGAGGTCGCACGATCTTAGGCCACCTTGCTTGAGGTCAGGCGAGGTTGGCTAGCAAACAGATCTAGCCATCTGCGGTTGACCGGAGCAGCGATCGGATTTGGCCGCCAATGCTAGTCGGTTAGCCAACTTTTTTTTTTTTTAAATATCAATAAAAGTCTTTTACAAATAATTTTTATCAAACGGTATTTAAGTTAAAGTTGCTTTCAAATGTGATTTTAAAATACACATTACCAAATACTATTTGTATTTCAAAAAAGCTCAAAAGCCTTTGCATTTTATCAAATGTACTCCCCAAAAGCCGGACTAAACAGGCCCACAGTATGTTCATGCAGCTAGTCCTTGTTCTGGAGAGCTCCTTTGCTCCTCCATGGACTGTTATCAATAAATAAAGATCTAATTGAACGAATTGAAAGTTCAAGGAGTCCATTGTCCGAACAATAAACGTTGAAGGGGTCGAAAGCATCAAATTCCAAATAAAGTATTCAACACACCCCGACGACTTTTATATAGAGAGAGAGAGACGCACTCAAATTAAGTTACAATAATTTTTCAATTGCATTTAAGATATCTTCAGGTGCAATGCTCGACGCTTATCCCCATCCGTAAGCAGTATCCGATTGAACCAACGACGCCCAATTTAGCATTTTCGATTTTTCAAAGCAAGAGGCCTTATTTAGGTAGACGTGACAAGACTGTTGATTTTATTTCAACCCGCTCACGGGACCTAGGTGAGGTGGCAATCATTCACACAGCACGAATTAACCACTCGTACGTGGCATCAATTAACAAACGCGATCAATTCATAATTAATACGAATTGACATGTATACTCTGCTTTTGATTCACGAAAAAAGCAAATGATTTGGGAAAGCATTTCTCCCGAGAGAGATCGCTCGTATCATTTCCAGAAATGGAAATGATCGGTCGTCATAAATCAATGAAAGAAAATAATTTATATTTATGAACTGTGAATATATTTTTCGTTTATTTATTATGATATTTTTTAAGAAACACTCTTTTTAAATTATTTATTTTTTCGCCGCGATATGAGGAGAGGAAAAAGAAAATTAGCATGAGAAAGACCGGCTCACTTGGAGAGAAGCCTGCTTTGCTCACTGGAACGCCAGTCTTCTTCTTCCCCCTCTCAATCATTCCCAATTTACACTTCAACTTCGCTCCGCACGGAAAAGCCCTCGAGCTTCCCGATCCGGAAACCCTAGAAAGTTCTCACGCTTCGTCCATTTGGGAATCGGTTCGCGCTCCAATCCTGAAGGTTTTTTCTTCTCCCCCCCCTGTGATCTCTTCTTCTCCGGACTCCATCGATTCTGCATTCTCGAATTCTTCGCCGCCGCCGCCGCCGCCGCCGCCGGTGGCGGTGTTTCCTGCTCCGTGGTTGGCGAGATTTGTCGATCCCGTGAAATCCGCGAGCGCACGTTCGGCGTGGATTTCCATGGGAGGAATCGGCCGTCATCGAGGCGCCCGAATGCTCTGATCCGTCTCGAAGATAAGGCGCATTGCGTGCTCTCCTCGCCTCCGCCATGGATAATCGTGGCGACGCCGACGCAACTCCATTCTTAAGGTGTGTGTGTGTGTGTGTGTGTGTCTCTCTCTCTCTCTCTCTCTCGTGTAAATCAGGAACTTCATTCGGCCGATCGATCTGTTGCGTCTTTTGGAATGAATCGAGCGATGCATTTGACCTCCGGATCGTCTTCGCATCTGTTAAGAATTTACTCCGATTATGAAATCACCTATTCGATTTGCCCCATGCTGCTTCTGTCGTGGTGCTGCCTTTTGCGGTGTTGCCTTTAATTCACGGGTTTTTTTTTTATTTTTCTTTTTATAGAATTGAGCTGTGTCGGCTTTTCGACTGTTGGTTTTGTGTTAATGATGATGCCGCCTGTTCGTTGCATTGAACGATGCTTCCTTCGCAATTGCTTGTTTTGCACTGGGAGTTTTCAGCTGTGATAGAAATGATTTCTCGAACTACTTTTCTGCTTGTGTGTCCTTGTAAATCTTGTAATTTAAGTTGGACTGATCATCCGGCATTGCTGATCTTCCATGACCCGAAATCGTTTCCTGAAAACAAAGTAGTTCGGTATTTTTGTCAGCTGTCTCAGAGTTTTTGGTACCTTTGAGCAATGTCTTACGTTAGCTCCTTTTGAATATGTCGATGCAGTCTTTTTGCTGCATTCTCTTATGGGATTGCTTCGATGGCCATGGTCTTCATTAACAAGGCAGTTATTATGCAGTACGTGCACTCGATGACCCTTCTTACTTTACAGGTAGGTAATGCCTGAAAGGGAGTTTGAGCACATTTGTAATTTCCTTTTGTGATGGACAATGTTTTAACTTTTCTAATTTGTGGTGCCTCAGCAATTGGCTACAACATTGCTTATTCACTTAGGGAGAGTCACGGGATACACAAAAGCACGACCAGTGAACTTGGAAACTGCCAAAAAGCTCCTCCTGGTGTCACTGTTTTACAATGCAAATGTTGCATTTGCTCTAGCAAGTTTGAAAGGAGTTAATATCCCTATGTATATTGCAATAAAGAGGCTCACACCACTCGCTGTACTGTTAGCTGGATTTTTTCGGGGAAAGGGGACACCAACTACACAGGTGTGGTTTTTCAGTTTTTGGCTGGAACATTTTGGCATTGGCCTTTTCAACCTATATTTAGGTTATTTAACGTGGCCTCTTGTGTCATAATTCAGGTTACTCTCTCTGTTCTTTTGATTGCTGCTGGATGTCTCATTGCAGCCATCGGAGACTTTTCTTTTGATCTTTATGGATATAGCATGGCTTTTACTTCTGTGTTTTTTCAGGTTTGAGCTCGAGTTTCCATCTTTACATGGCTATTTCGATGCTCATATTTTGCTTTAAATCTCAGAATTGGAAAGAGGATAATGTTCAATTTTGATAAAGATGTGTTTGAATACATCCATAAGGTTTTGAGCCCATTAATAACAACTTGCATTTAATGCAGACTATGTACCTTGTGTTAGTGGAGAGGTCTGGTGCAGAAGATGGACTTTCATCTGTCGAGATAATGTTTTACAACGGTTTTCTCTCTCTTCCAGTCCTTCTTTTTCTTATCATTGCCACTGGGGAGTTTCCAAATTCTCTAATTTTGTTGATTGCAAAGGTTAGGATCTTCCTCGTTTCTTTCTCTTTGTCTTTTCCTTGCGTTGCTCTTCTATCTGTTTACAATTTGGATGGTGGAATTCAATTTATTTTAGCAGAATATGGCTGTATCTTGAATTGGCTTAGCTCCATTTTGAGTCTGACTAATTGGAAGTAATCAAGGTTCTAGACACACACTCAATAGCCTTCTAATGCGCAAGACTTTAATTTGCATAGTTCACAAATCCTTATGTTTACATTCCAATTTTGAATTTCAATCTCCTTCATCATGCAATGTTTTAAATTTATTTCCTAAACTATTTTGAATCTGTAAACATTCTCTCTCCACAATTTGTTTTCACATACACATGCATGTGGTCTTTAGCTAGATGTGAGAAAACAAACATGTGTAATGAAGACATTATGTGAAGAAAGACTCAAAAGCACGTGGAAGGACAATGAGGAACAAGTCTTGGAAAGACTCACAACTAAAATGAAAAGTGAAATCTTCTCCAGTGTATTTTAGATATGTTGATAAAACTAAAATTTCATTTCCATTTATCACTAATGAGATGGTTATCTCGGTGAGTTAATGGGAACTACCTCTATTGAGGATTGGACAGGTATCTTTCAGTATATCTAAATGATTGCTTGGACTAATGGAACTATTTGTCTTACAAACAGAGCAATTCGCTATCCTTTTTGATGCTGCTCGTTCTTTCACTTATCATGGGGATTGTTCTCAACTTCACTATGTTCTTGTGTACCATTGTCAACTCTGCCCTCACAACAACAATAGTTGGGGTCCTCAAAGGGGTTGGTTCCACGGTATGTAGAACACCTTTAGTTCCAATGATATTATTTGATGGAAAGAGATTCTTCATTTTAACACTTTCTTCCTTCCAATTAATATTTGCTTACCCCTGAGATACTTTCACTTATGCATGACATAAAGAATTTGCTTTATCGTGCAGACTCTTGGTTTTTTCTTGCTGGGTGGTGTGCAAGTACATGCCCTAAATGTGACTGGCTTGATGATTAACACTGCTGGGGGTGTGTGGTACTCCTACGCAAAATATCAGCAAAAGAAGAGCAAGCAACTGAAGATGATGACAGATCTTGAGGCCCACAAAAAGTAAAAATGAAGGAAAAAGAGATGCCACGTCTGGAAGTCTGCAGCCAGACATCAACTTCTGCGTCCAGTGTCAACCTATGGATCCTTTTTCATGGTGTGCTTTTAGTATAAGAAGTCCAACTAGCAATTGAATGTATTTGTCACCGTGCTGTTCCTCTGCAGAATCGACCTGGGAGCTTGCACACACAACGCGGTTAGTGGCATCTATTACGCCTTGTCATTCTGCTTAGGTTCAATTCCAGAGCACCCATGTGAGTCAGTCTAGGCTGCTGATTATTATTTTTTCTTTTGAATTTTCTTGATATGCAGAGGTCTTGCTTTTGTTGTTCAATATTGTTAGTCTTGAAGCATCCATTTTATAGGAAATGGGTTAGGGTACCCTAAGTTCTTTTTTGGTCAGAAGGGTACCCTAAGTTGAATGAACGCTTTATATATAGATAATCAGTTGGCTAGTGTAACTGGGTGTGAAAGCTCTCCTGGAGAAGGCATCTACACGAGGCATGTCATGTAGCCTGTTTGTGCTTATTGCGATCGATCAAAGCTTAATCTGAATGTAAGATCAAGATTCTGGGCCGCGTCAAATGTTGAAGCTCAGTTCATGCGCAGCTCGACAGTCATAAATTTTCCTTGAGGCAGATGATGAGCTCGACATTAGCTTGATGCTTAGCCGTAAGTATGTAAATGCAATGCTTAACTAGACTCTGTTTTATTACTGCATATTCGGAAGGGGTGAAGTTAGTGATGCATGTGCCTCGAAAGTAGAGGCCTTAATTTTTTTATTTAGTTATAAAAACACATTGACAGGGACAGCAGAATAAAAAAATGGCACTGTCGTGAGGCAACACAGAAAATGAGTGACTTGTGCCCAAATTGCGGCCCGCAGACCCATTACACGAAGGCGGGTTAGCTCGGTCCACCAAGGCACAAAAGGAGCAATCCGGCCATGATTCGGTCAGTTCAGACCCGCTAAGGACAAAGGACAACCCAGCTCAGCCCGCACGACATCAAAAACAGTAATTTGGGTTGGCTCATGTTGGCCCAACAAGCCGAAAAGTTATAAAGGCCCAGCTTTAAAATGCCCGAAAGCAGCACATGCCCCGGAAGAGGACATTTAGCCCCACCAATCCCAAAAGACCCAAATGAGTTTTGGGCGCTAAATGGTCTCAGGAAGGCCCAGTTAAGGCCCGAATAAAAACTAGCCCAGACCACTAATGCCTATAGCAATTTGGGCCCAAATGGGCCCTCTCAGGCCCACTAAGCCCAGATGGCCCAGCCCAGTTAGGACCAAGAATAAAGAGTTGGGCTTAATTGGCTCAGCAGTCGAGCCAACTTTGGTTCCAAGGTTGGGCCTCGGTTGGGCTTATCAAGGCCCAGGATGAATCGGTCTGGGCTCGAACATGGGCCTTTTGGGTGTGGTTTGACATAAGGCCACTTCCAGGTCTCAATTTGGGCGATTTGGGCCCAAACTTGGGCTTTTATGGGCCCATTTTAAGCCCAGAGTTTTGGTAGAAGGTTGAGTTCTCTTTGCCATGGATGGGCCTCGAATGGGCTCCAATATGGGCCTTAGTTTGGGCTTATTTGGGCCCATCTTGGAGCTTCACTGGGTCGAACTTGGCAAGCCCAAAATTTGGCCCATTGCTGGGCCTCAAAGGCCCTATCTTGGCCATCGTTTGGGCTTATCTAGGCCCAGGTTGGGATTGATCTGAGCAGCATCTGGGCCTGGACTTGGGCCCTTTTATCCAGAGGGCCTAAGGTCTACTTTTCTGCGACACTGATGGGCCTCATTGGGCCCTTTCTGGGCCTATATTTGGGCAAATCTAGGCCCAGGTTAGAACTGATCTGGGCAAGATGTTGGGCCTTTGACGGATTTGGAAATGGGCTTTACCTGGGTGGGCCCATTTTTCATGCACAAATTTGGGCCTTTGGTCGAGTTTTCTGTACCATGATGGGCCTCAAATGGGCCCTAAATCTGGGCCCAGGTATGGGTTTGTCTAGGTCCAGGTCGAGGTTGATCTGGGCAAAGATGTTGGGCCTTTGCAGGGTTTAAAAAAATGGGCCTTACCTGGAGTTGGTTTGTGCTGATCTGGGCCCCATCTTGGGCTTTATTGGGCCCATTTGAAGCCCATAATTTGGGCCGAATGCTGAGCTTCGGTTCCATGGCTGGTCTTATAATGTGCCCAATCTGGGCCTCGGTTTAGGCATATGTTGGCCCATGTCCGACCTTGTTAGGCCCAAAATTAGAAAGTGAACTAAGACCAAGATCTCTAAGACGAAAAAAGACGAATCCCTCACCAAGGCCGAGAATCAGCAACCAAAACTGAGAACATGTAGGCCCACTAAACCAGAAGACATGGTAGCCCAACCAACAAGGCCCAATAAGAATCAGGTTGGCCTTGAACTGGGGCGTTTCTGGCTCATGATGCCCAAATGCATGCTACCCAGCCAACCTAGGCCCCTACTATAAGATATTTGAGACCGAAATGGGCTCTGATTAACCCACAAAACCGTACGACATGATAATTCAGGATACGAAGGCCCGACAAGTAGCTGTTGCGCGCAGACCGATACCTTCCTTACCGCCGTGCCCATGGTTGATCCACACCCTGAAGATCCCATTCCAAAACTTGCGCATGGCCTCTTAAAGATGGCACACCCAACGACAGAAAAGCAATGCATACGACCAGATCGATACACGACACACAGAGAATCAGTGAATCGCAGCTACTAGTATTGACCCAGGGGTTGTGAAGAATGAATTGCCTGTGATTGTCAAGCCACTAGAAGACGACATTCACTTCCATGAGTGAACTAAAAATGACAGTAAAAGACCCGAGATTTTCGAAAATAATAAAATCCCGGAAATGAAAAGAAAAAAAAATACCCAACTTCCTTTTTCCATGAAGTCGGGGAAAGACATAAACTAGCTTACAAGTGGGACCACCAAAACCTGATTTTGACGGGGAACCATTGGCAATTTATTTTTTTCTTCCAATTCCTTCAGGACTGGACTCGAGCCATTTCGCCATTGCTTGTATGGTCCTCTCGGTATCTACTTATACCGCTAGAACATTCAGCTGTCAGATTGTTGTCAAGATCAGTACCAGAAACTACTCGTAAATCCTTATGTCTGTTGCAATACACAGTACCATCCTTTGCAATGGATGGCCCTGACTCCAGATTTACCATATCCCCGTCTCCACCTTCCCCAGTAGCATTACAATTGTTTGCAGTAGATGGCCCGTTTTCTGAACTGGAGATCTTCGGACTGTATAAAGGTACCTTAAGGCTGATCTCATCTGGATCCTCAACAGCCCCATGGGTCACGGATCTCCCCTTCTGGCCAACCAACGACTCTATCTCACCGTTCGGAATTTTTGGTGAAACAGAACTCGTCTCAACATCAATATCCATCAGCTCTGCTCCAGCATCTTGAGAACCCTCTCTAGTGGATAACGCTTCACAACTAGAATGTCCAGAAACTGAATTGCCATCCACAGATGGAAAACCATCAGATTGATCTTGAGAGCAACATGCTATTTCCCTGCCTGCCTTTTGATGATTCTCCTCTGCTGAGATTTCAGCAGTCATCAGACATGAGGGTCGGGGAGAAACCCTGCCACGCAGACAAGACATGCAACCCAATTTAGAGAGTCATATACTTATGTCCTAGAAGATATTGTGCCTCGACTTGCATGCACGAACAGGTTTAAACACGAGTTACAAAGGCCACCCAAATGGTTTTTTTCTATGTAAATGACTCAATTACTGTATGTAAAAGATAATTTTTGTCTAGTGCCGCACATAAAAGAGCTTGAAAGTGGACGTGTGACTACTTCTGGAAACTACAGAACAAAGAACACAGCAAGGAAATAATTGATATGAGATTATTAGACTGAAGTCAAATCCTTAATCGACATAGGTTCCACCACTCTCATTCATCACTTGATAAATAGATGCAAGAAAGATCTCCTCAATTGCAGCTTCCATAACGCTCTCTGTTATAAGGAGTACTGGCCATTAGCCTATTAAGAACATCTAAAGGATGAAAATAGCTACTCAGGAACAAATTATCAGGCATAAACAAGCAGAGTATCTAGACATTGCACTTCCATTCTAAAATCTGACCGTATCACTGCAGAATATGCCACTCAATTAGGGTAACTGCTCAATCTAGGACAATCAACCCCACTGATTGGGAGTAATCACTCTAATGACCAGAAAATGATTCGCAGATGTGATTTTGCTAAAGAGAGGCCTACCGACTGTATAAGAGCATATATGCACCCTGTGAAAGCACCTCGTCAAATCCAACGCTCGTAACCTGCCAAAGTCGCATAGTTCAAACCAAAATAAATTTGAATATATTATCAGGTAGGGGAACTTGCAATAGGTAAATTGGCCCAGTGTTGAGCAACGGCCCTTCCACTTCAGTTCACTCTTTTGCAATCAGTTTCGCTACAGCACCCGCTGCTCTAGCTAATTGTCCACCCTTTCCAAGTGTGATTTCTATGTCATGTATGGCCGTGCCTAAGGGCATGAAGACGATTTCTACAGTACATCATCTACACAATTATATTGAGAAAGCGCAATTCATTTAACAGCATTTCACCAAGTAAATGTGTAGCAGAAGGACAACAATTTTAAATTTATCATGTTACAAGCCTTCAGCCATTTGATAGAACCCAAGAAATCAGTGAAATTTGGAACTAAAATCATATCTGTCCAAAAAAACTCGTTGGCTTTGAATGATGAGATGATTGGGCAGTGACTCAAAAATCTTCCTGTAAAATTTCTTAGCATAACTAAGAAAGAGAGAGAGAGAGAGAGAGAGAGAGAGAGAGAGAGAGAGAGAGAGAGAGAGAGCGAGAGAGAGAGAGATGTCCCCACCTTACAGTCATCAATTCTATACCAATTTCCAGAAAAATCCTTTGTGTAGCAAATATAGTGACCAAAGAAGGACGCATTCAGCATATCCACGTGGACAACAACCGCATAAAGCTTGTAGACATCAGTGCCATCTCCTCCTTCACTCATGTAAGGGCTAAGATCTAGAGTCTCAGGGAAGTTCACTTTCTTATTGAGTTTCCCAAACCTACCACTCTGCATAAGTTCACCAACAACTTTAATATCACAGGTAAGGCTTGCTAATCTAACTAAAGAACCGAAAAGAATAAGCATATTTCAGTCACATAAGTTCTCAACAATCTTCTCATCAAGCTCCTAAAGATAACTATCCAGAAACTTTTAATATCTAGTCCATATAAAATCTTTAAAAACACTCAAGTGGAGCACCCAGAGAGAAGGCCCAGGCGTGCACTAGAATTCATCACATGTCGTTTTGTGATCGGTCCATTTGGTCCTACGTGGGCCACGTTTGGAAGATTGCAATAATAAAAGGAAATTTCTTTATTTAGAAAATATAATGGACACGGTGGCCATTATGTGCAATATGTGTTTCACTTAGGTATTTACTTAAATTATGTCAATGGCTAAAATGAAGTTACTCAACTTTAATTTGTGCATTTTGATATCAACACAAAGTTGTTCACTCCCGGTAATTACAACATAAAAATTCCTCTCAACAGAACTATTAAAAAAGTGAAAATTATCGAAAGTCCTGTATTTTCAAATTGCTCAACATATCATTTCACAGATTAATAGGTGGGAGCAAATTATATGAATTTTCAAAAAATTTCAACAAGTTGCATGATTACCTATTGTATGCCATTGCATATTTTAATTTTGTACTTGGTTGCAACTAGATTCTTTAAACTCCATTTTAATTTGGATTTCAAACCTCATAGCTTAAGATAAACTTTTGGTTGATTAAAAGTATTGCCCATCTTTCACTGTGATTAGTCGTTCAGTTATACTGATACATACAATTTTACAATAAGAGAACATAATTATCCTCAAACAAGTATGCAAAAGGGATGATCCTTATTTGAAATTTTATACAATCCATTTCTGGCATTAGAACAAATCGATTTATAGAAGAATAAAATCTTTGTTTAGCATTACGGGAAACAAATATAGACAAGAGCCTGCATGGAGCAGGTTTAAGCAACAAGACTTTAAATGCATGACATGAAAGTTTCAACAGATAAACCGAGCCAAGAACCATAACATTACATGCAAACTATTTGAAACTAGGAATGTGTTTGTGAAATCCCAGACGGCACATTTCTGAGAGACAATTTGAATGCTGCATGTAAGTATGACCCTTTAAATTTTGCATTTAGTGCATCATGACATGCAGAAATGTAATCTGTCTTCAGCTAGCTGGAAAAGAAACCTTTGGGTATAAATTATGAGGACCAAAACAATGGTCAACTAAAAATCTGGGGAGAAAAGCCATGAGAACCACTTAAAATTTTATCTGGAATAAAATAAATTTATCACTAGCATCCCCTGGTTCCCCATATCTTCTGATCAATATTTGTCAAAATTCAAAAAATCACTCGAGGTGGAAATCGTTGTTAGCAACCTTCCGTAACCTAAGAAACACATTATAACTGAATGGGTAATGCCCAAGGAAATCATGTAAACATACAAGAAATTCAGCTAAGATGTCCATGCTAAGCCATGTAAACATTATATACTCAAGCCTGCATAGTTGAACAAGAAGTAACAATACAGACCTGAAATCTTTTTAAGGCAATTGTTAGAATGTTTGGAGCATGTCGTACAGTTAGACGCTTCCACGCCTTCACATAGTCATTACATCTGCAAAATGGAGAGGCATAATCAGCCAATGAAAAGCCTCAACAGGTTACCATAGAGAGAAGAATAGCCAGCAAAAGCCACTAATCTCCTCCTCTTAATTCATTTGGTACATGAAATTATATGGAAATAATTGCCAGGACATACCCGTCACATTTATACATATTATCCCCATGGAGCCATTCTTTGACAGTAAATTGCTCTAGGCATTCTTCCAAAGACCCAGCATCACCGTGAATTTCAACGGTTAAATCCATCATATTCTCATACTGGTTTGAGACTTTATTGCAGTTTGCGCAGATAACCTGGAAATAAACAATGACAACACAAAGTCAGACAATCAGACCTAAGTTATACATCAGTCTCATTTTAAGAAATATAAAGGGATTTAATTCTGTGTAAGACAGGTAGCCGGGATAAAAGCATCAGCACGATTGGGAAGTAGATGCCACCAAGATATACGTCTTTGGCAATTAAATGGCAATTAGATCTGTCAAAATAGTTCATAAACCCATTTCTTAACTCATATCTGATAGGTTAAATTGTTATATGGGTTAGTTATATTCAGTAAATAGGTCATAATGGGTACATAATAGTAAAGCCCAAAATAATATGAGTGTTAAATGGGTTTACAACTTACTCAGACCAAATCCACCTCTACGACTCTTTACTCTCTCTCGCCCTTGCGCTCCCCCCCCTCCATGCTCTCACTTCAATTTGTCTATGAGTTTTTCCTAGATTGGGTTAAACATGAAAGTGTTCTAGCATTATGAGTCGGATCGGGTATGGGCCAAGTCAAGAATGGATCACAAGATTTGTATTGCATGAAAACGGGTCAATTTGGGTCGGACCATTTTCGACCCGACCCGACCCGACCCATTTGACGGGTCTAATGGCAACTCCTAGCATGAACGAAAAAATCAGCTTACTTAGGACCTGGACCAAATTAAAATATACTTACAGTATCAAGCAAGAAGAAACAAAACAGCCTGGATTGGATTTAAATGCATTACCTGAGATTGCAGGTGACCGCCAAACATATGCTGGATAATGGTTGTTTCTTGAGCACTTGGATGGACAGCTCTTTCACCGCCGAATTCATCTAGGCAGACTGACTGCATTGTATCAATGGCAAACCTGCATAAAGAGGGTAAACTTTTACCATAGCCTAGAATCAGATGTACCAATGATGCTGAGAGGTGATGCGTCTCTCATGTACTCATTGGTTAAAACCACAAAATAAAATTAAATTGAAGTAACATTGCAGGAAACCTCATAAATTCATGAGCATCCTCCTGCCTTCCATAACCAAGATTACCACCAATATTCGGCAACCGTGACAAAATGTTGGTTGGCGAAAAAGGATGAAGGCTCTGGCTGGCTCTTTCAAGATGGCTCTGCAATTCGCATAGGAAGCACCAATCATTACGTCGGCCTGACAAGTACCAGCAATCGTGACATCAACAATTGACCTCGGCCAAAATACTGTAAACAGAGAATATATCACCAATCAAATTCAGGAACCTACATTCTTTCCTGTGGCCCTTATTCAAAAGGTAGGCAACAAGCGGCCGTGTGGATGCAAGACATTGTAGAACCACATTAGCAAAGCAACTGCGCAAGGATAGTTTGAGGATAATTAGTATAGCACAGGCACAAATAATTTTTTCGTTTTATGGATGCTGGTTGGTAAAATCAAATATCTTGGATTTAAAGCTCTAACAAAGTGAAATCACATGCCATATGTGAACCTGTTTCCACAATTCATCAGCCCACATGGAGGAAGTCCTGCTTTTTCAGAGTTGTAAAGATCCACAAATTCCTTATATGGGAAGAGAATCTGAAATTAAAGAGCCAATCAGAACTGTTTAGTCAAAAAGGAATAATCTTTATTGCAGAGGCGTGAATTAAAAAGAGCACACCAACAAGTCACCTTTTTTAACCGTTTAATTGGCTTGGGAGTTCCATTCTGGGTGACCAGGGAAGCACCTGCAGAAACTACCTTAGATGATGCCTGGAAAACTTTGCACTTTGACTTATGCTCACTTTTCCAATGATCTGTTTGGCATTCTTGGGAGCTGCATGAAGAGTATTTTTTAAACCGTTTGAATCATCTCAATGCCATTAGTATCAAAGACCATCCGACAAACCCAGCACTAACAAATTTGGCAACAATCGAATATAAGATATAGGCATCCTAAGATCCATTTTAAACCTATATACACAAAGGCCCACCCATAATAATGTACAAATATGGAACGAAAGCTTGGAGCACACCAGATATGGGCATTCAATCATTGGCTTCTCCATCCACCGACTTGATGAATTTGGACGTCCCGCCCATTAATCTTTTTACGATGGCAAAATTGATTAAGCTCGATATAGTCAACAAGTACCTAAAACTAGCACGACAATTTGGAGTAAACAAGGATAATATCTTGATTAACCACGAGTCCCCAGCATCAAAATACCGACTCGATTGGAATCTTAACGAAGAAACGAGGATTTGCAGGAACAAATAACCCATAAATAATACACCAACTAGCAGTCGTACTGTCGTTCAACTCATACAAGGACTGCAGCAACCAAAAGAAAAAGAAAAAGAAAGAAGAAACAAACAGTTTGCTATTAGTATTGCCAATCACTCCCACAAATCCATGGATACCTAAAAGCACGTACGGCCTTTAACACGCTTTATATGCACATTGCAATCTCACAAACTGATACAAAAAGAACAATTGAATCTTTACGGACAAAAATCCCTACTTAGAAGCCTTCGATTCGAATTGCAACCGCAGAATAAGGAGGACAGTATTTGGAAACGAGAAAGAACCCCCCCCCCCCCCTATCCAACGCAAATTACATTCGAAACCAAAACCGGGCCGTGGGGGGATGGGGAACAACTCACCAATACCGAACGGCCTTGCAGCGGGAGCACTTCTTGGGGCCGTCGCGGCCGCAGACGACGCAGCGGGCGGCCTCGAGGGGGGCGCCGGGCATGGTCCTCCCGCGGTCGGCGTGGAAACTCGTCGGGGGGGCGCCCTCGAAACCGGCCTCGACTTCGAAGTACTTGGAGGCGGTGCTCTTGAGGAGCTGGATCAGCCCGAAGGAGATGAGGAAGGCGGTGAAGATGAGCTGCAGGAACCAATACAGATCCAGCGTGAATCCCAATACATGCATGCTATGCGACGAATCTCGCCCCGGCCCTCGGGTTTTTCATCGATCACGGCCGGGGGGTGCGGAGCGCGCGCGTCGAGGGCGTCGGCGGCTTCCGCGGCGGCGGCGGCGGCGGCGGCGGGATTCGGGATAGGGAAACGCCGGGGAATCAGCCGCGTCGGACGGAATCGACCATGGAGATGGAGGTGGGGAGAAAGAGGGGATTAGGGTTAATCGGAGATGAAATTGGGGAAGAAGAAAGGGGTTTCTTTATTGAAGCAAAACAACTACTACTTTTGCGCTAGTGCACTTTCCTCTCTTCTTGTTGTGCGTTTTCCTTTCGTTTTCCTCTTCTTCTTCTTCTTTTTTTTTTTTTAATTTGGGTTTTTCTTTTCTTTGTTGTTTTTTTTAAATTCAGAAGGGAGTTTTCCATGAAAAGCCGGCGTGGGGGGAGAAAGATAGCGTGAGGGTTGCCTTTTGCGGCTTTCTCTAGAAGAGCCAATAGTGTCGTACGGGTTTGTGCCTTTTCTTTTTGTCTTTTTTTTGTGTTCTCTCTTTCTTTCTTCGGGAGATTTTTCTTTTCTTGCTTTTTGGTGAAATTAGGAAGTCCCTTTCTCCTCTTTTTTTTTTAATTGAAGGATTCCATGGGCAATATTATAATGTGTTGCTTATATTATAAATACTTGGATAAGATATTTCTGCAGTGGAAAGTAATACCGTTACACATGTTATGAAAACGGCGGATCACCAAAATTGGTCTTTGCTTTTTCACTCAAGGTTCGCTTGTTATGCGAAGATATGAAATAGTTATCTAAATTTTTTCCTTTAAGCGCATTCCCATTCATGTCGGATCGGGTCGTATCCCGATTTATGAAAATGTCATTTTCCTTTCGAAAATGCCCATCCCACAAACCCTAAATTCTCTCTCTCTCGCCCAACACGCTCGAAAGTCGAAACCAACTAATGTTAGAATGAGCCGCGAGGAGGGGAATTTGGTTTTTTTTTTTTATGTGAGGCTCTGTTTAGATGTTTGTGATGGCACGTGCAAAAGATAGAAGCGCGTAAATAGTTAGCAGGTCAAAAGCGATAAGTAAGCAAATTGATATAATATAGTGTAAAAGTTTACCATCGCCCGTAAATTAGGAGCTTCCTTTATATAAGCAAGAAGGGCGGGTGGAGCAACCGAGAGTTACACGAAAGGTGGCCCGAATATCACTTTTATAGCTAAAGCGAAAAAAGGGCATGCCGTAATAACAATGCAACAGCCATAAGCTAAGTACAATGACCAATAGCGACAGATGGACTTGCCACAGTTAAAAACATCAGATCATCGATGGGTTTCCAAGAAAGGGTGGGATAATGCTTGTTGTAGTACTATCGTCGATGATGATGTGCTTCTACCTATGACGTTATCATCAAGATCAGAAAAAAGATTTGTAGACGAATTCCTATCAAGTCTGTTGAACTTCACTGTGGTAAAGATGTCCGTCTTTCTTTCTCTTTTTAGCCTTTTTGGTGTTAAATCTGTGGAACTCATGATTGCCTGGGGAGGGGAATCAAAAGGAGGTTTCGCGTTGCCGAGGAGCATGTCCGTAATCGTGTTGAACGGAGCGAGAATCAGAGTGAAATTTAAGGTTGAGCGAATCGGGGAAGGTGGTGGTGGGGTAGGGGGAATAACGAAAGGCATATTATTTGCTTCTAAACTGTGACTCTAGAAACTGCGGATTCCACTCTCTTTTTCTTTTTTAATCGAGAGTTACACCTTGGTCGTGCGATCTATTGATTCGACAGATAGAATTTTATCGATGGAAGGAATGAGTAACCGGAAGAATCACGCAAGGGCTTTTTACGTAAAATTCCCTTAAATATATAGACCATATTAACAGATGCTTCAGTCTAATTTTCACGAAATTATGTCATTGAATTCAATCACAACAAACCCTTTTGTTCTTTTCTATGGTTTGGTTGGATTTAATAAGACTTTCCTCTTGTGTGTGTTTTGAGTTGGTCTCCTTGTTGGGAACCAAATGAACCGGAATGGGAAAGTCGAGTCGCGTGTATTTTTGTTTAGTCTTTTGCCATTTATATTTTAAGCGGCTTCGATTTTCATTTTCATTATTTGGTTTATCGTGACTTGCATCGTGTTTTTGTTGTGACAGTAGACTAGTAGTGCTCTTCGTGAGCTATTACAAGTTTGTCTAGGTTAATGAGTACAACAATGAAAAGGAGAAATTGGTCTCGGTTGAATTGGAATCGAATAAAGTAGACAAGAAAGGATGGGTCTGGTTGAGTTTTACGTTATACTTTGATTAAGTTTGATTACACTTTTCATCGAAAATCATGTCCAGGCGATTTCCATTCATTTTATTTAGAACGGGTCGGTTCAATTTGATTCTTTTCGGGTCGGTTCAATTCATGCATTCCTATGGAATAATACATGGTTTGCCCATGAAATTTTCCAAATTCTTAACTGGGCTCGGCCCAGGATCTATTTCCTTAGATCTTTGTATGATGGGTCCCGTTGACAATGAGACATTGACCTTTGTGGCCCAACATTAACATTAGCACACGCCCGAGGGGCGTTGTCAGAAGCTCTTTCTGTTAGCCCAAGCCGAGATGTTAGAATCTGGAGGCTGCTCATCTCTGCGATCATCATGGGCCTGCATGACCACCGCAATTTTGCCGAGTTCCTCAGAGAGAGTTGTCTCATGCCCCGCCTCCTTCTCACGTCCCCGTGAATAGCCAGCACGTATCTCAATTTGGATGGGATGAGGCAGGCCTTGAAAATTTGTTATGAACTGAAGTCCTTGACCATGATTGGTCCACTGTGAGTATGGACCCAGTGATTTGAGCTATTGGTTTTGGCAGGTGCCCATATGGACTGCACATCTTATGGCCGATCACTCGTTCGATGGTTGATCTTGTCTAGGCAAAAACAAGCCATTGATCAAGGCAAAGAAAGAAACAATTACAGGTTTTTGTTTTTACAATTTCCATTGCTTGAGTGATTTCTTTATTTATAGAGATGTGCTATGCTCTCTAATGCACTCACTATGAATTTGAAAAGCAAGACACATCAATATAAAATGCTTATTTTTTTAAAAAATATATATATAAAATGCTTAGATATTAGTAAATTTGGGAAAATTGTCCAAAAATTCATAAATCTATTTTACGATGGCCAATTTAGTCTTAAACCTTTCAATTGTGCTAATTTGGTTCTAAACATTTTGATAACTTGTCAATTTTGTCCTAAACCTTTCAATTGTGCCAATTTAATTATAAACATTTTGATAATTTGTCAATTTAATCATAAATCTTTTGACAACTTACCAGTTTAGTCATTTTGGTCAATTTTGATCGGAAATCGCTAACATATATGCTGATCAGCTACCGGCTATCCTACGTGGCATGGCCGATGCTAACGTGGACAAATTTTGCATTTCTTTAAATCTTTTTCCTTTTTTTTCGTTTCTTTTTTATTTTCTTTTCTTTCCCTTCCTTGCTATAGGCGAGGGTCACGTGAAGGTATTATGGCTCTTGCCAAATCTGGTAAGGGCTCAACTCTCATAGCTTGGGTGAGGGCTACTCTCGCCAAATTTGGTGACTCACTAGATTTGATGAGAGCTCAACCCTCGACAAAGGCCACAAGGGCGGCCGTCGCCTAGGTTGCGAGAGTCGAGACCTCGCAAAATTTGACAAGAGGGACCCTCACTTGTGGCCGGTCGCTAACTAAGGCTGAGTACCAGTCAGAGGCTAAAGGGAAAGAAAAAAAATTAAAAATTATCAATGTCAACGCTGGCCACGTCATGTAGGATGGCTAGCTGCTGATCGGCATTCACATTAGTGATTTCAAGCCAAGATTGGTTGGAACAATTGAATTGGCAAGTTGTCAAGATGTTAAGACTAAATTGATAAATCGTCAACAGGTTTATAACTAAAATGACACAATTGAAAGGTTTATAACCAAATTAGCTGTCCAAAGGTTTGAGACTAAATTTGCACTAGGGTGTAAAAAAAACTCGAGTCGACCTGGCCCGGCCCGAAAATTTAGGGTATTTTGGGGTCAGGTTTATTTTCTCTAGGTATGGGTTTTAGATGTGAGTATTTATTAGGATTGGGTTGGGCCAAGCCGAGTTGGGCTTTTTTTGATCTGACGCCAAATATAACATTTCTCCCCCTCTCTCTCCCCTTTGCTTCTTCTCTCTTTGGCAGCCGTGAACTTCTCTCTCCCCCCTTTCGCTCTCTTTGCTCCTCCTCGCCCTTGAGTTCGAGTTCGTGGCAATGGCGGCCGTGAAGTTTACGAACATGGCCGTGGTGGCCTTCATCCTCGCCCTCACAGTACTCACCGTGATAGCCCAGGTCGAGGCCCCGGCTCTGCAGCCTTCTTCTCTTTGCCTCCTTCCTTAGGACTCTCCATCTAGTTCAGCCTCGACCATGGCAGGACATCGGAGGATCACTTGATCTTCCTTGCCTCCCACGCCGCTGTCGGGATAACGAAGTCATCGATCCCGGACAGTCCTAGGTTCCAGCATATCCGATCGATCTTGTCTTCGCCCCCCTTGACCCGAAATCTCATATGCTCTAACAAGTCCAGAAACCGTGTGTGGAGCGAGGTCGAAGCGGAGGATGAGGAGTCATTGAGCGAGAGCGATGGCGAGGACGTGTCGTAGTCATAGTGCTTCACCTCGTTCCGGTGCTCAAGCCGCCCCTTTGTCGACCCCCAATTCGTCCCAGACTCCATCGACTTCGCCCTAGAGAAGAATTGAGGGATGTGGCAACCGCATAAGGCTTAGGGTTTTGGGACCCTAAACCCGACTCGACTCTATTCTTGGAGTATATGCTGAACAGGGTCTCGGGTCGGGTCGGGTATCATGAAAGCTCGACCCAACTCGACCCGACCCATTGACACCCCTAATTTGTACAATTAAAAGGTTTAAGACTGAATTGGCTGCAATACAATAGATTTAAGATTTTTTGCACAATCATTCCTTATAAATTTTATTCAAGTAATGAATACCTTTGAAATAAGTTTTAAGTACGATATATCCAACCTTTATTTGCAATCATTATCCAGCCCTATTCTTAACTTACATGTGTCTTATTGTGGAAAAATTTATGCCCACGGTGCATAAGGTTGTTGCATCTTTTCGAGTTCAATATTATTTGGTCATCTTTACCTGGTTATTTCTTTTAGAGGAACATGCAACATTATTGTTTTTGATTCCTACTAGTCTTTTTATGTTCAAAGCACTTGGAAAGGCAAAAGCGCATCCCACTCTCACTTCTTTCTTCACATGCTAAGCTGTTATACTATGAGTTGACACACCATGTTTGTAGTGCTCTTCAAAAGCAGCTAATACACAAATGCTAACTGTCCATACCCATCTGTAAAGGCAAATTGCAGAGCAATTAGTTTTTCCTCAAGTGGATTCATATGACATTTTAATATGTGGGTGTTGATGGTTCATCAACATACATCATTGCTTCACCTTTTAAGGATAAATTTTTTGTCCAAGGTAAGGAAGAATCTATCGACCAAAGGGCACACGATCTCTCTCTCTCTCTCTCTCTCTCTCTCTCTCTCTCTCTCTCTCTCATAGGCTACAGATTCACTCCATGAAGACCACAGAATTCCCTTTGCTCTATGCTTCTCTGTCCCTCCCGAATTAGACAACTATTTGCCCTCGATCAGTTCTATTTTAGATGTGTATTTTGACAGCCTGAATGTCGAAGGCACCATCGGTTTTCCTTTTCGAGAAGGAAGAAGGAAAAAGCTGCCATCAAATCATGATTGATTACGATTAGAATATGCAACACAGTGCGATGCCAATCATGCCATGCTAATAATAGTGATCGTGAATTAGCCAATCTCTTAGTGGGATGAGCTGAAGTTACTGTTATACCTAAGGAAACTCGAGTTTCTGTCCCTTACGTATTACTAGGAAACGAAAGCGACCCGTGAGGTGGTGAAAATGACTTGCATCTTATTTGTCCGGATCAATAATTAGCGTACCTTATATTATATTAATACTGACGTGTTTCCAAAATAGAGGCGGCCGAGGTGGCCAAAAGAGGTAGATGGTATTGGGCAAGAAAACACGGAGGGATGTTACCCACTACCCACTTTGTTTATCTTTTCTTTCTCGTCTCTTTCAGAAAACAAGAACTAATCGACGTTTCACTGTTGATGGGATGCACACCTCAAGCAACACAAACAAATCTGTAGACCGGTTTTGGCGATTAATGGATCTTGTCAAGCCATCTTCTGCATATGGGAGTGTCCAAGAGAAACAATAAGTGAACTCTTAGGCTATAAAACAAAATGCTGTTCATATTTATGTAAGAGTAATGCGAATGAGATTTGATTACAGAATACACGAGGCCACAGGGTATCGAACTCTTGAATTTGAAACACTAGTCCTCCTGTCATGTGTGTTGTGGAAACAAGCATTTGAATAATAAAATATACAGAACGAGAAAAATAAGTCGGACAATCGATTTACGAGATTTGGTTGGATGATCTATGTCTTTGGGGAGAGTAGCAAAGTATTCTATTATAGATTAAGTGATATAATGAAAATTATAATCATACTCGAGCCACTCAAATACTCTCAGTGTTTCTTAATGTTCAATTTCACTCAATAATTAAGTGTTTAGCTCAACAATTTCTCGTAAAATAATCTCTCAATCTTACAAAAGAATTTACAAATCTTACTCACAATATTTAGTTGGCCTCTAACGCTATGGATCTCCTCTTTGGTATTGTGAACAAAGAACACCCACTTCTTAAACATATGCAATAATTGAATCTAAAACAGAAGACTTTCTTCAACTATGAAACCATTTGAATATGTTTCCTTTAACTGGGTAGGAAACCTATTTAAATTAGGAAACTTCCCTTTTTCAGACTCAAATTTGAGACATACTTTCAACAATCACCACTTTGGCTCGACATTTGAGCTAAGTGACAATCACTTCTCTAGATTTCGAACTTCGCTACTACTCTCTCACAACCCCCAATGGGCTCAACTGCCACAAACATCTTCCAAGTCCAACCCTCGCTTGACCTTCACCATAATCGTAGACCTTATCTGAACACCAACTTCACTTACATATAACTACTCAACAAGGATTTGCAGACATAGCCTCAGCAACCACAAATAAAGCAAAACTATCATTAAACCATATATGTTAGGAGATAGAATACACACATTATCATACTCAGTAGTTACAACAATCATTGGCTCTACAGACTCTACCTTGCTATAAGTATCATATGTGTCGATTACTTCACTAGTATCCCCTACCTCAAGAGTCTCTAATTGCAACTCCACATCGAGCTGAACACTGTCCAAATCTATATGAACACTGCCATAACACTCTTACCCATAAATACTGGAGACTTATTAAATGTCACGTCTCTGTTAATAACAAGTGAATTTAAATCTAAGCGCCACAACCCATAACTCCACTCACCTTATGCCTAACCTAGGAACATGCACTTTCTTGCCCTTCTTTCGGGCTTGCCATCACATTTAATCACAAATCGATGGGGATTTATAAACTAGCTCCACCCGCTAGAAATCTTCTAGCAATCTCGGCACTAGAGAAGATTTTATGGGTTGTCTCTAGTAGTGTTTCGCCCATCAACTCTGTAACATGTTGCGGCTCATTAGCATTAGTGCGGTGTCTCCATATGCCTTCCTTCATGCATAATTCATTTAATAGCTCCGAGGAAAACTCTATGCTACTATCAATCTGCACATGTTTAATCATTTTACTAATCTCCTTTTCGATCAAAATTCTCAACTACCTAATCCTAACAATAGCATCAAACTTGTGCTTTAGCACAAACACTCAAGTCGTTTTCGAGTAGTTATCAAAAACTGTTACCATAAATTTGGCACTCTTCCTTAAAGGGAAACGCGACAGCCTATGAACATTCAAGTAAATTAACTCTAATTCCCTTACTTTTCTCGTTCTTCAACTTATGGTACTCGTTTCTTCCTCTGCTTTCATCTACTGAAGCAGCATATGTAGGTCCACCAGATTCTCTCCTACGGATTTCCTCACTTAGAATTAAATCTCAAACCCATTGGTAGTATTCCAACTATCAAGCAATAATAATAGTAGAATCAAAGCGTATGCCTCATTTTCAAAGTCAATAGCAATTGAACTCAAATGTCAAGCTTATGGGACCACTGCGAACTGTTTTAAAAGTTTAAACTATTAAATAAATGGGCGGTTTAATATTTAATTATTCTATCGCTTCCCATCGCGCTTAGTCTAGTCTTTTTGTCTAACACTAAGCGTGGCAAATAGGGGTTTAGAAATATTTGAACTCGGGATTCCTTGTTTTGATACCATTTAAGATTTGAAGAGAATATTATCAACTGTTTCAAAAGTTTAAGTTGTTAGATGAAGGCACAGTTTAATATTTAACTATTATGTTGGGGGAAATTATATTGCTTGGCATGTGGATAGATGGCAGAACGTACCAGCGAGAGGTTAACGAGGTTCTAGCATACCTTGCAAGATCAGGAAGGATCTTCAACCCTAAGGAAATGGGGACGAGGCGCATACCGCGCGCAAGAGCAAGTGCAGAAGGGGGCCAATCACTGATTCACTGTGAGCAGGCAAGAAGCGACATCAGAATGAACAGTCGAAGGCACTAATTAAAAACTACGTTGAGAAGAGAGATGGAGAGGACTCGAGTGGGGGGCGATGTTTGGGTCCATACCCATTTTGTCACCATGCTGTCCCTTTGGTGCTTCCGGTGTTTCTGGGAACGATGTTGGGGTCTTTAAACTTTTGTGGTTAAAACAATCCTCCGATCTTAGTGCCCCCCCTTCAGTGCATCCATGCTTGTACGGACCCTCTCCTTGTTTCCACTTTGGCAACAGTATTCTCCAACTACGTCGAATTAACAATACATCAAACGAAGTTTTTGCTATCCTTCCCTTGATCAACACTTGGTATACGGTGGCTATATGTTCGAAGCCTAACTTAAAGGAAAGCTCTAAAGAACATAAACATCCTTGGCGAACCCTGTTTTCCAATTTGTACCGTCTGCATAAATTGCACTTAGGGTTGCATTTATTTCTGATGTATATACGAAGCTGAAACATGGCTATTCTTTCTAAACATGGATTGTGGTCTACATGCTGGATTGGAGATCTTGATCCTCTACATGCAATTGTGTCGCATGCACAACCTGCTGATGTCGTTCATCATTAACTTTCTTTCAACAGTTAATTAAACATAAAAAAATACTCAGCTTATCTCATATGGGAAGATATAAGCAGAAGCATACGTTCGGTCTCACTTTATTAGAGTATCTCCCAAAAATGCACTTATTAGGACAGAGTAGCTAATTGCGTAAAAGGTTGTACACAAACATGTCATAGTGGCACATTAGCTTATATAATATATGTTAAAGACTCTCTACTCATCCCAATTTCCACCTACTTACGACCTTTGAGAAAGCTAACACAGATACGAGGAAACTAATCCAACCATGTTGTTATCATACTTTCACATTTTGAGAAGTCAAGAGATTGATTGCGGACGCACACCTGCTTATAAATCAGTATTTACTTCTTTACAAAAGTAAAATTAGCTTTATGAATGCATCAAACTGGCTTTTTTTTTTTTTTTGATAACCCAAGGAACCCCCATACGGCCGACAGCCGGGGAGTAAACCCTGGGGGCAACACGTGCTAGCCACCACACACGTGCCACCGGTTAAGTTACCCTGTATTGCTAGGGATTCGAACACTCAATCTTTTGCGAGAGGAAGAGTGCGCGTTCCAGCAACGCCACCGAGGTAGGTTGAGCACTAGGGAATAAAAAATTTCGGGGTAAGTTATGGTTAGTTAACCAACAAGGAAATAAAGCGGGAATAAATTGTACGTGCTTTGGAAAGATCAATCACAATTCTGGACCTGGTCACGCTTTACTACTCTCTCATCATGAAAGCACGTAGCCCTTTTGTTCACCACATGAAATGTGATGAATAATACCTCATTACACATACAAAGATTCGTTTCGTTGACCTCCATATATTTATATTATAATATGTGGATATATATAGTTATTGCGTTGCTGTCCATAGAAATAAGGAGATTTCTTCTTCTTTTAAATTTTTTTAATGCATAGTTCTTCTTGTTATATAGTATCGAGTAAGGGCTTATTTGATATAGCAGAATATTAATTGTTGAAAAATTAAGCACTGAATTTTAAACGTCGAAATAGAGTAAACAAATTGTTTGATGATAATTGAATTGCAACGAGTAAATTTTATCGATTTCCTACTAAAGATATTGCAATGACAATTATCGATAGATTTTAGTTGTGTAGAAAATCAAAATGTTTCTTTACAAGACATGTTTAACAAGTACAAATTGGAAGAAATATACGCATGATAGCCCTAATTAATTTCATACTTAGAAAAGGTTAAGGAAAAAGGAAGTAATTACAACATTCCCATGCATGATTTGGGGTTTCGATGATCGAGGGATGATGATTAGATCGAGCTGTACTAGGAAACGGCGGTGGCGCAATCGGGACCCACCATCAACTTCAGCCCCCACCGACCTATGAACTTTCTTAGTCGTGTCATATAGCTAGCGTGTCAGGAGACTCCCCAACCCAACTTCTACATCGATCTAATAGACAATGCAATATCGGGGTTCCCTGATCCTAAGCGAGCTCTTCAAAAACTTCATCTCGAATTTTGTCTCACTTTGGAATTTTTCGAGTTGTAAAATTTTCAGAGAATATTTCCTTTTTTTTAGAGAAGATAAATATACATAAGAAGCTTAGAGAGGTAAAGCATGCGAACATCGATAAGTTATAAAAAAAAAATGAATGCAAACGAATAGGTTGTGGAGGCCTCTTTTGGGAGCTTCGACTCGATTCCTTTAACGAGGTAATAGTTTTAACCACACCAATGAGTTAGATTTTAGCATGTTTAGTTTAACTTAGACAACATTTCGTCATTGAAACTGCATATGAAGATTCATTCATCATCATTTTACAATTGGGCTATTTAGGCAAAATGCTACTCTCAAATGCACGTTTAGCGTTGCAAATTTAGCTCATAGATTAAGCAATGCATCACGTCGTCTCAACAAATCTATCGGTGCCAAGTGTGGAAAATGCATCGGGAATAAGAAATAGGGATCGAACCGGGTTACCCTCTTGGAAAAGGGACTTAAATGCATACACACACAAACATATTATACATTACATTATATTGTATAGTTTTGGGGCAATTATATGGAGTACATAGAATAATGGGCAAGAGGGTTTGGAGACGCAACTGTGGCTGATAGATTCCTCCCCACTAACTTTCGTGCCCCAATCCAGCGGAAGTAGAGGAGATCCTCGTTCCGTATTCGACACACTGTAAAGGCCAACCTGGGCCAAGTTCTTACGATGTAGTCAATTCGTAGATCATGTAGGAGAGTCCATTGAAGCTGTCCCCATCGAAAACCTAGTTGTGAGGGGGAGTGCATCACATTCACCGATGATACTTAAGCCCTACAAAACCGTGTATTAGGGAAGCTGTCTGCCCTATCAGATCCATCTCTTGCCATTAATGAAAGTTTCCCAAAATATTCATTTTTCTAGATGCCCCATCTTTCTGTCTCTTCGACCCAAGTCATTTGTTTATACGGGTAAGAAGGGGAAAGGTTTCACTTTAAGGTGTGGCTTTCTGGTCACTCGAGGTGGGTCTACTTCATACACCGTGTGTTGGATGCGCAACGTGGGGGGAGGGATAGATAATCAAGATTAATGGATTGATTAAAGTAATTAGCTTTCTTGTTATGAGGAATCCCAAAGTGCAAAAGCCGACGAAAGTACATCTTTAAAAAATTGCGCCTTTATGCACGATAAAACTATTGTGTTGAGCCAGAAGTTGGGTTATCATTAGGAAACCTTTTTCTCAGCTCTCTAATACTTATGCTCTGGCCAGAACTTGTGTCCACCTAATTAACTATCTGAATTTCGAGTTATGAGCTTTTCCTAGCCCGTAATTGGGGAAAATTTTCAAAAAAATTCCAAACCTATTTTACGATGGCCAATTTGGTATTAGCCAATATAGTCCTTCTGGCCAAGCTGGCCATCTTACGTGCCGTGGCCGGCACTGATATTTATTATTATTTTTAATTTTTTAAATAAAATTTTCTGAATTTTTTCCCTTTCTTTCATTTTTCAGTTTTGTTTTTCTTTGCTTTTTCTTTTTTCCCTATTTCCCTCCACTGATTGCCAGGCCTCAGCAATGGCCGAGATGCCCTCGCCGGCCTTTGACAAAGGCTAGCGAGGGCTAGTAAGGGTTGCCCTCCCTAGATATGGTGATGCTTGTCCTCGCCTAGGTGAAGGCGTTCAGGCCCTTGTCGGAGGACGGAAATAGGGAAAAAAGATAAAAAGAAAAGAAAAGAAAAAATTCAGAAAATTTGCAAAAATTATTCACGTCAACATAGACCGTTCCACATAAGACAGCCGACTAGATTTGCCACTTTAGCAATTTCCAGCCAAAATTAGCCGGAAGGACTACATTGGTAAATTTTTTAAAAAAATTAGGACTAAATTTGAATAATTAGAAAGTTTAGAATCGAATTGGCCACTGTACAATAAATTTAGGGCTTTTTTTTGGGACAATCATCCCCATATCCAATTCTAATTTTAAGAAGAACAATTGGGAAGAAGAAAATAATTAATGTTAGATGTCAATTTTTAATGAGTCGCATGGTTTATCGAAACATGACATAATTATGGAATCGTGATGAATTGGAACATCGAAAGAGCGTCGGGTTTAGTCTTATAGACCCAAGGCCTCATTGACGCGAGCCGTCACATCCCACCGCTCGCGCAACTCGCATCTGGTTACAAAAGACAAGCCTTGCTAGCGTTGAGATGACATCGTCGTCTGGTTGTGGCTCGATCCTTCTGTTAAGGAGCAGCATTGATGTACACCATTAGAATCAATACAACATACAGTCCCATCTCCTTATTAAACAATACCTTATCCTCGATTTCTGTTTATTTATCGATTTATTCTCTTTCCTTAGAGTTGACCCCAACCGTGTTGATTGTTGAAGCATCGGAAAATTATATTGTTTGAGCCAAACGCATATCCTATTATTTTCCATGTTTTTCTTTAATCTTATTTATGCTTGGTGAATACGTTTACGAGCACAATTGGAAGCGTGGTACATACATATAAAAGTTCTGTCTGTTACTTCTCAATGATTGGTGCTTCTCAATGGTAATTTGAACATAGATGTCATTGAAAAAAAGTGGAATTTCATCGAGAATGGATTGATAAGAGAAGGGAAAAGTACCAAAAAAGTTAAAAACCTATTGTGTTTGTGTCAATATAGTTATAAACTTTTACACATTTTGTCAACTGAGTCTATCCGATCAGTTTTGGTTAGAAATCGCTGACGTAGACACTGAACATCCTACACGGCACGATCAATGTTGATATACATAATTTTTACAACTTAAAAAAATTGATTTTTTTATTATTTTTTTTCTTTCTTTTTTTTCCTTTCATTTTGGCCCGAAAGGGCTAGCCAGCCCTTGTTAACTGCTAATGAGGGTTGCGGCTCTCTCAAGATTTGGGCAAGGCCATGACCGAGGGCATGAAGGCCCTCGCCCAGTTCTCGTCGACCAAAATGAGAGGAAAAAAATGAAAGAAAATAAGAAAATAAAACAACAAAAAATTATTAAAATACCATTAAAAAATGTTCATGCTAGTAGGATGACTGGCATCCACGTCAGCGATTTTCAGTCAAAATTGATCAGGTGGACTCAATTGGCGAAATGTAAAAATGTTTAGAGATAAATTGACATAATTGAAAGGTTTATGATTGAATTAACATAATTATAATTGATTTAGGACTTTTTTGATACTTTTCCCAATAAGAGAATAACATTGGAACTACTCAAACTCATGTTACTTTGCCACATCAACCTCCGGACATTTAGCGCTTCTCCGTCGTACGAGCAAATCTTCTATGAAAGTCATATGTACGGGTGAGCTCAATTCCCATGCACCATCAAATCATGTGAAGCCCACCTGTTACAACGATACACGCGAATTACATTCGCGTGCATAGTGAGCAGTCAATAACTTTTCCTCCTCTATCGCGTTGCCTTACAAATGCTTTCCATCAACTGTGCTGTTCACCCTACCTACTATAATTGGTCAATATGTAAATATAGCAATTAACTTCACCAAAGAGTATCTTCTTTACAGGTTAAAGTGCCAATGAATATATAAGTCACTCACCACCACAATTTATTTGACTTGCAATGTATCTAATCCCATTCAGTTGGGTTTAGACATGAACAGACATTTTGACACATTTATTAAAGAAAGTATTGGCGATTCGGAAGTGACACAAATTGAGTGAGACGAATTGAAAGCACACAATTAATTAGCTAGTGCAATAATTTCGCAATGACGTGACTTTGACTCGAATTATAATTTGAGTTTGGCAATGAACATGAAGTGCCAACCTTTTGAAATGAGTTGCAACAAACCAGGGAATAATGATAAAATCACAAAGTGAGGGATTACAAGGCCTTTTGTTTTAGACAAATATGCCTTGTTCCGACCTCCGGAAAAATCAAGTATCAGCCGACCATCGAGGTCAAGCTCTTATCGGAGACTGACTTGACCACTTTAGACCCTTGTTTGAAATAATTGCTACTTTATACTCTCTATTTAGAAAAAAGGCTCCTGTTTAGACCATTAATTGAAAATTTTCCTTAATATTAGTGGTTGCATCTCATATCATTAAATTGATATTAACATTTATAATTTGATTTTCTTTTTGAATAATCATACTTACGGAATCTCTTTGTGGCTTATTATTCTTTTTTTTTTAGGACATATTGCCCATAACTTAATCACAAGAGAAGTCTATAGTCATATTGTAATTGTGTATGCGTCTTTTGTTGGTATAGACATAGATGATTGACTCATTGTGATACATTCATGATATGTATTATGTTCCCAACTCTAGCTTTCAAGCTACTTGCCCATTAAACTAGCTTAACTTTTGTGCTAGTCAACTTTGAGTTGAGTGTAGTTTAAATGTCAAGTTAGAGCTTGATTTTAGCTGCTTAACCTCACGTTTGCAAAGTAGATTTAAATAATCCACTTTAGTTCGATTTGAGTAAATGCATGTACAAACTACATACGGTAGATAGAGAACTATAAATTCCAAGGGGGAGACAATACTTTCAACTCTATCATTATAATTCTTATAAGCATATAAGTTTGTTCAGAAAATTTTAGTTAATACCAAAGAGAACTTTGGAACTTAAGGTCGGTGGGATGTTAAATCATCCATATATTAATATACGCTTTCATCTAATATTATAAATTCTTAGGATAATTAACTGCGATCTCACAAATTATACATAATATTATAATAAGAGGTCATGAGTTCATATTTTTTTCCAAGCCCCTTATTTGCTTCCCTGCCATTAAACGTTTACATATTAAACAATGCCTTAATCTAACATATTATATTTTTAGAATAGTAGATTGTAGCCCAACATAATTTTACACGAGATCACCGTGAGTCCCAAGATCATGTGTTGCACGTATGCATAATGTATGCATAAATACATTCAAGTACATTATTATTTAGTGGAACTTAAGTCAATTATTGATTATTGACAAGTTGTCCCCTCAAGTTGAGTTTGAATTGTCATTATATTATAGTCCTAATACTAATTCAAACAGAGATAAGTTCTCAATGATTATTTGGAATGGTTTAGTTAGCATTAAATAATGAAATGTACGAACTCCTACGACTTAAGTCAGATAGCCCACATCATCTTATGTGGCAAAGGATTATGAGACAAAGAATTCTCTCGATTTTTCACATCCTTTGCAATTTCATCTGCTTTATGTTATTTCGGTCTTCTTAATTGCGCAAATTGGCTCCTCTTACTCTCCACCTTTCACTAATAAACTCTATTTTCGAGCTTGTTAGTTTCATATTAAAAAATGGAAAATGTTGAAACGTGCCCCTAAAATACTTGTTAAATCTTATTTATAGGGAGTTCATATTTTTCTCATAACAAACATGCAACTTAGCTAATTTTATCGAAAGTTGTGTGTTTTAAGTATATGATGTCTTGATTCATTGAAAAAAAAACATATTATTAAGAACTTATTTCGACTATCAATGGGCAACAAATAATCAATTCCGCTGGATTTCAATATGTCTTTAACCCCACGACACTTGGATCTAGATTGTTGCACCGGTAGACAAGTCCAGCGCGGCTTCAAAATAGCACGATGTGTTTTCGAACTGTCCGGGCACAAATGACCCGCAACCCAAAGAGTATAATATCGCCATGATAGCGAGCCCTGATCGGGGGCAACATGCCCCCGGCGATATATCACAAGTAAAGCGGGAATGTTGGATTTCATATATACTTTCAATCACGAATCCGAACCGTTTCGCCGGTGACGTCATGTACCATTCTGTGCACAGTCACATCTTGCCTAAACCATGGTCCATGATTAACTCAAGCTCAACCATCAGTTAATCTCGTCCAGTTAAACTAATTAGTCACTTAAAAATTTAATTAATGTGTCCACGGCTGGTTTGCCTATAAATAAGATCCATTCACCACCTTTCCGCTGCTTTCCTCAAATGTAGGATTCACTCCCCCACGAAACTCCTTACAGAAACACAAAACAGGTGCAGAGAATCAGCAGCAACACGGCAGGCAGTGTCAAACTCACTCTTCCCCTCCGCGCCGCTCGCGCACGCGCCGTCCCAACACGTCACCTTGGTAATGGCGGGGACTTCTTTGAAAAAAAAACTCCTCAATAACTCTCTTTCTGCGTCTCTGTCGTTCTCTCTGTCTCTGCCCCGAGAAGGGAAGAGAAAAAGATGGAAAAAGATGGGAGGGACTGGGGGTGGTTGAACCCCTGTTTTCGTTTAGAGAGGAGATCAAGAAACACAGTGTGTGCGAATGAAGGAACAGGGCAAGCTACGTCTGCTTGCGTAGGTGGAGATTGAAGTCTTCCTTTTTCGTTTTTGTTCGTTTGCGTTGGTAACAGAAGAAAGCTGAGAGTAAACAAACGAAGACACGGAGAGATGTAGCGAGGAACGTGATTTAAATAAGCTTGACCCTGTTTTTATGTGGAGACTTGGTTGCAAGAACCGTCCAAGAATTCTCTAATATTTTTGACCTCCAAGCGCACATGGCTTCTTGGGCTTCTCCTCTCTCAGCTTTCATTCTTTTTTTGCTCTTCTGGTTTTCTTTTTTTCCCCTCACATGCTCTCCTCCTTCCATCTCTCTCTCTCTCTCTCTCTCTCTCTCTCTAAAAGTTCATTGCTCCACTCATACTTTTAGCTATTCATTTTCATTGCATTTGATTATTCTTGAACTGGGCACGTTTCAGATCTAAAGTGCAAGGCTTTTTGCTGATTCCAACCCCAATTCTCACTTGGGAGGCCGTTTCTTTGGCGGAAGGCTCAAACTCCATTGTGGAAAGGTCCGCTACTTGATAGCCTCTTCTGCTGCACTCTGTCATTTTCTCTACTCTGAATTTTGGGAAGCAAGTCATGATGTTGAATCAAGCACTGATGGAGCCTGGTTGGTGAGTGGTGACCCATTTGACTTTTGCCCATCTTTCAATCGTTTGGCAGATCAATGTCAGCTTAATTTCACGCTTTGTTCATCAATCCGCATGATCTGGTTTAAGTTTTCTACTTGTCAATGAATTGCTCACCATATTGCCTCGGTCAGTATCTTCCTTTTAGTCAGCATAAGGGATGAATATAAAAGATGAGTTCCTTTTCAAGCTGTGTGTAACCAAGATTACTTTTCTATTGGTGTTAAAATTACATAACATGCTTCCTCGTTTATTTTCTCTGGCAAAAGTCTGATTTTGATTTGAACAGGCCATAATTGAGAATCTGTTCGTCTCATTATTGACATCCAAATAACATCTGTAGCTCTGTTATTTTACAAGTAATAATATACATGGCATCTGATATTGGTGCCAGTATCCTTCAACATCGTAGTCCGGGAAACTTTTTAGATATAAGCAGTATATATTCCTTGCCTGATAAGCTGCCATGAAGAGAACAAAAGAAAATTGAGAGCAGGGTTGCCTTCAAAATTCTGAATTTGGGTCTAATTTGATTTTACAGATTCATACTGTGCATCATGTGAAGCAGTCATACGGCACTGCTTTTCTCTAGGAAGTTTGACTGTATATCAGGAGCTTCAGTATTGGATAAGCCTACTTATCAATCCAGGGGTTCTCATTGAGAATGTTTAGACAGGAAAGACTATGTAGGGCTCCATGCTTTTTATCCTACAATGAGGAAACAGAAGCTTTTACAGTGTTCACCACCTTGTCACGCATGAATTTTGTCTTGGACCTCGGAGTAGATATATCAAGGTGGATATTAGGACCGGGAGAGATATTGTCAATTGGGAGATACCTGTTTTGAACTAGGATTAGTCCTGCATAATGTTCTCTATTTGTATTTCCCTATCAGAATATAACATCACTAAGTTTCCATTAGTTTTTTGCTATTCTAGAGACAAATTCATACCTTATATATTTCGACTTATGGTTGTCTTGCAGGTCGATTGACCTTTCTTAGCCCCTTACCCTGGTTTTAAATTCATTCAACAATATTGCTTATCATTGACCAAGTTAAATGTAAGAGCTTCATTGAACTGGATACATAGACTGAACCAAGGTATTCAAGCTCATACATTGGTGATATTTTGAACTCATATGTGAAGAGTCACGATGGTGTGTGAGATGGAAAAAGATCCTATTGAAGATATGGACATCGAAGTTCTGCCTTCGATGTGGCCTGAAGATATTGGAGATGATGCTGGAAAGCAGTTCAACATCGAAGAGCCTGGAGGGGATGAAGATATGTTGAAGGAGGTCACGATTCCAGAGGAGCCAAAGATAATTGATTTTAAGCGGCTTTTAGAGCTAACCAACTACACAGACCAGGGTGCTTCTCAGTTGGCAAACCTTGTAAAGCAGTGGGAGTACAGGCAGGCCAATGCAGCACGCCTTCTAAGAGAGGAACTTGACATCCTGAGCAGACAGAGGCAGGAGGTTGAGCTGAAGAAATTGGAGATACTCGAGGAGCATCGTTTTGAGGAAGAACGATATGGTGGTGACAAGCGCCCGATATCTATACTTGATGATGCCTACGATATATGGCAAGATGTTCCTCGAAGGAAAAGCGATGTAGTTATCCAAAATAAGAGGGTTGAGATTGATGCTGAGTATGATACTGTCATTTACTGGAAGCAGCGCGCCATGCACTTAGAGAAATTGTTGGAGGCGAGTATCCACAGAGAGCAGGCGCTCATGGAAAAGTTGCAGGAAAGCATAAACAATCTGGAAAATCAGTCCTCTCCGGTGGAAGAGCTGTCTCAGATTCTAAAAAGAGCTGACAACTTTTTGCATTTTATACTTCAGAATGCACCTGTTGTGATTGGGCACCAGGTGAGAAAATAATTGCTTCTGCTTCATGACTCACAAAGATGCCTTTACGCTGGAATTGTGCTACATCCTCAGGCTAGAGTTTGTTTCTTGTTTGGCCAGGCAAAGAATACAAGCACCAAGAGTGCATGGGTTATATTTAGATTATTTTACATCCTCAAGTAGATAGTTCACAGAAACTACTAGAGTTAGCCATGAATAATTACAGCTAGAGAAGTAGCTGCATAGTTTTAAATCCCCATTCATTAACCAAGCCGGTGTATTTCTTCAGTGCATCTTAGGGATGTACTGGAGCTCGTTTAACTATATGTGGCATGAGTGACGAAGAGATATTTTACAGCCACATATATGCAACTAGAAAGAATATCGAGATCTCACATTCCAGCCAAACCTGAACTACTTTATCTTTATTTGATGGGTCAATTTGTAAAGAAGTTTGGTATATTCTGCTTTTTTTGCTTCCATCTTTTTTCCCAAACTTCAATGGAAGTTATGGAACTTTTGATGCTTCAAATCAGTTGGTTACTTAGGAAGGATGTTCCAGGATACTAAGCCTCTTTCTCTCTTTTGCCTTTCTTTCCAGGATAAAGAGCTGCGATATCGCTTCATCTACAATCCTTATCCTACTTTGAATGAGCAGGTGAGATTATTTCTACGAAGTTACTCATTTCATAAAATAGCAGCAAATTTCTGTTTTTGCACGTATCTGGTGCCGGTTAATCTATATGACTGGCTAGTCAAGTATTTACCTGCAATATTTTTTCTGTACTTCTTATCATTTTATTGTTTTCCAAAGAGCAAAGAAGAAGTCTCAAGTTGTCCAATTAATATGTCAGGACGTTATAGGAAAAACAGATGTCGATATCTTCACTGGTGCTGGCGTGAAGGAGTCTCAAGAATTTAAGAGGGAAGTTCTGGAGAAAGGTTTACCAGCAAAGAGAGAAATTACATTCGATACAGAATTATTTGGTGCAAAAACGTTTCTGATCCACGTTGCACCTGTCTTTAGCAAGGCTGGGGAAACAATTGGAATTAACTATATGGGAATGGATGTTACTGATCAGGTGAGTTAGGTAGGATTATCTCATTGACTCGTAATAGGTCTTTCTACAATCAATAGAAATGGTGATAGTGCTTCTGATTTCTTGTTAGGTAAGAATCAGAGAGAAAATGGCAAAACTTCGAGAGGAGATGGCGGTACGGAATGCCAAGGAAACCGAGATGAATAAAACCATGTATATAACAGGTTAACTTACTTTGTTCACTTCTGATTGTTTTAGGCGGTTTTATATAGCTTCGGCATTATCCATGTTCCAATACTTATGAACCCTTTAATCTTGCAGAGGAGACAATGCGAGCAAAGCAAATGCTTGCAACAATGTCACATGAGATAAGGTCTCCCCTCACTGGGGTTGTTAGCATGGCTGAGATTCTGGCGCAAACTAGACTTGATCGGGAGCAGCGGCAATTGTTAGATGTCATGCTTTCCTCGGGAGATTTGGTCCTTCAACTAATAAATGACATTCTTGACCTTTCGAAGGTTGAGTCAGGTATGGCATCAATCTTATATACATAAAGAAACGGTAGTGTTTCATTCTTGCCATTGTCAGACTTTCCTCCTCATAGCTGAAAGTAGCCACACAAACACATTCCGTTCATTCTTGTACAGGGGTAATGAAGCTGGAAGCTACAAAATTCCGGCCAAGGGAGGTAGTAAAGCACGTGTTGCAGACCGCTGCAGCATCATTACGGAAGATATTAACATTGGAAGGACATGTAGCAGATGATGTTCCTATTGAGGTCAGTCTGTTAAAATAATGATATATTGTCTTCCTACATTATGTTTCTCTCTCACTTATGTTAGGATGCTACATCTCTCCCAATACTTCACATAATTTGTTTAATTCTGCTTGACCATAATCTAAGTTTTTTGGTCCTATTTAACTTGTTCGATGGGTGAAATCTGTCATTTGATTCTTTTAATAGTATATCAATGTGGGTTATCATTTCTAAATGCTAGATGAGCTGTTTGTCAAAGTCTTGATACGTGGATTATAGTGATGGTTCAGTTGATTGCATTTTGTTTCTTAAACTGATGTTGCTGAAGAACGGGGTTATCACTAATTCATATTGACTGTCAAATTGATTAATCCAAGTACTCTCCAACCTTTTCAGGTCATTGGAGATGTTCTGAGAATTAGACAAATTCTCACCAACTTGATCAGGTACCAGTTGTACTGTGTTGATATTGTTATTCTAGATACGTAGCTCTATATTTCTGGTAAAAGCAAATACTAAGTAAATAGTGTGAAGGCCTAGTGGAATGTATGTTAGAGAGGTGGATTACCAATCATTCTAGCACACTGTCAAGGCATTCTTTCCTGTTAAGCATTTTCCTAGAGTTCCATCTCCCATGACTGCATATTTAAAGAAACTTTTCTAAGGTAGTGAGCTCTTTCAGCTTAATATTTGTGCTCGACATGCTGTAACCCTATTATATTTCAGGGATCATGATAGATTTATCGATTGGGAGGCAAGTTCCAGAGAGTCACATGCCAAGCCGCACACGTTGATATGATTTATAAAATATTTAGAGCTTAATAATGTACATTGTATCCATAGAAGATTTCGGTTAGCATGCATTCAAAGAAATGACAAGACAGTTAGAAGGGAGATGCGACTGCCATCGTGAAAAATGGGATGATCCCAGTAAACTTGGAGATGATATCAAAAGAATTTAAATTTTAATATGTGCTGCATAGAATGGTTAGAATAAATTTACTTTATGCAATCTGTAGCGGCCTTACACTTTCCATTATCTGCCACAGCAACGCCATCAAATTTACACATGAAGGGAAGGTTGGCATAAATCTATATGTGGTTCCAGAACCATCTCTCGAGAAAATAGAAGAGTGTCCTCAGAAGTCACAAGCAGATCAGTCAACCACACGGGAGAACAGAATGAAGGAAGAGAAAAGTTCTTTAAAGTCTCAAGCAAGTTGTGACCAACAACCTGTTCAAGTGAAGAGTCAGAATGGCCATTTCTGCCAAAATCATGCTCAGCATGATAAAACTCGAATCACGTGCGAAAGCGAAGCATCTGCAGATAGAGATAAGGAGGAAGAGCGCACCCCTGAGACAACAGTATGGATCCGTTGTGATGTATATGACACAGGAATTGGAATCCCAGGTTCCTGTTAATCTGATTTACTTTTCTAGCTTCTGTTATTATCAAATGCTTTAGGAATATCATTGATGTCCTTTAACAACTAATGCTGATCGTAGCCTCTGATATCATCTAACAGAGAACGCTTTGCCTACTTTATTTAAAAAGTACATGCAAGTCCGTGCTGATCATGCTCGGAAGTATGGTGGGACGGGACTTGGCCTAGCCATATGCAAACAACTGGTGAATCTTTGAGCTATGCCTTTTTTTTTTTTAATAACTTTTGTGAAGATCCACAACTTGCTATGGAACAAAGAGAGAAACAGCCATTTCTGGTTTCTGCTATTAGGAAGTCTAAAACGTTTGCCTTTCTGTCTGATGGAGAACCTCTAAAGATATTTCAATCACTCCTTTTTCCATGAATTGCAACCAGTTACTGAGTAATATTTTCTGCCAGATTACATTCGAAACTTTCAATCGCTCTTGTTACTGCTAGCTTCACAAGAGCTCTCTAACAGGTTTCTTTGCATTGACATAGGTTGAGTTAATGGGAGGCCGCCTCACTGTGTCTAGTCGAGAGCATATCGGGTCTACATTCACATTTGTGCTACCTTACAAAGTCTCACCGATATGTGATAAATCTGATGATTCCGAAGATCTTGCAATTATGGCTAATCATGATTCTGCTGTTGATGACATCACCGATGGCTTTTTCCAATTCCAGCCACGCACTCTGGGTTCTCTCTTCTCTTCAAATGGTTCCATCAGGACACAGAAACTATTATCACATAATGTTGGATACACTAGTATAAGTAAGCTCAACAGGGTTGCAGAGGATTCTTATGCATTTCCAACTAACAACCTCAGACTGAAAGAGTTAGCTTCACCCGAGGACGCCTGTTCTACAGTTGACGCTGCCGAGACCTCGTCAGAAACAGAATGCTCAGTGATTCCCAGTTTACATTATGAGCGCGACGTTGATGTGAAGATTGGCAAAGTGAATCAACAGGGTATGGAACGCAGATCACAAAGTTCGAGCTCAAATGTTTCTCATCTTGAAGAGGAAAAAGGACAAGTAGATAAGCTTACCATAAGTGAACCCCCTGGGTCACTTCACGGGTTGGAGAAATCTTGTGCAAGTTCAGAGAGCACGTCCAGTGGCATTGTGGAAGAACCAAAACCCAAACCAAAGCCTAACATCCTTCTGGTGGAAGATAACAAGATCAATGTCATGGTGACTCAATCCATGATGAAGCAGCTAGGGCATGATATGGATGTTGTGAACAATGGAGTCGAAGCTGTCCGTGCCTTTCAGCAACATACTTATGATCTCATTCTGATGGTAATGCACATATACTTGAACCTTCCTTTTTCTTTTGTGGCCTTAGCTTTCTACTGATGCTTATAACTTCTACTCATTTTCATTTCTGTGCCAAGACAAAAACGTACCCCCAGCATTCTATATTCCGTCTACATGCGGTCTACATTAGCTTTCTATTGCATCTCAACTTTTCCTGCTTATTCGTAAAATGAATCCATAGCATGTCACTTGGTACTTGTTTTGTGATTTTGATGATGTCCTGGCAAATTCATACTTCATTTTCAGGATGTCTGCATGCCTGTCATGGATGGCCTTCAAGCAACCAGAATAATCCGATCCTTCGAGGAGACGGGAAACTGGGATGCTGCAGTAAGAGCAGGGATTGAGCATGTCTCTTCAGACTTATCATGCAATGGTCACAGTTCTACAGGATCAAGAGAACGAGTTCCCATTATTGCGGTTAGCACTTGCATCAGAGTTGCACTCGTGCATTTTACTAATGTCCTCTTGCTTTCCCTTCATATGATGCTTAAATAATAGCGAATTCAAAGCTTGTCTAGTTAATAACTTAATACTCTTATAATGGTTTCGGTTAGAGGCATTGAGTTGATTTAACTGCTAAAATGAGAGTTGGAGAGCCTGAGAAAATCCTTTAATGATTTCTCATGAAAAACTAGCTGAAAGTCTGCTGCCTAAAGCAACAGATTGTACAAGTTACAAGAACATAACCGGTTTGGTGCCAGATAACAGTATATAAAAAATATTGAGCAACTTGGGTGATTTTGCTTGCTTTTTCTGATTATGTAACTTTTTTCAAATTGGCAGATGACAGCGAATGCATTGGCAGAGAGCGCGGATGAATGTTTTGCAAATGGTATGGACTCATTCGTGTCGAAACCTGTCACTTTTCAGAAGCTAAAACAGTGTCTCGAGCAGTATTTGATGTAATTCCCCTGTATAGTATCCCTCTGAATGTACGGCTCACATGTAGGAAAGTTTTGAAATCAATGTAAAGTATTCCTCGGCCAATTGTAGAGTAGAATCATTCCTTTCCTCTTCTTTTCCCATTCCAAGAAAGATTGGACAGGGCAATACGTAGAACCATAAGTCCCTTACTAATCCATGATGATGCCGGAGCATAGTGATTTCGCAATACACCTGAGAGAGAGAGAGAGAGAGAGAGAGAGAGAGAGAGGACGATCTTTATTTATCATGTTGAACCAATATAATATCTAGTGGCAGCGTTAAGAAACTTTCCTAGAAAAGTGTTTTGTATCCATCTTCCTTGAAGAACAGATAAGCATGCATTTTCTCTACTGTTCATCCAATTGCATTTGCACTAGGTAGCCCACTACAGGACGTTTCCCCCCTTAAATGCCAAAACCAAAACGTGCATATGTTTGAGGAAGCAGATAGAGGATATCATGTATGTTGGAAGTGAAATATATCTGTTTCAACCTTCAAGTTACTGGAATTGATTCGGGGGTATTAGCGCTAAACAAAGAGAAATATTGAAATTTCTACATAAGACAAGATTTTGAGAATATGATGAGACAAAGATGGTCTCTCCTAATTAACTATAATGGGAAAACAGCTATTCAAGCGGGAGTTACTACAAGAAACACTAGCCATCTCGGCAATACTCCACAACGCTACAGACTTGGGAAAGGCTTTCAAGTAAAATTTCTTTCCTTCTCTTGATTGAGAGATTTTTCTCCAACATGATATCCCTCATTCATCTCTCAAGGCAGTGTCCTATATAGGTGAAGCATTCCTAGTGCTCCACATTGCAACCAATCAGCTCAACCCTCAATAATGTCATCCCGTCCTTCATTCCTCGTCACTTGAAGGTATAAAAAAGGCAAAAGAAGAGAGAAGTGATGCTGGAAAAATCACAAGGATGGTGCATATTAGGTACATATTAACATCCGTAGTGGTTAGTAGCACAGGCATTTCCAGACACTTGAAGTGAAAATTGCTAAGATTTTCTAGCCAAATGATACTTCAAACCTCGAAAAGCTTAATGCCCTCCTGCACAACTTTTGACAAATCCTCCATCATCACAATTAGCTGTTTATCCTAAAGTAAGATGAGATTATAATCAAATTGAAAGAGTTAGATGCTGCAGACACAAGGATACGTTAGAACCTGCTGCTTCTTAACCCATTCATCTTTAACAACTGTTGCCTGAGTCGACTTGCACAGCCGGTTTTAGGATAGGATGTCTGATTAGGCAGATCAACATCCAAAGATTCAAAACCAAAGACTTCCAAAAGGAAAGTGTTAGTGGGTTCCTGAAAATTAGAGTACAGTGGACAGTGTGGACTTGATCGATAAAATTAACTTTAACTTTGTGGAATCGCAGTCTCTGTCTTCATTATCAAACATCAGAACTCAAAGCCACCACCATGAACCCTTCTTTCTTTATTTTTCTTTTGTTGACAAGACCACCATGAACCTTCCTTATCTTTGCAATTCGTTTGGTAAAATAATCATCATCTGGACTTGAACACAGTTCTCTAGCCATCAGGACGAGGAGACTTGTTTTGTCTCCATTACGCCGGGAACGTTTCTTCTAACTTCTTTTGCAGGGAGAGAAGTTTCACAAGTACTCTTTGTTGAGCTTCATTAACTCGTGACTTTAGTAATCTGTCTCAGCTCTGCTAGCTCACAACCCCGAACATTTGGATCTCTACCCTCCTCAGTAACTTCTTGTGAAAAGCTGCAGGTTCATCTGGGACACCTTAGTGCTTCTCAAATCTCAAACCACCATCAGAGAACAACACTCCCACAGATTTCCCAGATTCTCCTATCTTTAGCTAGTCATATCACCAATGAAAGAAACCATCATCTTGATCTCTCTATTGCAGCCGATTGATTAGTGGGGTCTGCAGGTGTCCCAACTGATAAATCTACGGCTATTCCACAAAAGAGACCTCTTTTCTAGGATTTGGGTTATTTGGCTATTGTACGACCCTCTACTAATCGAGAAATTTAAAACAAGTACACTCAACTCAACTACTTAATTGTGATTGTGCGTGCCTCAAGTGCTACAATAATGAAAAAGCTTATACAAGAATAGGAAAAAGTGCAAGAGAACATAAGCTCTCTCTTTATATCATGCATTGTGACACAAATTTCCAGCACCCATCTGGTTGTTTATTAGAAAATGATTTGGCCAAGCTTGAGTGCTATATGCACCCACTATTAGTTCTTTTTCATGTCTCTTCCATAATCCAGCTTCTCTATGAATGAAATGCGTGATGTTGCCATCAGATCAAACAATCCCCATAATGATGCGATTAAGATATTATTTCCTTCCTTTTTCCCATAACAAAGTGGCCTTTACTTTAATTTATCTTGCTCCTCCTTTTGTCCCAACCTACCCTCTTAAACACGGTGTGCGGAGGAATTCATGCATCAGAATTTTGAAGGGCCAAGCATATGAGTGAGAGGATGATTTACAAAGTTCCAATTGTCTATGTTTCTTTTTCTTTTTTCAAAGAAATCTAAATTTTAGCCGAGACATCTCTTTAATAGAAGTACAAACGCACCTATCTTTTGATGTTAAAATCTACGGGACGCTGCTGCGAATCACGAGGACCAACTCGTCGATCGCGCATCTGGTTCTTTGTTTTTTTCCGGATACGAAACCGAAAACCTCAACTTTGGTGAACTTGGTTTGCATATTTTTTAGAAAATTAGCATTCTAAAGTCTTATAATGACTTGACAATGATGAGAGGGCCATTACCGAGCAAACAATTCGCGCAGATTGGATTCGATATATGGGGCGAAATTGATTGGATTTATCCCAAATAGAATCGGAACAATTACATAGATAATAGAAAAATTGACATACTAGTTTATCCAGGTTTACCCTAGAATAGGGTTACGTCCTGCAAAGGGATTCCACTATGATGTTTATGTTTACAACCACAACCACTCGTTACAATGATATCTCATACGAATACAATATATATGACTTAAAATGGGCCCAAAGCCCAAGTCTATTTGAATCCATTTAATCCCACAACAAACGGGTCAGCAAACTCGATGTTGTCTAAGGGGTGTTGTCCCTAAACCCCTATCTGCTCACCGGAGAGTGGAACCCCCGCCCGATATTCGGGTAGAGAAACCCCCGACATTCCGTGCGTAGAGATCACATGTCGTCGGTTTATATTTCAATTTTCTTAAGCTCACGTGGACATATCTAATATGAGAAATAAATGTCCTCAAAATATTCGCCAACTCCAACAGAAGCCACCATGATCAGAAATCATATCGAAAGAAGACTGATGGGACCTATGTAGAATCAAAGGGACGTGGGGGAATTTCAGCTCCGAGTGGCTTTAAGGGCCTACGCAAAGCGAAGCAGAACAGTGCGGGCACTAGCAAACTTCAATTAGCATCTAAATCTTGATGGAAGTAAAGGTCCAGCACAGTTCTCATCATGATTGAAGAAACTTTGGGTGCTCATATCTATAAAGCAAAAAGCAAAAACATCAGGCTCTTCAAGAAAATAAAGAAAAATGACGATTAGATGAGGAAAAAAAGATTGTTCTTTTCGACAAAAAGGATCGATTTTGGCGCATATCAGCTCGTGAATAGAACCAGAAAGTGTGAACCAATGGGTCGATGAGGAGTAAAATAACAAAGAAAAGAGCTGGAAGAAGCCGAAAGTGCAAATGGTCTCAGCACAAGGGACATCTGTGACAGACCAACGTTATATCATGTTCCCGCCACGAAAGATAATATAGGAGTTATCGAATAATGACGTTGGCGCAACATAGGAAGGATGTAGCGCACTAACGAAGGTGGTTTTCTTAGTCACGACGCACGACTGCTTGTTCCCAAAAGGTCTCTCTCTCTCTCTCTCTCTCTCTCTCTCTCTCTCTCTCTCTCTCTCTCTCTCTCTCTCTCTGCACATAATGTGAAGCTTGCTAGAGAGCTCATGGTAGTACAATCGCCCGTGATGTGCGATATCTCGTTGGAGGGTGATGACTGTTTTGGAACTCGTTTATGTGGAAGCACTCTCCATGAAGAAAGACTATTACATTGCTTTAATGCCAAGGGTACTTATTAAAAGTCTTTTGTCAAGCAAAAGAAATAAAAAATATAAAATGGATATTTGAGTAAGGTCAGGAGATCTATATTCAAAGATTGAATGATTGAGGGTCTCGTAAGTGATTTCCGGTAACTAAAATAGCTATTGTTTAGACTCATTCTATCATATTATAAAAAAAAAATTATACAGGACCTAATTTACTGGAAAGCATTTAACAATATAATTTCTCGTGCGACGTGATTGATAGTTCCATTTTTTTCATTATGTATGAAGCGATTCGTACTCATGTTTTAGTGCCTGCTTTTATTTTTAGTTATGTGAGTTTCCGAAAGACGATGATTCGTTCACTTGACCCACCACGAGCTATTGTTGAAATGTGAACGATTTATATGTTCAGATATGTAAAACATTTGTAGATTAAGACAGCACATTAGGATAAATGGTTAATCTCAAAATATTCACAATGAAAGAGGGCGAGAGTTATCTGAATGGAGATATATATGACTGCAAAAAAAAAAAAGAAAACATGTTTAGAAAAATGAAAACCATAAAATTCATAATCTAAAGCTTGACTCTCAACTCCCATCAACTCACGATCACGCCTTTAGCTGTTTATCGACTCCCTCTCTCACTCTCGGTCACCTCGATTTGCGTGAAATTTGATAGGACCGGTTCCATGGACCCACCCGGGAACCGGACCAGACCGGCTGTTTGGTTCCTGGGTGGATCCATAAAGCCAACGGGCGGTTCCCGATTCTAATTTCTCGGAATCGGTCCTTAGTGGGTGATTCCCGATTCCATGTCGGGAACCCCCCATCCGGACCACGCTCACCCCTAGTCGAGCTACAATTCATTTGAATGTGAATCCACATTCACCTAGATTCACACAAGTTGCAGAAAGCTCCTAACATGTTGGCATCTAACACAAGATTCGTCAAACCCTATTTTATGTACAGTGAAGGTAGTAATTATGGACATCTTCCCGATCACTTTGACACTGTACTTTCCTTAGAAAGGTTGCCAGAAGGGAGAGGACGATGGGAATCCTACAGAACAAGGAATGTAACAGTCTTCCTTAGCAAGCTCGACCAAAGTCAACATCAGATTCCTGTCCATTTGGACGATTTGGGTCGGAATAATAATACGGCTCTTTACATCGCTCGAGAGCTACGGTAAATACATGCGCCTTGAAAACGACAAGACGAACAGGCTGACAATCCAAGCTTTACCAGAAGGGTTCTCGCAAGAGAGTGGTCGCGTGGATTCAAAGGCGCAAGCGAAAAACGCTAATTCGACTCTGTTCTTGTTCGGTTCATGACTTGCATGGTTTGGGTTTTTAATCCATCAAGAATCAATATCAACCGAAATGGGGTTCCTCGTAATCATCAAGTTAGACAAATGAAACGAAAAAACGGATGTAAAAAGCATAAACCCGTATATTGCTGAGGCTTATTATGGGATGACGCAGAAAGGGAACACCTTGAGGGTTAAATTCGAAAGGACGAATGATGAAGTTCGCAATGAAAGATGGAACGCGCGTCATTCCCACTTTACCCGAAATGCTATTCCTTTCGTTTTCATGCTTCATCTGCCAATGGCGATGATGGTGACGATGTTGTCATTCTACTTGCGGGTACTAGTGCGCCATAGCTGATTGATTAGCCAAGCGCCGCCTCCCCCAAGAATATTACCTTTGCCATTTTGGATAGAGTTTTTAACGTATGAAGAGAGAGAATCGCTGCAGATCTTGAAATTCTATGCTTAGATGCATAAGCTTATTAGTGCAAGTTTTGGCTTACAAAGCACCAAATCCTCCTTTGGATGATTTGATCCCACCATCGTGCGTGCATCTCAACTGGGCTAGGCATCAACTCTCTGTTGCCTTTTACCTCCCTAGGTCCACATCATCTCAAGCTTGTTCTAGGATGAGAATATCGCACAAATATCTTAACCAACAAGCTATGCCCCCGATCTAATCTAGATGAGGTCCCAGGATTGAAGCTATATTTAATTAGTAACTGACTGTTTCTCAATCGCCCATTTAGTTTAGATTAGGATATTCTTGATTACTCTGTCTATAAGTCCCCTTGACTCGTGGCCATGAAGTAGTTCTTTGTAAATCGCATCTCCATCACTCACGTGTTTTGCAAAGGGAGACGTTTAGGGGCGTAATAATCTGACCGCCCTCTTCAACTTGGTGGAGATTTTGTATAGACTTGAATTCGATGGTAATTAATAGCAAAAATCATCAGCTAGGCGGGACGCGCGGCCGGAAGGCAAAATTGGTGGGTTTGGATAAGTATGTTGCAGAGAAAAACTCGACTCGCTATCACTTTGCTTGTACCTGGCGCATTTAGGATTTTTTCCTTAGCTACCATTTAGGTAGCAAAGTTAGGTAGTCTATATAATCCGAGCTCAACCTAGCTCGCAGCTTGTCTAATTGATCATCCCTAGTTATAGCTTCGACAAACGGGCCAAGACAAAAAGATTTGCTCAATCGGTCAGATCTAGAGACTTTCACTTGTGAATTCTCTAGGTTCTTCAGGCAATTGCCGAGCTACAAATGGTCTCTTAAGCCTGTGTATTCCCAAATTCTTTTTGCCTAAATGTTTCTTCAGGTTCAATCTAAACTTGCTCTTTTTGAATCCATTGACATGTTTCAATCATGATCTCAAATGTAAAACTCATCGAAATATCGCAAAACTTTATAGACACGCTCACCTCTATTGTTCAAAATCTAGTTTTGAATCACCTTTTATTGTGGGTCTTCTTAAAGTCACCCCTAGAACTATACCTGACTTGGGTACTCTAATTTTCATCTAATGTATACATGAGATAGGCGACTGCCACATCTATTTGGGATTAAGATTAGATGCCTCCATCGTTATGAAAAGGATAAAGATTTGCATCTCTCAATTGTCAACGTCATGATTTGAGGGATAAATTCCTAAACTGGAGGATTCACGTCAGCATACTCCACCAGGGCAAGAAGCAGTGCAAAAGGATCAAAGCAAGGAAAACATGAAAACACAAGAATGAAGCTCTCGGTGCTGATGTCGTCATCGTGTCGTATAACTCGCAACCAAACCTGTGACCCCACCAACGTTAAAGCATATGCAATTGCAGAACACCTCTGTCTCTCCCTCCCTCCTCCCCTACTATATATACAGGGGCACACAGTTTGCACCCTGCATTCCTCCAAGTTCAAGTTCCTTACCTCCTCTTCTTCTCCTACCTCACACCCACTGCAAAATCAAAACTTTAAACCGGAAAAAAGGACGAAGAACGCAAGAGAGATGAGAACCCTCGCGGACACAACGTACGCACCCCTGTCGACGGCGACGGTCTCGACCCCACCTGCGGTGCCGACGGCATCTCAGCGGTCGCCGTGGCACTCACCTGTGCCATACCTGTTCGGAGGCCTGGCGGCGATGCTGGGGCTCATAGGCTTCGCTCTCTTGATCCTGGCCTGTTCCTACTGGAGGCTCTCCGGCAGCTCGAGCGGTGCCCAGGGGGACGAAGAGAACGGGGGCGAAGCAAAGACGGTCGAGGGAGAAGGGTACAACGAGGCCGTGAAGGTGTACGAAGAGAAGATAGTGGTGATCATGGCCGGCGACGAGAAGCCCACCTTCCTCGCCACGCCGATGTGCAGCAGAGGCCCTTCTTTCGGTGATTCCCAAGGCAAGAGCAATGGGGACGATAGGGAGAGCTTCGATGCGAAGGAGGAGAAGGAAGAGAATTGCGACAAGACCAAGGAGACTACTAACATCAACAACGATGACGTTGGAGGTCACGTTGTTCATGGTCATAATTCAGCAGCTGCTGAAGAAAACAGAGAAGCAGCAGAGGATCAAACCCAGCAACAGGATTAGCAAGCAGTCTGTGATTGCTTGTGGCGAGAGCGAGAAAAACGAAGTTTTGTTTCGATTTTGGCTTTGAGGCCTTCTTCCTTCCTTCTTTCTTTCCTTCTTTCTTTCTTTCTTTTTCCCCCTTTTCTTCCCTTTTCATGGCTAATCGGGAAATGTAAATCATTTTTGGAGAGGAATTGAGATGAGAACGGGTTCTCTTCATTTCCAGATAATCGATCAATCACCGCCAAGCCTGGAACAGCCACCATCAGACCAACTAATCAATTTCTCAGCTAAAACCTTGCGGGCACCGAATAACCCAGATGATCAAAATGCAAATTAAAGATAAGGAATCGTTTCCGTTGCTCCTAGATTGAAAAAGAAAAGGAAAAAAGCAGAACCAAAGCAGGAGAAGGAAAGCTAAAGATTAGTGGGAGCGACCCTTTTGGCGCAGCGAGACATTGTTAGTTCAGTTTTGAGTGGGAGAATAAAGCAGACAAGTCGATGGATGGATCGCACATATTCGCCCCACTCATGTTCTCCTCCGGCGGTGGTGGCCGGCGAGATGTCGCCGCCGGTCACTCTGCGTGGTGGGGCCCCCCCTTTATCCAGACGTGAGAGGAGAGGAGAGGGGACCCGTGTCGGAGCTTATCGGATTCTGACAGGTTGTCCGAAGCCACGTGTTCAGACATCTGCAGTAGGTTTGTCCGCCACACGCGGCGACTCGAAACCGCTTTTATCTTCGAAAAGATAGAAGAAAGCGGTGGGGGAAGGCAACTTCGTAATTGACGAGGACAGGGCTCTTGTTCCAAAGCACGACGTAGGACCAGCTTGACTTGGCACTCCGTCCAATGTCGTATACACATAGTACCACAATACCTAGTATTACTGTCGTGATTATGAGGATTTCATTGAGTTTAATTACACGACATAATGTCATTACCTCTTGTAAAATTTCTTGTGCCGCAGATTAATATTTCGAGGTTGGCATTATAACCGTCTTCATTGCGTTTGAAATGATTAATACATGGACAATTTTAAACTTCAACTCGTGTAATTCGAAGTCGATATCGTCAAATCATTTTTTTTAATCAAATGTGTCATGTTGACCCAATTAATGAGCTGATCTAAGTCAACCTATTTAATCTATATCAGCTATATTCGTTTTTCGCTTGTTATTACTTGTTGACACAAATATTGTGACACTATAATAAGTTCGTTATTTTATATTTTCTATTATTTATGAATATGAAAAATCGCAACATTGCAAACTGTTATAAGAAAAAAGTTTCGATTTTTATGTTATGTTGTTCTTGCTACAACGGACCATCAAAAACCTTTATAGTAATTTAATTAGTAAGTTAGAAAAAAGAATTCAATTTTAAGATGTTTTGTTCAAGGTTACAAGGGACTAACCTAAACATTTGTAAATCTTCACAAGAAATAGAATTTTAATTTTACGATGATTTATTCATAGTAACGATACACCGTCGCAAATCTTTGCAAATCATTGCAAGCGAAAAATTAATATTACAACATGTCCTTGGTTACAATAGATCATCATAAAATCTTTGTAAATCATCATAAGAAAAATAATTTGGTTTTAGGGCATTTTGTTCTTGGTTAGGACGGATCTCCATAAAGCCACCTTTCTCCCTTGACCGGGTTGAACGGCGGCCATTGCTGCTGAATAGCATCGGCGGGGATGATCTTCTCGCTAACCAAGACTATGGTTACGCCCACATCTAACCATGGCCTAGACGTGGTCAGGCCATGCCCTCGTTGTGGACGGGCCCATGGCCTCATTGTGCCCTTGTCGCGGGCTACAGATCATTCTTTATGAAAATTACCCAGTTACCCATTGACTCGAAATGAGCAAAATACCCTTTAGACTCGAAATTGTCTAACATGCCCTCCAAGACTTAAGATAATGACTGAAATACACCTTAAACTCAACTTTGTGCATGCGGATTCTACTCGAATGTTGAAACACGAAATGAGATGCACGACTAAAAATATATGCATATGAGAAAGATTCCAGTTTCTCAAAATATGCAATAATGACTTCAGAGCAAAAAATTTAGGTGTCAATGCTTAGTTTCAACAACCCATCATAAGCCTTCCCAAATTGTCATAAGAAAAAGATATCAATGTTGTGACGAACAGTCATAAACAGTGGTGAGTAATCGTAAATAAAGATTTCATCTCTGGTGTTCCGGTTTGTAGCGCATCGGATGTCCAAAGCTTTCCGGAGGTGGGTTATAGGGCGAAACTTTTATTTTGAATTAACTGAAGGATACCTGATGGGATGCATCGCACGCAACAATGTTTAGCCAAAGTTTCGGAATTTGATCACGAGTACTCTGCAATGTGTTCTTCTGGTCTGAGTTTATCTCATGCAAAAACGAATCTTTTCACGCCATTCCTCGATCAAACAAGTAAGGTTCCCTCTGAATGAGGATCAAGTGGCGTGTACTTTGAAGGTCTCGCTCTTTATCGGCCTAAGATCATACTGAATGCTCAAGCCCATCTCTTTTTGGTTGCAAACGAGGATATCATCAAGAATGAAACTATCGTGTGAAGCAGCAGCTGCTTCTGTCAGATGCATCTTTGGCAGTTTCATAGGCCTAGGCAACGATCCTCGTTATTCAGCCCAAAAGAACTTAGACAGTTCTCGTGCCATTACAGATTGTCACGTGATAATCTGCCGCTAAATGCGCTTCCATTATACATGAAGGGGTCACGGATTTCATGACATACACGGTGCCACCTTGGAGAATCCAGAGTTGCAGTCTTGTAAGGAATGCCTCACGAGTATAGATATGGATCAAGACTCAGTACTCTCACGAACCTACCCTTGAAGGTGAAGATGAAGATGAATATGAAGATGAAGAGCGTGCCTTGTTTTACTCTCCTCTCTGTCCTCACGGTTGCTTTGCTGGTATTCTCATGTGGGTATATGATCATCTTTCCTTATTCCTTTCTGGGAATGTTCCTTGCGCTTTTGTCTACTACCATTTTTTTTAAGTATGTCAGTTCATCAATGTACAAATGCTTAAAAAATTTGCAGGGGTGAGTGATGCACCTAGGGGACCGGCGGACTCATTATGTGACTGGACGAACCGGCGGGCATGAAGTCAATGATGTCGGATTGAGCTCAAATTTAGTCGTCTGAAGCGAAACAGTGTGCTAATCAATCCTCATAGCCTTTGGCTATGAATAATGATGGATTTTCGCGATTCTCGGTCGTTTAGATGGTTTTTAATTATTTTAGTAATTTTCGAATTAAGGGTATTTTTGTAATTTTTGCGTTTTTTTTGTCATTAGGGTTAACACCTTTTATAAATATGTTTTTAGGGTTTTGAGAGGCAGTAGTTTGATGGATGTTTTGAAAACTTATCAATTGTTAATCGATTGAGAGAATAGTTTGTTTCTCGTTATCGTTTCGATTTTTCTGTTTAGCCTAATTTCTATTGCGTTTCGGCATCAATTAGTATCAGAGCACAGGTTGCTTGAATCAATAGTTGAACAGAATCGCAGTCGTGGATGGCAGGCTCGTGGTGGCTGGGGGCGTGGAGGCGTTCCTGAAGCAGACGACCAACCATGTCTAAGAGATCTGCGAGACGTAGAAATTGAAGAACAGAGAAGACGAACCCAGGATTTGGAGCGACAACTTGCGGAGGCGAGATTGGGCGTTCAATCTAAAGAAGAAGCAGAATCTGAGGATCCATCCGATGATGAAGATGAGGACGTAAACCCTTTTGGGGTTCTGAACCAGGGGCGGAATCGAGGAGTACGACCTGAAAATCAATACTTTTCTCAAAATTTCGGAATGAAGATCGAGATTCCCGAGTTTAATGGTAAGGCTCATCCTAATGAGTTTATTGATTGGTTGCATACGGTAGAACGGATTTTTTTTTTTATCTTAAAGACCTAACTGAGGGGCAAAAAGTGAAGTTAGTGGCTATTAGGCTGTGAAAACATGCTTCGATTTGGTAGGAACACGTAGGAGAAGCCGAAGGTAGATCGCTAGGAGAAGATGAAAAAGTTATTGCAGAAAAAATTTTTGCCTACCCATTATAGGCAAGAGGCGTTTATCACGAATCATAACGTCAAGCAAGGTAATAAAACAATTGAAGAATTTACAGAAGAATTTGATCGCTTGCGGATGCGTTGTGATGTGGCGGAGGAAGACGAGCAGACAATTGCACGATATCTAGTAAGGCTGCGATATGAGATCTCTGATGTTGTCCAATTACAGCAGTATTGGACATATGAGAATGTGTGCAGACTAGCTCTAAAGGTGGAAGGGCAGTTTAAAAGAAATAGCAGTAATTCTAAGTGGTCAAGCAGCAATTCCAAGTGGTAAAATAAAGAATCTCAAGGAAAAGTGGGAACATCAATAGTAAATTCGATATCGATCACAATTAAGGATGTGAGTTCTAAACCTGCATCAACGAGGGGCAGAGTAATGCTGGAACTAGCAGGGGAGGAACTGCAGCCAAGCGGTGTTTCAAGTGTCAGGGATTCGAGCATTTTGCTGCTGATTGGTCAAACCGACAAATTGTGACGCTTGTTGATAATCTGGTCTTTGATGAAGATCCAGTTTATGATGAATCTGAAGGCGAAGAAGAGGATGCGGATGTGGAACAGGAAGGGATTATCTATGCCGATTCTGATGAGTCTCTAGTCGTTAGAAGAATATTAAATGTTGCTGTAGCGAATGATGAATCATGGCTTAGACATAATATTTTTCATACTAAGTGCATTAGTAAAGGAAAAGTATGCAACGTGATAATAGATGGTGGGAGTTGTGAGAATGTGGTGTCCACGACTATGGTGGAAAAGTTGGAGTTGAAAATAGAAGATCATCCTCAACCATACAAGCTGTCGTGACTTAAAAAAAGAAACGAGGTGAAGGTGAGCAAAATGTGTCTTGTACAATTTTCGATTGGAAAAAATTACATCGATGAGGTGTGGTGTGATGTAGTCCCAATAGATACTTGCCATATTTTATTAGAGAGGCCGTGACAGTTTGACAGAAAGACACAGCATGATGGTTTCAGAAATACCTATACATTTAAGAAGGATGGCTGAACCATTACCCTAGGTTCTTCAGATTTAAGAAAAGAAGGGAAAAGTAATCTGCTTTCCAAATTAGAGTTCCAGGAGGAAGCGGTGAATGCCGCAGAGCTTTTTGCTGTTGTAGTCATGGAGCAGAATCTTGATAATCTAGAAATTTCAACTTAAGTTTTGCCTATACTTGAGGAGTTTACTGATGCGGTATCGAAAGAGCTGCCACCTGGGTTGCCGGGTGAGCACAATGTTTCTAAAACTTTTAAGGTAGCAGATTTATCACCTTACTACATTGAAGAGGAAGAAGACCCTGAAGATATTGACGACAATGAAGACGAAGCAAATTCGAGGACGAATCTTTCTCTAGCAGGGGAGGATGATGCACCTAGGGGATCGGCGGACCCATTATGCGACTGGACGAACCGGCGGGCTTGAAGTCAATGATGTCGGATTGAGCTCAAATTTGATCGTCTGAAGCGAAATAGCGTACTGATTAATACTCATAACCTTAGGCTATGATTAACGATGGATTTTCGCGATTCGAGATCGTTTAGATGGTTTTTTTTAATTATTTTAGTAATTTTCGAATTAAGGGTATTTTTGTAATTTTTGTGTTTTTTTTGTCATTAAGGTTAACATCCTTTATAAATTTATTTTTAGGGTTTTAAGAGGCAGTAGTTTGATAGATGTTTTGAAAACTTATCGATTGTTAATTAATTGAGAGAACAGTTTGTTCCTCGTTATCGTTTCGATTATTCTGTTTAGCCTAATTTCTATTGCGCTTCGACATCAGTGAGGATAGGGAAGGCACAGAAATGTGAGCACCCCACCATTCGTGTCCCGAACTGCTCGAAGCAGAATTGTGTGGAAACCTGCATCGAGAAGTATGGGCAAAGCATTAATGGCGGATGCATCGACACAAACAGCTGTTGCTGCCATAGTACAGGGGCTCCATCTTGATCCATGTTCCCATTGCCCCATATGTAGTCCTCTCGATGACTCGAATAAAAACTTTCTTGTGTTTGAGTATTCTTTCTTGAACTAACTTAAGAATTCTGCACTTTTGGTTTTAGAGTTCCTCAAGAAAATGAGCAAGGACATGTTTGAATTGGGTTTCGGTACATTTCGCATTTACTCATTAATTCATCCAAAAGACTTGGAGCAACTATCTATTGAATACTCCTATATTGGTTCGCAGTTGAAGCCGATCGACATGTTTCGGTTTTCTCAATCACCTGTATTAGCTAAAATCGACAAAACTTTCTAGTCGGAGGTGTTCTGCGTGCTCTTCTTTGTGCAGATCCTTAGTTTTATCTTCAACAAAGACATGGAGGTGGATAAAGGATTGGTGATTCCAAACTGTTTTTCGTTCAAGTAAAATTATTTGCACTATACTCAGCAGTGCGTCCATACACAGGAAGGACAGTGGTGATAAGTAGATTTAGGGCCCATTTGACAATTTGCCAAACTGTGAAAATTTCTATTTTTTTATTCCTAGAATTAATTTGGGAACAGAAATCCGTTTATTAAATTTTTTATGCCTAGGCACAAATTTACAAAAAATTATTCCTAAAATTAGTTTTAGAACAGAATCAATAAGCAAAAAAAAAAAAATAGCTTTTTGATTCTAGATCAATTTTTCCATTTCTAATTCTTCTTGATTTTCTTTTTTTTCTTGGTTTATTGTTCTTCTTCTTCCCGGCCTACCGCTGCCTGCCGCCCGCCTGCCGCCACCTGCCTCTGGCCGGCCACAAGCTGCCACCACCTGCCATCAGCCACAGGCCACGGTCGACAAGGGCTGCTCGCGGCCGCGACGACGAGGTCTCGCCTTAGCTGGGCGAGACCGATCTCACCATCGTGATCAGAGAGGCCGGCGACAAGGGCGGCAGCGAGGGTCACGACGCCCTCGCCGGCCCTAACCTATGGTCAGTCGCCGACGCCGATGACCAGCCATGGCCAAGGAAGGAAAGGAAAAAAAAAAGAAATATTAAAAATTTTAAAATATTATTGATAAAAAGAAATTTTGTACAGTTACCAAATGCATTTTTGTTCTTTTTTCTTTTCTAAGAATGAAAATTTTGAGCAATTATCAAATGCTTTCAAATATTTAAAAATTATTTTCAAGTATAGAATAAAAAAAATCATTTAGGAAATCGAGATTGGGATCCCATTGATCCAGCGGAAGCAACGGCTAGGGCATGGACAATAACAGATCCTTTTCCATAGCCGGGCCCGCGAGCTTTTAAGTAAGGTAAATTCATCGTTTTTCGCTCATCTTTCACGCGTGCCTGTATGAATTGCATAAGTCATTTTGTTTTGGCGGTGGAGAAGTACAGAAGTGAACAGTGTGTTATTATTTAGTTGTGCGAAGCCTTGTTGACAAGACTTACTAAACTCGCTGCGCTCACCTGCTTCCGGTGACGACTACCATTCTCTTATGAATGGGAGGGTAGAGTACCAAGACATAGGGGTTGGCCAGCGAAGGCGGTTTATTGAGTACCCGGACACATAATGGTTGCTATGCGCAACCTTAATCTCAATGACCGTAAATGTTGTTGCAAATTACACCCGAGAATTTGATGTAATGCCTTGGCATTTTAAGTAGTTCGCGAGTTAATCGCATTGATGAGATTGAGGATACAAATAATCGTGCGCATTATTGCTATTGTTTCACAAGCTCATGTGTTTATGTTTAACAACATTCCAAAAGGGAATGCATCATGGAGCATTGGAACGCAGTGAATATGATGATAACATAACAGAACTCCGCATGTTAAAAATGTGGAACGCGGGATCTTCACTTCTAAGCGAGAACCTAGTGAATTTCATTAATGACAACGTATTGTGTTATAAGAAAAGGGAAATCATTCGGCAAGATAAATGGAATTCCCTGTTGACCTAACTCAAGTACAAATGCCTATCCTCTTGTTGTGTTTGATGGCAATATCAACTGAAAACTCAAGACTCACTCGAAGCCTATACATTTCTTTTTTTCTTTGTTTTTTTTTCTTTTTTTGGTCAGAGAAGCCTATACATTTCATTTTGTGGAAGATTGTGGGCTCAATTTTGCCCAAGTCCTTGTGGAGACCCTTGGCAAAGCATGTCTGAATCCTGATGCCTCTGAACTAGCGGGTCAAATGGCCAGGAAAGAGTCCTCTTAAGTCCTAATCATGACTAGTTCTTGGTTTAAAACAAATGTCTACTATTTTAAGCGTAACTTTGTCCTTAAGCTATTCAAACTTCTCTTTCACTGGCTGGATGGTCAAATATTTCATCCTCGCAAGTCTCGTGGAGTTTTCAAATCGTTTTCTTTTTCCCCGTATTTTTAGTGTTTTGTCCCAACAAATGCATGCGCGTCATCTGACTCTCAGATAGAATAATTTGAAAGCCTTGGAGAGCAAGGCAGAAAGTATGCACACCACCTTGGCCTTTTCTATTATTCTGACCGTGATAAGCACGGACTTGGCAGCATGACGTTGTCATTCAGCATTATAAAGAGGCTCAGGCTCGAGCTCAAGGATGGTCATTCGCTTGCCTCTTCCAATTGCAGAGGAAGGCAGCACGAGCCCACGTCTTTCTATCCTTGCTGAAACTCTGCAAGCATTGAGCTGCCAAGGGTAGTCTTGCTTCCTGCACAATACCACCTTCTTTTTTGTCAAATCTGCACAATACTTCACTCTTTGCATTTGAGCACATTTTCTTTTCTTTTTTTTTTCATGAGGAGGAGGACGATGACGACAATCTTTTGTTCGCTCGTCGTTCGTAACGGCGTGATTGCCTTGCCGACAAAACATCATTATATGTATCCGAGTCCTCTCTCTCACACACACATTCGAAATCTTCTTCTGTTTTCTCCTGTTTGAACTTGGCTAGGTTTTGCCTTTTTTTTTTCCTTATTTTGGGAGAAGCTTCAACTTGGCTTGGTGGCAGCACAGTCCATCCCCTGCCACAGCCAATCCATTTCTCATTACTGGTTTGTGCTAGAGGTAATGACGAGACTTATTTATAATCGCATTTTCTGTTATTGCATCCGAAACAACTCCTCAAAGAACACAGGAAACCAGGCATATGCACACATATGTTTAGCTTGTTTCATGCATGAAAATGTGGCCTGGCAAATCAATTAGAGGCTTCTTTCAGGTAATTTATCTACTTTATTCACTGTATGAAAGTAGACTAATGTCGCACAAGGTCATAGTTATTCCAGAACCAAATACAGCTCCACTCTAGCACAGGAATTAGCTAAATGATGAAGATTGAGGGAACCAAAAGTAGAATTGCCATAGAAGAAGCTTGTTTCATTCTATTAACTCAACGAGGGTTGTCAACCACTTTATGAATCAGTCGAGATATACAAATCCAGTAAGTCTCTGGTGCTTTATGACTTGAATGAATAAATAAAGTAGACAGCATGTCTGAAATGAATGTACGAAACTCTGGCTTCAATACCACACTTCTGGGGCCATATTCACTGCCTGACCGAGAGATCGGAATCCAAGAGCTGCCCTTGCGAGCATGGCCAGAGCCTGCAATTACAGAAATCAAGAATAGGTAAGCCCCTTCTCATGAAGATCATACTCACTTGTTCTCTCTCTTTTCTCTCTCTCACAAACACCGAAACACTTTTCACAAACCTCCGAGTCTGAGTTTCGTACAGCTTCAACCTTCTCATATGATGATGTGCAACCTCCTACTTGATTCAGTAGAAAGGTATCTGCTGCTTTAATTATGTCCCGAAGGAGGAAATGCGCACCCTCAGACCCTTTTCAGACAGGATGAATAGCAAAAGATCCTCAGTAGCAGCAACAACAGCACGCATGTCGAAAGATTTCCAGCCCAGAGGGTTTGAGCTTTCTCCGGGGGTCTTGGAGTCCCCCGCTGACTTGGATGCCTGTTCAGATATTGCTACAATCTGAAACAAGAGAAAGAGGCATTCATATTTCAGCAAGGTTGGGCACTAATTAGCAATTTATGCGGGCGAAAATTCATACAAGCAATGACACAAGTTGAAAGAATCAAGGAGTATACAATTGACCCAAACAGCTTCAAATATATCTTGTACATGACAGACGGTATGCAGCATATTGCCTCAGAAACTAAAACCGATTCACCAGACGAACATTCAGTTACAGGTGATATTTCAGGTTCCAAATTGATCATAAAATTGCAAATAGAGGCGAATTTATAAAAGAGGCAAAGAATGCAACAATGTGCTTCTCACTATAGTAACTACGAGAATAAGCGACAGCAGCCCAGCTAGCATGTAGGTCCAAGGATTCATTTTACCTGTGACGACCCAGACCCTAGGTGGCGGGCATAGGATGAGGGATGGCAGAGGAGGCTACGCCTCTACCCTAGACATGCACGGGGCGAGGCTAAGCGCATGTCTCTTGTTCCACATCGTCGAGGGGGAGTCCTGGACTAGTTGATAAGGATTAGGGTTCTCTACTTTGTGTAACGCATTTTAAAGCCGTGAGGATCAGTGGGTCCAAAGCGGACAATATTACACAATGGTAGTCCCGGGGTCCTTACAGGTGGTATCGGAGCCGACTCTGAACGTGTGTGAGGCTACAGCGAGGGCGTTGTGCCTATAAGGGGTGCAGAATGTGACGACCCAGACCCTAGGTGGCGAGCACAAGATGACAGGGGAGGCTGCGCCTCTATCCTAAATATGCGCAGGGTGAGGCTAAGCACATGTCTCTTGTCCCACATCACCGAGCGAGGGAGTCCTGGACTAGTTGATAAGGCTTGGAGTTCTCCACTCTGTGTAACGCGTTTTAAAGTCATGAGGGTCAGTGAGCCAAAAGCCGATAATATTACACAGTGGTAGCCCCCGGGTCCTTACATTCCCAATAAAAGATACATCAAGCGATACGAATACCATAGAAAAATTTCACATTCAGATGCAACTGGAGCAGTATACATTTCCAACAGTATGCAATCATGTCCTAAATTGATCTTGCAAGATAATAAAAGGGACGGCAAAATGGCCCACCAGTCGCTCTAGCCGATTCCACCTTATAGATCCATCATTCCGAATGACAAGTTGCCGCAAAATTCTTCTCATATCAGGATTAGGGTATGCCAGAAGCCTCCCAATGACAAAAGGTTTAAGCACTCTCAATAACTTTAAAATCAGGGTCTAGAAGTTTCGCGGTCCCTTCTAGTGATCCTAGAGCTCTCATCACCAAGGCATAGTCTGGCGGGAGCATTAAATTAAATTCATAAATGACATCATACAGCTGATTCATTATTTCCTGCCATCCAAAACAACAACAGTAATTCGCTGTTTAGTTTCATCCATATTATACAGCAAGGTTCCACAACATACATGGGTATACAGTTGGCAAAATCAGTGATTACACCATTAGCGAAGCACTTTAAACTTTCACTGCTAACTAAGGACCGGTTATATGGATTGGGAACATGCCGATGACTTGGATGAGTGCAGATTGACTGAGGACTAGTTATATGGATTCAAATCACGCTGATGACTTGGATGAGTACAGGTCTTTAATAGGTATGTATTTATGCTAGCAGATAGTGCAATTAGTTGGAAAGAGTCCTTAAAAGATGTTACCTTTTCTTCGACTGAGGCAGAGCATATGGCACTGACATTTATAATTTCTTCAACTGAGGCAGAGTATATGGCACTGACATTTATAGTGAAGGAGGCGATATGTCTGAAGGGTTTGCTCTTGGACTTTGGATTAAATCAGAAAAGTGTTGGTATACATTGTGACAACCAATGTGCTATATATTTAACATTTAATCCGGTTTATCACGTACGAATGAAGCATATCGACATCAAATATCACTTCATCCGAGATATCTTATCGAAGATAAAATTGTTGTGAGAAAGATTACTACATTGAAGAACTCAGTAGATATTATGATAAAGCATATTCCTTTGGCGTTTGTGGAGAGTAAGTGTCTTTCAGGGCATTAAGAGAGCAGCATGAATGATTAGCACTGTGACTTGGCTTCAATCATTGAGTCAAGATGGAGAATTGTTGAAATATATCTCGAATTTAAGCCGTTTATAGAACAAGAACATGATCCGGTTAGATAAATGTGCGAGTTTCAGCACAAGATATGTACTTGTTACTTCTCTTGTCCAAGTTTGAATATTTGACCACATAGTGGACGGGGACAAAAAAGAAAGAAACGTGAGGGGCCACGGGTAATTAGAAATAAGGAAAAAAAAAAGGAGAGAAGGACTTTATCCCCCTTGGCTGTGCCTGTGGCCAAGAAAAGAGAAGAGAAAATAATAATGATAAAAGAAGGAGAGGTGTGCTTTGGGGTTCTTTACTCATCAAGTCAGCGGACAGTGAAGAGTCCTTCAGGGCTGAACTGTGGCCGCACGAAGAACAAGAACAGCTAAAGGATGTCGCGAGTTCTCTTCAAGAAACTCGGGCCGTGCACGATGTTCTTGGTTCTTGATCGCACGGACGTGAACACGTGGATTTGTGCTGTGAGACTTTATATCCAAATAAGTTATTTATTTGGGATTTTGATTTAATTTAAATGTGAAAAATACTCGAGCATGTGAATGAGCAATTATGCTGCTAGTTCTTCATGTGAATATAGGTACCGATATATTGAATCAAATCACGTAAACTCTAAGTGTCTTTTATCATTTCTTGTTAATTTCCTCTATCCGGGTTAGCTTACGAGTTCGTTAATATTACAACAGTCGCTACGGAGACCCACGGCAAAGCATGACCAGCCCTTACTTTCAAACAAATGCATACAATATTAAGTGCAATTCCGTGCTTAAGCTATTCAAACTCGTCTTCCTTCGGCTGGATGGTCAAATATTTCGTCCTCGCACGTCTTGGGGAGTTTTAAAATCCTTTTTGTTTTTCTATATATTTAATGGTTTGTCACGACAAGTACCGGGGAAACCTAATGCATGTGCGTCATCTAACTCTCAGATAGAATAATTCGAAAGCCTTGGAGAGCAAGGCAGAAAGTGTGCAGACCACTTTGACCTTTTCCTATTATTCTGACCGTGATGAGCGTGGACTTGGCAGCATGACATTGGTCCTTTTTGGTTCAGCTTTGAGAAGGAATTTTCAGCCTCGAAAGCCCCTTCTTAAAATGCTAAAGGCTGAAAGCCTCTTCTCAAAATGCTAAATTGTTTAGTTCAGTTTTCATACTAGCATTAGCCAAATGCTAACATTTGAAATGCTGAAAACCCAAAGCTAATTCGGGACCGGCTTTGGGCTTTCAGCATTTCACGAATGCTATTGTTTGTCTCTTTTTTTTTTGTTTGAAACTGTTCATCTTCTTCACCAGGTATCCAGCGAGGGCGGCCGGCGAGGTCGCTTGGGGTCGAGCAACTGCCCAGGCGATGCCATCGCTGGGGTGGCTCGACCCAAGCTGTCGCCACCTGGGTCGCGCGACTCTAAGCGGCAACGGCCTGAGTCGAGCAATCTCGGGCGGCTATTGCGGCCTAGTCGCTGGGGTCGCTCGACCCAGGCAACGGCCGCCTGGGTTGCGTGACCTCAGGCGACGGCCACCTGGGTAGTGTGACTCCCGCCGAGGGTCGCCTGGCCTCGGGCAACCGCTGGCGGCGGTAGATCGTGCTCGCCCAACCTCGAGCGATAACCGCCGGAGCCAAATCTATCTCGCCGGCAGCCGACTTCGGCAATGGGTAGGTTAGTTTTTTTATTTAATAAATAAGATAATTCTCAAAGTTCATTTACAAAAAAAATTCACCAAACACTATAATTTTGCCAAAGTAGCTTTACAAAATATTTTTACCAAACACCATTTACATTTCTTCAATAGGCTTTTACCCAAAGGTATTTGCATTCCCCCAAATAGCATTTTCAAAATTGAACCAAACAGGCCCATTGTCATCCAGCATTATAAAGAGGCTCAGGCGCAAGCTCAAGGAAACATCATTCGCTTGCCTCTTCCAATTGCAGAGGAAGGCAAACATGAGCCCCCGTCTTTCTATCCTTGCTGAAACTCTGCAAGCGTTGAGCTGCCAAGTGTAGTAGTGTTGCTTCCTGCGCAACACCTTCTTCTTCATTTGTGTCAAATCTGCACAATACTTCACCCTTTGCATTTTAGTACATTTTTCTTTTTTGTTCATGTGAAGGAGGACGATGACAACAATCTTTTGTTCGCTCGTCGTTCGTTCGTTCGAAACATCATTATATTTATCCGAGTCCTCTCTCTCTCACACATATTCGAAATCTTCTTCTGTATTCTCCTGTTTGAACTTGGCTAAGTTTTGCCTTTTTTCCCTGTTTTTTGGGAGAAGCTTGAACTTGGCTTAGTGGCAGCACGGTCCATCCCCTGCCACAGCCAATCCATTTCTCATTACTGGTTTGTGCTTGAGGTAATGATGAGACTTATTTGCAATTGCATTTTCTGTTATTGCATCCGAAACAACTCCTCAAAGAACACAGGAAAACAGGTATATTGGCAGACATGTTTAGCTGTTTAAAACATGAAAATGTGGCCTGGGCAACCAATTAGAGGTTTCTTTCAGGTAGTTTATCTACTTTAGTCACTGTATGAAAGAAGACCAATGTGGACAAGGTCATAGTTATTCCAGAACCAAATACAACTCCACTCTAGCACAGGAGTTAAATGATGAATAGTGAGGACACCAAAAGAAGAGTTGGCAGGGAAGAAGCTTTTTTTCAATCTATTAACTCAACGAGGGTTGTCAACCACTTTATGAATCAGTCGAGATATACAAATCCAGTAAGTCTCTGGTGCTTTATGACTTGAATGAATAAATAAAGTAGATAGCATGTCTAAAATGAATGTACGAAACTCCGGCTTCAATACCATTCGAAGAAACATGGCCGACCACACTTCTGGGGCCATATTCACTGCTTGACGGAGGGATCGGAATCCAAGAGCTACCCTTGCGAGCATAGCCTGAGCCTGCAATTACAGATATCAAGAATTGGTAAGCCGCTTCTCATGAAGATCATACCACTTGTTCTCTCTCTTTTCTCTCTCTCTCTCCCAAACACCGAAACACTTTTCACAAACCTCAGAGTTTGAATTTTGTAGATCTTCCACCTCCTCAAATGACGATGTGCAACCTCCTACTTGATTCAGCATAAAGGTATCTGCTGCTTTAATTATGTCCCGAAGGACGAAAATGCGCACCCTCAGACCCTTTTCAGACAGGATGAATAGCAAAAGATCCTCAGTAGCAGCAACAACAGCACGCATGTCGAAAGATTTCCAGCCCAGAGGGTTTGAGCTTTCTCCGGGGCTCTTGGAGTCCTCCGCAGACTCAGATCCCTGTTCAGATATTGCTACAATCTGAAACAAGAGAAAGAAGCCATTCATATTTCAGCAAGGCTGGGCAGTAATTAGCAATTTATGCAGGTGAGGATTCATAAAAGCAATGACACAAGATGACAGAATCGAGGAGTATATAATTGACCCAGACAGCTCCAACAATATCTTGTACATGACAGAGACCGTATGCAGCATATTACCTCAGAAACTAAAACCGATTCACCAGATGAACATTCAGTTGCAGGTGATATTTCAGGTTCCAAATTGATCATAAATTGCAAATAGAGATGCATTTATGAAAGAGGCAAAGAATGCAACAATGTGCATCTCGCTATAGTAACTAAGAGAATAAGCTAAGCTACAGCAGCCAGGCCAGCATGTAGGTCCAAGTATTCATTTTCCCAATAAAAGATACATCAAGCAATACAAATACCATAGAAAAATTTCACATTCAGATGCAACTGGAGAAGAAGTATGCATTTCCAACAGTATGCAATCATGTCCTAAATTGATCTTGCGAGATAAAAAAAGGGACAAGGCAAAATGGCTCACCAGTCGCTCCAACCGATTCCACCTTATAGATCCATCATTCCGAATGACAAGTTGCCGCAAAATTCTTCTCATATCAGGATTGGGGTCTGCTAGAAGCCTCCCAATGACAAAAGGGTAAGCACTCTCAACAACTTTAAAATCAGGGTCTAGAAGTTTCGCGGTCCCTTCTAGTGATCCTAGAGCTCTCATCACCAAGGCATAGTCTGGTGGGAGTGAAAAGTTAAATTCATACATGACATCATACAGCTGATTCATTATTCCCTGCCATCCAAAACAACAACAGTAATTCCCAGTTTAGTTTCATCCATATTATACAGCAAGGTTCCACAACGTCTATGCAATACTTTTGCTCAGATCCCACAAGATTAATGCCAGATAAAAAGCCAAAGGGATTGATCGGCAGCTTCAACAAATTTCATTCACATCTCAATCAGAAACTACACTTGACAGTAAACATACACAATTGGGTCTTTCATGATTTCCTCTCATTTCACAAAACACAAAAATGCGCATGAAATACTTCCTCCTGCACCCGTGGAAGCACGCATGAGCATTCTGCTCCACTTCTTGACACGAGGCCATAACCAGAGGGATGTCAATATGGACAGGAAAAGCATCAATCAAATTCTAGTTGACACACGGTGATCATCAAAGAATCACCCGTTATCAAATAAATGAACCACCAGGAGCAAATTACATCAGATGCTTAGTGGCATTCATCAATTGTGCACAATTTATCAGCGCACTACGTTCTGTTCAGAGGAAGAAAAGATATTCCTTGCTCACCACTAGACACATGTTCGCAAAACTTATGCGTGAGTAACAGTTTCCATTTCATATCTTAGGAAAAGGCGGTTTTGCTGCATTTGGTCCTATCCTGCTCTAGGAATATTTTAGGGATAGGTTTTATAGGAACAAGACGAACCAATTTGGTCAGATACCTAGCACCAAGCTCCTATTGTTTCTTTCGTTGCAGTATTTTTTAGCAAGTTTCTAAAAAACAAAACCTAGATGCTTTCTCCTGGATGCAGAAACAGATCCAATGACTTGGCTATTTAAAAAGGAAGACTTGTAGCAGCTTATAGAGAAAACCTGAAAATCTTGAGATAGTCTGGTACCCTCACCACCAAAGGATGCTTTCAATGCATCTGCAACTGCTTGTATATCAACCCCTTCAGGAATGAATCCCAAAGAAAGAAAGTCATTTGCTAGACCCAAAGAGTCACGATTAATGAAGTGCACAAGCTGAAAAGGAGAGAAACTGATCAACAAGTTGAATCGGCATAGTACAAATGACAGCACTAAGGTAAAATGATGCAGGTGCTCACAACTGCTATATGGGCAATTTGTTTACAGGAGAGAGCATGTGAATATGAAGATCATATGATTCCAGCCATGGAGCCTGATTGTAACGTTTCTTTATTCTTTTTCTTTTTAACTTCTTTTTGTGCAAGGGTGGGGGGTGTTGTCATTTTATGGGATCCATTCTAGGAAAAACCGGAATTACCATATTCTGGGGACATTGTGTACATTCAAGTCTCGACTGACAAATCTTTCTAATACTTTCAAAATAGTTCAGTAGACAAACTTGCATTACCTTGACACGAAAAGAGAAAATGCTAAATTGCATGTGCGTTAAGGCAATGCTCGTACCATTTGAATTAGTCCAATGCGATAATGGCGAGGAATGTCTCCCATCATGCCAAAATCAAAATAGGCGAGAGAACCATTGGAAGTTGCAACAAGATTCCCGGGATGCGGGTCGGCATGAAAAAATCCAACTTCCAGCAACTGTCTTAATGAGCAGTATAATCCCTATAAAGCACAATATGAATCAGGTAACTTTCAGGACACATACAATGAGCTCAAGTAAAAAGTTGGCATTATCTTTCCACTCAATGTGAATAACAACAATATCTAGATGATGGTAGTGAATAGACACGCATAAAAAGTTGGACTATGGCTCCATAAAAAATGACAAGGGATTCTTTTTCCACCTGATCAATGAGTTTCCTTCTGTTTAAACGGGCTTCCTTCAGGCTAGCTTCATCTGTGAGTTTAATTGCATCTATCCATTCCATTGTCAGAACAGCTTTGCGAGTATAATCCCAATATATTTTTGGAACCTTGACCAAGTTAGTATTCTTGAATTTGGTATCTCTAATTTCAGCTTTTGATTGCATGTTCTGGTCATCAACTACCATGAAAAAGCTCTAATCAGCACACCAACAGAAGATTGTCCATAGCTCACAAACACTATACCACATCAGACACATGCATATGGCCATCCATTATTATACAGAGAGAGAGAGAGAGAGTGAGAGGTGGAATTGCTTTTCTCAATGGAAAGTGGTATTCATTTTGTAAAAGCCCCACTGTCTGGCAAAGGCTACTGCAAAGAACACTTCAAGTATGGCTATCACACACTTCAAGAATAAATATCCAAAATTTGAAAGAATGACCCTATTGTGATAGTGAAATTAGTACTATTTTTTAGAAGACACATTATGAAACTATAGAAGAATAACATTGTGCAACTATAAACAATGAAGAAATTGACAGATCCAATCATAATCATCCTGAAATGAGCTATGATTGAACTATAGACATACATGTATCAGAAAATATTCTTGGGATACTTTAAAGTACATATCCTACAGCTCCAGGAAACTTCTTGCGTATTAATTATATGGTATATAAACTCACATGGGATGGAACCATAGAGAGAAGCAAAGCGTTCTGCATTTTTCCCCTCCAGAACATAATCAATTTCGTCGAACATGTGTCTAACCTGTCAATAAGTAGAGAATACACCACGTCCTTGTTAAAATTTAACACAAACCGGAATCCATACGTAGAGAAAAAAATGGCCAAGAAAGTGCATGCTTCCAAATTTGAATTTGACATCAGTATTTTGCACACTGTAACATGGCTGAGCCACCAATAAAATAAAACCATACAAGCTGTAAAAGAACCTCACCAAAATAATAGACTGTAATGCCCTAAATATGATACTCTTGCACTCAAAATGTGTGATGATACAAGTAAAAGTTCCACTACTTCTAGAAATACTGCATAGGATATAAACATAAGCTTGGACTGCCTCTGTAGATACTGAAGAGGCTTCTGATCCTACATATTAAGAACTCGGTTTGGTTTCATGAAGTACGATTCAAATGCTTCCCTCAAGGGACTTCCACCTTGATAGTTACCCAGTTGTGATGGGGCAGTGGTACCAACATGACCCAATGAATTAGTTTGAAGCTCCAAGAAGCCTGGAGACTTCAAAAAGAGAAAAGAAATTGCTTCTTCCAAGAGTACCTCTGCCATATTCAATCGGTAGATGCTAATCTTGGAGCATCGAAAAATATCAATTGCACCCGAAGTATTTGATGCATAATATTTTCCCCAAGTCTGAATCGCTTGTAAATATGACCAAATATATGGCACGAAGTATCCCACCAAGCAGGAACAGCTGCATCCACTGTGTAAAAGCTTACATATAAACATGTTCATTGACATATTTTCCTTTTGTCCACTGGATATTCTAACTGGACAGCTGGTACTGAACTCGTAAGAAACTAACCGTCTCTTATTTCATGGTTGAATCAATGTGCTATGTTATAAAGAAAGGGTATCCTTACCTTCACGTCTTGTGTCCAATGCTATAAGAAATACTTATCTTTTCATGTCATCGTGTTGTATGAATTAGAATTTTGCACTGAACAAATGAACAAGAAAAAGGTTGCCCCAGAATATGTGAAAAAACTGATGCAATAGCAAGCGTGCTCATGAAGAGCTGTAGATATATAACTCAGTCCAAATAAGCTAACAAGAAATTTCATATCATGTAACCTTCGCTAGTGTATCAAAGGGAACAGGGATTAGCATTCATCAGCATAGTCAAAGAGTAAGATTTCCAACTTCAGATATTTACATAAAATTTCACTAAGAAGATAATGAAGATGCTCAACTACAAGCGCTCTATTGGAGAATAATAATTGTCTCATAGAAAAGTTTGAGTCTGTCCAAGGAGAAGATGCACCCGACTGGGTTCACCCCAGTCCATGCAGAAAGAAACTACTCAACGAATATATTTACCCCTGCTTAGAAGTTCTACTCAATGTAGACGAGCTACTCCCAAAATCCCACCAAACCTTGAAATTAATATTTGCCTGCCCCACTGAACATATGCACAGTGTGCCCTTCCCCAATGAACGCTAATAGCAAAAAAGTTTGTCCTGGACACTAGAGAAAATAAAGTCAGACCACATTTTGGTAACAAACAGTGGGTGGGGAGATCCAGAAAGTCAGCCAGTGCTGCAGAGTTCAATTGTACATTTCCAGACCAACCTCGAAACTGTATTCTAAAAGACGACCGACTCTCACAATGTTGGACATCCAGCATTATTATGTCGAGTAAAGAAACAGAAACTAGCAAGAAAGTCAGAAAGAATTTTCAGAGGTTTGCACGAAAATGCTCACCATCTCATTAACTGCTACTAAAAGATCTTTGCGTGCCTTTGCAAACCTCTTCAACTGACCACCAATCATATTGAATAGAAGAGCATCAAGAGTCAATGAAAGCGTCATCCCAGGCCTTTGTACTTTAACAGCTACCAGCTCTCCAGAAGGAAGGTGAGCTGCAGGACTTGGCACAGCAAAAAGAGACGGTAATGTTGTGAGTCCAGTTCGCAGAAAGATTGCCAGGCAACATGTAAGCAGATATATAATCTTTCCACTCATAGAAGAGATTCTCTGACCTTTGTACACCTGCCCTAAAGATGCTGCTGCAATTGGCTCTGGACTGATGTCAGCAAAAATCTTTGAAATAGGAGCTCCCAACTGGGTCTCAATAGATTTAATAGCAACAGAAGATGAAAAGGGTGGTATTTGATCCTAGCACAAGAGAAAATTTCAGCTGCAGTATGATCAGTTTCTAATGAATCATCAAAATCGGGAACAGTTTCCTCAGTTAACAATTAGACAGAAATTTATAATAAAAAAATACTTACCTGTAACTTAGCCAGCTCCTGACAATATATTGTGGGCAAAATATCTGGTCTCGTGCTCAGAGCTTGACCAAGCTGTGCAAGGTTAAATGTATGACTTTAGCCAATCACAAGTCCCAAAATTGTGACTTGTGAGAACCAATTCTACCCAGACAAGCACGGAGTTCGGGTGGAAAAGACTTGCCTTGACATAAAATGGACCCAAGCGTATAAGAGTTTCACGAAACTGCACGAATCACATATAATTTCTGTAAAAATTGGATACACTTAGGAAGAGAGCAAAGAACTTCAGACAATACAGCATCATTATCATCTTATAGATCCAAAGCTTTGTCAATTACCATGTAAAAACCCCAGCTAATCCAAAAAAAACTTGCTCTAAGCATGATGGCATCAGAGTAGCAAACATGCAGAAATCTCTAGTCCATATCGGCAAAAATAAAACATCTTGAGATTTTAAATTCAATGCGAAAAGACCATATTGAATAACAAAAATGCCCAATTTGCCTCACAGTAGGGCCTAAGCATGGCGTTAAGTGATGGTGACAATACCTTAACAGCTCGTTTCTTCATGTCTTGGACAAAAAACTGCCAAATGGTTAACTGCAACACATGGCATGAAATAATTGCTGCTCTGTACAAGGCTAAAAAGGGACCAAATCGATAAACCGTAGAGAAGCTTCTGGAGCTATATGTCCCAAGAGCATGGCCAAATTCACTTTCTAATGATTCCTTCCTCAATTTTGCATACTCAGCAGATGGCCTTTCACCATGCACGCTGGTAAATCCAGCAGAGGACCTTCACAGAGATCGTTGTGACAGGCGTGAGCGATATGTTTTGAAGGGCGTATGATCATTATCAATTTAAAGCCCAAATGCTAGAGATAAACATTCTACTCACGAATATGGCCGTGACAACAACTGCAGAAAACAGATATCTTGTCTGGTTGAAATTCCAATGTCCTTTGCGCTACCAATTAATATAAGGTTTCCCACTGGGCTCTCAGTCCCATTATGATGGCATAAACCTGCTAGGCAATTGCCAAATGCAAGGAAATAATGTTATTTCCCTGTAGGATGAGACGATTAATACAAGCAGTAATATCCATACATGCCAAAAATTAACTTCACTAAAAGCACCAGAATAATTGCTCTTTCTCCGAGACAATAGCATGTGGAACACTACCAGTGGTAATACGGTTGTCATAATGCGAATCCCATGAAATGAAACCATTTGATTATCTCAATCCCATTCGAATGAGGAACTTTATAGTAAACACCAACACTAGAAGACATCACTTTCTCAAGTACCATTTGTCAGCGGGCGGTGTGCGCATTGGAATATACATAACCACTTATCGTCTACCGGTGAACAAGTGAAACATGAACTTCTCCACCGGCAGCCTATCAAACGAATGTCTCGGGACTAAGGCAGTTCAAACTATCAACATCCCCTCTTGATGAATAAACTTCCACTTAAAAATTATGTTCACATAAGCAAACTTAAGCGAAGCAATACAAGGACCATCATACAGTTTGCGAATACGTAATCAAACCGCGGACCAACGTGATCAAACCGCTACGGCACAATACGTAATCGCAACAAAGCGTTCCGAGGGACAAGCAGGTCAAGATAAAACCACACGAAACTCCTGATCCCGAACGTCTACCACCGGCACATCGGAGACACCGATTGAGCTCCGGCGCGTGGTCGGAAGCGAGCGGAGGGACGCGAGAGCGGAGAGCAGGAGATTACCCCTGGAGAGAAGTGCGACATTGCGGCGGCGGCGGCCGACGCGGGCAAAGACGGCGCTCATGAGCTTGATGCCGGAGGAGAAGCCATTGGGAGTGAGTTGCGCGAGTTCGTTGCGTGCGCAGCACTTGTTCGATGAATTGCCGCAGTGAATAGGGATGTGTGAAGCGCCACGCTTTGTAGAGAGAGAGAGAGATCTGATTGAGAACGAGAAAACTGCCACGTATCACGATCTCAGTCTACCTGGCACCTCACGGGGTGACCGAGCCGCCTTCCCTCGCCGGCGTCGATTTGCTTGCCCCGGCGTGCGTGCTCAGGAGAGAAATCTGCGTTTTCTTTTTTGATAATTGATGAAGAGATTTAGATACACGCGTGCATAATATTCACATTTTCTGGAAAAAAAAATTTTGGTCATACACATTTTCTGAAAATTGAAAAATAACAAATGTGATTTTGAGCTTTTGACTTGTTTTGAAAATGAAGTTTTGAGACTTTATGAATTTAATTGTCGATTTTCATTGATTTTCGATACACGAATTGTGCGTCTTGACCGACACTCTGTGGAAAAGTTTTCGAAAAGATGGAAAATAGGTAGAAAATGAAATTGGCTTCTAAAATGAATCGGTAGAAAATTAAAAATATGATCCTAACTCATTTGTATTTTCTCTTGCATGGCGAACTAATTAAACAACATTATATCACTATTTTTTTTAATTATATCACTATTTTAATTTGTGACGCATATTAAAAATGGCTATAATAAGACTAGAAAAAATTACATGGATATTCAAATAATTGGAACTCGTCCATAAAGTATTTGTCTACCAACCTATCTAATATTATCCATAAATAGAATTAAATAACATGTTTTAGAACACTATCGGCCAATTAAGAAAATAAAAAGAAAAAAAATAACACAAATTATCCCTAAATTATGGCTAATTGTGCAACGTGATCCCTAAACTTTTAATTTATTTAATGTGATCTCTAAATTTTATTGCATGTTCAAATTTAATTTATAAACTATATACAAATATTTAATGTTATTCCTGAATTTGAATTAATAAAAAGAACATTAGATATTTTCATAGACTAGAGTCAATATTTTCTAAAATTTCATGAAGTATATTAAACAAATTAAAAGTTTAGATATCATATTGCATATTGGGATAAAGTTTACGCATCACGTTGAATAAATGAAATGTTCAGGGTTTACAAGTCAAAATTCGAGGGTTATTTGCGTAATTATAAAAAGAAAAGTAAAAAGTAAAAGGAAAAGGAGCTAATGCTCCATCGGGTACAGCACGCACGGCGAGTCACCACCAGCTGTAGAGCTCGAATACCGTTCTTCCCGCCGAGAGCAGATCCCGGCGACCGCACCCTCTCTTCGCAATTATCGGCAATCCCGCCGGTTGGAATCCGTGGAAACCCTAGAGCGAATTCGGAGCTTTGATTTGCCGGAGCTTCGTCTGCTTCCAATGGCGAACCGGCAAGCATCTTCAAGGCCGTGGCTCATTGAAGCAGCGCCTTACTTGGTGGTTCTTCTCATCGCTGCTCATGTCTTCGCTTTGGTATACTGGATATACAGATTGGCTACGGAGAAGCAGCCTCAGAGAAGGAAGGCTCACTGAAGAACCTGTCGATTTGCTAATGATAGAGCGAAGGTTTGTCGAAAACCCTGATTTGTGATGGAACCTATTCTCGTCGCGATTTCGCGGCGTTCGCCATCATATAGTCCATGTTTTTTTGTTGATATTGTTGAAAGTGTTGAAAAGAAGTTCTAGACGGAAGGTTTACGACATTGCTGTTGTTGCCATTGTTTGGAGTTGTTAGAAGTGGAGAGAGGAATGTAACCCTGCCCTGTCGACGATTGTTTGTTTCGGTCAGTGAAAGCAATTTCTACGACTAGTTCATGTGCACAGACATTTGCTGGGATCAATAAGCTTATCTTGTGGAGAATCTTATACTCACTGTTGCGAATCTGCGGTGATCTTCCTGTTGTGCTATAACACACTAAAAATGCCTGAGTGGTTTTGAGAAGGTACTTCTGAGGATCACATTAGAGGCAAGGGGTTATTAATATCCGGCTAAAAGTCATAAGAGTGCGAAGGTTGGATATTGCACATTAGGAATTGCATCAAACATCTGGGAAATGGGGTTATGATATTTCATGAAGAGTTGCACAAGGTTTTATAGGTGCCTAGGTGCTTTTGAGAAGGCACATCTGAGGGTCGACAACAGGATCGTTGGATTATGATTCTTTGTGGAAAAAGGGAAGGGTCCCAAAGTTGGTGATTGCACATTCAGAATTTCATCATACACTTGGAAGCAAGGGGCCAGGAATGACCGCCAACCCTGAGGGTCCACTGCTTCCTATTTTAGTGATAATTTTTGTTTATGTTAAGTATATTACAGTAGGAAGGCATTTTTTGCAGATACAATTTTATTGGTTGTGAGTCTAGGCAAATCTGTTTATTTTCTTTTTGGTTTGAAGATAAAGTAGAAGATAAGCCTCATGAGGAAAAATCTCATCTTAATTACCTGCTCTAAAGGCCATGGTATTGCTAGGTAAGTTATGAGTGGGTGTAGTTGCCCAATCTTGTTTGAATTGATTTGAAGTAGCTTTGGTTCAGGTGAAAGTCACAGGGGAATACGGTGATTATGGTGGGAAGGAATCAGTCACATGCTCGATTAGTATCCATTAAATATGCTGTAACAAATGCAGTTCTCAGTCTCATTGGCTTTGTGTTGATGCAAAATGCTTAGAGGCCTGGTAGCATTGCTTCCTTCAACAATCAAGAAATCACCTGCCTGTTCTTGAGGGAGGAGAAGACAGGGAAAAGCCTCTGTTTTTGTAGTCCTTACTGATAGTGAAAAGTCTCTTTCCCCCTGTTTTTGGGATGATTATAGGGAACTATGCAATCTGCTGGGAGATTGACTTCAATCACTTTCTCCTTTTCTTGAATACCAATTTGTTGATTCTCATTTTTGGTCCTCTTGTAATATAACTAGCATAGTCATTCCAGAGGACATTTTCCGTTGATTTTCTATGCATGTGAGCTTCTTTTGCCATGTTTTACTGCAAAATAATAGATACATACAAGGAGAATGCTTCCTCAGTCTCTTAAATTCAACCGGCCTTTTTCTTTTTCTCCTACGTGCAGAACTTTTCCCGATTTGTTTAGCTGTAGTGTTTCCAATCACGCTCTGAGTATTTAAATTCCATTGGGCTAGTGACTTCCTGAACTCTTTATCTGTACATCTAGGAATTTTAACCTTTTGGTCTTGAAGGTGGATATAGTGTGTCTCAAAAGAATGCTAATGTTGTACTATTTGTACATAATAGACTGTTTAGGGGAGTTGTCTACGTTATCTACTGCCTTAGCATAGTGGATCTTTGCATCACGTGCTTGCTGTCTTTTTATTTCTTTTCCTAGATATGTCTTGCTGCTTTACCTTCATAGTTAACACGGTGGTTAGCGATCCATATGACAAGATGATCTGAATATACTTAGGTTTGTGTAGACCTATCAAAATGGATCATAAACCCATTTTTTAACCCATTTATTAGTAAGTGGATCATAAATAGGTTAATTATATTTAGTATGGAAGTGTTAAATATGGAAGTGTTTTAGCAATATGGGTCGGTTCGGATCGGGTATGGGTTAAGAAAATTACATTGCACATAAATGGATCATAAACAGGTTAATGGGCCAATTTGGGTTGGACCATTTGTGACCCAACCCACCCATTTGACACATCTAGGTTTGTGTCTCTGAGTAGCTCGAAATGAATTTTTAAGATTTACTTTCAGCTTTCTGATCCGAGTGGATACATTTTGGGAGATGATGGTTACTTCTGTGCTTTTTCAGTGTGTTCACACTAGTGTCTTTTATCATATTCAAAACAGATAGACCGTCTCCTTGCAGTAACGAGGAAACTAATGGTATCTAATTATACCGCAGGAAGTTCACAGCTCAAGGATGATCCATCTTGGGGAAAATTCAAAAGATGGATTGCTAGATATATGGGGCGAGAACTTTTCACGCATGTTTTCTTACATCATACCTTCTCATTACGTTCAAAGTCATTGCTCTTACTTTGTACAGATAATTTTGGAAGTCTCGTGTTTAGTAGATGTTTAATGAGTGGTTGGTGTATTGGATTCGATTTGTCCGGTGTCATTCTGTTAACCTATGCTACCAGCCATCCATTTGACATTGCATACCGTTTTCTGAGTGAATGAAGTTTTCCTTCGGGGTACCAACTTTTGCATTAGGCCGCCTTGAGTTGTTGGTTGGATGTTGAAAATGTTTGTGTTGGTAGGATGCTGACCCGTATGAACTATGCTAACTAAAGTGCTTTTGATAAATTACCATTATCTTGTCTGCACATTTAGTTGATCTAAATGAAAGTAGAGAAATGCTATTTCACCTGGCAAGGATATTTCTTTTTGTTTTTCCTTACAATTAAGGGCTTGGGACAACTCTATAGTGGAGGAATAGTGCTTGCCAGCAATGTGGTCCACCTTTCCACATTAGCAGTGCAAGGTGATCTTTTCGTGAAGCTTAATGGCGGAAGGGATGGAAAGTCCAGCAATGTGGCCCACCTTTCCACATTAGCAGAGCAAAGTGACCTTCTTTGTGAAGTTTAGTGGTGGAAGGGAGGGAAAGTCCATTTGCTAGGCATGCTTTTCTCCCTCCCCATCCTTGGCCTTTAAGAAAAATCAACATGGTGGCAAACGCTGCCCCTTCTCTCTTGCACTTAATTCCAAGCATGGGCATTGACTCACTCTGTGAAATTGACACACCCCATTAAGAAGATTGAAAAGATAAAACGAGAAACGGCATGTAACTTCCTTTCACGTTTGTATTTACGTTACTTATTAAGCTGACAACATCTGTGAATGAATTACGTGTTCTAATTTTAGGCTTCAGCGGTCGTCGTTCCCTCAGTTGTCTCCAGCGGCACCGCTTACGGGGAGGTTTTCTGCCAACACCACCGCCCAAATTTGCAAAGCGGGGCAGGTCGACGCCGACGGATGATGCGATGGTGGGCTCTTCTTCCCCCATAGGTTTGGGTTAAACAAAAAATTGCGGATTCGTTCGGTCTTTTGTCTTTATTCTGCTCCGTGTCCCCATCTCGATCGTCAACATCGATGGAGTCAACAAGTACGTGAAAAAGGTGTCGTCGTCACCCGTTTCGTTTCCGCTTGCTCGACCCCCCAGCACAAGCTGGACGTGTTTGCCATTCCTTCGCAGGAGAATCTACGTTAGTTGCCACTCCATTGACGAGGACGAGCTGTATTATATTATGCACCAAGGGATAGACAAAGTTTTTGCATAATCAGTGCCTTTTTATTTAGTTTGGCTTCGGCACGCCATGTACGACTCGGCCTCTATGGTTGACACTTTGACACGTAGCACTGACACGCATCACCCAATGTGATGGCAAATCCGAGGTCAAAAGAGTGAGTTTTGATCCCGCGCTGCCATTGCAGAAAGAAGGCCTTGCTCTCAAGGGAAGGGATGTTTACTTTAATGGGGTTGGAGCTTGTCCTTGATAGCTAATAATTTATATTGATAGATCGTTGCATGTTGAGAGCAAAAGTGGCATTGTCTTGAATTTTGGGTCCCTTTTCTCTTTTGCAACAAACAAAAGACCAATCTTGATTATAATACTTACATTGTTTGCACAAAAAAAAAAAGTTCAAGGGATAAAGAAATAAATAGCTGATAAACTTTAACTCAACGTATAATGTGGTATTCAACTTCGTTCATGCATTTTTAATTTGTTTAACGTGATCCCCGAACTTTTAATACATGTATGAAAATATTCGATGTTTTCCTTCTATCAATTCAAGTTTAGAGATAATATTGAACATTTTCAATAGATTCAAAAACTAAATTGAGTATATATAAAAAATCCAAAAATCACGCATTGAATAAATTAAAAGCTGAAAAATGATATTACATATCGAGATAAAGTTCAGAAACCATTCGTGTCCGTATCTCCCAAATGAAATGTACGAGGTGCGAATAGGAAGGGGCAATTTCGCAGTTTTAATGAAAAGCGAGGGGTGTCTCCTCTGTACCCGCAACGATGCATCACCAAACCCCAGTCCCTGTCCCTAGCCACGCCTCACTCTCTACTCCCACTCCGATTCCGATTCCCACGCCTTCGTCCCTCTCTCTTTTATTACACAAGCGCACACACTTCCCAATTCCCCCCTATTGCCCATCTCCTCCTCTCTCTCTCTCTCTAGCTTTCAGGAGGAGGCGGCCGTAGACGAGCTAGAGAGAGAGAGAGAATGCGCACCACCAAGCACCACCGCCGGAGCTCCGGCCCCGACCCGGACCCCTCCGCCGAATGCTCCAGATCCGAGTCCCCCGACCCCTCCTGGATCGCCGAGTCCATCCACGGCGGCTCCCTCCGCCGCGTCGACCTCCACGCCGGCGCCAACGGCTGGGCCTCCCCGCCCGGTGACCTCTTCTCCCTCCGCTCCAAGACCTACCTCCGCAACCGCCACAAGTCCCCCCCCGGCGACTACCTCCTCTCCCCCGCCGGCATGGACTGGCTCCGATCCCCCGCCCGGCTGGACAACGTCCTCGCCCGCCCCGACAACCGCGTCGCGCAGGCCCTCCGCAGGGCCCAGGCGCGCGGCCGCTCCCTCAAGTCCTTCATCTTCGCCGTCAACCTCCAGGTCCCCGGGAAGGACCAGCACAGCGCCGTGTTCTACTTCGCCGCCGAGGAGCCCATCCCCCCCGGCTCGCTCCTCTACCGGTTCGTCAACGAGGACGACGGCTTCCGCAACGGCCGGTTCAAGATCGTGAACCGGATCGTCAAGGGGCCCTGGATCGTGAAGAAGGCGGTCGGCAACTACAGCGCGTGCCTGCTGGGCAAGGCGTTGACGTGTAACTACTACCGAGGAGAGAACTACTTCGAGATCGACGTCGACATCGCGAGCTCCAAGATCGCGAGCGCCATCCTGCACCTCGCATTGGGGTACGTGACGAGCGTGACCATCGACATGGGCTTCGTGGTGGAGGCCCAGGCGGAGGACGAGCTGCCGGAGAAGCTGATCGGCGCCGTCAGGGTGTGCCAGATGGAAATGTCGTCGGCGCACGTGGTGGGCACGCCCCACCCCCCGCCGCAGCCGCACCTGCGCGGGCACGGGTTCGCTAGGGTGAACAACCATACTCCCGGGGACGACGAGGACGATGGCGATGACGATGACCATTGATTGATTCGGAAGGCACGAAGAAGACTGCAGAGGTGAAACCCTTTTTTTCGTTCAAGTCACTCCTCAATTCACTTTGCGTTCGAAGTAAATCGTCCCCTGCAGCTGATTTGATGCTAAAACGAGAAATTGACAGGGAATGATGTGAAATTGGATTGACCCTTTTGATGGGGGGCACTGATATCTGTAGATAGTTCATCTCATTCTTATTGCGAAAAGTAACAATGCCCAGTTCTGCTTCTGGAAAAGCTCACTTGTTCCTGGCATCTTTGTTTTAGATGATGTAACCCCTTTTGTTTGGTTAACGCTTATCATCAATAATCTAGAGAAAACGAGGAAGGGGGAAGAAGAGAAGAGAGTATATTATGTCTTTTGGCAAGATTGATGTTTCTGGGTGAGGTCGGTCGTTTACTTTTATTGGGTGGGACAGCCCAGATTTTGGTAGCTGGGGATGCTGGGGTTGCTGGGTTCCTTTTCCTTAGCAATGGAATAGCATGATTGATGGTGTCTGCTCATTTGAGTCGCGTGCCGTTTCTTGATGTCCCAAAAAGCACCGAGCTTGATTTGTAGATGGTGGGTTTCGTGAAATTGGGAATTGGAGCTAACTAGGAACTGAAGGGGCGTTGAAAGTGTGCTGGCAAGGTTGTACATTTTGGTGTCTATGGACCTCCTTTATTTCCTGAAATCATTGTACTGGTTTTCGACAGTTTCTTGTCTCCTTCTTGGTACATGGCGTGGGGCATTGCATGATTAGACAATGACCCTCAGCTATCCAACATACACTCAGTAACTGTAACTCCTGTTTAAAACAACTCCTGGAGTCCCCTTAGTCACATCCCAGTGTCGACTTAAGCATTAGAGGGCAAATCCGGGCGCAAAGCACGGACGCCCCTATCGGTTTGTCGTGGTCCAGACTCCGGTTGAGTTTGCAGCTCCCATTTTGAGCTTTAACGTTAGATATCAAGGCGTGAGAAAGTTAGTAATGCGCTCTCGATCATCATATTTTGTGATTTCGGACTAACTAGAATTATTGGGGGTTTCATTTGTGGAGTATTTTAACTCCAAGGGACGTGGTGGTGGTTCACTGATCACTTGTCCGTCAGTTGATTATTTTAAGGGGAGTAGGTATCTTTGGAACCGTTCCATAACGTTCCCTTCTCTGGCGGATTGAACTGTTTCCGTAACACAGTTAGTTTCCCTTTCCTTAGAACATGGTTAAAGTGTACAAATCGATTCTGATAGAAGAGTGTTATCATGTTTCACGTTGATTGATTCATGAATACAAAAGAACTCTCAGTACCCCCATTTTAGGAGTGTGTGCCAACTTGAGGTACTGCAGAAGCAGTAGGGTTCATAAGTTGATAAGGCACTGCTAGTGCTATAGTGCCTCAAGGATCATGGGTCGGGGCCCCCACTATTGATTTACGGCTCATTTCTTGGTTCATGTGTTGTCGAACACGGTTCAAATAAAAAGGCGATACCTATCCGTCGCATGAGAACCAAAGCTGCACGCGGTACGCATATGAGGGAATAGCTTTCATTTTCCTGCTCTTTTCCATAATCATTCTGTTTGCTCTGTTCATCAAATGTAACGCGGTAGCTTTCAAACGAGGGCGCTGAAAGTCTTACTGATTCTCGATGAGCCAATTGTACGAACTCAGATGATTGATCCTCCCCAACTCAAGTGCGATGGCCACTTTTGTCTGTGGGCTCACATGACAAATCCGTAGGCAAACCCAATATTATTCTTATAATGACAATCATGTTTGGCATTGCTTTATCGATTCGCTTTTTCTGAGTTTTCTCCATGTCATCGTGTGGTTGGCAATATTGAGGTGCATCATGCACACGCCCCATCAACGGGCCAAAAGGCTTATAGACCAGATTTTGCAAGATCTCCATGTTCTTTCACTTTGCTTTCGCCCCCTACTTTGAATAGGAATCCATAATAAACGCGTGGAGAGTATTTTTATTCCTCGAGAAAGTTGTATGTTTCCCATGACAGTCAAGAAGCAGGAGCCGCTGGTGAAGAAAAGAATTGAGCCAGAAAGATCAATAGTCGTCGTCCTTTTCCACATATAAAAAGAGCGACTTTTGTAGCGCCATGTGCTGCTATTGCTACGCGCAGAAAGTCATCATGTGTGGTGCACATGAATCGGCCTAGCAAAGAATCGGGTTCCAAACCTTTATCCCCGTGTACTGCTTTTACCCGGGGATTCGCCAAGTCTTCATCGAAGAACCGTTTTCGAAGGATTGCAAAGTGATATGTCGGGTTTAGCTTGCTGTGATCTAAAACTGCCGTGCGGAAAACTACAGCATTGTATGTCCACTCGGTCTAGAGTTTGAATTACGTCGACTGTTCGATCTGGACCTGCTAAACAATCAATTCAGTAAGTATCGTGATGTCAGGAGATATGTTTCCAGGAGTTTGATTTAGTCCCATCTCAACAAGTGACAACTCAAGAAAGCCCGCAACAAAACGAGGCAAATGCACCTCAACTTAAAGCCCACATGAATGTGAGGTGAAGTTTGCCTCAATAGAGCCGAATTGGGCTATCTGCACGATTCAACCGGTGTCGGTCCATTTTACTTGTGGGTTTTGTGTTTGCCACTCGCTTGTTGTAGCTACATCTCTGATTTGTGGGGCCTAATTCCCTGAAAAAATCATCAACTTTTTTTTTTTGCAAATCCTAAATATGTTTTGAACTTTTTTTTGTCTCATATAAAATCAAAAATTTTAAATCCAATCCCAAATTTGCCCCAAATTTTGTTTTGTGTAAAAAAAATCATCAAAATTCAATTTATTTTCAAAAATATACTCCCGTGATCCAGTCTCAACTTGACGTGACATTTCCATATCAATAATAAATCCATATGAACAAAGTAACGGGTCTCTTTTTTAGACAAAGAAAAGTTCGAGGCAAATTTGGACTGAACCTAAAAATTGAGCTTTTTTTTAATTTAAGAAAGTTTTTTGGGATGGATTTGTTATCGTCCCTAATTTTTCATATCCTAGAACGGTTTTATTTTGGAGAATTTCAACAATTTTTATTGGGTTGGATTTGTTATTGAAATGAAAATGCGTCTTCGGTCTATACCTATTGCTCCATTTCTTTGCCGATGTGGATTTGTTATTGACGTGGAAGTGTCACGTTAAGTTGGGACTAGATCACGAGGATATATTTTTTTAAAATAAATTGAAATCTGCTGATTTTTTTTGCACAAAACAAAATTTGGGACAGATTTGAGATTGAACTTAAAGTTTGAGGTTTTTTCTGAGACATAAAAAGTTCGGGATAGATTTGGGACTGGAACTAAAGTTTGAGATTTTTTTTAGATAAAAAAAAGTTTGGGATAGATTTAGTGCTTAACCTAAAATTGAGGGTTTTTTAGGGAATTCACCCTTATTTGTCGTGTTGTAAAGAAGACCGATTCTGCAGCGTAAAAGCCACCAGAAATGGGTGGAGAACTGAATCGTGGGACTTTCCATAGTGACCATAAAAGCACAAGCTGTGTAAGACGAAGAAAGTGGGCGAGCCTCACCATTTCTTTGTTCTCCAACATATGAATGCTTGCCCTAACTTGGTTCCTATGAAAAGCCCAACTCAACTCAAATCTGCAGTGTCGTTGTCAATCAGTGACACTCAATCGTCAGTGAAAACAATGTTAGATTTTAGCTTTCAGCGACCATGCGCGCGTGAGCATAGAAGTAGCTAGTGGTGACTATTGGGTGTTACCGTCCTGGCCGGCTTTGAGTCATCTTCTCATCATGCTAACGTCCACTCTCTGCAGCCCAAAACAAAGATGTAGTTTTTTTTTTTTTGGTCGAAAAAACAAGATGTAGGTCAGTGGGAGAGATTTTGTCGTGTTTCAAGTAATTTAATTTGACCGAAAACTGGAGCTGTTGATATGTTTGTAACACGTTCTGAATCTTAGAATTACTAGCTAAACTATCAGGAGTCCATCCACTCGGAAGTTTCTCGTTTTCACGAAGCCAAGCGGAACGAATTTGAAAACTTCCATGATCGACGGTGAATAAATCCTTCATCATCATGGTTTCATTATTGATAGATTTTAAGTCAAGACGTAGCAGGGTCGATTAAGATGGTGTCATTCACGGGTTGCCCTCTTGTTTTAACTGGACACATCATTTTCTTTTCATTTTCCACGTCATTCTATATGTATGCGCATCGATTTCATGAAAGAATTTAAATTTAACCGACTGATATGGACATCCTCTGTCCACTCGTGGCCTTCCACATCGATAATGGCCGATTCATGAGGACTAATGGGCAAGAAAAAGGACATCAACATGACATCAAAGGCCTATAAAAATGGCAAAACTACTTTGGGGGCTTCTCTTTCTGTATCGACCACTGATTTTAAAGCAGCTGGTACGCCGTCTCTTCGCAAGTGCCTTTCACGCACGAAAACAACTTGCTCTCAGAATGATCAGTTATCCCTCAGTTCAGATTGGTAACAAGAACACCCGAGTAGAAATTCCAAGAAACAACCACCACAAAATGACCAAATTCAGAAGAGGTCCTATGCCCGTCTATAGTCCAACACCAGAGAGGAGAAATAAGACGGGCAGTGATGGCACAAAGCTTCAGCTTTCTGATTTATGTAAATCTTAAAGCTGTGAGGCTCATCATATTGATCATTAACAGTGTCTTACATAGCAATCAAATTGATTGTAACAGTGTCTTCCTAGCACTCATTTCTTCTATTTGCTTTTACACTAGATAGTCTTGATTGCACCAAAATATATATGGAAGCCAAACCAGATTCCCAGCTTACAACAACAATCTGTATACCACATTCTTTTGGCGCGCGGATCATTATGTTGGGATTTTGAACAAATTGGAGGGAACTCCAATTTGCAAATGTTGGAGCCAAAATCCATCAAATTATTTGAATGATATTAAAGGTGAAGGAGAGAGTCCCACATAGGAAAGATGGGAGCTTGAAGTTGGATATATTAGCTTGTGTCTTCCATGAAGGGTTGGGCCCCAAGGGGTACCCCACTTTTGTGGAAGAGAGAGGTGTTGCTCCAAGCAACAATTATCGCGCGCGCGCCGCCGCCGTCCGGTTCGGGTCGGGAACGGGAAGATATTATCCAACTCTTTTAATTTTTTTTTTTTGCAACGGTTCGGTTCAAACCGGCGGCTTCTCAATCGCGTCGGTTCGGTGGTACCAAACCGGTTCCTTCACTTGTGTCGGTTCGGTCCATACCGAACCGGTTCCTTCATTGTGTCGGATCGCTTGAACGGTTAATCCGTCCAACTGGTACCGGTTCAACTCGAAATTGTTTGTTGACTAGTGACTCTTCGGACTTGTTTTATAAACTCATGTTTTAACAAAAAAAAGGCCGTGCATTATTTTTAATCTCTCCCTCATTCGGTTTCTTTGTGCGATCAATTCCGCGACGTTCCGTTCGCCTTTTCCTCCGAGCAAGTGGTGCCGGCTTTGAAGGAAGGATCCGTTCTATCCTGGGAGACGATTGTCCATTGACCTTGGGTACCTTAAAGAGGGGGCAAATTCGTCTTAAGGACACAACGTCTCTTCGTTGGCCTCGGATCAAACTTGCTTGTGTTGTTCGAAGTTTTTTCTTTTTTCCCGACGCTCAGGTTAGTCGACTTCTCTTGTTTTATACTATGGAAGTACGTATGTCGTATTGTATGTGATCAACATATTACGTATGATGATACCAAGGACTGAAGGGTAATTTTTGACCTACACATTATTCTAAAATCTTACTCTCCTACCTTTGTAAGTATCAGTAAACATCAAGAGCTAGTGCACGGTTTTTCCCCATCACTAGCTCATTTTTAGGCACAACCCTTCGGACGGAACCCAAGCTTCAATCCAGCGACGTCGTACACCACCTCGAAACTCTTCTGCTGCACATTCCCATATATCAGAACGTCCGTGTCGTCCCCATTCCCAGCAAATGCCAGGCAGACCTGTGACGCACTCGCAGCATACAATATTCCTGAGGGTTCCAAGTCAACGTTGGTCTTACCGTTAAAATAGAAGCTGACTTTCGGTATTGACACTGTGCTATACTTGCTGAGGTCATAGCAGGTGTCTAGGATCGAAAGAGCGGGCGCCGTTGGATATTTTGTCATCATTTTCTTGAAAGTGCGAGAGAGCGCACTATACGCAGTGGGCGGCAAGCGAGTGATCACGGTGCCCGAGTCTATGATTCCAGGGGCATTCGAGAAAATACTCGAGGAGACTGGTAGTTTAGTCCCGGCTACGCTTATTCCTTCTATGTTGATACCATAAAAATTATCACCTTGAGAGATTGTAGCCAAGGGTGTGAATTTTACGGAACTAGATGCTCCACTGCCTTTGCCAAAGGTCAAGTGTCCAGTGGAGCTAGATGATGACGGTAGGCAATACGAAAAATACTTTCTGTACTTGGTCGCGGTTTGTTGCACTAGAGAAAGTTTGTCTCGGCCGAGTCCAAGCAGCCCCGCGGAGCCACCAAAGAGGCCACGGTTGTTCTGGCCACAACCAAATAAAAAATTGTCAAATGCATCTGTGGATGTCAATGTCAATTTCTCTTTTCCGAAGAACCCGACCGAGTACGAGGAGTCTCCATATTGTATGCTGTAGACACATGTGGATGCCGAGCACCCCGGAGTGTTTCCTGCATACAAACATGTAGAAGCAAAGTTCTTAAAGTTCATCGGAGAGATTGCAGTCCTAAACTTGTTCTAAGTCTTGCAGAATTCTGTTAAGATTTTGAGGCCTAAGATCATTGTCTAAGCTTTCACTCCAGCGATGCGAGCTCGTTTATTAACCACATTCTTGTCTCATGCTGACAAATTTGTTCCTTTTCCTGTTAACCTTCAAGCCAGTTGAATTTTCTCTGATCACCAAATTTTCATTTGATTGTAAAAAACGTTACCTGTGGCAGAAATGAGGGCAGAGCAAAGTGAGGAGGAACAAGTGATGTTTGTATAGGATGCGGACAGTGAAGGGTTAAAAGTTGGCTCCTTTTGCTTGTAGCAGTATCTCACGCACGGCTCGCACTGGGTCCAAGTGAGGTCGCTACCCGTGTCGAAAATGAGGGATAGTTCCTTCTTCGGCGTGCCAAGGCCCACGGTCACTATGTAATTGCCCGCGCCGACCGTGCTGCCCGACTGCACTCGAAGATCAGCCTTTGAGTCCCTCACGCGATTGGTCTCACTGGTACTGGCACTGGCACTAGTGATTTTGGAGAACCTTGATTGAATTGACTTGACCCTTGATTGATCTCGGAGGAGGATTTGATCATGGGTTGGTGCATTTGCTTTGTCCTGAACCAGTTGTGAGCATGGACCATGCTTGTGGACCACTCTTAGCGATGATCTTTTGTCATCAACTGAGAAAAAAAATGAGCACATGCAATGAACAAACACATGGAGGGAGGAAGCTTCCGATTGTGATTAAAGTTAAATGAATAGACGTTTGCCAGGCAACCTAAATATGATGACCTATTGGACTTCTTGTTAGCGGCACACAGATGATGAAGAATCCAGCAGAACGCGATTCTCTAAAGATACGCACCGACCTTTTCAATTCGCATTACGTTGGGAAGTCATCGATTATCGGTTCTCGATAATCAAGTCGGCCGTCTGTGAAGCATTTTTCCTTCACCAACCGGTAGTGAACTCGAACCATAAGAAGCTTCATCACAGAAAAAGAATGAGGCTTGTTCATGGATTTCCATCCACAGCCTGAAAAACTTTCGTTCTTTTCCTAGTCAAATGAGCTTGGTCACGCAGTGCAGTGAATTCTTCATCAGATGTGAGAATTCTCTTCAAAATAAGTGGGAGAAGTTTCTTTGTGATTTCAATTGGTAATGCATGTGTTTCTCTCTTCTTCTTTCTGCTCTTGTTCATTCATTTTCAAACTGACAATGAAAGGCCCTTTGGGCTTAAACGTGGGAACATCACATGTGAACTTGTTTTGGAAGATTATTAGGTAACAAGAGTAACACGATTCCTCCAAGAAATCATTTAGCTACAGTGTTTCTGCATCTGTCCAAGAAAACTATTGTTTACTCACGTGAATATTTTGCTTTGTGAAAAGGACAGTAATCAATTGAATACTTGGAAAATCTTTATCTAGATCACCTTTTGAAAACTTCTTTCATGTGAGGAGATCGCCTGTCCGTGCATGTACCTATCAAATAGCATTGAGATTGCCCTAAACTTTGGTTTTCGTGATGAAAGGAGCAAAACAAGAATCATATCGGATCAAATCAATCTATATAACGACGAACGCTATAAGTACTCAAGATATCTACCCCGCATATGGTCGGCAAAATGTCCAAAGCTAAACATAAATTCAGTTTCCTTGCACTTGTGATTCAGCTTCATATTCAACATGAATGTGCAAGTACTGTTTTTTCTCATCCATTTTTTGAGCAAACAGAAATTGATCTTGAAGGGTGGGGATGCTCTAAACCTGCTGACGTGATGCACATGTAATCTGTGATTTCACTGCGAATTTCTTTCGAGTGAATTTAGTGACTAACTTTAAACCAAAAAAGAATTTAGTGACTAGCTACTGCGGCTGGTGCGGTCAACATTGAATTTCCCTAGCTTGACCAACGAAAATTTGGAAGTAGTAGGCGCTTGACGAGTTCTACAGGCAGCAGACTTCGTTTACTGAGGCTGACCACAGAAAGTAGGCACCGAAATAGTTCAACCATAGAAGTGAGTGCGCAATAAAGACCAATTGGCCAAGAAAAATTAGCAAATTAATTGAAAGATTTGGTAATTGATTTAGCATACTCTTTATCCTCCTATCCAGGATTCGATTTAAATCTAATAAAAAACTTCATAATCCACTTTTTGAACCATGGAGAACCGACTACTTTTAGGGGTGAGTCAAAAAGACAATCGAGAGTTTTTCTTTTTTTTTTCCTTCCAAATTTAGATGAACTATAGTTGTTTCGGCTACCAGGATTGACACCAAAGTGCTCATTCCTTTTCCAGGGAAGTTGGTAGGGCAATTTATAATTCTCGAAATTGAAAAATTCCTAATAAATATGTCATTAATAACTACACTAACCCAATATAAAATAGTAATGAATAAAGGGTAAGAAAGTCATAGATTACATTTAACATGCTAAATTGTCACACATAGGAAGCTTCTCGTCAAACGATGCGACGTCGGGTAAAATTTTGTTGAGAAGTGCTTGGGCTCTGTCTTCCTCCTGTGAACTAAGTAACAAATTTGCCAAGGACTCTATGTGAAGGTAGCTGGTTACTTGGATTGCCACTCAGCACCCTCTCTAACATCAACTCTGTGGAGCGTGATATCTCCATAATAAAGCACGGATAAAGCAAGCAATTCCTAGAATCTTTTATCACCTCACCCAAGAAAAGCTGCAAAAAGCTAATTACTGCACAAAATGAGAGAGAAAAAGAGAGAGAGACCTTGTTGAGGGGTGAGGGAGGCTTTGCAAGTAGACTCTGGCAGGAGAGAGCTGACTTGAACGGTGTGATGAGTGTCATCGAGAGAAGAGCAGAGGCAGCTGAGCAAAAGAGAGCTCAGCACAGCCACGCAACTCAGAAAATTAATGGACATCGAATGATGCAACACCACAGTCGCCATCTTTCTTGCTTGCTCGGTCTCTTCTGTGCTGTTCTCTCTTGCCCAGTTCAAAGCATAGATTCTGATCAGATGGGGTATCTTGGTTTGCTTCTTTATAAGCTTTTTAAGGAGGCCACATCCCTACAGCCCGACCGACTAATTGAATGGTTAGTATTCGCTCAGTACACACGTCACCTCCATCATTGGCAGCTTCCGCTTTCTTTTCCCCACACATTGCTATATACTGTAATTATTGGTATTATCAACCACGGGGTTTATCCAAGTAGACACCATTTTCACTTGAAAATGAAAAAGTAGGGAGTTCGAATTTTCGCTTTCACGGGGAATAGAGGGTGGGATCGCGTAGTTTAAAATGTGGGTTTCGGCGCCCATGTCCTGCAAGAGGCAGGGTGCAAATCTGAATGTGTATCGTGAGAGAGATAGAGTTGGACCGATAAAAAAAATTATTAGTATTATCATCTTTTCTTGTTTAACCTACACTTCATCCCTACCGTACCGTGTCTATTATATTCTTTTCATGGCTCCATTCTTTGGATCGAACAGGACTTGACATGCTTGCACTAATCAAGTAAGCTAGCCCCACCATGATGATTTGGTTCCATTAGGAAAAGGGTTAATGTTATTATATTCCAGGCATTACCTAATTAATCTGCATAGATAACTTAAGTTTTAGCAACTTAAAGTGCGTTTGTATTACGAAAAATAAATGATTTGAAAAGTATTTTTCAAAAAATGATTGCCCGTAAATGTTTTTCAAATCTTTTATTTTTCGCAAAACAAACGTACTCTTAATTGATCTCTATATAGGGCATTGCAACATGCGTGATAAACATTAGTGTTCTTAACCTAACATTCTTGTCTTCTTAATTGCTCTAAAATAATGGATCAATGGTGGTCCAATATATATATATATAAAAGTGGACTACGAGACAACATAGCCTTGGCTTTGTAAAGTTACTTTTCCCGCATACCATAATGCTTCGCTAGCACGATGCAGCTAATGTACGTTCGCATGATCCGTGTTGGAATTGGGTCGACTTTACATAGTTCAAATTGATATCATAAGCCAAAAAAGAAAGAAGAAGACGATTAGGAGATAAGCCTCTGGAATGTGCATGACGTGTAGCAAACAACACTAGCACTCAACTATAAGCCGCGACAAACTAGGATTTTGAGGTTTCATCTAACATTTGTAGCTTCCATGCCCTTTGTTCAAGAAGCAAACATAGTCCCGAATGATCTCGCTAAGTGCCTAACCATAGGTGAATTGACCGTTGTTTCATGTTCTACAATAATCCCTGAAAATGAACCTAATACCTTCTTCATTGCTTGTGTTCTAGCCGAGAAATTATCAAAAAAGTGTTAAACCTATTGTAATTGTGTAAATTCAGTCATAAACATTTTGCATGTGTACCAAATCAATCATCGGACCAATTGGATTGAATTGTTCAAGATAACCTTGTTATGAAGAATTCTTCTTCCTATGGATCTTCTCCATACTATTAATATACAATTCCAAGACGTACCAAATACTTGTGTTTTTTCTGCAGACGATGCACAAATGTCAGTTTAGAATAGGGCTATAGATTAAGGAGATGGTTAAGTTTGCTCGTATCCAATGTCACGTGCGTTCAAATTCCGGGGCTGATGTCTCGCCAAATGGAGGCCATTCTAAGGCATGGATGGGACAACCCACAAGTGGCTCCTGCCCGGGAAAGCTGAAACAAGATTTTCCAATCTCTACAAATCAGATTTTACAAGCTCCTAATGGAAATTTGAAGTCGCCCAAAGATTTCAGGGGAAATTATCTAAAAAATCATAAATCTATTGTATGGAGGTCAATTTAATTCTAAATCTTTCAATTATGTCAATTTAATTCTAAATCTTTTGACGATTTATCAATTTTGATCATAAACTTTTCAATTGTGCCAATTTAGTTGTAAATCTTTTGATGATTTGCCAATCTAGTCCTAAACCTTTTGATGATTTAGTAATTTAATCTTAAACCTTTTGACGATTTGCCAATGTAGTCATTCCAGTCAAATATCCAAATAATAGGTTTAGTACTAAATTGGCAAATCTTCAAAAGTTTTAGGATCAATTTGACATAATTGAAAGTTTTAGGACTAAATTAGCAAATCGTCAAAAGATTTAAGACTGAATTGGCTACTGTACAATAGGTTTAGGACTTCTTGGACAATTACCCCAAAGATTTCACATCCTTTATCCAATCACAAAGAAGACTCATGCTCAATAGACTTGCTGCTAAACATTATTGAACCCGCAAATACAGAGCACAAAACAATTTCATTGACTCCACACAAGACCAATGTGGGGAAACCAATTATTGGAAGTGGGAGTGGCCTTGAACTAACCTCATGTATTTTGGTCGTCCATTAGGCATGACTGTACCAAGATGACTTTCCTAGAATTTCGTTGATGCAATGCCACTGTTCCCACTTGAAGTCTCTAAGTGCAAGGGATATCCTTCTCCATTATATAAGTCTGAAAATGGTTTATAGCATAAAAACGAAAACAAGGCACGGAATCTTCAACCTCCCCATCATTTTCATTGCCGGCTACAGCCAGCAAACTTCACTCCTAAGTCGGGCTTAGTGGTGGACCTTCCAAGCATTTCATGTTGCTCTAGAATCTTATTCTCGCGTGGACCCATGCGAGTCATTTCTTCCGGAATTAAAGATGGCCAGAACCTGGAATCTCTGTGTGTGTGTGTGTGTGTGTGTGTGTGTGTGTGAGAGAGAGAGAGAGAGAGAGAGAGAGAAGATTCTTGATTATCTTTATGGGTAGAGACCTAACTTGTGCAGCCCAATCAAGTGGGTGGTGGAGAAAAGCTGGAATCAATCGAAAGGAGGGAGATGGCAGAGAATTGATAGGTTAACAGCCTCCCAAATTGATATGAGTTTGAACATATTCACACAATGAAAAAACAAGAAAAAACTGAAAAGGGGTTCACTTTCTTTTCCCATGGTCCCCGTTTCTCATTTTAATTCACTCAATCATGCTTTGATTGAGTGACCTACAAAGATCAATCAAATGGGATTAGGTGGTAGGTTCACATCATGGGAATCAGCTCTTCTTTTGTTTGTTCTTGTAGTTACTGTTCACAAGGCTTAAGTGGAAGTACTGTTCTGACTCTAAGAAGTACTCGACAACAGTCGATACAACTAGAAGGATTAGATAGATTTTTCAAGACCCTCCTAGAATAGAGTACCATTACTTTAAAAAGGAGAGACAGGTGAAGACACCGTCAATTGGCAGCTATCAAGTTTTCTTCCTTCTTTTTCTAAAGCTTGCTCCAGTACATTCACATACTATAGTCTTCTAAAGACCGGTATCTTTTACTTCAGACATATCTTTCTCCTTGTTCACACTTTAAGGTCTCTTTCATGCATTATTTTAAGCTCCATTATTACTACCACGCGATGGAAAACTCCTGGAAAGAAGTCATGTCTCGTGATGTTGTGGATTAGACTAGTTCTGTTGAGGCAAGGACATAATTGGGATACGAAGTCACTGTAATTAGTTTACTTCGTCAAACTGGAGATAAGCTGAGCCATCGGATGTTCATGCCCTCACGCCGAATCATGGCGGATGACCTGATTGTGTTTAACAGCTGCAAGTCAAACCTATCATTCATTTAAAGAAAACTTGATATGTCTAGAGCTAACTTTAAGATGAACATGGAGAGAGACATCATTTTTGAAGAGGAACCTTATCTTTGGATAGCATGCAAGAGAAATCACAGAGTAGACTCCCTGAAGGAAGAATTAGACAGGAGGACCTGGCAGAGATTAAAGGTGGTCAGCTTGATTTTGGAGGAGAAACTCCATTTTGAGCTTGTATATCTCCTGATTCACGTTTCTTACTATGTAAACTTTAGTTGACCTTTGGAGTTGGACTAGTTTACAAGAGCATTGCATCTGTAAATGTGCAGTTCAGCATAGTTTGGGAATTCTTCCTCATCCGATGTTGAAAAGCGACAAGATGTGCAATGACTTTCTGGACCCTTAAGAAAGCAGTTTGCTCTCTCTATCACACGAGAACTAGATTTTTGGAGGACGAGATGATGACGGTGAAAACTAATGGGGAAAGGGAAAGGAAGAGTTCTGCCTTGATATGATTGATCTCACGTTGGAGATGCAAGGAACTTTACATTCTAATTTCTTCTGGGAACTTGATGAGATAAAGAATGTCACTGATATGTCATTTTGGCAATTACTTGTTACCTCGCAGGGGCTCCCATATCGTTGTTATGCGTTTTTGTGACAGTAGCATGTTATCGTTCCGGGATAGATGAGAGAGTGGAAGAGGTAGAAGCCAGAGGTTCTAAGTTGAGTTTCTGAGTATGGTGTTACTCTTATGGAATAGATGGGTTTCAACCATCAATGAAGCTGATTGTTTGACGTTTTAACTGACGTCGCTAACATGGATGGATACGAGAGAAAGACTATCACATCTTTCATTTGCAGACTTTTGAGGAATTTATAATTTCACTCCTAAACGAAGCCATTCGCTCTTCACATGCAGAGGAGGACTAGAGTTGTAGTACAGATGTTTTTTTGTAAAATTCCAGTGTCAGCTTACTTCTTCAATATTTAATCACCTTCTACCAAGTGAGAGACTAAAAGAAAATAACGGCAGATAAAACCGAGCACACTAGAAACTTCTGAAAAAGCAAGATCCTGTGGCTATGCAAACTTCCCGGCAACTGACACTACGAATTACAGGACTATCTCCCAGCGATAGCAGCTCTAGACAGAGGACTTTGAGGAATTACATTTTTCTTAATTTCTTTCCGAGAAAGTGAAAGAAAAAAAATCTTGAAAACCTTTCAATTTCATCCGTTAATGACTGAGCAAGATTGTCTCACCTCCCCCGCATTGCCTGTTTTTACTTCAACTGCACTGAGCTTCAAGAATGACTGAGCCCAGCTTGCAAAGAAACTGCCCTGGTCATTCGCGAAATTCTCTACTTGCCCCCTTGTTCTGTTATCGTTTATCAATACAGAATCAGACTGAAATAGCCCCTTGTGCAACAAGAGATTTCGGTAGTACTGATTGTCAAATGACAGGGATGTATCAGGGTCGTTGTTAACTGTAATGGAAGGACTAGCATCTGCAGGGCACTGTGTCATGAGTTCCTCTGCATAAGTCTTGTCGAGGGATGAGTCAATTAGCGCGAGCTTCCCCTTGGAGTCTGCTTGAAACCTATCGCTGAATGCACTGCAGTGAGCAGCTCCTATGGTATGTGCTCCTGTCACCTCAAAGCACATAACGTTATCAACTGTAGACCACGGAGGCTCCAATTGTCTTGTCTGTAAAACTAAACCTTACTTCCACTATTTAGTGAACTAGCAACTAGGATTTGCCCAATCCTAACTTTTTCATTTACCTATCAATCCCAAAATTTCCCATTGACTCGAAACAATTTTCTTTTCCGATGGTCAGGGGGATGCAAGAACCAGGGAATATTTTATTCTCGTGATTCCAACTATAAGGAGAAAAGTCTTTTTGCATTGTCATTATGCTTTCATTAAAAAAATGACAAAAAATCCATCTTTTCGTTAACAACTACTCTTAGGGACATTTTCCAAACTTGATGCCTGTACTACTAACCGATCTTGACCATGTTTTGCTTTTCGGAGTTGATATATTACAGTTATACCTGACAGAGTGACAAGGTCAATCAAGGACAGCCCCTTAGACGAGAAGAGTTTAATCATCTCGTTGATTGTAAAACTCGTATCCACGATGTTGAGTCTAACATTTGAAGCTGCAGAAACTCTCCCATCTTTCCTACCTGTTGGAATCTGAACTGCAGGCCCTCCAGTCTTCATTGAAGCACGCATAATTAAGTGCAAGTGTTTTGTACTTGAAAAGTTGGAAAGACAAAAAGTAGTCTTGAGAATCTGCATTACCAGTTCAACAGCATCTCTAGCAGCTAATGCAATTATATCGGCGCAGGAAACAGTTACTGGACAGAATAATTCTAAAACCCTTTTAGCTGAGTCTATGACAGAAAATCCTCCAAGTGATGTATTAGCTGGATCGCTTTGCTCCGTTCCATTTCCTCGTATAAGCACGGATGCATCGCAACCCTACCACCATATCATAGTAATCATTCAATTTGATTTGAAATTATAATCACTTTGGAAACAGGCGTAATTTCTTGGCTCAAGTTAGGAGACAGACTAAAGAGAAGTTGTGAAGTGTCAGCATGACCGCATAAGGAAAATTTACTAGTCAATAATTTCCTCTACGATGATGGAAGGAGAGACTTTGCATTTAGGAATCTAGATTGCTTGGAGAAACTAAACTTTCAGTATTTGAAATGACTGTCACTGTTTTCTTAGTTTCCATGGATAATTAATCCATTATGACCTCAGAAAGATTTCTTACTTCTTCAGGACTTCCAATAAAGTTCATGAGATCTTTTTCCTTGGCCTAACAATAGAAGCAAAGGAACATATGAGTCGCTATCTTGAGCTTCTAAATTCCTATGACTAAAAAGGAACTCCACAGATTTAACAGACGGGTGTCAAACTTGGCTTAAATTTCCTTTGGTAGGAACCCAAAGCTCACAGTTCAGTCCTTCTACTGAGAAAGATTATGCGAAGCGGTCCATTTGATACAAGGAGGCATGAAGTACATTCCTCGCACTAGTTTCAAGATTACAAGAATCTCTCTTTCTGAAGTGAGCAATAAAGAGAAGAAGACCAACCTCCACGAAGCAGTCATGAAAGAGCAAACGAAGGAGCTTCCCAGGGATTGTGGGGTCACTGGAAGAGGCTGATCTCACTGTGTTCCTTACTATGAATTCAGCACTAGGACATGAAGCTGCATAGAACCCAAAAGACAGCTGAGCGGAAGAAGCAACCACATGAGCTAGGAAGACGACGAGAAAAATGAACGGATTCAAAATGAAAACTCTCGTCTCCATGAAGCTTTCAGGTGAATCCTGCGCAGAAAGTATCACTGATAAGAGCTGCTGAAAACAACTTATTCGGAGTGAGAGAGGATTTTGATTTTTATCATCATTTAAAGCAGCATTTAATAAATTGGGTGATGTCAGAAGGTAGATGGTTCTTCGGGTCATCATGCATTAACAGCTTATAGAAAGATGAACATGTAAGCCTACCATGGAATCCAAATTTGCACTTTGGAGAAGAGAGGACGACTCTGCGAGCATTTAAGACACTCCATCTGCCTCTACAACATTATGAAGCACGCCTAGGTTGTGGATGATCGTGTGCCATTTGCATTTTCTTTCTCCACCTTTATCTACTCCCTTTAGTAAAGAGCTCTGACAACATCAGAGGGCAAGTAATGCGCTCTCAATCTCACTGTCCAAGATTTTATTGAGAACCGAAACAAAACGATCACGCAGAAAACAGAGAAAATAGATGATGCACGAATTTATCCAAGTTCACCCTCGAATAAGATTACGTCCTACAAAGAGATTTCACTATATTTTCGGTTTACAGCCACTCAACTCGTTACAATGATCAGAAAAACGAGCAAAATATATATGTGCCCCAAACGGGCCAAAAACCTAAACTTATACGAAATCTCTTAATCCCGTACTATATGAGTCAGCTTAAATAAAAACCCAAACCGGTTGAGGTTTCGGGGGCGCTGCCCCCGAGCCCCTACCCGCTCACTGGCGAGCAGGGCAGCCGTCGGCTGACAAGTCAGCGGAACCCCCGTAGGGGGGCGCTACCCCCGAACCCCCGCCCGCTAACCGAGCAGCGGGGCACCCGTGTTGGGGGCACTACCCCCGAACCCCCACATTATGCACACAGAGGTCACATGTCGTCGAATAATACTTCAGTTTCCCTAAACTCACGTGGACGTACCCGGTGTGAGAAATAAGGGTCCCCGAAATATTCACCAACTCCAACACCTAATACGAAGCTGCCTTTCACTGTCATGCTGACAAGGTCAATTGAATGGCTGGTTGCACTTGCAAGACAGCTTTAACGAATCTACCAGTTCAGTGAAAATTCTAGTGCTTAACTCAAGAAGGTATGTTGCCAAGACTAATTTGGATAAATCCATTGCAAGACATCACAGAATGACTGAAAATGGATGCAAAAATCATTTCGCTTTGTTTGTTCCTGAAAAAGTTCTACCCACTACAGGGCGTACAGAATTAAGAATCCGGAGGGCATATATGAGTAGGACTCGTTATTCTGAGTGATAAATGCAAACCGTTGCCAGCCTACAGGCACAATTCAACGGCCAAAATGCAACTGTGAAGCCACCTTCGTTGCCTCTTCACCATTGTCTTTCCTTCGGGTTTTACTTTCATTTTTATCTTTTCCCTCACCTATATTGGCTTCATTATCAACTGCGCAGGTTTATCATCTATGGGACACTTTCCAACAAATTCCTCATCACATAATCAGTTTCAATGAGCCACGTTTGCATGTATTTGGAAGATATGGTTTCTGATCTGGCAAAGGGGCCCATGGTAGTAACACAACCCAGGCTCATTTATAGTCTTGTGTTGTGTGCTCTTCCCCATGACTTCCTTGAATGGTTGAGTAGAGACGTCAATCAAAATGAAGTCCAGCACTTCTGGGGTTTTGGCTCCATAAAGTTCGCATCCTGAAGAGGCTTTTCAGGTTTAATGAATTGCTTTCTCACTGGATCTGTCCCCTACTCATTTGCATGACAATTATAAAGAGCTGTGTCTCTCCCTTCTGGAGGGAATAAACTCTCATCATCGGTAAATATTGCAAAGATGGCAAAAGAAGTTTCCTCAGTCAATTGAAAGTACTTCCTTTCTCGTATTCAAATTCAAAACTTTAAAACATTGCAAGTTCTTAGGGTAACTTCCAGACATCAAATTGAAACATAGTTAGTATATGTACATCAGTGTTTATCATGAACATTTGCTGGTAAAAATAGGAATTGTTGATAAGAAGTTAACTATGAACATTGATGTGAAGCAAATGTCAAGTTGTCAACGTACATAATATGGGCCTCTCATGATATATTTTTCCCTTTCTTTGGGCTGGTGAACCTCAGTGACCGACATGTGTAGATATGCAGATGCCAAGCAAGAGGAAGCCAGCAGTAAACTACTTAAATTAGCAGATACTCGTGATCTTCCTGACTATTCATCCTCAGTTTCCACATTATCTTCTGCAAGCTCTTCGAATTCATCAATATCATCAATAGGAATTTCTTCACTATCAGCGCCCAAAGAACCTATGACATGTAAACAACTCAATTAGATTTATTGAGAGTCGCAAAACGGTGGGGCCTAGCTTATGTACACTGAGACCGAGTAGATAATATTTACAATATCTCTCTCTGGGCGAAGAGAGCAATCAATGGTATAAACACATAAGCTAACGGCATGCTTACCTCGGTAGATCATTGAAGCGGGACTGCTGATTGGATCCCTTGATTCTGATGTGAGATCAAGAAGGTAAGGAAGTTCCAGTAGTTGCAACAATGATTCCGTCTGAGGGTTTCGAGGCAATGCTGGAGTAGAATGTACATCTAATCATGCCAAGGGTCAGGATAATTTATGAAAGGTCAATCACATTTACTCGGTTACCATAAATTAATACCCCTTAGTCGGTGGTGATTGTGGACAACAGTAGACTACAGGTCTGAACAGGGCTTATTCACACAAGGAAATACAGCTCCAACACAACCAAATAAATAGCATAGATAAAGCAATGTGTCTTTTATGTAATACAGACTACAGTGCGGCAGACAAAAGCCTTGGGCATTTGTAAAATGTGACGATCACTGCCAAAATTCTCAGCCATTGTACTTGGTATTTATAGAGCAGGATGCCCTCGAATTCTCATGGAGACATCTTGCTGAAGAATAAGGCATTCCTTAACTTTCAGAAGAAACTATTGTGGCTCTGCAATCAAAGTGTCCTGAACCAAGCATATCTCCATGAAAGAATCGTATATTGATGATAACAGCTCAACTCAAGAAGTCCAAAGTAACTCTGAATATAACAGACCATTTTTAATCAAGCTGCATTAACTCAATGGTTTCAATGTCAAATCATAAGCCAATATAGCACTGCTAAATATATTTTTTCCAGGCAATTATCCAACACAATGCGATTGCATTCAAGACCCAGCAACCACATAAAAACGCATGGATATATTCTTGGCGTCCAAAAAGAAGTTGAGAAATCAAAGAGGAGTCATACTGGTGACCTCAAAACTCCTACCTTGTGAACCATTAGAAGAGGATTGAGAGGGATTATGACATGGAACTGTCCTTTCAAATTCAAAAGGTCGAGCACCTCTTTCTTGAAGTCTGCTCCTGACCCATTGTCGACAATCTTGCATGTCAAGTTGAACAGCCCTGTTATAATGATTCACCAGCTAGTCGTTACATACAAACAACGATGCTTGCCCACATGGATGGGCTATGCAAAGAAATTGCGAGACATGCACATTTACAAACCCAAAATCTGCACTTTTGGTGGTCAAAGGAAAGACAGAATGAAACTTCCGAGTTATTGACAGCCATTCCTCGTCATATAAAATCTCGTGTGGTCCAGGCTCTGACTCAATATCAACGATCTAATAACAAAGCAACATCAGCTTCCACTGCAGACCTCGGTAAAATTGATCAAAAACTAGACCATACCTGTAAAAACTTGCGGCCTGGCAGGCACTTATCAAGAGCAAGAAAATTGGTAACTGGACCACCTTCACCGTGTTGAACAGAAGCAGCAAATTGGCAATGTAGATGGGCAGAAAACCAGTAAGTGGGCTTTAGCTCCTCCAGCAGTTGAGCAGCAGCCTTATTTCCAAGAGTCTTTTGATAGATCTGGAAAGCAATCCCCAAGCATGAATTAAGCAATTCTCCAGAGAGAGATAGAGACAGAGTAATCTTCAAGGCTTGTTAAATCATAGTGGCATCACTATCAAATATTCTTGTTACCTCTTTCTCGAAAAATGGCTTCTGCCGGATGAGTTTCTTAGAGTTTCCACAATCAGTGATGCCAAGAGGCCAATCATGGGAAAGAAAAATATCGATCCGTTCCTCAACTTGCATAAGTTTGTGCACATCATATTCACGAACATGGTAAACAGACCTGATGGTGTTCTCGTTATAAGGAGGCCTCTCATAGTGTCCTGTCCACAAAACGCTAACTTAGTTCAATTGTAAAGGGCATCCAGATGTATATGGGTACTGCCACATACTATATGCAACATTAATCAAACTCTGCAGTTAAGGGCCTACTTCATTTGGACAGCAGATGCAGTGCATGTACCAAGATCACCTGCATGAGTGAACAAGTGCTGCACCAATCTGTCATCTGGTTTCAATAGAATTGATCGAAGAAAAACTAACCTAAACGATAATGGCGTGCGTTATAGATTCCGGAGAGTCCACCGATACGGATGTTCCCAAACTTGACCACCCCAGCAAACCCCAAGAAGTATATGTTAGGTGCTGCCCATCCTCCATAGTACCTAGAACAACAACAAATCCACTAAGAATAATAGCCTGAAAGTGAAGAAGTGAAACCATCCAGCCAACCGGCCACATATACAATCAGCCATACACTCAAAGTTAAATAAAGACAAGATTGAAGGCCTCCAAACGTGGGAAAGACCATAAATGTCAGTACGGGCGCCACTTTTAGTTGCACATGTAATTAGACAGACAGAGCAGCTGAAATCAACAAGCTTCAATTAAACAAATTCTAAGGGGAACTGCTGCTTTGCAACACGTCACATTGCCAACTTCAAGACATTAACAATGAAAGATTCGAGGGGTAAAAAGAGGGAAGACACCAAAAATGTTCTAAGAGTCCAGAAATTCGAGAATAGAATCCACTCACAATTCCCACAGGTAATTGGAAGCTTCATGATTCCCGCCAATGAATATAGTCGGAACAGGCGCAACCTCCTCCCCGGAGAAGTACTTCCAAAACGAGTTCATTGCCCGATACTTCCTGGGCACATTCAAGCTCTCCAAATCACTCTCATTCCTCACAGCCTGAATACCCATCATCGATATGACATCACGTTAATCATCTCTTCAGCTAAACATAAAATTCAAATACTCACATCTTCAAGAATAGAACTTGTCTACGCTAAAAAGAAGCCAATTTCCCACGGAGCTCAAGCAGAGTGGGATGTTTCAACTGAACTCCGGGAATCGGGCATCAAACCCACATCCCGACAGGACACAAACCGACAGTGCTCGTCGAAATCGAAGCTACCTGAAAGTCGCCGCAACAGAGGAGGAGGTCGACCTTGATGTTGCGCTGGCGCTCGACGTACCGCAGGGTCTTGTAGACGTTGTCGAGGTCTCCATGCATACAACCTTCAACGGCTATCTTCATCGAGGATTTCCGATGTCGCCGGGATTCACAGGCGAGCGGGGGTCAAGGGTTTAAGCTTGGAACCACCAAGTCACCGTCGTCGACGGGCGGGCTTCGGAGGACGGAAGAAGGATCTGTTGCCCGCCCGGTGGGAGGCGAAACGGCGGACGAAAAGCGAGCTCCGTCTTGTTGCCTGATTGGGCTTTACAGCCTTCTTGAGGGACCAGTACAAAGGCCCAAAATGAATTCAAACACGTTCTTTTTACACGGGTGATCGGTTCCGGGATAGGTCGATCCTCATCCAGCAATCGGGAGCCAGATTAGAAGAGTCGGTTCCTCATTTATGGAATCGGGAACCGACCAACTTGCTTCTCTGGACCACCAGGGAACTGGACAATCCGATTTACGAGTGGATCTAAGAATCGACCATATCACCGTTTTCTTTTTCTTATTCTCTACCAGCAACAAGCATTGTTGGATAGTTTAAACTGCTATACGAGTGATGTTAATAGAACAAGCTCGTGATAAGCTAAGCATGACGATCAAAACAACAACAAGTATAAATGATGAGTCGACATTGCTTTTAAATTAGATTACTAGAAATTGAACTCAAATAATTGATGGAAAATCTCACAAAAAAAGTTGGTCCAATTTGGATGGGTCCACACCTAGAACTAAAAACTTAACCGATATTTTCAAGTTCCAAATTTTAGGAATCGAGAATTGCCCAAAATTGGTTAGCTCGGTCTGATTCTTTTGCTTATCCCTTTTCTTTTCTATCTTCTTTTCCATTACAATGTTAGTTTGACACCATCCAGTTTTCTTGTTTGATAGTTCGTTTGGTGTAGCATTGTTGGTAGATTTGGACAAGTGAATGTATCAAGACTTCCTGTCCATTTCTTGTCCATATCAATTCCGTTGTCCCTTTGCTTGAGTTCAAAAGAGGAACCCGCAATCACCGCGATTGCGTTAACAAAATCTCCTTTCTTATGACAAATTAAAGAACTCATTACAGTTATCTTCAATAAAACTTTTAATAATTCATGGGATTTCATGTGATCTCAAAGTCTCTACAGAAGCAATGACATCTCTCGTCTTTTATTATAATTTTCATTTTCTCATAAATTTTGATGCTTTTGTAGATAATTGACTTGTGTTGTTTGGAAAAATGACATAAATAATCTTTAAACTCTGGCTCAATATGCAATGTGAATTCTGAATTTTTAATTTATTCAATATTATTCATGAATATTAATTCAATATGTAATATAATCCTGAACTTTTAATTTGTTCAGTATAATCTCTGAAATTGTACATTTGATTAACGCTCCGGATTTATTTGTTTAATTATTCATATCATTTTTGGTAATGCACTTCTCGAAGAAAAGAGAAGGTCACAAAGAGACAACGCTGGGGTCTAGCAGCGGGCCGACGAAAATTTGTGTGGAGGAGAGAAGTGCAACGATCCTCCAAGCAAACAGACCAACAACCTTTCCCTTCCTTGCACTCCCTCCCCACGTAGCCTCTCTTTCCTTTTCTTCTCCTTCCCCATGGCTTCTTCTCCTTCTTCTTCTTCTTCTTCTTCTTCTTCACTCCTTCCCCGCCATCCTTTCCCTCTCCACCGCTCCTTCACTCTCCCATCTCCACTCCACGTCCATGCCCATGACGCTCCTCCACTTCCATCCCTTACGGTTCCCCTCCTCCGCCGCCGCCGCCGCCGCCTCCTCTCTCCCCAAGCTCTCTCTCCCCCCGCCAGCACCACCTCTCAAGTCCATTCCTTCAAGACCCACCACCTCGAGCTTCAGACTGCGCGCAGTCTCGACAGGCTTCAGGGATGATGCTGCCGCCGCCTCGGTTGAGGACGACGATGCGAAGGTCCTTGTGGGTCCCGCCAGCGAGGAGGAGCGGCGGGGGGAGCGAGTCGTGGCCGACTACGACTGGACGGAGGAGTGGTACCCTCTCTACCTCACCGGCGACATCCCTGACGACGCCCCGTTGGGCCTCACCGTGTTCGACAAGCAGCTCGTCCTCTACAGGGACGGCGACGGCTTGCTCTGTTGTTACGAAGATCGCTGTCCCCACAGGTAACGCCGTCTTTTTCAGGGCCTGGTCGCATGTTGTTTGTGTGGGTGTTTGTCATTGTCTGAGCTTGATTGATGGTTATAATAAAGTTTATAGATTTGGTCTCTCGGGCTTTACAACAGACTCCTCCAGTCACTGGACAGTGGACAGGACTCCATTTTGTGTTGAATGAGATGATCTCCTCTTTTTCTTATCTTCTTCTATGCTAGCTGAGCAACTAGCTAAAAAGGAGATGACTTCGAGCCTTCTCTCCTTCATATCATGAGAAGAAGCAATGAACGATGATCATCCATAAGTGGTGTAGCTAGTTTGAAGCACTTAAGTTACTGAGCTAACTCGGATATTCTAGCTACACTGCGGTTCTTAAAATGCAAAGAGTTTGGGAAGTGAACTGTTGTAGCGTTGGTCGAGGCCTTGCTGTCTCATCTGCTTCGCCTCTCGATATAGGGCTTTAGCTATTTAGTCGGGAACAAGCTCCTGTATTTCCTATCTTGACAATCTATCTAAGCTGGATTTATAGATCGCTTGAATGTTCATTACAGTTCAAGGAAAGTGTTCCGGGTCTAACAGGCTTTAGTGTCAATTTACATCTCATTGCGAGGATGACAGTTTTCACTTAACTTACATGGTAGTTGGTGTTTAAACCTTTTGATTGGAAATTCCTTCCTCAGGTTGGCAAAGCTATCTGAAGGTCAGCTGATTGATGGGAGGTTGGAATGTCTGTACCATGGTTGGCAATTCGAGGGCGAGGGAAAATGTGTCAAGATACCTCAGGTTTGTCCTTGCTTATGTTGACCTAGTTCTTTTGTTCAAAGAGATAGATTGCTAGCACACTCTAGACTGACAGAAACTGAAAGTAATGTTTCTTTATTAACGATACAGCTGCCAGCGGATGCGAAAATTCCGCGATCAGCTTGTGTTAAGACATATGAGGTGAGGGATTCTCAAGGAGTTGTGTGGGTGTGGATGTCTCGGAAGACACCACCAAACTTCAGCAAGATACCTTGGTTCGAGAATTTTGCGAGGCCAGGCTTTCAAGACACTTCGACTACCCACGAGCTTCCGTACGATCATTCCATACTTCTGGAGAACCTAATGGATCCAGCCCATATCCCAATTTCGCATGATAGAACAGATTGGACAGCAAAAAGGGAAGATGCCCAACCCCTATGTTTCCAAGTAACTGAAAGGACTGACCGAGGATTTGCAGGATTGTGGGGTAAAGAGAAAGATGAGTCATTGCCCAACTTTTTGCGCTTTGAAGCACCATGTGTTCTTCAAAACAATAGAGAATTTGTCGACAGGAATGGAGTAAAACACTACTTCACTGGTCTATTCCTCTGTAGACCAACTGGACAAGGGAAGTCCATGCTTATAGTGAGGTTTGGAGGGACGATGAGATCTCCTTTGGCTAAAGTGTTCCCTAAATGGTATTTCCACCAGAATGCAAGTAAAGTATTCGAGCAAGATATGGGATTTCTTTCATCGCAAAATGAAGTTTTGATAAAAGAAAAAGTTCCCACAAAGCAGCTTTACCTTAACTTGAGGTCCTCGGACACGTGGGTAGCCGAGTACAGGAAGTGGATGGACAAAGTAGGGCACGGAATGCCTTATCATTTTGGGCACAACACCATTTCCTTGCCGAAGGAGCCTGCTGTGGTGGAACATGCACCCGCTGGTTTGGTCGCCAGAGCCTCCGCGTCGTCACCTGCCAAGGGAGGTGTTGGGACAATGCACACTCCTAATTTGGCCAACAGATACTTCAGGCATGTGATTCATTGCAAAGGATGCAGAGATATTGTGAAGGCGTTTGAAGCTTGGAAAAATGGGCTCTTTGCTTTGGCTGCTGCATTGACTGCATTGGCTATTTTAGCATCTGCTAGACAGTGGAAGGTGATACTCTTGGCGACGGCGACGGCATGCTTTGGTGGAGTTTATGTGTGTTCAGCAGCCATTGCTATGAATACTACAAACTTTGTCAGGACTCACCGGAGATTGTGAGTCCTTGATCGTTGCACATTGTGTCTCCACTTATTTTAGGATGACGGGAAGTACTTTCACATAATATGCAATTGGTGTAGCAAATTTGTATTTAGTTACTTGAATATGACTGCGATGCTCTTCCTTTGACAATGATACTTGGCAATTGCTTGATTCTCTGTTCGATACCGTTATGGTCTTCCATTCGACTCTAATCTGGACCTATCTTCCTTTAGCGACAGTAAATTCGTTGAAGTTGCTTTAGGTGAAGATTATGCAATGGCATGTCTCTCTTTTCCAAGTTCTAGGGATGAAAGTTGGGAACTTTAAAGAGAATACCACTACGACGGGAGGGAAAAGGGCGTGCAAGTTTTAGGGTGGATAGGTATTTCGAAGTTTTTAAAACCTAGTTGGTTCCAAAAGTTCTAGTGTGCCATGTACTACCTGTATTCAAAAGTATCAATTGAATAAAACATTATCAAAATTCTAGTCATTAACACATTGAACAGTCAACACAAAACATGTGGCTTACATTTCAATATACATGTTCATGTCTGATTGTCCTATAATGCTATAAAGATAATAACTTCGAAAATAAAAAATAAAGAATCAAATCAAATTTCAGCCATTGATAAAATTTGTTAGTTTTACACGAAAGCATATTCCACTTTACAGAGAGTACGAACTAAAATGAATTGCCAGAAGCATAACCAACGGAGACACCTTGCACAAAGTACATGGCACAGGATAGGGGTGGATACAGGGTGACATGACTCCAAATCCTGAAACCTAACCTGTCCTCACCAATTCTGAAACTCCGGATCTCAGAATCTATTCTGTGAGCTCTAATATCCTCTCGGAACATACTCGACCTCTACCGGTTCCACAGATTTTACAGGTTCTCTCGCAGGATTGTATAACTATACCATTCAACAGTAGCCAGATCAAGTGTCTCGTCAATTTTACCACTGCAGAGAAAGGTGTATACTCATCCAATCATTGGTTTGATGAACATACTAGAATAAATCATTTTCAACAGGGGAAAAGATAGCCCCTCCTTCGTGCATGAATACAAGCACCATGGCCAACCTTCAAATCTACATCTAAGAGAGCATATTACCAAAGTAATAAACAAGAACACGATATCTAATATCAAAACTTTAGCCATTTCTTTTCTTTCTCCTTGGACATGATCGCATGAGATGCAGAAGCATGAGCTGCCTCAGTCTCGGCCAAAGCTCTGCGCGTTTCAGCCAACTTCCTCATGGCCGCCTCACACACTACCTTGTCGTTCTTGTTCCTAACGACCATCTCTTCAAGCTTCTCCACTCGCATTCGCAATTCCTTCACCTCGTCATCATAAGCAAAAAGAGCCTGCCTATCTGTTTTCTTCTCCCCAGAATCTTTAAGTTGCTGCTTCTTTGCAGACTTGCCGTTCAACGCCTCCCCATGCATTGCAAGTTGGGTATTAATCAGACTAAAGACATCTGGTCTCCTTTCTTCTGCATCTTTTGCCGCCCGAGCTGCTGCAGCAAACTTCTTCTCACGTTTCCTTTTTCCACCTCTGCTGCGCTTCTTCGCTTGAGTTTCATGATCTTTGTCTTGTTCATTAGACTTTAGGGCATCGTCTAGTGATTGTTTTGGTGGAAGGACTTTCACGGGAATGGGTTCAACCATTCCTTGCCCAGATCTGCCTAAACCCATCCCTTCCCGATAGCCCATGTTGGCCATCATCTTGGATGCCATGCCACGTGTGTGATTCTCCCACTTAGCAAAAATGGCAGTTTCTGTCTGGACGCCCATCTGTTTTGCAGTGCTGTCAAGAAATCCTAGACCCTGAGGGTCCTCTTCTTCATAGTCACTAGAGTCAGATTGCTCCGAGCTTGAATCACTCTCTTCTTCATCGCTGATTTCCGCATACTCAGATAGCGCTATAAAATCAATGCCAAGCTTTGCAGAGCTTCCATCATCCCGGAAAACAACTTGTCCAAGACCACATTCATCATCCCATGATTCAAGCTCAGCTTCTCTCCATACACCAGCTTTACTATCTGACGTTGCCCATATACTGGACCCCACCAATGACTGCTCCCAACTTGTTGGGACAAATTTCTTTAAGGATGACAATGGAACATCTACTCCTGAGACATACATGAATGTCAGGTAGGAGAAGCCATAAAAAAACGATGCAATAAAATATCAGGATTTAGATTAGTATCATATTCGGGACAAGATAAAGCTACAAGGTAAAAAAAAGGAATTATATATCTTGCCAAAAAAGCAACATGGAAAATCTGTCAGACAAATGCAGATGACTATGGTGACAAGAATCTGTAGTGATAACATGGGAAATTTATAATTTTGCCAGACACTTTGCAGGTTGTGTTCGTTCTTTTAGTTGCAACATACCATGTGATAAGCGGCAGCAAGTACCAAACCGACATCGTTGCTGCAGAAAGAACTTGCATATCTGCACTTTGGTGGTCTAGCATTAGTGGTCTCATAATAACTAGTCAAATTTCACACCATAATCGAGAGCTTTTGATCCACTATGTGACACTAATCACGGTTGAGAAAACATGAAGAATTGTTCTTTTGGCACATCCACCAAAGAACACGCAAATATTTCATCCGAGAGCCGTATAGATAGGTCAAAGGAAAACTTATAGAGAAGACACCTAAAAGAGAGAATCATTAACGCAGTTATTAGAATAGTGTCAGGTCCAATAAAAAGACATGCATATGCCTAATCAGAACTTAAAGATGGGTGTTAATAGAATCTACAACCAGTGCCTAACATCATAATCTTCGCAATGAACAGGAAAGGTTATTCAAAAAGCCTCAGAAAAGTTGAGAAGCACTTTAGACATTTCAGCAGGACTGAGAATTGGCCCGTATTCTCATTCAAATTAACATACTTTTTTAATGTTTAGGATGTGAAGTGCGCATTTTATTCCATTTACCTAAGTAGTTTGATTCAAAGTACAACCTGATTTAGACAATACAGGACACAAAAGCACAACAAATTGTGGAGACCCTCACAATAAATGGTAAAGAGGAGATAGGCTAGAATTCCTTTTCTTTCTGCTGAAACACTACCCAGAGTGGCTGATTTTTGCATTTGCACATAGATTGAAAAAAACGGCAGCAAACTTTCATGCATAGTAGTAATGAACAAAATCTACAAATAAAAAATTGTGTATCCCAAAGATTATACAGGTTGTGCAAGAGCTTCAATGTATGGTTCATGCTCTTTGTCTTATTTATCCTATTTGCTCATATGGAAGTTTGCTTCGCTTTATTCGTCACAATCAATTAGTTGGTTTCATGTTATCTATATAAAAATAACATTTTGGTGAACACTTGCCCAAGAACTTTCCACATAAGATACTCAGAGGCTAGGTTAAGAATTCCCCCATTGCTTTCATACTGTGGCCAGCAATAGCAGTTAATCAGCTTAAATTATCTTAAAACAGAAGCACCTACAATGTCCTTCTAACAGCCTACTAGTCCACATTAGGGCAATGGCAGACTGGCCAAGCTAAAATTACTATCAGGATCTCAATCAAGGACTTAAATAGTGACATGAACTACTAATTGTATTTTCTTTAGTTGTCCTAAGTTGATTTTGCTGAAATGAACATAATACATATGCCTATGCTTAATGGGGGAGAAAAGAAAGAAAGCTGCACTGACCAGCATATTTTCAGTTGTTGGCGTGAGGAAAGAGATTTTAGCCAACTGTGAGCCCTCCAATCCAACTATCTGACCATTATACCAGTGACCATCCCTGTGGCGAAATCGACATTTTGACCCAATGGAGTACCTTTGCTCCTCCAGAGGCTCAGCTTCAACGTCATTTGGATCCAAAGACTCCACCTTAACATTATCAACAGCAGGATCCGACTTCTGTATCACCGAATCAACTTCCCGTAACAAACGTGCACGCTTAAGGTGAAAAAGCCCTTCCTCTGCATCTCTTATTGCCGAAACCAGCTCTTCATGAACCTGGGGAAGCAGAGTATATTAAAACCCAAAGGAAAAGAAAACACAACTAGCACCCTCTTTCCATGCATGAGGACCTTACACACATTAACTTTCATCACGCAAATAGAGTTCATCTTAAAGCATCGACCACTAACCAGGATTCACTGATGCAGCGCACAAAAACTAGAGCCAACAAGTATCTTTATCCAATATAAACATAACTCAACATGCATACTCCCTCAGTAACTCGCAACTAGAAACAAGCTGATCATAATTATGCCCAACACAATAGTACCTCTAACATAATACAATCTCTCCCTGATTGCTCTTGGGTTTCTTGAGCATTTATCAAAAAAATATTCAAAGATGTTACTTGGGGTTCTCAAACAGCTTTCACTGAGCTCAGCACCATTCATACATTATAAGCAAAGCAATAGAGCATACAAAACAAACAGGCCCAGATGAAAAGCAACTTGCCAAGACGCATATCATCCTATGAACAATCAAACACAAACAAGAAAGAAGCTTTCAAAAACCCAAAAGAGATCAACTCCAAGGACCCAAGAAATGGTGCCCAGAAAGGAAAAAACCAAAGCCAAAACCAAGAAGATGAAGGAGGGAGAAGAGGGGCGCACGGCGAGGATCTCCGGGTTGGCGGGGTCAGAGGCAAGGGCTTCGTTGAGCGAAGAAAGAGAGTCTCGCTGCTCCTCCAATTGAAGCTCCAGCTGAAGCTCCAGAACTCTCTCTTCTTCTTCGTCGCTCGCCATTTCGCTCTTCTTGCTTTTGCTTGCTCACGGTGGATGAAATGAATTCAACGCCGGTGCGGAGATCGCCAGGTTGAAGGTGAAGGGAACGAAACGACGGGCCGTCTAAGATTAGTGGGCTCTGGGATCCGTACACCACGTAATTAAACAGAGTTAATATGATTAACGTTTTTCTAAACGACACAAACCATATATGAACTTTGACTCAATGTATAATAAGATCCTTAAACTTTTTTTTATCATACGGTATAAGGACTAAATTTTAAGAATTTTATTAAACAAAGTGAAAGCTCATGGACAATATACATATTGGGCTAAAATTTATGAATTACATTGAATAAATTTAAAATTCATGGACCGCAATACACATTAAACATAAATTCAACATTATCCCTTTTCTCGTTTTACGGCCATATGGATTTTCAATAATATTACAATTTTTGTTTTCTTTCATGGTATAGAAACTACGAAACGGCCAAGCCAGATTAAACCTAACATTTAGAGAGAAAAAAAAATTGGAGTTTAGCAATGATTTTCTTTAGGGAATTTATGATTATATTCGTAATCAAGAACAACCAAGGCCCAACGTAATAATTAGCAAATCAAATCGGCCGAACTTCGAATTCCATAATCAGCTGGGAGCGATATTTAGACATTGATTCGCTAATTGCATACCGAAATGACATTTATTTGCTTGTCTATGTTTATGGAAACAAGTGAGTAACCGACCCGCGAAAGACAATGATTCATCCCGAGTACATGCACCTTTCTTACAGCTGGTTTTTACGACCTCATTACATGGCGTCGTAACAGTTCTGGTACCATAGAAGTGCCGCAATTGTCTATCGTCTCTTCGAATTCTCAAGATTTGATATCATAACTTGATGATATATAGAATCTACACAGATACAACTACAAGGCAACGTTGAAGATAGATTACATAAATCATCCGGCATGTGTATCGACTCAGAGCCCATTCCCTTCATGATCTCAGGCTCCTAAAAGTCACAGGTGATGCTTCTCACTCGGATTCAAATTCAGAGCGATATGAAGTGATCCCTTAAGACCAACTCTGGATCTAGATTACCTTAGACCAACTCTGGATCTAGATCACCTTATAGGCTGCACGACCCCATCCGACACGAGGTCCTGGCTTACGCAGCCCAACCTCGTAATTTCAAGTCTACAGGAGATTCCTCTACATGAATTCAGAAATCACGTGAAGCTGGCACATCATCCATCCCATAAAACTAGATAACACAATGCCCTTCATTCAGAATTTCGATCCTATGGGCAATATGAGCACTTTTACTTGAGAGGCTCCAAACTCCAGTACACAGATTTTCAGTTTCAATCTCCAAGACAAATTTTTTTAGGCCGTTCACCGGCAACAATGAATATGCTGAGAAAGAATAATACATCTGATTTTATAAGATATCTTACAGGATACACATCCGTGTGAAACCTAAAACGGATGATGTGCTCTTGAAACAACGAAACTGTGTCCTAACTCTCTGATTTTAGACTGTGAAAAGGGAAAAGAGAACAGCTAAAACGGTAAAGCTGAGGTAGTTTACAAAGCCATGGTACATTCACCAAGCAGTACATCACTACTTCGAAGTGGTAGGCTCTCCCAACCACTTGGCTCGAAACCCCGTCCCCTTACAGTCTGAGCAGCACGTTGAACCCTACAAAATTCATGATCACACCCTTAAGAACTGCACTTGATTGTCCCTCTTTGATATTGCATGAACTAGATTCTGTTACATGAGCATTCTTTTAATTGAGCCATACACTAACCTTTCCAGCACATATGACGCAGCTTGTGTTTCTTGAAGGGACTTGGCAGAGCATGTTGTCTCCAAGGATGAAGAAACCCGTACCTCCACACCATTTGCATTCTACAAGCCCCTTCGAGTTGCAAGAGGAACAAGCTACCGGCCTAGGTTGCTGCATGCATTATTGAAACAATATTATAAGATCTGAAGGTTACATAGTCCTTTTAACAATTAAGAAATGCCATAACCCCATTTAGCTGCATTTGTTCAGACAAACCATCAAATCCTCTAACCTCCAAAGAACAAGAAATGCTTTAAGCACATTTTCTTACATATAGCAAACTTTCTCACAGACAACTTGTTTCTCATATGCTTCGCAAGTTATGGAGTACTAGTCTTCTTTAACAAAAATGCATCATAGGGGACTCCTGGACTCTCTTGCCCCTCACCGATAAAATTGTTCCCCAAAGAACCCGATGTTCAATCAAGTTTATAACATTCTTACAGCATGTAGTGTCCAACAGCAGCAAGTTCAGCCTATGATATATTTAATCCAAAATAAGGGCTTCAATGAAGCTGAAAGAGTAGAAAGTACAGTCCCATAAGTCACAGGAAGCATAATCAAATGTCATAACCCTGGAGCGCAAATATCAATCTCAAGCAATTAACAGATGCACAATTAACTGGTGCAACAAACAAGAGACAGGAACTATGATCTTGTTAATAGATAAATTGAGGGCTATTCAAAGTTAGATTAGAAGACCACTCTCTTCTATCATAAAATGTTTGTATGAGTCATGGCTATATGTATCGTGTAGTGCTGCAACAGCTGTAAAAAGATGGTGCTCAAGAACCATTAAATAGTTCTTCAAGCATTCTTGCCCAGCAACTGCTAACTTACAAAGTGAACAAGAGCTTGTCATAGCAGGATCAAGGAGGAGTGAGAATATAAGGAGTTTTTGGTCTTCTATTGAGGAGATTTCTGCTCAAGCAAAGCAAGACGTGGTTTCTTTCCAAGGGTAATTCGATGCCGATATTGCAGCTCTCTCTCCGGGACATCGACATGAATGAACAATCTGAGAATTGTTCGTGCTAAATGCTAATACAGTGTCGCTCGTGCAATTCAAGGGAAGATAAGACCACTTACATGTTCAATAACCCTCAGCAAACTAGACACCACATACACATCCAGAGACCTTAGCAATACTCCAGTATAAGAGTTCCACATTTACACAACTTAGACTACCCACTAAGCAATAATAATAACAACAGTTCGAGCAGACTCGATACTCGACTCATCCCACTCGTTCAGTCAATTCAATTCATCGTCGCAGCATGCTCGTGTGGAAATTATCTCGATTCAACATAAGGGATCCCTTATCACTCTAAACTCTTCCAGGAAATATGCAGTGCAAAGAAATTACCCCTCAATTATAACATCCAAAACGATTGAGCAAGCACAGAAAAAATGAGATATATTCTGTCCAACGAATTCAATCTTACACCAAAGGCCCATAGTTAACATGCTCAATCACTCCTGAAACTCAAACAGTACATGCAAAAAGATCATACACAGAGACATGCAGGCACACAAGAAACCTCAATCAAGGCATACAATACCAAAGGGTACCTGAGAAATCAACCAGGCCTGCTCCATACGCTTAACGAAATCAGAGGAGCTCTCATACGAATCCACCGTTGAAGCTCTCACGCCAACGAACCTAGACCTCTTGCCCCTCGCCGTCGCACCGTGAGGTGAAATTGCACAGACGGCATTTCGACGGGCTTGCGAACTCCCGCAATCTACGGATGATTTGGGCACGATCAAGGGTCCGCAACTACAACAGCAGGCGCAGCTCATCATGTGGGTCTCTGAAAAATCTGAAGAATTTGCTCGAAGAAGCCGATTTATAGCAGAGAAGAACAGAAAGATCAAAACTTTCTTGGTGATTTGCTTGGACGATTCCCGTGGGCGAACGGAGGCGGAATCCTAACGAATGTTCGCCGGTTTTTCTCTTGCGAAGAAGAGAAGATTTAACCGTGAGCGGACGCAAACGTTGTCCTCGGAACCGCCTTTGTTCCGACCTCCGAGAAAAATCAAAGCTTTTGGGATGACGATGACGATTTTTCTTTTCCACAATTTGGGCTGCGGTCATCGGTTTTTAAAATGGGCCGGTTCTCAATTTCTTGGTCTGAATCCATCATGTCTTCTTCTTTTTTTTCTTATTCCCTGTAAGATTGCAAATATTGTTGCATAGCATAAACTACTTCACGAGTAATATGACTTAAATAAGCTCGTGATAAGCTAAACATAATGATCATCTACACAACCAAAGCTATAATGATCATCGAGAATCGAATCCGAGAGGCATCGAGCCGCGAGGAAGGCGTGAGCACTGCTCAACCGAGACTGAGAGAAGCGAGAGTGAAAGGCATCAGCGACGAGCGTGCCTAACCGAGCTCGAGCGAGAAAAGAATGGGAATTAGGATTTTGAAAATTTGGAATAGCAAGAATTAAAAAAAAAAAAGTGGTCCAGGTGAGAGTGGTCCACATTGGAGTTGGAAATCGGACCGATGTTCACCGGTTCTAGATTTTTGAAACCAAACCGGTTCTCTCGGGAATTGCCCAAAATTGGTCGATTCGATCGTGTTCTTTTGCCCATTCCTAACTTGGGCTTTGCCAGGGAAATTGGAAGTCGAAAAGCTTGACATTCGACATAACATGGTCGGTTCATGCTTCGCATTTTCACATCTCATGGGCTTCTTCAACTTGGGCTTTGAGATTAGATTTGCTCGATGCCTGCTACAGTGTCCTACCAAAATGTCAAAGCTAGGATTTTTTTGGTTCCTGCACAATCTGATGCCACGAGAAAGTAGTCACGCCGGTCCCTCTTTCCAGCCCGTAAAAATCTACATAAACAGTGTTGATGCATGACATATATCGTGTATGATTGCGCGAGTTGTTGCTAATGACATATGTCCTAAATTCACGCAATCTATATAGAATTTTCAACACATAAATTGTGCGTTCCGATAAAATTTTGTCAAATTATTTTATGGAAAGTGACTCCATGCAAATACTGTGGGCTTGTGTGCTTCTAATTTAAGCAACGCGAGATATATTTTGATGATAATATCCAATCTTTTACAAGGATATGGGATATTTTATATCTTGTAGGGATGGAGAGTGGGATGAAGGACAAATTCACCATCCAAGTGAGGGCTCTGGAGTCAACGCCCGACCCTGAGTGGCTTGGATTATGGATTCAAGCCCAGTATTATTTCATATCTTCGTTGAGATTGTAAAGTGCAAAAGGGAATAGGAGAGTGGAAATGCAGACCCACTCACCTTGGAGAGGTCCAAATTCACTCGAGGACATCGTTCATGGAAACCTTGGTAAGTGCCCCCCAACAACTAACTCTACCCGCATAAAATTTTGGCAAAAAGAAAATCTCTACGTATTGATAATTAGACTTGTCAAAATGGTTAATAAATTTATTTTCTTAACTCATAATTGATGGGCTGAGTTGTTATATGAGTTTGTTATATTTAGCAAATAAGTTATAAATAGATTTAAGATGGTAAAGCAAAAAGAAATAAGGTTTCAAATGGATACATAACTTACTTAGACCTAACTTACCTCTATGACTCTCTTTCATCCTCACTCGATTTTGCGCTCGCTTACTCTGTGCTTTTATCTCAGTTTGAGTATAAATTTTTCCAAATTTGGTTAAATACGAAACTATTTTAATATTGTGAGTCGGGTCGGGTATGGATTGGTAGGGTATGAGTATGGGTCACTAAATTTATATTGCATGGAAATGGGTAGAAATAGGTCAATTTGGATCGGACTATTTTCTATTTGACCCATCTGTTTGACTGGTCGATTGATAATATTTAAAAAACGGCTTTGACTCTTCATATGGAACATATTCTAAAACGTGGCAATTGAGCTCATTCCATCAAAATAAGGCCTGTCAATCTCTAGATTACGACATTTGCCTAATCCCTTTTTCGAGCGAACAAAAGCGAAAGGATCGTCTCAATTACTTGCCTTCATTAGCTTACATATTACCTTTCTCTGCATTATTCTTGAGGGGGGAAAATACTAAAACAAGCGAGAAACGTGGTTCTGAGTCTCGTTCTGTTTCTCTCTTGGCATGCAAAGAAAGATCACTCTATCTAAGCATAGCTATGAAAACGAGGGTCACAACCTAAGACCTTTTTGGTCGGTTGGATAAGAGGCCAAATTCCGTTTGAACATGGGATGGACGGTGAGTCTTCCCATTCTAGATTTTCAAATACCCCATGAAAAGAAAGTCACAGTCCATGGCATGTGTACCACATGCTCTGCTCAATGCAAATATAAATTGACCCTATTCTTCCAAACTGTTGATTGATCAAAGGATCAGGTAATGTGCACCATCATCTCCCAAGAAAAGAGACGGGTCCAAAAGCAAGACCAGTATGACCATGACTGGAGAAGAGTTGAACTAATTGCTGATTGGTTCTTATGGTCTTTCCTAATATTTGAGTCTTAGGGTACGTTTGGGAATGGTTTTCGCAAGGCAGCTTAGGACCTACTGCCTTGGGCTTTTAGCTTTCTCGGCATGCAACACTCCCGAATAAGTAAAAAACATTTCTTCCAAAACTACTCTCGTCTATGTTTTGATTTTCCAGTTTTTCCCTCGTTCATCACTGTTCATCGTCTTCTCCGCTTAGCTCGGCGGCATGATTGTGAGGGGATGGCAATGGGCCGGAGAGGGGCCGACATGGTCGCACAGTTGCCTAGGATCGCACAACCGCCGTGACGGGCCACGCAACGTAGATGAGGATTGCCTAAGGTCACACGACCTAGACGGCCCTCGCCGGGAACTCGCACGACCTCGAAGAGGCATTGCGTGATTCAAGCGAGAGGTCATGCTACCCAAACGATCCTTGAGGGCCGCCGACGACCCAAATATGGCATGACGAGGTGCCAGATCTGGGTCACAGGCGGCCCTCGCTTGGGTTTCGCGACCCTCATTAGGGCTTGCTCAACCCTAGCAGCCCTCGATCAATGGTTATCGGGGAGTGCCTAAGGTTATTCGACCTCAGATGATGACTGTTGGCGCCAAATCTGGGTCGTCAGTGTCCGCCTACCCTTCGCCAGCTCCGGCGAAGGGTTTGAACTTTCTTTTATTAAAAAATAAAAAAAATTACATTGTAAGAATAATTTTCCAAATGCTATTTTATCTAAAGTTGTTTTGCAATGAACTTTTAAGTTATAACTTACCGAACACAATTTGCATTTTGAAAAATTTCTTCAACTTAAATTTTTTTTGTATTTTTTTAAAAACTTTCCCTCAAAGTGTTCCCATCGTTGAAGCGGATGACAACGAGACTCTCTCGAATAAAAAATTTAAAATCCAAAAGAATAGATGCTTAAAGAACCGAGGATACATCAAATCACCTTTAGTTGTGTTGCTTATTATTTTCGGAACTTCCCTTTTACCTACCAGAGGCATACCTTTTGTATGGACACCACACGAAAAAAAAATATCAATAAAGTACCGCGACTTGGTAAGCTTGAGCAAGATTATCTCACGTTGCTTGTTTATTTGATCATTGATATTGGTGCGATCCTCATCCTCATCTAGCTACCAACTTTAAGTTGAAAGGAAATACATAATGCCAAGAGGATCGATATATATATTGAGCTTGGAGCAGATTTTCTTCCTCGCACTTTGCATTTAAATGAGTAGAGTTTGCAAGATCACCTTTCAAGCTCGAGTTGAGTTCAAAATTAAGCTCATGGGGGTCCAATCGATTTGAACCAATTTCTCAACCTGAACTTATCACCATCCAAGCGATCTGGTTGTTGCACAAATTTAATAGCAAGGACGTTTGAATGCAAAAATCCAAATGAAAGCCAGAATAGCTAGTTGGCAAAGCTACTTTTCCTTTCCCTTTGAACTTCTTAACGGGAAGTCACACTTCCTTCATTGCGAGCAAGATGCTTATGAGCATTGCATTCATTTATCTCCAAAGCTTGTCCCCTGTTGTCGGTTCACTTTCAGACCGTAATCAAGCGCAACATAAATTGCACTTCCTTCAATCAGACATGAGAAACATTTCGCGTTGTTCATTGTCTTCGTCTTCATCATCGTCAAAATGACAGGAGAAGCCGGTGTCCGACGTGGTGCGCACCCATTTGTCCCCACACCAAATTCAGACACAAGTTTTGAATGGCTCAAAACACAGCCGGCCAAACACAGCCAAACACAGTCCATCATGATTCGGCCCGCTCTTTGCTCTTTGCTCCTTGCTCTTTCCGCCTCGGTTGCTCCTCCACCTCCCGCTTAAATAAAGCTATTTTTTTTTTCTCTTCAATTCATGCTCTCTCTCTCCCTCCCTCCCTAAATCCTCTCTTTGTGGTTACAAACCCCTCGCTGGATTTTCTTTCGTACTGTCATTTCACACTCTTCTCGCATGCCCAGTGATAAAAACCCTTCCTTTCGCTTGTCCCTCTTCTCTTTCGGTCTCCACCGCGCTTCCACTCTGTTTCTCCGTGCCTCTGGCTAATACCCATTTGGTAAAGACCACCATGGACTGATTAACCCAGGTGAAAAAGCAACTATTTTGACACCCTTTGGATCGCTGAAAAGACCGACCATGAATCACCCTTCGACGGTGCATCAAGAACCCGGTGTTCTCTCTGATTTGGTGTCCCGGTTGGGTCACTTCGCGCTCAAATCAAACTCGCGCCCTTTAAATTCTGATGGGTACTCTTCGTTTTTGTCTAACTATCTCTACTTCGGCGGTTCGATCTGTTTTAAGAGGCCAACGATTTGTTCTTCCTTAAGTTTGAGCACCAGAGGCAGTGCTTCGAGCATTCGCCGGTTCCTGAGCGACTTCAATGAGGCTATTAGGTTACATTGTGAGAGAATACCAATTGGGTTCGCTTCCGTTCAGGTTGATTCAGGCAACGGCAATGGTGATTGTAGTGATAATTATGGGGATAGTGATAATGGGTTAAGATATGATGGCTGTGGTGTTTTGGTGGATGATGGGGTACATGTCAACGGTGTCGAGGCTGATACCCCAAAGAAAGTTCTCATTTTAATGAGTGATACTGGTGGCGGCCATCGGGCTTCTGCAGAGGCTATCAAGGCAGCTTTTCATGAAGAATTTGGGGATGATTATCAGGTCAGTATCGGTGGATTAACTTTTAGGACTTACTTTCATTATTCAGATTTTGTTTGGTTGCCAAGGGATCATGAACAATGCCTTGCCTGATCGACTTCTAGTTTGTCCTGAATAAGCGGGTCGGGTCAGTATTGGTGGATTAACTCACAGGACTTAGTTTCACAAATCAAATTTTGTTTGTTTGTCGAAGGATCACAAATAATGCCTTGCCTGATCAACTTCTTGCTTGTCCTGAATAAGAGGGTGTAAAGCTAATGCACTCGTCTGGCTAATATTGTCCTAAGTCTGTGACAGGAAAAAGGTTACACCATGTCAAGTTTATTCCTGTTAATGTTAAAATTAATTCTACTTGCAATGATTGTCTAATTTTAAATGGATTAAGTTATTACATGGAAGTGTTGATAAATACGAATGGCTAATGAACCGCGGGAGTTTAGCATACACATGAGTTTCATTTTATTGGAGTATGGTAGTTGCTGAAGGAGTGTAAAGTAAGGTTGACTTGATTCTAGATTGTTGAGTCTTCAAGTATGAGGTCCGAAATCAACTACAGACTTGGCCAATGCTCAACAAGGTGGCAGGCACTTCGTATGTCTGATGGAAACAAAAGAAATAAAGATCCTTTTGTGACAACAAAAGCTGCATGTGGGATTTAAGTCAAAAGTGGACAAAAGTTTTTATGTGTTTCTCCTCTCTTCGTATCCACAATCTTTCACTGGCTTGCAAATTCGCTGACCAAAATGATTTTTAGGGAAAATGATATGTGTCGCAAATGGCAGATTAGTCGAGCAAATATGTTCTGCAGTAAAGAGTTCTCATTGCAGGTATTTGTTACTGATTTGTGGTCAGACCATACGCCTTGGCCATTTAACCAGTTGCCTAGGAGCTATAACTTCTTGGTGAAACATGGGCCCTTGTGGAAGATGACCTATTATGCAAGTGCTCCAAGAATTATTCATCAATCGAACTTTGCTGCAACTTCAACCTTTATAGCTCGGTGAGCTTCTGTCATAGGCATGTGCTGACAATCTTCCCCGCGTCAACTTTATCTCGCTTAATCTCTTTCATATATGCTAACACTTACTCTTGCTGAGCCTTTGGTCCCACTACTACTAGGCGTCTGCAGATATTGTTCATACTCAGTGGAAGGCCAAACCTTGATGGACTAGGAGTAGAACTAGTAACTACAGCCTTGCAAGCTTTTGCTTTTATAGGAGCACCTCAAGTTTCTGTTGGTGTATTTTCTGCAACTATGGTAGCTAATATGTATACCACATTGAATTCATATATAGGCACACTGTGATATATAAATGGTATGATTTAGCAGAATATGTTTTGTCATTAATTCTCCTAGTCCTACTCTTTTGCTTCATGGAAGTAAGGTATCGTACTTCTCCTATATCATCTTCTCTCCAATTTCATCTGAGTTGGGGTAAAATCTTTTCTACTCTTGCTGATAAACGAGTACTAGTTTATTTGGGTAACTTCGCGAGATAATCCATGTTGTATAATTATATTTGAAAATAAGAGGTTGATCTCCTTGCTTCTCTCATGATACAATCCTCTTCCTGCTGAGCCCCTTTTGTTGTCAATACAGCCATTGTATCAGCACTTTCTAGCCGTAGAACAAGTTCCTCTATGGACAGTAGCAGGATAAGTATCCTCATTCCCACTGAAAGTCACAGCCCTGGGATAATAATAAGTCCTACCGTAAGCCATTGGCCAGCCTGTAGGAGTTGCGTTGGACAATGGGAGGATCCTCTTTATTTGTTCTATTAATTTTGACCATCTTTCTTTGAAGATTTGCAATGAGTTACTTCAGCCAATGGTTGAGCTCTTCACTATCCTTTAAATCCGATTCTTCAAGTTTGAAGAATTAAAGATGACAAGATTAATTACTTTTAGAGCATGTCCTGTCAGCTAATAGAATCATTTGCTGCCAGTTAACTTCAATTTGTGGCTGAATTAAGGAAACCAAAGGCAGATCTCCAAATCACTTCTTACAAATGAGGAGTACTATTTGGCTGGGAATGTCAAGGGAAACCTGTTCAAACTCACTTAAATAAGAGAAGAACAATAATCAGATGTGCTTGGTGATCAAGCAGTTATGTTTTACAACAAAACATTTGTTTTATACGCTTAATGTTAGAAAAGTGTTTCTATTGATTTAATTATATGGTCTTTTGTGGCAATGTCATGACAATGATGAACACTTATCTTATCCTGTTGCTTATTTGCAGAGAGGTTGCCAAAGGACTAATGAAGTACCAACCTGACGTTATTATTAGTGTACATCCACTTATGCAACATGTTCCGCTTCGTATTCTAAGGGCGAAGGGTCTTCTAAAGAAGATTGTTTTTACCACGGTTATCACAGATTTAAGCACTTGCCATCCTACATGGTCTGTCAATGTTGTTGCTCTTGTTAATACAGATTCTCAGTGTGGTTCTGATTTGGATTTCTCTATGCCCAGGTTTCATAAGCTTGTGACTAGATGTTACTGCCCTTCAGCAGAGGTAGCAAAGAGGGCCTTGAAAGCTGGATTGCAGCCTTCACAAATTAAGGTGTATGGCCTTCCTGTGAGACCATCATTCGTTAAGCCTGTCCGGCCTAAGGTTGGTGACTTGGTTTCATATGTTAAGCTATCTTATCTCCTTGACAGATATGTAATAATATTCTGGATCTGGATTATGTCCTAGAAAATTTATGTTGGCGTTTAAGGAACATTAATTTATGAATGTGCCCCAGCATTTGTTGACAGTAGAATGGAGTCATGAACTTTAATTATATTCTAATTGTTCTTTTAATCTATGACTAATCAATTGAAATTGGGTTGAGTACATGCTTTTTTTATTAAACCGCTTCACTATAACTTTGATTCCTGTAGAAGATGAATGTACCTTAAGCTCGATTTTTCATTTCTAATGATAGGAAGAACTAAGGAGAGAACTGGGTATGGATGAGGATCTTCCGGCTGTCTTGTTGATGGGAGGTGGAGAAGGAATGGGTCCAATTGAAGCCACTGCTCGTGCACTAGGGGATGCATTGTATGATGAGGATCTTATGAAGCCAATTGGTCAGATCCTTGTTATTTGTGGCCGCAACAAAAAGCTCGCCAATAGATTGCTTTCAATCGATTGGAAGACTCCTGTGCAGGTAGTTGATGGGTCTATTCTTTAAGTCACTACCACAGCCCTCCTCGCATCTGCCTTTGTCAATGTGTTGCTTACTGTGTACAATTGAATGGAAAATACTAGCATAGCATAGTTTTACCACCACTTTTCATGCTTGTAGCCATACTTCTATCCGGCAAATGAACCTCGCATGCTATGAGAGCTGTGCCTTGATTGTTTTTAACTTTTTACTTCTAATTTTTTAAATGAAGTAGAAGTGGTTTTGATTTTTTAATAACATCCCTTGGATTTGACCTATTTCTGTGTCCTTCTGCAAGCTTAATTTTACATTTTTCTTACCCTTTCCCTTTTTATACGCTACCAGTGGATGCTTTTCTTCACCGTCAAAATGACTTTAAAGATTGCAATACTTAATGCAGAAAGTCAAGTAATGAGATTGTTCGAAATGAGAGAAACGTGAGTTAACTGGCATGCATCTGTTCTTCCATGCTTTTATGCATTATGTGCTGAAGAAATTGCTCAATTATCCAGGTGAAGGGGTTTGTCACCAAAATGGAGGAATGCATGGGCGCTTGTGATTGCATCATTACAAAGGTAAACCTATCAGGACCATTGAATGTATGATTCTCTTGTCGAATGTTAACTGTCTACTGATAAGTCTCTTTTCAGGCGGGCCCTGGGACCATTGCAGAGGCGATGATTCGAGGTCTCCCTATCATTCTTAATGATTATATTGCAGGGCAGGTAATTCTTGGTTTGAAGTAAAATGTTCTTTTTCCCCTTTCAGTTCAGTATCTTTTCAAAGAATCCTCGTTTTTGGAATTTATTTGCGTGCATCTTGTTGGTGATGCAAGTCATACCCAATTGTCCTGTCGAAGGAACCTCGCTTCACAGCATTGGTGTAGCATTTCTATGTAGACAAATGAATCAGGAAAGTGAATGCCGAAACTTTCTTACAAAAAATTCGCGGTTCTTTAGATGTTATTTAATTTTTCTAAATATGTGCAAGGATCTCCCGAGTTTGTTATGTTGTTTGTGGATATTTGACGTAATTATGAATAAACGACTGGAGGTTGTGAAGTGGTATAGATGATCATTGTACAACATGAACTATGGATTACATTCAGATGTCATCTTTTGTACCTCTTTTCTAGAGTGACTAAGCTGAGTTGACCACCTTTGAGATAGAAAATTATGCTTTACGGAGTTGAATATCAAGTGCTCAAGGAAAGCTATCTTCAGAAGATTAGTGCAGCTAAAACCAAACTGTTGTGATTTTCATCTGATGACAAAGATGAGAATATTGTCCGTGAGTGAAGGAACTACTGAAAAATGAATGCGTTCGCACTTCCTACTGCCTAGGGAATTGAAAGTAGCTCCAACTGGGAATTGATTGATAGGGCACACTAGGTAGTTGTCATCGGCAAGGGAACAACTGAGAAGCGCTCATGAAAATGGTTGGTCATTGTTGGATGAACAAATGGTTTTGATGATCCGAAGGCTATTTTGAAATGAGCTGAGTCCTGGTTTTCCATGAAAACCTGGCTTATCTGTTGCCTTTTTAGAAAATGTGAATTTTCTTTCATCCATTTCTCTCCATTTATGGGAGTGTTTCTCCACGGCACTTTCCTAATGGTTTCTGGCTGAATTCCGAGATCCCTCTCTGACCAATTTTTACTTTGCCAATGACAGGAAGTGGGAAATGTGCCATATGTGGTGGAAAACGGATTTGGAAAGTTCTCAAAATCACCAAAAGAGATAGCCAACATCGTCGCAGAATGGTTCGGCCCAAAAGCAGATGAGCTCAAGGCCATGTCACGAAATGCATTGAAGCTGGCTAGGCCTGATGCTGTGTTTAAGATTGTTCACGATCTCCACGAGTTGGTCAAGCAAAGAAGCTTGGTACCTCAGTACAACACGACATAGCTTGATCTCCTGGACCAACTTTCAGGCAGGATGGTTTGATCGAAACATGGGTGAGAGGCATGTTTATATTGTAGATTTTTCCCACAATACTATGCTGATTCATTGTAACAGTAGTAGTTGCATATTCATCGCTGAATCATATGTTACCTAGGCCCTGTAACCCTTTAGGGAGGAGTGAGTTATCCTCCTGTCAATAAAAAGTGAAAAGCATTGGATAGATGCAATTTACCATGCAGCAAGGACCTGATTTTACTGCCAAGTTTGTTCGATGTAGTGCATTTCTGTCTTCACTGTGGGCAGATTTTTCACTCAATGCTGAAGAACCAAATGAGAAGAAGCATGAAAATCTTTGTCTTGACTAGGTGAACATTTCAACTCTTTTGAGGTTTGTTCTGGTATTAGACCCTTCATGGTCATCCTATAATGCCTGGGAAACAATAGCTTACAAAGAGGCCGGCCTCTTGGCTTTCATGTCTCTTGTCTTTCACCTGAGAAATAGATTCTAGCCTCTTGCACACAAACCTCACAAAATGTCATCATTGAAGTACACATCAGATATTTTAAGAAAGACCAAATTAGTAATTCTAATGATTTCTCAGCATCATCTTTGAATACCCTTCTATTTTGTTAGAAAAAAAAACAGAGAGGAAATTGTGTAATTGGGAAAAAAAATTCTCGAGTTCCGAGTTGATTATACTTCACTCCTTAAGCTGAAAGACATTATTTAAATAATAATAAAAAAAGAGAACTTGATTTTACTTTGATACTTCAATTCAATCTCCTTCGCTTGGCGGCTACACAGAGAAATTGTCTTGAAGACACTATCTTTTGTTAAAAACTCGGGTACCAATTGACGCGATGGCATAATTTTGTTCAGATGTTTCGCGAATTTCATAAAGGTATCCGGTTCAAGCCTAAATCATCAATTAGCAAATCCGTCTTATTATTACTATGCCCAATATTTTCCTAAAAAATATAAGTAAATGACCGGAGTTCTGTCCGAAAGGAACCTCAATCTTTTTGGTCAATTCTAGTGGAGAATATCTCAATTTCCACCGCACAAAACACAAAAAATTTCCAAAATTTCCAAATTCTCCTTTGTATGATTGCTTAACGAGAATATCCAAGTAACTCCCTAGTAAAATACTTTTTTTTCTTCTTAAAATAATTAAGAGATAAAGTACATTGGAAGTCCTAAAACTTGTCAAAAAATTACAATTGAGTCTTAAAATTTTCAAAAACTGTAATCAAGTCCTGAAAATTGCCACAAAAGTACAATCGAGTCCTAAATCCTTCAAAAAGTGCAATTAAATCCTAAAACTTGTAATGAAAATCTAATCGAATCCTAAAACTTTCAAAAAGTGCAACCAACAGAATGACTTGGCTGGACAAATTTGACTTGATAGCTTTTTTTTTTTTTTAAATTTTAGAACTCAACTGCATTTTTGTGATAATTTTTAGAACTTAATTATTTTTTTTTATAAGATTTAGGACTCAATCGTACTTTCATGACAAAGTTTTATAAAGAAGAGATAGAAAGGAGACGCTGGTACTGGGCCGTAAAAGGCCGTAACGATTTCTGCAACCGTCTTCTCCGCCCGGCCCACCGAGAACAGCAGCAAGGCCTGCTCCGAGCCCCTCTCCCCGTCTCCTCGCGCAGGCAAATCGCCACCGCGCGAGGACGTAGCGAAAGAGGAAGAAGACGAAGAAGACGAAGAAGACCAACGCCAGATCACAGCAGAAAAATCGATACAGAGAAGCGACCGAGGCCGGCGGCGAGCGCGAAGCGGATGGAGAAGGGCAAGGGAGTGATGGGGATGGGGAGGCGGTGGGCGGTCGATTTCACCGACAACTCCACCTCTCCCGCCTCCCGCGATATCCCCGATCCTCTCGGTTTCTCTCGCGCCTCCCTCGATCAGGTAGGCTCGTCGATTTGAGCTCGCGTGTTCTCGAATTGTTCTGGGTCGGCCATCGGATTCGTGTGCGCGTGTGTTTCTCTTGTTTTTTTTTTTCCTCAATCGGATTCCCCTTTTCGCCTCTTGTGTTTGCAGGATGATTCTGCGGTCACTCGACAGAAGAAGGACGCTGAGGCTAATTGGAAATCTCAGGTACTCCTCCTCCTTCCCACTTCGACAACTGCTATTGCTAAGTCTTGCGTGGATCTTCGGATCTGAAACTGTATACGTTTGAGCTGAACGTGACGAAGATTATGGAAGAATGTCAGTTTTGACCGCTATTTCCTGTGTGAGTGTTGAGATTCAGTTCTAACGACTATATACTTATGTAGAAAACGCCGTGTTTTGGAAAAATTAAGTCGGTATAGTTTCTTGTCTTGAACAATTTAATCAAACAAAAGGTTGGTTTTGTCTCTGTTTTGTCTTTTTATTTTGGGGGGTAATTCGATGCGGTGGAAGAGTTTCGATCCAAGCTTCGATGAGATAAGCTGTGAATTGTGCTCCCTGTGGTTTGTAAAACAGAAAGCGTGGGAGGTGGCGCAAGCCCCGTTCAAGAATTTGATGATGATGGGGTTCATGATGTGGATGTCTGGAAGCACTGTCCATCTCTTTAGCATCGGTATCACGTTTTCGGCCCTTTGGCAGCCGATAAGTGCACTTCAGGGAGTTGGGAAGGGTAAGCTACTTACTGATCATGAATGATTCACTTCTTATTGGTTAGCTTGTGGCATGCTCTTAGGTCTAGATTATGACGTTGTTTCTTTATTTATCTTAGAGAAGAATACTACTAATCCAACAGGAGATTGAGACACTGCTGGTATTAATCTGATGTATATGTCCTCTTCTTCTTCCCTTTTTTTTTTAGTTTCCATGTATGTGAATCCGGTTAGTACATGCCAGGTAGATAGCTTGGCTTGGCCTTTGGTTTGTGAATGGCTTCCGGTTAGTACTTCTGTTACATTTGCAACTACAATCTGTTGTCTTTGTGGAAAGAAGTACTAAATGCGCACAAATCTCAAGCAACAGATTGGCATACACATTTGTTTGTTCGCATTGACCTGGGGATGCATTGACCATTGAACATGATTAACTTATGCCCTAACATCTGAATGGGTTAGCAGGATGTACAAGTAATGAATATTTCATAAATTCTGCTTTGCTCTTTTCTTTTCTTTTTAGCTTGTCTCAAACTTGTACTGTATGCTTGAATATGTGTTTGGTATTTGGTCAAAACATACAACAACAGCCTCCAAAATGAGTGTATAAGGTTTCAATCGCATGTTAAGTTAGAGATACGACAGCATCACAAAGGTCAACTTCTTGCGAGTTGCTGATGTGGTTTTCTGACTACTAAATGTTTGCGATTATATCCTGGCTATGCTATCATCGCTGAATTAAGTGGAGCTCTGGATAATATTGTTACGAGACATAATGGAAATCAGTGGTAGTGAGTCAGGTTCGTGAGAACATCTGGTGAGGCTTATCTACCCTTGTATCGATATTGTGAAGTGAAGTGCCTCTTTAGTCATAAAAATTGAGGACAGAGCTCCCCTTCCTATCTGTGATTTTGGGTGCTTTTATGGGGTTGTGAATGGTTGCCAGATGGGCATGAATCCAATAGCAGGTGAATCAGTAGCAATAAAAGGTCAAGCTACTAAAAGTATGAGTATCAAATTGCCACTTATGGATATTTGTTTGGGGGTTGCTGCTTGAGTACATCAATAAAGGTCCATGAATAACTTGTGCAACTATTTTGAAAGTGGATTGTTGGATGGACCATTTACAGAGGACCTCAATGTTCTTTACTTATTCATCTTGTTGTATTGTATTTTAGTCGGTTGTCATACTCAGGAAAGTTCTTTTTCTGTCACATGGCAGTTTTTGAGCCATACAAGGACAGTAGGGTTGAACTTCTTGCGCCAAAGTTACTCTATATAGCCCTTAATCTGGGAGGTTTAGCACTTGGTGTTTGGAAGGTGAGATGCTTACATTAGGGACTTCTTACCCCTATCCACAGAAGCATTTCTTGAGGAGGGTCCTTCTCTCTTGGCCCTGCAGATCTGGGGCATGTTTCCTTGTGCTAATATGTTTCTTCTTGGCAGCTTAATACACTTGGCCTACTTCCTACACATGCATCAGATTGGGTCTCATCCTTACCTCCAGCACAGGTTTAATTCTACTTTTTCTGAAATCTGCACTTGCTTAGGAAACTGTGACTGAAAATTTCATTTTGGATGAATTGCAACCTTTCTACTGTGTTGTATGTTCAACTAAGGTGTATTGCTCAAAGGAAGTCAGGGGCAGATATTGGTATGAATCATAGGAGTTTGAAACAGTTTAGCTTATAATTGATTTCCTTCCTGTAAGGAATTTTGCATAACATTAATTGCTGTATACCAGTGTAGTAGGAATCGTAGGATCATATAGGCAACCTCTCTAGGAGAATGTTTGCTACGGTTTTCTAACTGCAGTTGTAGCTGCAAAAAGAGGTGTTGGGCAAACTTCTCACAGCTGCTTTAGCTTACTTACGTTTTTAGGAAGCTGTGTTGCCCAGCCTTGAGATATTGCAATTTTAGAACATGTCTCACCATACATACAACTCATGTCAATTCGTGGCATTGCTTCAGTCTACCACAACCATAGCTATACCAAGTAGACCCTCAGTAGGATATGACTTGGGTTTTTTTTTTCCCCAGAAATGTTTTTTTTTTCTTGGTAAGGTTTCCCCAGAAATGTTGGGGCTTGAATATCCAGAAAATTGACTTTTTGCAAACTTAGCTTGTTAATCTATTGTATTTATGTTACCATGAAAATATTACTCAACATAGATGGTCAAAGGGCATGTAAATTTCCTGCACGATATGCCTTCTCTTTTTGGCCACTACATGTTATTAGCCTTTGATGAAAGGCTAACCTAAAAAAGGTTTTGCGTATTTCAGGAGGTGGAATACTCAGGTGGGGGCATGCCTCTACATTAACGCAACAGTGTGTACAATTTCAAGACCGATCTCCAAGTACGAGAGGAAGTGCTGGAATGAATTTTTCTCCGTTGCCCATTTCGTTATCCTTGGATCCGTCGCTGGTGGCGGAGTGGTTCAGTCTCGGTTGATCATCTACCAAGGTCTTGTCAGCATCGCTGTAGTTGTCGAGTAAATTAGTTGGATGGTTACTGATGCTAAATTTAGTTCCCTAGTCGATACTACTCTTGCATTAAGAAGGCACCATCTGAAAATGATGGTTCATCAACTGTTTCATCTATTATCATCACTCTTTAAGACTGCTCTTCTGTCAGAATGGTTGAACTCTGATAGGGACTCGTGCCATTACTGTAGTTTCTTAAGCATCCATCAGATTCTGATTTCCTAATATGACCGGTGATTGATCTTAAAGTAAGCACGATATATGGGCTAAGCCAAAGCAAATACCAGTAACAGTAAGTATGCGCTTGTGAGCGGGATTTTGGCAGATGCTGATCATGATGGCTTATGAGTTCTGGCAATAGAATTCCTATAAAGCCCGGATTAGGTGCGCAAAGAGTAAAGCGAAGACCCCGGCGTGGTCAACTTGTCGGCACGACTCAAAATGAGTGTTACTGTACGCTTGGTGCTCTAATAAATCAGTGTGTTGGAATGGAAAAAAAGAAAAGAAAAATAAAGTGGGAATCTGATTTTAAACGGGCTGAATCATAAGAACAGTTCATGAAATTTGGGAATCAATCGATCTCTGCAATGGGCCTGGATATAGTTCTTTTATTTTTTTTTGGTCAAAAGCCGAGATATAGGTTTTTTCTTGACGAAATAAAAGCAGAGATATAGTTCGAATGATTTGATTGAAATTCTAGTGGCCAATATATGCACACACCTAATGCGTAACCCAAGAGATAATAATATAAATGACATCCGAAATTTAACTTAATATGTAATGTGCTACATGAACTTGAAGTTTCTTTAACGTGGTTCTTAAATTTTAGCTTAGTGTACGATGTCGTCTCTGAAATATTAATTTGTTTAATGTCGTCCATGAACTATACGAAAATATTTAAAATACATGTATCAAATATTGATTCAATAATTCAGTGACTAAATTGAATATGTACCAAATATTCATAGATCATATTGAATAAATTAAAAATTTATGAATAACAATGAATATAAAATAAAAATCCAAGAATTATATTGGATCAAAGTTTTTAGGTAAGTTACGTGATTTACCCAAACTCAAACGAGTTTTCACGTGGCTATGCTTTTGACCAATCGATATGACAAATGGAGCGTACGCTCATCATCACGTCAGATTCGTTTTGTCTTGCTGTGGGCCCCAATTTCATTATATTATTGGGACGCGACAAACCCAAGCAATCTCTCTCTCTCTCCTCGAACAACCAGAGGCGCACCTACACCTACCACCCCCAAAGCCATACCCACATCATCCTCATCATCATCATCATCATCATCAGGGTCGAGCCATGGAGTTCACGCCGGGCGAGTTGATCCAGTTCAACGGCACGGACCCCTCGAAGCCCATCTACGTGGCCATCAAGGGCCGGGTCTTCGACGTCACCGCCGGCAAGTCCTTCTACGGCCCCGGCGGGGCGTACGCCATGTTCGCCGGCAAGGACGCGAGCCGGGCCCTCGCCAAGATGAGCAAGAACGACGAGGACGTCACCCCTTCCCTCGACGGCCTCTCCGACAAGGAGATCGGCGTCCTCACCGACTGGGAGAAGAAGTTCGAAGCTAAGTACCCTGTCGTCGGTCGCGTCGCCTCTTGAGTCTCTGGATCTTTTGATCGATTAGTTAATGCTCGTTATGTGTTCCCTTGTCTTGTCATTACTGGGAGTTTACCCGTGTGGTCTAATAAGGATGTCGTGTCCTTTGATGGTGGAACATGTCTCGAGACATTAAGTGGATATGATGGATGGATGTTGGATATGGATTGTAATAATCTTGGGCTTGTGACTGTTAAGTAAGATTTTGTGCTGGTGGGAAATTAAAGTAGACGTTGTATGGTAGACAGTCCTCTGCACTGGTCTAGTTTTTTCTCCTTGTATGATTGTCTGATTGCGCCCGAGTGTGTTATGCTTTCGCCGTGCAGTCGGTGAATCATGATTTTTGTTGGTGGTGGAAGGGATTCTGGGTGTCTCGTTATAAAGGCACTAACGGTATAACTCGAGATTAATAAATTTTGTTGGATTTTGAAAGAGTTGGACGGCCTTTTATGTGGTCTGTGGCTATAAGATAGATTGTTGTTGCTATATGTCGTATGATGCTTGTCTATTGGTAGCAGAAGTGGCTGCTTATGTCGTAGAGAAGCTATCAAGTACATTGATGAGTTCTATTGCACCACGCGTGTTCAAGCGTGTCATCTGTGGGGTTGCCGCTCGCAGAGTATGGTAGGAGTGCTCTTGCTTTTAACTATTGTCAGTGTTAGTCTGCTGTAAAGAATGATTCTATTCATTCAGAGGAACTTCGATTGTACTCTTCGTCTTCCCTCATCTCCTTTTAAGAGCAATGATGGGCCAATGGTGTCACCTAGATGTAAGCAGACCGTCCATGGTCGGTTCCTTTATCCTTTTTGGGGAGAGAACTCTTAGATGTCCACACACCTCCAAAGTCGTATCAGTTAAGTCGCTCACTGGCCATTAACCTCATTTTTGCATTTTTTGCTATTATATAGGAATGGAAAATCCAGAAAAGAGAGGAGCTTCCCATAGATCTCTCATGCGTGGGCAATTTCATAGTTTCCCTCACATGCTGGAAGACCAATGACAGTTATCTTGATAGAATAGGTATGTGCCACATGCATGTAAAGGTATTGCTGTGATCAAGGAGTGTTAAGAGCTTGATAGAATCTTCATCTAGATATTAGATCTTGCTCTTAATGAGGCACAAAAGAGGATTATCAAACGTCCCTGTTACTATACAGCCAAAGCATGTTTTGGTGAACTCATCCTAATGAATGCGCGCCTGTCCGAGATTCCTCCCCAAGACTGGGAGAATCCGGACATCTGGTTTTTCAACCAGGATTTCTCCCCAAGATCTAGTTTAGATGATATCTTGTTTTAAAGCTAAAATCAGCTTAGGCCCAAAAAGTAAATTTGCCATGCACCTATGCGGAGTATTTCAATTGTGGATAGGATGTAAGCTAGATGTCCAATTGGGATTTGATTGTCTTAAAGTGGAGTCAACGTCTTGACTTGTTTGGATCTGTCACAGCATTTTTTAATTCTTGAGTTGGTAACCAAAACCGCACCAGATTAGTATTTTTATTTTCTTTAACTGATTCAGTTCAATTATTTGGAAGGAAGCAATGACATGTCGGAACGTTACAGTATATTCTTGTGATGGATGAGTAGGCAACCTCACCCTGGGATGTACTCTTACGTACTGTTCACTATTGGTGACTTTACCATCCAAGGACTGTTTGGAATTGGATTTCGGAGATCTCCCGTGACTTTTTATTCAATTTTCACACTCATTGATCAAGCGAGCAATAATCCTATACCTTAAGTTTTGACGTTAGCTGCCCTCACGCGGGTCCGCCTTTACAGACGATAGATGCCTATTTCTGGCTATTTTTGTTCATTTTCTGTTCTTCAGTTTGCTGCTTTGCGCAGAGGTGCATCATTTTTTTTGCTGAATATGCGCATCTTCTGAGACGAGTCAAGCGGCGAATGTTTCGGTTTGCCTCATCTGCTAGTGCATGTGTGTCTATGTCAATGTTGAGATGCGGCGCGTGACTTTGGATTGGCCATCTTGGTGCAAAATTGTCAAATATCACTACACTGTCATGCCATCTCCAGCCTCTTCCTGCAATGAGGCATATGAACTTCATCGATTCTGTCGGCCATAGCTGACGTAAAGAAGATACTGCTTGATTTCTGCTTTTTCAGCAGCTAGTTTCTCATATTTTCATGTTGAGACATCATGATTGTATAGCTTTAATGTTGTCTCGGAGCTTTTTGGGAACCCAACATCTCACGAGGAGGATCTTGACTATTTGCCTCAATTACCATAAGCTTGAGAGAGACTCGCCATTGCCAAACCCTTGCCTTTTCTAGAGATTTTGTTCTCAAGATCGGTTTTCATCTGATGGATTATGTTGCAACAGCACGTCTCCGTTCATCGCCATTGCTCGCATCCAGTATGTTACGAGCATTTGGCGATGCTTCACAAACCGCAACTCAAAATGCATTTTTGTCTTCGGAATAGGTTACGGTACATTATATCATCGATACAAAGTACTCCAATAGTGATATCCAGTTGAGCGTAAGGTGATGAATTGGCAAGAGAAACAGTAGGGATGAGCTCTAAAGTTTCTTTCCAATGAAACTTTCGGAATCTATAGCCCATTAGTTTTATAAATCAAAGCACTTCGATAATTAGATATAATTCTGTCGTAGAAACAATCGAATTATTTCGAGTGGATAGCATCCAACCCCGAAACCAAATTAGGTAAAAAGGGTATTTATCGGTCTTGTAATTGCCCTCTCATTCTTGCACACAACCAGCTTAGCACTTTGTGTTTACATACCAGTGTCTCAAATTGGATTATCTTGCGTAGATCAACATGGATACTGTGCTGATTTATATTGGATCTAAATACCCAAAATGATCCTCTACACGAGACATGTAACTCATTCCAGAGACGATCTCTAGGGCGACCAATTTGATGAAATAATCGGTGCAAGAAAGAAAACTCCAAGATCCACGAATTGACATTCTCTTTTTAATATAATCTCATGCCGATAACTTTAGTTGGTGATTTTCTAGCTTTGTGGGAAAGTGGGCGTGGGTACGAGACATTTTTTTCACATTGTGGTGGGAGAAAAAGGAAGGGAAAAGCCAAAAGGGCCGGTCTGCTCCATCCAGCACTGTAGAGGCAGTGGAAAATTTTTCCAAGTCGGTCTTCCAATCGCAGAAGGAGAACCTTCTTCTCCTCCTCGCTAAGTCATTCCCCCACAGTTGATGAAATCTCTCCTGTCTCCTCTCTCTCTCTCTCTCTCCAAACAGACGGAAACTCCGGTTCTAATCCAATCCATTCCTGTTCGACTCTCCCTATCCATTTCGGATCATTCTTTCTTGGTTTCGTTTCGATCGCCTAAGTGTAGTTTTTCTGTCCACTGTCGAACTTCATTACCGCCGCCGATCACACCTCCAAGATACCCATTTCCTTCTCTTCCTTTTTCCCGATCAATCTGCGCGTACCCATCTCTGGAACGGCTCTGATTCGGATCTCTACCTATCCATGGACCTGTGCACAGTCAAAGCTCGATGCTCTGTCCCCAAACCCTGCTGTCACTTGGCTGATTACAAGCTCAAATACGGTCTGACTGGCTATGATTCCCTCCGGGACAGCTTTGTGGCTGGCCCAATTGGGAGAACGATTGTCTGTGCGCCCGATAGGAAGATGCCCAGATGCTTTTGCTGTGATGGGTATCGGGAAAGACTTTACCTTTGCCTAATTTGCTCCTCAGTCTCTTGCTTGGATCACACCCTCCTGCACGCCCGATCTGATTCCGGACACGACATAGCTGTCGACGTCAAAAGATCCGAGCTTTACTGTGCGATATGTCGTGATCAGGTCTATGATCCTGATTTTGACGCTGCTGTGATCAGTAAGAATATAAAGGACCTGATGATGGTTCACAGAAATGCTTTTGAGAGTGTTGGGGAGAGATCGAGTAAGAGGAGGAGATTGAGTTCTGCGATTGATTTGGATTTGAAGAAGTGGAATGAGCTGCCTTGTATGAGAGATCAGAGGGCGAAGTCCTGTTATCCGATTGGTTTGAGAGGATTGAATAATTTGGGGAACACCTGTTTCATGAATTCCGTGTTGCAAGCATTGGTACATGCCCCTCCGTTGAGGAATTACTTCCTTAGTGAGAGGCATAGCCGTGGAACTTGCCAGAAGAGAACGTTAGATCGATTCTGTTTGCTCTGTGATATTGACATTATCTTCTCGGCCATGTTTTCGGGTGATCGGAGCCCATATAGTCCAGCTCAATTTCTTTACAGGTGTGTACTTGTTATCTGCAAGTGATATCATTTGGATTTTGCTCAATTTTCCAGCTCATAGAGAATCAGTCTTGTCTTTGAAGAGAGATCTGCCATTCGTGTTCATGTGCGTGATTATGATATCATCATTTGTGCCTCAAATTAGTACTCTTGGTTGTGTCTCATCAGATTAATTAACTTAATCAAACATAAAAGCTGAAAATCAGCTATTCTGATGAAGCATGGATTGTGTGCAGCATTCTGAGAAGATTTAGTTCCCTGATTGAATGAAATGTGGCGGTGCCATTTTGTGGCTGGAAGGGTTTGAATGTAAATACATTAGTTCAACTTTGGTTTAGAACGATTGATTGTAGTGTTTCGAATGTGTTCCTCATCAGATTCCACAGCTTATGTATAGTGTCTTTTTCTTTAATAAACTGATATAATTGTGACCTTTTTTACTGTTTTATGACTGGTTCTGTTGTATTGAAGCTGGTGGCAGCATTCAGCAAATCTAGCTAGTTACGAGCAGCAAGATGCCCATGAGTTTTTCATCTCGCTGTTGGATGGTATCCATGAAAAGGAGAACAAACTAAGGGACATGAACAAAGGTATCGTGGCTTTGAGCACTCATGCTCGATTGGTCATGCCATCTGTTATTCAACGGTGCATAATGCTAATTCATGCCAGTTGCGGTAGAGTTTGGGAGCATCAATACGGAGTGTTATTCTCAGTTAACAATTCTCTAATTTTGTGCAATCTCTCGTGAGGGCAATATAAAATATTTCTGATTAATATCCTTCGAGTTTGCTTTTTGCTCTGAGCTGGGTGATGTGTATGCATGTGAATTCCATATGGACATTGTCTTACGTACGTGCTTACATGCATACCTGGATCCGCAATAATTAGCACGATGTCACGGACTGCACTATGAAGTTCTCTGTCATATTTTGCGTATTACAAGTGGCAAGCAGACCTAAAGTTTGGTCTAATGGTCTGAAGATAAATCAGCACTGTCATGGGGTTGCCAAGGTATTATCCCTTGTGTACTGACGATATTTTTCTTTTTCTCAGATGCTGGAGATTGCCCATGTATAGCTCACAGGGTATTTTCTGGACTGTTGAGATCAGATGTAACTTGTCTGACTTGTGGATTCACTTCCACGACCCATGACCCTTTTATGGACATTTCACTTCACTTGGATCCGAGTCATTGTTTTTCAACAGAGACAACTAATAAAGGTTCTAAATTGAATGGATGCACGAGCATATCTACATCCACCCTTGTTGGATGTTTGGATCTTTTCACAAAACCAGAAAAGTTGGGATCAGACCAGAAACTTCACTGCCAGAATTGTCAAGAAAGGCAAGATTCATCGAAACAACTGTCCATTGGGAGGCTCCCTTTGGCACTGTGTCTTCAGGTAAAAAGGTTTGAGCACTCATTGATAAGGAAAACATCAAGGAAAATAGATTGGCATTTACAGTTCCCTTTCTCTTTGGACATGAGTCCCTACTTGTCCTCCTCGATTATCAGAAAGAGGCTTGGGAATAGAATCCTTTCTTTTGAGGGCGACGAATCTGATGTCTCAGCTGAATATGAGATTTTTGCTGTTGTTACACATTCTGGCATGCTGGAATCTGGACACTATGTGACTTATCTGCGCTTAAGAAACCAATGGTATAGATGTGATGATGCTTGGATAACCGAGGTCGATGAGGCGACCGTCCGAGCTTCACAATGTTACATGATCTTCTACGTGCAGAAGATGCTGTACCACAAAGCCAACGACGAAATTGGTTGCGCACCAACTTCCTCACGGAGGGATTCGCATATGTCAGCAGTAGGTTGCTGCTAGAGAGGAACCATGTTGATGGGTGTTTTCATAGGGTCGTTATGAAGATCACCGCAAATTGCATTTGATGGTTGACAGAAGGATGGACGGACGGAGGTTTATGTAGATCCCCCTTCAATAAAGTGATCGGGGTGAACCCCAAAATGGGAAAAAAGACGCAAGGATAATTTTAGAGCACCCCCTGCTTGGACAGTGATCATCAGTATGATAGACTCACTGTTAAGTGCTAAGTATTCTTTTATGGGATTCATTCATGTATAGTGTACTCTGTCCTAACTACTAATACACAGCAGCATTATGAGAAAGTCCATTTGGCTTCAACGTTTCATCCGCTTTCTTTCAGATTGTTGATGTATCGAAGATCTCCATCTCTCTCTCTCTCTCTCTCTCTCGCAGAGAGTTGTGCCTACACATGGCACATTTTCGTGCTTCTGCTTCCGCGTCTTCCAACCTGAGCCACAGCATCAAGGTCCGTGGAGTGTTGACTTTATTTACCTCAGCAATGAAAACTTCGATACCTCTTCGGGCCAAACGAAACGACCATCCTAAGCCTTCAAAGCAACACATATAGCATCTCGCTTGCTTTTAACTAGTTCCGCTTCTCTTTGACATGTGCTTGGGGCATTACATATAGCAGCACATCTTTCTACATATTTTCCCAAAATGAGTCGGGCAAATGGCCTTAACACGGGGGCATGTAACTAATTTACAGACATGGGTCAAAATCCGAGATCTTTATTCGGCTTGGTTTCCAAAATTCAAGCCTTTGATGGGTTTTTCAGCTTGAAGAAGGTAAAACAGACTGTGAACAGGACAGAACAGAGTATGAAATGTGGAATGACAGATACATGCTCCATGTTGGGCTTCAGGCCCAGCATTGTTTCAATACCTAGAGACTGAAATTTGTCTTCTTTTTTGTGGGATAGCTAAGAGAGAGAGAGAGAGAGATTGCGTCTGTAACCAAACACCTGTTGAGGGGGTGTTATTCCGGATTAGGGTTAACTCTTCTTCGCTTTCGCAGATTTCCTTTAGGCGCCAAACTCCAACAGAAGTGCCACTCACCAATCACCACCACCTCCTCCTCTTCCTCCTCCTCCTTCCACTGTATCACAAACAGGTAAAGAAAACAGAACAAATTCACAAAGATTCACGTGTGTGCCATTGCATGTCTGAGTATATTCAATGTTTGCCAATCCCGCGTGTGAAAAAATCCAATCTTTCTTGATAGCCTATACAGAAAAGATTGATTCTTCCAATGGGTAACGCTCCTATCAGCGTCGGAGTTTTTGTCCAGCAGAATCTCCATTTATTTCCTTTGTTCTCCGTGTTAATTCCGTGACGGTACTACAATGTAAAATATGAATGTCTCGTAAGATGGGTTGGTGTGGTTCTGGTGTTTCGCGAATTCAATGTGGTCTCGGAGGAGGTTGGCAGTCGACTCGGTTGTATTTTTCTAAACCATATGCTTCTGAATGGAGTTAGTGCGCCTGCTTCGATGACAAGACCAGAATAAGATTCTTGGCTTGCTCAAAATGTTGTTGGACATTCTTCTATGGTATTATTTCCTGAGGCATCTCGGTGTCTTGTATTCATACAGTGGCTACACTGTTGTCATTTGAACAATCTATGTTAAGGTTGCCTTCAAGAGAGCTTAACGCAGAAGAGATTTATTACAGCGAACTCTTTTGCTATAGTCTCCTTTATGCTTGTTTTTAATATTTATGAGTCAATTTAAAATGCCTGTGTGCCTCTCTCTGCTTCTATTAAGGTTTCTCATTGTCTGTCCAATATCTAGGGAGATAAATGGACAGTCAAATCCCTGTGAGCAATGATCGTTCGAGGACATATTGGACACCTACAATGGAACGATATTTTATTGATCTTATGTTAGAGCAAATGCACAGAGGAAACCGGATTGGCCATACTTTTAATAAGCAAGCCTGGACAGACATGCTTGCCGTATTTAATGCAAAATTTGGATCTCAATATGATAAAGATGTTCTCAAACTTCGTTATACAAATCTCTGGAGGCAATTCAATGATGTAAAGAATCTTTTGGGTCAGAATGGATTTTCTTGGGATGAAACTCAAGAGATGGTGATTGCTGATGACTATGTTTGGGACACTTATCTTAAGGTGAGTTACCTCGGCTACTTCTCAGCAAGGGTCTATGCATTGATTTGAAACTTTTATTCAAATGATGCAGGTTCACCCACAAGTGCGCACTTTCAAGACGAAAACAGTACTGAACTTTAATGACTTATGTTTAATTTATGGATATTCATCCGCCGATGGAAGATACAGCCGGTCAAGCCATGATGTGGACTTTGAAGATGAAATCCAAAGAATAAATATGGGTTGGTTATTTTTCGCCTCATGATTATGGTCAAATTAACTCATACAGCATCCTTCAGTGTGTAGGAGCAACAATGGTTTTTGTTGTGATTTACTTTCAGAAGGGGTAAACTGTAATCAACATTAAAAAGAAACTTTGGATGCCTCAGACTGGTTATTTTTTTATTTGGACAGATCCTTTCAGCTTGATATTGAATACCATGTATTTTTGTTTTAAATCTTTAGTTTGCAGTCGACAGACTAAATTACAGACATCTCATACTTTAACTAAGCAAATACCGAACATCTCTTGGTTAAGAGATGGCCATGTCAATGTGATGTTTATTTTCTCAGAGAAACCTTGTTTCAACTAGTAGAATATGTCAAACTCATACTAAATTTTGTAATCTCAATCTTTAGGCGATGGAACGGGCAGTGTGCCATCAAATAATGAACGTCCAAGGACAGGCTGGACCCCATCAATGGACCAATACTTTCTTGAGCTTATGCTGGACCAAGTAGGGAGAGGCAATAAGTCCGGCGATACATTTACCAAGCAGGCATGGACGGATATGCTTCATTTGTTCAATGAAAAATTTGGTCCTCAGTATGGAAAGAGGGTTTTGAGGCATAGATACAAGAAATTGTGGAGGTACTTCTCCGATGCGACCCTTCTTCTCAAAGAGGATGGATTTTCATGGGATAAAGCACGCCAAATGATCACTGCTGATAATGATGTTTGGGATGTCTACATCAAGGTATGTGGTCATCAAGATTAGTACAGGGTTCAGCCTCCTTACTTCACTGTTTCTTGTGTTCCCTTCTTTTTCAAAAAATTCATGTTCATACAATGACTACAGGTGAACCCACATGCACGAACATATAGGACCAAGGTCCTGCCCAACTACGATGATCTGGTCCTAATTTACGGCAGTGCATGTGATAATGGGACTCAGAGTCGACTTGATCAGCAAAAGAACCCTGAAGATGACAACATGGGAAGAAAGTCTGGTGAGATGGATTATCTTTTTCTAATTAGTGTCTCTCATCTCCCAGAGTAATTATGACGTTTGGTCTTTGGTCCATATGAAGACTCAAGGCTACTCTTATCTTATCTTGTCTTCTTTTACAGCTTGCTTTTTTCCTCGTATGCCCATTTCATTTTCTAGTTTCGATTGCAAATGTGTTGCACCTAACCTCATCGATATTCCCTGTCTGTAGTTCATACATATCAAAATGCTCGAAATATCTGGTTGATGTGTACATGGTTTCTTTTGTAACTAGTAGAACGTCTATATGACCCGTCTTCCGATTTTTTGGTGAAGGGAAAGCTAGGGACAAATACTGTACTAGTGACCGCACAAGGACATACTGGACACCACTTATGGACCGCCATGTCATTGACTTGCTACTGGACCAGACTCTCAGAGGAAATAAGCTTGGTCAGACGTTTATAACACAGGCTTGGACCGTCATGGTTGCACATTTTAATGCAAATTTCCAATCTAACTATGAGAAAGATGTTCTGAAGAACCGGTACAAATACTTGAGGAAGCAATTCAATGAAATAAGAAACATTCTCAAACAGGATGGCTTTTCATGGGATGGAGCAAAGGAAATGATAACAGCTGATGACCAGTTGTGGGATGCTTATATCAAGGTGAATTTAATCCTCATCTTATCAGATTGTCTTTTTCTGTTATGCGGTCTCTTATGTGCATAATTATAGGAACACCCTGATGCTCGACCTTATAGAGTCAGAACCGTCCCGAGCTATCACAAACTGTGCGTGATTTTTGGAGAAGAGAGTTTTGATGGAAGATACAACCGTGTGGCTCATAGTATAGATCCCAGCTGTGAAATACCTGTCTTGATGACTGGTATGTAATTCTTGGGAATTTGGAATGGGTTCACCGTTGATGTTTTATTAGTGATGAGAATAATCACAACATGACTTGCATTTCACTTATCAGATTTTCTAAAGGATGCCTCTTTTGTTCTTTGTAGGTGATGAGCTTAATGATTTATACTCCCCAAGGAATGAATCCTCACCGGTAGAGTGGACAGAACAAATGGATCGTAATTTTGCTGACCTTTTAATAGAGATGGTGCATGAAGGGTATAAGAATGGTTCGACGTTGGATGATGTAGCATGGGTTCAGATGATTACATCTTTCAATAAACAATTTGGACTTCAATGTGGCAGATCTGATTTAGAAAGTCGCTATATCTTCTTGATGAAGCAGCATGATGAGATCAGCAAACTTCTTAGTCATGGTGGGTTTGCATGGGATGAAATGCAGCACATGGTAATTGCAGATGGTGAGGTTTGGGAAGCTTATATGAAGGTAAATAGCCTTTTATGAGTGTGTTGGTTCTTTTTTTATAATCACTTGACCTCCCTTTCCAGCATTCGGCCATGATGCAGCTTTACTGACATCTCTCTCTTAGCAAATCATGGCCCAGTTCTTCGCATGATCTCATGGTAAAAATCTCTGGAATGTAATACAGAAGATTGAAAAATATTTATCTTTTGGCAAAGGTTTCTATTCAGGAACTGTGGGGAGCATTTCTAATCATTCCTACTCTGATTAGAATAGCATGTTTCACTTGTGGAAATTGAAATCTTTGTCAGTCTGGCCAAAATGAATTAATAACAGAGAAAACTTCTGCAGAAATTTGCACTTGAGGTATTGAATTAGGGTTCTCCTTTTTGAACCATTAATTGTGAGCTACTTAATTGTGAGTTGTGAAATTTTGCAGGTTGATCCAGATGCTTGTACATACAGAGATAAAGTTTTATGTTGCTATGATGATTTACGCAAGATTTTTTCTAACATGATGGATGGAAACTTCATCAGTGAGGATCCTGGAACATGTGGTATACACGATGCGCAAAATCTGGAGGGAGATGCTGGATGTACGGATGCTCGATCTCTGTCAGTGGATTATCGCATTTCTCATCCACTGAGAAAACGACCAGGCACAACATCCCGTGAAACTGGTCCTGATAGGAAACTGCAGAGAACCAAGGAGATGCAGGTAGTTCTCACAGGCCATAGCATTGAAGGTGCTACGGGGGATGAAATTCCTATCTCTGTGAGCCGGATCGAGCCAAAGAGCTATACCATTGAAGGTGCTATTAGTGCACTTCAGAAGATACCGGACATAGAGGACAACGTCCTGTTAGATGCTTGCGATCTTTTGGAGGATGAGAGAAAAGCCAGGACATTCTTGGCACTCAATGCTCCACTGCGGAAGAAATGGTTGTTAAGAAAGCTGCGGCCATAGTCCTTGCTCTTCAATTCTGAGTGTTGTAGATGGTTTATGGTCCTGAACTAGGGAGATGAAGGCGGAAATGGTTGAGACTCGAAATTCTTTTAGAGGTGACTTTTGCTTGGAACAGGATCCTGGAATGTTAATAGATAGGAAACTCATACTAACCATTGTTGCCTCCAGTTTGTAAAGAATGATGTCAGCTTATGTTTGGGGGAAAAAACAGCAGAAGTGTTAAAAGTTATGTATGGTATTCACTTTAGTACAAAAAATTTCTTTTAGATCACTTCAGTACCGAAATTTTTGAAAAACGATCATTTCAGTGCTAACTTCCATTTGTTTGGCCGAAAATCTAACGTGGCCTTTTTTTATTAGTTTCTTAAGCCGATATGGCTCGCCGGAGAGTCCAGTCAGCATCTAATCCCTAAAACAACGTCAATTAGTACTCTTTCCCTCAAATAAGAACTCTAAATCCCCAAATTGAAAGAAAATCCCCCAATGTGCAATCCTAACCGGCTATTGAACCTCCAATTGAAACCCTATTTAGATTCGCTCTCAAAATTACGAGCTCAATTTTGCAAATGGAGAGTAGGAGCTTCAGCAGCGACTCAAATTCATTCAACGAAGCGAACAAAAGGGTGAATGTTACTATTTTTGCGGGTTACCAAGTCCAATAAGAACATTTTGAACTCGGTCGAATCCCGGAAAAAAGATTTAATGGTTGTCCCGATCGGGTTAGGCCAAAAGGTATTTGTCGATAGATACGAACATAGATTGATTCGTTTGAAAGACGAACCAAATGGTTTATTAATTCAAGGACCGATGCGCTCTCAAGCCTCACCTTATGCGATGAGAATTTTCTAAACTATGCATTCCATTGGAGTCGTCACTAGTCATGATTAAGGGTTGGCTAGAAATCCTGATCGAAACGCGTGAGTATCATCTTGATATGTGCGAAAATCAAAGATTCCAAAATTCGAGGACTTGATTACACTAGCAATCTAACTAGTGCCCTTTCGGTATCTAAACTTGAATGTTTGCAAACTGACGTACCGGGCAGCCTATCAAAAAAAGTTAATGTTCTACTTAACCGTTCTAAAAGTAGAAGATAGGAGTCAATTATTAAAAGTGTGCAACCAGATAATCATAAAGAAAGCAATCAACTAGCGACCTAGCATCGTCTCTAAAAAAAAGGGTTAATACCACAAAAAACCGTAAACTGTTACACTTGTGACAATTTTACCCCGAACTATTTTTTTTATCAAAAAAAAATCATAAATTGGTACATTTATGATAAATTTACCCCGAACTATTTTTTTTATCATCAAAAACCTCAAACTGGTATACTTGTGATAATTTTACCCCGAACTATTTCTTTAATCACCAAAAACCCTACACTGATACACTTGTGATAATTTTACCTTCGAAACTAAGTTTTTGACCACTAAAAACTCTAAACTAGTACATTTGTAACAAATTTACCCTCTGTTAGTATCCGTTAAATTATATTAATATCACAAAAAATCACAAATTGATAAACTTGAGACAAACAGAAGGGTAAAACCCAAAATCAATACACATGTCAATTACCATGTGTCATTAAACTTCACAATTTGACAGTAAAATTTAACGGAAATTAACGAAGGGTAAATTTGCCACAGGTGTACCGGTTTGGGGTTTTTGGTGGCCAAAAAATTAGTTTGGGGGTAAAATTGTCATAGGTATACCAATATGGGGTTTTTGATAGTCAAAAAAATAATTCGGAGTAAAATTGTCACAGATGTACCAGTTTAGAGTTTTTTATGGTAAAAAAAATAGTTCATGGTAAATTTGTCACAATTATACCAGTTTGGGATTTTTTATGATATTAACCCAAAAAAAAAGGCAATTAAAAGCCTTAAAGTAAAGCCCTCATGGCTTGTCTGATTTTTGGGAAAATTTTCAAAGGTTTTCTCAATTTTTAGACGTTTTAAACCAGGTCTAGAATGAGAAAAACACTAATATCTAGTGAAATTAAGCTCAAAAAAATGTTTCTGAATATTCCTAATTTTCTCGATTTTTTAATTTTAAAATTTTTTTTAGACTTTTAATATTTTTTTGGATTTTTAAACATTTTCAAATTTTTTTATAATTTTTAATATTTTTATTAATAAAATAACAATTCTGGACCCGATCCCTTGACCCGATCCGCTCGACTGCCTGACTCGGATTTCCGACCCGCCTGGGATCCCTTTTTTTATTTTCCTTTATGATTTCTTTTTTATTCCTTTTTTCCCTTTTTTTTTGTGTTTCTCTTTCTTTTCTAATTTTTTTTCTATTTTTTTATTACTTTTTCTCTACCCCTGCATGCCCATGCACGTCCCCCTTCTGTTCCTCACCGAGACCTCTTCTCCCGAGAACTTTCTCCTTCAAGTCGGCAACGAGGATGTCCACCGCCGGCCGTCGACTAGGGCCGGTAGCATCGACGGCGGACGCTGGCCTTATGCCATCACCAGCGTCCGACGTTCCAGCGATCGCGCCGGGGACTTGCAGAAAAACCACCCCTCCTCATCGGCGACCCAAAAACTCATCCTCCGATTACCAACCTCACACCCACAAGAAAAACACTAAGCCTAAACAACCAAACACACCAGACAAGAAACCGAGATAGTGAACTAACGGGGGCGGCTTGAAGCCGCGGGCATCGATCCGGCAACGGAGAGCTTTCCGGCGGGTACGGAATGCACGCATGGCCGACTCGCACTGGAGTTAACATGCCATAAAATCACACGAAATCAAAGAGTTAGTGATCAAACATCAATTCCAAGCTAATAAAACATAAATCGAAGATCTTATGCACTGATTTCACATATTTTAGCTTTGGCCTACACTCAGGCACTTTATCGAGCATGCGGGAGGCGACTGAGAGTTGGATTTTCGGGGCTGATTTTGACACTGTTCATGGGTTCTCTTAGACATACAACGTTTGAGCTAACCTCATTGAGTGTCAAATGAGTACGAGCATCTATCGATGGGGCCGCGCGACCACTGAATAGGCTCGGTGGCCAGGCACCCGAGAGGTAGGGGAACAAAACCCGAAACAGAGCAAGAAGTGATGAAAACCCACCTTGTTATGACTGACCGGGATGAAGCGCGGTGGTCGGATGCTTGTCGGTGGCACCTCGGGGTCTACTTCAAGCAGATGGGGACTCCCTACATTCAGATTTTCTCCCAAAAGTTCTCGCTCCCTCTTGTAACTTTCTCTTCTTTGTTCGTGACGGACCGAGGCGAGATGCAACGGCTGGACGTGACGGGCGTCCGGCGACAGTGGTCGACTCTCAGGGAGAGGGGAAGAGATTTGCCAGCAATCCTCGCCGGTGGAGGAGCCGGGGCGCTCTCTTCTTAGATCACCTACCCTTCTTCTTCTTCTTCTTTTTCGGCTTTCCCCTCTGTTCTTCTCTTCTCCCTTTTTTCTCCCCTTCTCTTCTGGACCCCTCTCCATCTTTTTAAAATTGAACCCAGCTTTTGTCTCGACCATCAATAGCCTTCAGTGGTCAACCATGCCAACCCCCCTAACCTTCCATTTCGAGCTCAAAGGCACCATTGATCAGTGTGCTTTCTCTGTTTTTGTATGTGCAAATAGCCGGTCCTTTACTTGGGACTAAATCAAGTCCGTTTTTGGCTAAAATGGCTGCAAGTCTTCTCGGTCCTTGTGTGGCCAGGTTGCAGCGCTACACGACACTTCCTCCCTTCTAAAATCGCGATCGACATCTTCCTCGCGCAGAGCGTTTTTGTCGTTCCTGTTTGTCCCCGTCTGTCTGAGCGTGAGCGTGAGAGGAAGGAGTGGCTGAGGGGCTGGGCTGAAGGCTATAAGCAAGGCCAGGTTGGGCCGGGGCAGCCAAGCCAAAAATAGGCCAAAAGTGGGCCGAAAAGAACAAACTCAAAAAGAAGGAAAAAAAAAAGGTTGGGCTCAGAGAAAAAAAAAAAAGCCTGGCCCTATCGGGAGGGACCAAATCGGCCCGACCGATCCTCCTCCTTTTTTTTAATAAATAATAATTTTTTTAAAAATTTTTTTGAACTCATTGTCTCCCTTTTACCTCAATTTGGCCCGCTTATAATTTATGCATCAATTTAACGAGACCGGCAAAATTAGGTGTCAACAGCACCAGGTATAGAGAAGGCTCAAAGTGCAAATATTTCAAATGGGTCGATGCGACATTCTCCGATCGAGAGACAAAGGTGATTTTGGAGCTACTTAAAAGATGCCATCAACCTTTACCTACATTAATGGATGAATTGGAGCATGTCAATTCAATACAAGTTAAAATGAAGGCTTTAGCATCTCTGGCCAACCATTTGAAGAATGAAGTTTCAAGGATGAAAATTGAATGGACGTATTATCGAGCATTGATTGTGTTGTTGTTCTGCTGTGTGGCCTATTTTATGGTTAAATGTAAAGCGAGTGATGAGAATAAATTTCTTAGTCTACCATAGTTGAAGGTAAGTGGATTATGTATTTGTTTTGGGTAATTTGTAAGTATAGTTGTCTTATGCTATTTTTGTATGTAACAAAAGTTTGTTGCAATCTATGGTGGAAATGGAAGGTTGAAATTCATTGGTTATGAACACTTACAAGTTCTCTTGCTTAGTTGTGTATTCTCAATGTTGATTTGCTTAGTTTTGCTTGAGATGTTTGGATTGCTTCAATGGTTTGCTGATAAATGTTTGTTGTAGTGTTTGCTGGTAATGGGATGTTGGTTTGCTGTAATTGTTGCTACAAACGCTTGTCAAATGAAGGAGTGGTAATAAGTTCACAAGTCATTATTTCAATATCATATATTGTAAATAGTGATTGTTTAAGTGTCAAGTTTTGTTGAAACTGATCACTTAAATGCCAGTTGTGGTGAAAAGTGATCACTTAAGTGTCAATCGTTGTTAAAAAATGATTACTTAAGTACTAGTTGTTGATCTATTCATTTCACTTGTACTGCACCAGCAACCAACACGTAACTAGTGTGCTTGCTTGCACCATCTATGTGTTGGTATAGAGCGTAAATCTTGTACTTGCAACAAATAGCTGGTGCAAGCATAAGACGGTGCTGTCTATGTGCTGCACCGACACGTAACTGGTGGACTAGCACGAGCAGCTTGCACCTTGCACTAGCATATATAATTGCTAGTGCAAGCCCTGAACCAGCATCAAATACCACCAGTACCAAGCCTTACATCAGCTAAACACTAGCAACACCTGCACCAGCACAACCACCAATACCAGCACCAAGCCCTGCATCAGCCAAGCACCCTCAACACCTTCATTAAGCCTTACACCAGCCAAGTACCACTACCACCACTGCATCACCACAACAACTACACCACCACCATGACCTACACCAACCAAGCACATCACCACCACAACCTACGCCAGCCAAACACTTCCAACACTACTATGACCTACACCAGCCAAGCACCATCACCACCAGTGCACCACCACTACCACGACCTACACCAGCCAAGCACCACCACCACCACTACACCACCACCACCAAGACCTATACCAACCAAGCACCACCATAACCACTACCACCACCTACACAAGCCAAGCACCACCACCACTGCACCAACACAACACCACCACCACAACCACCTACACTAGCAAAACTAGCACACCAGTAGCACAATTAGCACAACCAATAGCAAAATATGGAAATTTCAAAAGCATAGACAAAATAAATATCGATCCATTGACATTAAACTTAGTTTTTACATTTGGTCAATATGAATAACTAACTAAAACATCCACATCCAAGGAATAGCTTGCACCAAACAAAGCATTCAACTAACTCAACGCCGTGCAATGTCAATCTCATGAGTCAATATGCACAACTTCCCAATATTTAATACCCTTCCGTCAATCAATATGCATAACCCCTTAGTTCCTTTTCCTTTAAATGAACATTTGGCTTGATTCACGATCCTTGCACTCTTTCAACTGGATGTGCAAGTTCTTCAACTGGCCTTCTAGTCCCATATACCTTCTTCTTAGCAGCATCCATTTTCTTTATAGGCTGTGTTATTTGGTGAGAGCTCATTGTGGGTGCTAGGATCACTTGATTGAGATGCAACTAGAGTTGGGTTCCTTGTTGGTGACTATTTTAAGGCTGCAACATTGTCCCCCATGCCCATGCCTCACCGAAAGAAAAAAAAAATAATTAGCTTTTGGGACCACAACACACAAAAGCCAATAACTTCACAGGGAGGTCCTCACAAAAGCAACTAAATGATTAAACAAATTACGATTGTCGAAATAAAATAACTTTCAGTCGCTGTCATTTAGTAGAAACGAAGCAACATAGCTAGCACCGGCGTCCCCACAATTAGAACTTGAGGCCCCCACAGTCACTATTTCGCGATTCCTTCTTTACTACCGTTGTGCCCACAGCTGCACCAATATTCCTAATTTTTCTCTCCTCCCAAGCCCTAGTTTTGCCCTCGAAGCCCTTATTGTGCTCTCGGAGCCCTAATTTTTCTATCCAATTAAATCATGGAGAGAATGTGGCAAACCTGAATGACTAAGGGTAAACGATGACACGCGAATGACGGTGAGCAACGATGGCGACAGAGTGAGCGACTACAAGCGAACGTTACTGAGCATCGACGACTTCCTTTGCCTAAATGATGACCATACCAGCCCTAATTCGATCCTCCTTCGTGTGACATCGTTTTGTTAACTAGGGGAAATGACGTAGCATTGGACATCCGAGCCACGTAGGTGATGCGACGTCATTTTTGAAGTTCATGTGGACTATATTTTTTTAAAAATTTGTCAAGTCATTTACAAGATTTAATTAAACAAGCCACGTATTAATTTTAGCCAGAATATCTCTTTGTTGGCACTTCAGTGATCGTTTTTCCTTCAATTTGACATTTAAGTGAGCCGGCGAAAATTTTTGGCATTAAAATGAGCGCCGTACACAACTTTTGACACTTCTGCTGTTCTTCTTCCCCTATGTTTGGAAGCTAGAGCTTTTTGAAACTTAGGTTGCTCATGATAATAAGGTTTACCGAGATAAGACCAGGCCAATGGGGTAAAGAAAATCACTTGAGATGAACAACAGGATGGTGTAGAAGGTAAAATAAAAAGAATATTTGCTCTCTGGAAATCTCTTCTTCTTTCACATTAACTTACCAAGTTGAGCCTGTGCGATGCAAAGAACATGGCAAGCGACGATAAATCAATTAGTTAATTATAACATCTCTAAAATGCACGTAAAACATACAAATAGAAACAATCAAGAAATAAACTGTTTATCTTGTTAGGATCAATATTATTCAATATATTCGATATTATATGACTCCAAATTGATTTCTAAATCAAGCAAAACAAAAGCAATTGAAAATGAAATCATTTGGATCGCATGAACACATCCATTTCGCTTATATTATTTTACACTTGAATGTATTAGTTATACAATTAATTGAGATCTAATGATCATTTTAAGATCAATTTTTAAAAAAAAAATTCTTGAGAACCCAATGATTAGAGAACAACGGCATTTATTGACCTCACATCATTCAAATTGTTAAAGATAGTCCTAAGTAAGATGGGGTTCACTAATTATGAGGTTAATTGAGGATTATAATAATTTTTTATCAATTTTTTGGAAATAAAGTAAACTGTCCATTGCTTATAACTGTCCACAATGCTTGTTGTATTTTCGAACTCAAGAACCGACCTTCCACCCATTGTAGCTGTAGATAATATTGCCCAAGTACATGCTGACAAGAGTATCTATAAGGCTACCGTTCCGCTCCAGATCCTGCATAGATTTCCTGCATCAAGTACACGATGTGTCAACCAGGAAGGAACGGGTTTCAAAATTGGGTTTTCGATTTACGACCAGACCATTTCCTTCTTACGTTTCGGATTCTCTTACCGGGATCAAAAGCAGTAATAAGAATGAGGTGTTAGGCGATTCTACCTAAAAAAGAATCCTTACAATTCATAAGGAGGAAAGACGGAACATCCGAAGTTCACATTGTACAAAAATTTGACTCGATTCACTAAATTGTGCTCTTTAGTAAATGTCGATAATCTCATCACAGGGCTACACCAGGATTTTCAATGGCAAATCATCCTTCCTCAAACAAACCACTGCAGAGAAAAAGACTGAACATTTTCCTCGTACATAGACCAGACATGCCTAAAATGAGAATGCAGTCCTATCTCTACTTTGCTTGGATTCTGCGTACCAGCTTTGTGACAGAAATTTAACCTCCCGTCATTAATAGCCAAGCTGTCATTCTTCAGTCCATCCATAAGTCACCACTTGATCACGTCCGTCTCCTCCTATCACGCTCTCTCTCTCTACCTCTATCCTTGTCGTGATCATCCCTTTCTCTGCTGCCACTCTTCTCACGGTCTCTCTCACGATCTCTGCTTCTTTCGCTCTCCAAGTTATGAGTCCTACCATCTCTGTCAAGGTTTGATGATCTTCGTGGTGGACTAGCGCTATGACTTCGGCTGCGATGACGTTTTCTGGATGAATCACGGAAGTCGTCTCTTCTGTCCTTCCTCTCTGATGAAGATCTCCCTGACGTTAACAAGGCAGGACAACCTTAGATGGGGACAGAGAAGTAGCTCTTCCAAAATTAAAGGAGTTACAATTAACGACACTTTGCAATAAGGATTTTATTAAAAATTACCTAACACTTGTTAAGCAACCAATTAATAAAACTTTACAGTTGATTTTCCTAGTGTGATGCATAATCAGTGCCCAAAAAAAAAACTAAATTATTCCAAATAAAGTATATTCAACAAATGCCCGGGGGAACTCATTAACAATACCCTTACAAAAATTCTCTCCAATAGAACAATGACAAGTAGAGTAAGAACATAAAGCAAAGGAGATGGAAAGCATGCATGTTAAGGGCTAATTGGCAGTTCAGAGGATAAAACAAAAAAATCGACATTATGACTTACTGTTCCCAGAAACATCGTCACTAGAGCCTGATAACCCATATTCCACCTCCAGCCGTTTCCTGTGCAAGGCAACTTTCTTCTCAATTTCTTCCACATTCTCGATTCCACGATCTTCCAGAGATTCTCGATACTCTATCAAAGCAACCTCGAGACGCCTCAATTTTTGTCTGTAATAGGAGAAGTCAATCAACCAATACAAAATGGATCAAAGCAAGGTACGTAAATGTAACCAAGACCTATCTAGAGCAACGCACCATAGTACCCAAAACAAATCCACCTAGTTTCTTCTCTAAGCATCATAGAGCAAATCCTAAATCTTAATTGTGAATGCACGCCTTCTCCTTGCCAGAGGAAAAACATAGGTGGCAGTAAAAGAAATTAACTAGAGAAGTTATGCTGCTGTCTACAATCAACAGTTAGAGGACCCTTAGAATAAAACTTTTCAAGCGCACATAAAAGAGCAAGTTCTCCAAAAGAAGATATAAATGGAACCTCAAACCTAGTTAAGGTGAGAGATAACCTTTGCTCTTCACTCATTCCGCTGTCTGACTGAGAGGGTATGCTTGAATCAGCCGCCAACTCAATCCCATCAGCATCACCAGGAGCATCCCCAGCATTCTCGCTTCCAGATGATGAATAGCCTAACCCTAGGCCTCTAGAACCTCTTTCCTGTTCATCATCGCTTTCATCATTTTCTCGAGCCCACTTTGAAGATGGCAAAACAGGATCATTTTTTTCTTTTCTCGTGAAGGCTTTCAGCTCAGGCGGTGGAATTGGGATGGTTGAAGCCAATGTAACAGATTCTTCTCCTTTTGCAGCCATCTCATCATCTTCAAAACGATTCCATCCTGATAATCCTCCTTGCCCAGCATCAACATTAGTATCTCTTTGACCACTTGAATATCTCCCAGAGCTTGTGCTACTCTGTTTAAATTTCAAGTCCTCATCTAACTCATAGCCCCTCTGTCTCTCTGCCTCTTCAAGACTTAACAACCTCGCAACCATCATTTCTCTACCACCAACAAGAGATAATCCATTATGCCTGCAGCGTCTTTCAAGCTCAGCAAGGGGAAGAGACATTAACTCTTGCATAGCAGCTCCTCTGCCCATTGCTAGAGCAGTATCTTGGTTGACCTTAACTCCATCACCTGACTCTTCTGAGTTTGCTTTCTTTTCTATTTCAGGTGTATCACCACATAAAGAGTGAAAAGGTACCACACCAGAATTACTCAAGCGAAGAAAAGTAGCACGTAATCCATTCACATATGCATCAGAAAACAGAAACCAGTCTGACCATACTTGCAAAACCTTCAGGACTCGTTCCTGCAGATTTCAAAAAGGAATCAAACAGGCAAAACACCCAAAGAAACACATCAAGAGAATTGTTCAACAATTTCCTCAAAAACAAGTGTAAAGCAACCAATAGCAATTACCTTAAGTGCCTCAGCAGTGATCCTTCCAGTTATACTTCGATACAAATCATTAAAGCTCTCCATTATGTCAGGTAGTGTTGCTTCAAATTTAGTGCGGTATGCAGAAGCATTCTTCACAGGAGCACTACTATTATGGAGGACATCGGAAACCAGCATAAGCCTCGCAACCTTAGTTGGGATAGGTGTCTCTTTAAGCGTTAAAGATTCTGTTAAAACCTCAACAACCTGCATTCCAACAATCATCATAGGCGAGTCAAAATGTATATTCATAAAATACTCCACACTAGGTAGGATGCATATCTAACTCCATTTTAGGTCATACACGAGTATAAACAGAGGTAAGCAGTAAGTTCAAAACGACAGGTAGAAAAAAGTAACGTGAGTAAAATGGGAACACAATATTAGTAGGCTCACAAGCCACGACGTGAAAAACTAACAGATTATCATTTGAACAGGTATTAATACTTAATAGCATTTTTGTAATGCGCAAAGACCTTTGAAGGCACATGTACACCACAATAGCGATAAACAATTAATCCTTATCCCACTAATTAGTTAGGAAGAGAATTAACGCAAAAAAAGAATGAAATATAAATCACTTAGTGGACATCAAAACATGTATCACCTCTCCTGCAGCGTCAGCATTGTCCAAAGCAAAACCCATTGCCTCCTTTATCAAGTTTCTCTCCAATGTTAATGCACGCAGCATGTCCTCAAATTCATCCCTCTGCGAATCAGTTAGCGTACGTTCTGGCTCCACACGCTGCAAAGAGAAGAAAATGACAATGAGCAATTTCAGATTTAGAACTAATTTTGAATGCCAGAACATGGACAGACTCCACCAATTCCAGGTATCTTTCAATGAATTCAGACACAAGCACAAGCAGGAGGCAGTTTGCATATACATGACCAACCTAAGGCATGCTGCACACTCAATAGCACTAAATGCATGGAAACAAAACAAAGCAAGAGAGAGAGAAGGATTGGAGACCCATGAGAAAGAGATGATACCCTGCTTCTCCCAGCAGCAAACGTTGTGCCAGATTCTTTTTCATGTTCAGGACTTCGGGCAGTAGGCAAGGGTGGAGGTATCCATCTAGGGAATAAGACAAATGATGTGATCAAATTCCAGGATGTCCATAACTCTCAAACAACCAAAATATGCCAGGCAGCGATGTGGCATCATGTACTAGCGCAACTTATAGCAGTTTTACCTTCCACTACCAGTAATCATGATGAAAGGTTCTGTTCGCCATCTTTGAAGAGTGTCGCCCTGCAACAGAACAAGACAGAATATGACTATAGTTCTACTATTGGGCAGAAAAGTGAAGCCTAACTTATGCCCCTCAATTCAACACAGGATTAATATGCCAACTAAACTATATCAAGAAGTTTCACCTGAGCAAAAGAATAAAGCCTCCAGATATAATAGGTATGCTCCTTAGACCCAAGCTCAAACAAGAAACTGAAAAGTTGCTTCCCACGACCTCTCTCCATAATAGCCTGTTCAAACGCACATCCGCCATCCAATACATATAAGGCCATTGTGTCAATCACATGCCGGAGATGATCATCCTCTGGTGGAATAACAGTTATATCGGGTATATTAGGAGTCAAAACCTGCAGTGAAACCAAGGTGTCAAAAAATACTTTAAGTCTATCCAGCTTTCATCAACTCAGAAGAGGAAGCACAATAAGAAAATGGTTGTGAGAAGGATAAAACGAAAAAGTCAAGGGCATGCACAAAATTAGCAACATGGTTCCTCAGCACTAAGCAAATCCACCTTAATACAAAAGAGACCACAAATATGAAGTGCCAACAAAAGCAAATTACACCACAAAAAGAGATTTAAATTGGCCATTGGTCTATTTACTAGAGGGGAGGAAAAAAGATGTAATCAATCACACGAAAGAGGTTCATAGGAGATGAGGCACTTTCATACGTTATAAGTACGAAAACACCAGAAGGCTCAAATAAGAATATAAAAGAGCAGTTCCCTACACGACCTATGCGACTGCTGCAAATGATTTAACTGCACCGAAGTACAGGATAATGAAGGCATACCAACTCGGAGTTCTGAGCAGGGACTGTGGTAACTGGTGGACCTGATGGACCAGACAAAATCACTGTAGCGCCCTGTAAAACATGAAATAGAATCATTAATCATTCCCAGCCTTCATCGACTAGTTCGGCTATGAGGCTACTCAGTAGTGCAATTTCAAAAATTCTGTCAAGGAAAATGTTGGCTGCAAGTACAAGCTCAAAGAGGAATATCAGCACCAAACCTACATCAAGCATATCAACCAGTTTGCTTTTAAAGCAAAAGTAAGAAAGCCGACCTCCTTACTCCTTATGGCCATGTGCCCTGGTGGAGGAGCAGGAAGAGCTTGTGATGGGAGAGCCACAGATTTGCCCCATCCAATCTTCAATTCATACTCATAAACAACGACACCTGCACAAGAATTTGTTATTATAGGTTGGTAAACAGAAAAAAATATGAAGCTCAACCTGTCTTCTCCCATGCATACTACGACCAACTCAAATATGAACATGCCTTCAGGCTCTTTAAAAGAATATAATACGTCATGAAGATGCTGGAGCTTTAACAGTTTGTTGTAGCTGCTAATAGTACATTTGGCTTGCTTTATAGCCTTCGGGTTGATAGAAATAGAAACCACACTCATTTATTTAAGTCCATTTGTATAGTCGCAATAAAACATAAAGATGAGGGAGCAAAGAACTATATGATGGAAGAAGTCATATATTAAGAAAGAGGTCAGCATCTAAATGAGAGAAGCTTGACAAATTCATGGTGTGACAGAACCAAGTTCGTCCAGGAAGTTGCCCATGGCTGCTTGGATCACCCTTGCATAGCTCTTTAAACTGCCATGAGGTTCTATTTTGCCAAATAAAATTCACAGAAGGGGACAGAACAGATAGAAGAGCACCAAAATGTCCTTAGCACACTAACTACTGCAATAATTACACCAATCACAAGCAAGAATTACAAATTTCGGACCTTGCATTTCGTCCTTTGCAGCCTGTGCATCAGCTCTGTTCATGAAAGCCACAAATCCACAATTTCTCTGTCGTCTTCTCTCTTCTTCTGTCCTAGGCCACATTATCTTTACACTTGCTATGGGACCAAATCTTCCGAAAGTCCGTAAAAGGAAGTTCTCATCAACCTATCACAACATTTTAAGTTAAATCACTAATAGCTTTGGTCAAATGTAGCACTGAATATCAGAGAAAGTTCAAGCAATTCGTCTCATGATGATATATCATACCTGAGGTGACAGGTTACCAACATAGAGATTTGTTGTCTGTGGATCACCATCATCAAATGATCCAGGAAACCTTCCACTTGGATCAAGATCATCAGGCAGTTCATCAAATCGGCTTGATGGCTGTAAAGAGGAAGAGAATGGCCACATAAGCTATATAAAAAATGAAGAATCTGAGAGCAATGCAAAATTTTTTCATCCCTCTTTCATGCACCCACTCCATTCTGACAAATGAACTGTAGCAGCTAAAGAACACCAGAAAGTGGATCCAAAATTAAAGGCACATACAGCAGAATTTTCACTGTGGCGGCCATCGCGCCAATTTTCACGCTCTTGATTCCGTCTCTCCCTCATCTCTTGCTCATGCTTCAGCTCCTCCATGAAATGATCTATGTTTCGTGACTTCCCTTTCTCTCTCTCTCTTGCCTTCTCTTCGTCTTTCTAATATGTTTAGTGTAAAACTATTAGATATTAATAAATAATATTTAAATCAAGTCCATTAAACAAAACAATCAAGAAAAACGAAAAGAGTCTCCATAATAGATACCTTCTTTTCAGTTTCTTTTCCTTTGGATGAAAGAGGGGGTGGTATGAAAGAAGGAACATACCTGAGAAGAAGGATATATCAATACCTATGTCCACTAAAACATTTCTGTCACATTATTAGAACAATTGCAGAAGAGAACAGAAGATCACAAACACATCATTTGCGAGGAGTTGGTGGGACTGACAGTTAAAAACTATAATTTTGAGGAAATTTCTCAATGTGTACTACATCAGCTAGAATTGGCTTTTGAAAATATAAAATGAAACATCAGCAGAATAGCAAAGCAACTTAACAGAAGAGACCATCATTTGCATTTGAACTTGATGCATCTAAAAAGGACCAGACAGTAAAGCCTCCTTTCTTTGTGCTTCCTTTTTTTGGCTAAACATGAGTAATACCCACATAAACCCTTCCCAGGAAAGTAGTGCCAGTATGTTCAACAACCGCATGATTAAGAAAGAGCAAACTAAACACATAATATGCATTTTCTAATGATCAACTGCATCAAATCATCAGTTCTTCACATAAACCTAGATAAGAAGGTATGCGCCTACCATGAAGAGAATGGAGAAAGACATAGGCTACCCAATGCTAAAAGAAATTCTTATTAAAAACAGGAATTATTCTTTCATCAAACAAAAAAGGAAGTATATTTTCCATCCCATACTGTTTGCATAGTTACACCTTGCATGCTATGTGATTCCAACCATTTAAGCGTTCCTAAGCCTGCTCATGACTACATCTAAAATTATTCACAAAACTTGATAGAAAAGAGAATGCAAAGCAAAGATTGCAGTCACTTTTTTCCAAAACACCCTCTTATATTTGAAAATGGAGCCATATACAAAACCTACACTGCCATCCACCTACCCAGAGTAACAGACTATTTTCGAATTTACATGCTCAATGGCAGTCCTAAAATGAAATCAAGCATTGGGAAATATCTGACCAGCATATAGAGTCATATGAAGCACCATGCAAAAAAAATACACCATTCATTCAACTATTAGAAGTAAACACATGGAACCAGAGCAACATTAACTTACAAAGAGATTTCCTACAAGCTTTGTCGCATCAAAGACTATGTTAATATTGGTCCAAACCTTATGCCATTTTACCAACTTTCAACAGCTAGAGCATAGATTGCTTTAATTGAGGAAATCAAATGCAAGCGTAAACTATAATCTCTTGTGTAAACTACAGCAGAAAAGGAAGGCTCTGAGGGATTATTTTAATGGATATCTACAATTTTTACATATGTGTAGTGGTGCCAACAGCCTAAGGCATTCCACTTCTGCACCAAAAGACAAATAAACCCAGCTTCAAGGTTTAGCAACCTCCCAGATCAAAAAAAAGCATAGAAACAAAGCTCTAATAATTTGAACCCCATTAAAAATGTCTAAACCATTAGTTTCCTAGCATTGGCTATTCAAAAAACCAGACATGGTAAAGAGTAAAATTAGGAAACGATTCTAAATCATGTCAGATTTGAATGGAAAAGAAGCAGATGGAAATAGTTTTTAAGTTCAGTAGTCTCGCGAATCAATCCAATTTTTGGCCCAAATAAGTTTCTTCCCTATGCACAGATTTTCCTCAAAATTCGAGTATTTGTTTAAACCATGCCAGTAACCATTGAGACTAAGTAGCACAACCCCAATGACCAAGGAACACATTCCCCATAGATACAGCACCAAAGACCAGTATAGATACTGCAAAGAGTATAGATATCTTAGATATGCTCATGCACACTTAAAGATGTTCTAATTTCATCTGTGGTTAAGAGATAATGTAATGGCAATTTCAATGTTGATATTACTGACCCAATGATTCTGCAATGCCAGTAACCAACAAAAATAACCTCCATCTTTTAAATGCCGATACGCAATCAGATCACAGTCATGGAAATTGACCATGGCAATCCAATGTCCCTCAAGAATGACAAACACGATAGGTAGAGCTGGACAAGCACACATGCAACAACCAAATAAAGTAGAACTTATATCTTAAATGCTGAGGGTTCAACCTAATTGCACCTTGAGATATATGACTTAATAACAGCGAAAGCAAAAAGCAATTGGCATAGAAAAGAGGAGCACAAAAATACATATCAGTGGGAATAACATCAACCAAGCCACTCACAAATACCCTTACACTTGAGGACCTAAACATTACAAAAGGAAGACATGACAATGTCATCTCCATGGGTCTTTCCTACTTATGATGCCTTCAAACAACAGAGGATCGTAGCACGGTTCAGTTAAAAAGCACTTGTTTACCTACTTCCCTTCTTTGGAACAGGCATCCCATCTTTGGACTTTTCACCTGCCATCCGTGAATGAATGAAAAAGGCCCATACTTTTATTAATTTGTCCCCAGATTAGATGATAAAAATTCACTCATTTACTTCTACATCGCATGGATAAGTAATGAATGAAAACGACATTTGAACACTGGTTCTCCTGTAAACTAGAATGTGAAAAACCAGATTGGACAGCCGAGCTAACCTTCAGAATCGGGCCTCGCCCGCTCGTTCGGATTGATCATCCCTCCCCGGACAAAAGCCTTCGACCCGGGCGCATTATCCCCTTGAAACGACTCCACGAATTCGGCGTAAAGGCGAGCCGTCTCATCTTCCGCCCTCTGCAGAAATCATCGGATGAAAATTAGGAATCCGGCGAACAACACGAGATTGCCGACGGAACCGACCGCGTCAACGGGGAAACGACTCGAGAAAGCTGACAGAGTTCAGTATAGAGAGGGAGGGAGAGAGGGAGGGGGTCACCTTCTTCTTCGCCTCTTCCTCCTCCCGGTGCTTCTGGAAGGGCGTCTTCTTGCGGGTTATGGAGAACGAACTCATCCTCGCATAGGAAATTTGCAGAAATCGCGTATCACTGCGGGGCAAGATGGATGCTGCGCAGGCGAAGCGAGGGTTTCCGAAATCGTGGGCCAAATCCCGGTCGCCGGACGATGCGGCGGTTCTCGAGAGGCTCGACTGGTGAAGGAAGGAGAAGAAGAAGAAGAAGAAGAACGAAAGAGGACGAAGCGTAGACAAACTCTGATTCGAAACCCTAGAGCCAGCTGGAGGCTAAGAGGAAGAAGAAATCACACGTGTTTCGCTCTTCCCCTGTTTCCAGATTTTAAAGCTTTGTTATCGAAAAAGGCTGGGCCTCTTTTTTTTTTTCCTTAATTAACACTAGTCTGCATAAGAATTCAAAATTTTGCTTATTTAAATTGCATTTGCGGATATATAAAATGATGAAACAGTAGAACGTACATAAAATTAGAAATCCATAAAAATTTATGAGTATTGTCAACAGTTAAATCGTTATTTCATCTTTGGATTAAAGTCGCAAGGGCCTCTTCGGTGGTGGCGCTGCAGATGCTGCCCATTGCCAAGGGATCTAGGGGAGGCCGTCAAGCCTAGGTCAGGATGGCTGGCTTAGCCTAAATCTGGGCAAGCCTCGTCAATGTCGGCCTTCGCTTGGGGCTAGCAACCCTCCCCGACCTAGCAAGGGTCGTTAGCTCTCGTCCGAAACCAGCGAGAGTCGCCGACCCAAACATAGGCCAATGTCACAAGGGTGAGGATGGCCGGCTCAAGGGCTAGGTCGAGCCGGTGAGCTCTACTAGCCCCTCCATTGATGGGGGCGACGGTGGCACCCACCGAAGAGGCCCCTGCCTTTGATTTTTTCTTTTCCACTTTTGTTTTGTTTTTCAAATAAATTTTAGCTTTTTCTTAGTTTTTAATCTAATAAAAATATGATTTGGAGAAGAAAATAATAAAATGACAAATAGGAGGGAGAAAATAATTTAGAAAATGTCACGTTAGATTTTTCGTTAGCCAAATTGAAAATTGATTATAAAAGGATTTGATTGCATCAATTTGACAAGTATTAAAATTTAATTATATTTTTTGAAATTTTTATGACTCAACTGCATTTTAGTGACAAGTTTTAAGATTTTTAGTGTACTTATCTCTAAAAATGAGGCTTTTCATTTCGACCAATTTAAGTCATGAATTTTTTTTGGTGGCTTACTAATATTATAAATTTAGCACTCCTTTTAACCTTCAATTATCTCCTAAAATTGATGATTATCTTCTTTTGGGTCTAATTTTTATTTCATAATCAAGTAATAAATTTCATGTTTCTTTCGGTATCCTTTTCAATTGCCAAACGAATATGGGCGAAGGTTTCGAACTCCTTTTTTGTTTAGTGGAAAATTCGGTACCCATGAAAAATACTTTCAGAGATTTCATTTTTCAAGAAAATATTAATAATTTATATTTTCATTTTACAAATAGATTTTCCTTCCCAAACGAGTCTCGCACATGGGCTGAAGAGGGCTTGAAATCTTAAGATGGGCCTTACGATGTTGTCGCTTTTCTTGGTCCAAATCACAAATTTTTTTTTTGGTCCAAATCACAATTCACTTCCAAGAAAAAACATAGTTTATGTCGATCCTTTACATCACCACGTACAAACTTCCCGCATTTGGTTCGTTCGCCTAGGATTTGGTCAAGGTCGACCAAAGATGGAGGCACTTTCTTCTCATTTATGTTGGCCATTGGACATCAGTTGGCAAAGGATGAATCTTTAAGACCCAAAATCTCATCCCGTGAATTCAAGACTAGAGGACTCCCATCCCCGATCTAGGACGCCCGAGCCAAGACTAGATATCCTCCTCAACCCCTTGCCTCGGATCTCGATACTCAAGCATGGGATGTCAGCACAAGTCTTGCTACCTTACCAAGGACCTTGATGACTGCACCATATAGCACGTACTTATATTAATAGCGGGCAACTCAATATACCAATTATCGGGTTTTTTTTATATTTTTTATTTAAGTATTGTAGTTATTAATAGGTTCTGGAGTTAGAGTTTGTTGAGTAATTAACGTTACTAGTAGCTGACCAAAAAAAGAAATTAACGTTACTAATAAGGTTCAATATGATCATGAAAGGCAAAATTTCTTAACCTCACAATCAATGGCGTCTCGCGTTCCTAACAATCATTTCTCAAAATTATGATGTGAAGTCAAATCACCCAATACGAAAACTAAGAAAGGAAACTTGAGAGAGAGAGCGCATTTTTGGGTAGCCCAACGATGATTCACCGTGACAAAGAGGCAGCTAATAATATTCTTTTGAATAGAAACTCAAATCGATGTTAGCTCATTTTTGCTTGAAATCTTAAGATGATGGGCCTTAAGATGTTGTCGCTTTTCTTGGTCCAAATCACAATTTGTCCTCTGCCATATCTCAATTGTACCATAAACTTTCTTTTGTCCAGTGAAAAACCACTAACTAGGTCTTGTCTCAATTTTACTGTCCAATCCCAATTTTAACCTAAAAGTTTTATAGTCTCATAAAAAATCACAAATTTTTACTTGAGTCATAAATTTGTCCCTATTAAGCCTCCGTCCAAAATTTCTCATTAACAATCAAGAGATGAAAAACTTTCCAAACACGAGCTATTCAAGCGTCCCCAGCACGAGCTAGTGATAAGGAGAGATTGAACATTCCCAAGCACGACATATTGATGAACGCAAAATCACTAAGATCAATTTTGATAGACGATTAATAGAGAGCAGATTTAAAACTCAAGTAAAAGTCGGTGACCTTTTATTAGACAAAAAAATTAGAGTGAAATTGAAAATGGACTTAAAGCTGGGATTTTATATGAAACAAAAAAAAATTAAAGTAGAATTGGAGCTTGACCTAAAGTTGAGGTTTTTTAGGAAACAAAAAAAAGTTTAGGGTAGAATTGGGAAATGATCTAAAGTTTGAGGTATTTTATAAGACAAAAGGTATAATTGGGATAAAAGCTAAAATTGGAAGCTTTTTAAAATATATATATGAGATTTTCATAAAGTCCAAATGTTTTAGGTCAATACATTGGCATTTATAGGTAGCTAGTGATAACTTGGCAGACAAACTCTGAGATTAATTTCTCGGATCCCCTTGTAAAGGAGGCATGTCCTATCAACTTAAACTTCCTTGATCTTTGCTTCTAGTGCCACCAGTTTCCGGACAACCTTAGTGTAAATCAGTCACCCACCACCACCCTTTGAAAGTAGCAGGACATCTAGTTTTGGAAACACGTGAGTGTAATAAGTGGGATATCAGACACCCATTAGTTTCTGTCTGTTTAACATTCTTAATCCATCAAGATGTTTTGCCAATAAAGCAGGTAATTCATAAAGAACCAGAGAAACAGAATATTCTTGCAACTATATCAGAAGGCAGAGATTGTGATTCTATTTTCACAGTCTCCATAGATATGAGGGAGGAGAGCCATTTTGATGAATAATTTGTCAACAACATTATACCTGCACAAGATAAATGCGAAAGTAACCAACTCCATCTCATGATATTGCCTCATAATCTGCATTTCAGCACTAAGAATAGTGACTTTGGTCATGTGTCTTGACGTGCAAGATGGTTCAGCCCTAAAGCAGTTTTGAATCGTATACTTTAGGCACGAGACACTATTTTGTGATCTAGCATTTCAGTCCTAAACCTATTGTAATATGGTTAATTCAGTCCTAAATCTATTCACGATTTTTCAATAGAATCATTCTATCCAATTTTAACTAGAAATTACTAACGTCAACGCTAGGCCTCCTACATGGCACAATTGGCATTGACATGGATGATTTTTGTAATTTTTTTTAAAATTTTCATTCTTTAATAATGGTGCGAGGTAGAGGACGATTGTGGAATTCCAAATGCTCAAAACTAGAGAGCTCATGGAAAATAAAGTTCATGTGATTCCTGCACGCAAATTTGGTCATAGGCATAACTGATCCGTTCGATGTCCCGTTAACTCAATTATTGCATGTGCTTGGGGGCGAGAGTGGAGGTATAATGGTCGGGTAAAAGAAATAAAACAAAAAAGATGCAAAACTACAAAACCCACGCAGAACCATGGGTTTCACATTTCCTTTTTTCCCTTCTCAGATTACATGTAAATTGGATTGAAGAAAAAAAAAATTCGTTTCACTGAAATTCGAGTTTTGTCTGGGATAGCACCGTTACCCAACTCTCTTTATCTCTCTTAGTGTCCATAAAAATATTAAGTGCTTTATCCAACAAAAACGATCAAATAAAAAATAACAGCAAAATAATGTCATGAAATTGGCCTTCCACATTCATTCCTCCATAAAATTAGGGAAATGCTTAGGATATATTGTGTCTCACTCATTTTTATAAGAGCGGTACATGTTTTTCACGTGACCATAGTTGCCTTTTGTCGTCAAGACCAACAAGCTCATAATTACGCACTCTAGTGCCGCTGGGAACGAAATGCAGCACCCCGCACAAAATCACCTATCACAAATTTGAATCATGGAGGTTACTATGAGCTATATATCGATTTTAGCAATAATAGCAAAAGAAATAGGCCATTTTTTGCCCTACGAACATACTTCATATCGAATATATTTACATTTATGGATATAACTTTTCTATCCGACATCTCGTTCACTCGATTTTTGCCCCTACAGAAAGCTTATGACAGATATTTTCAATTCATTAAATTGAGCAACATTTTGAAGAATCATATTCACGTTATTTTTTTTACACAAATTTGATCCAACTTTCACCAAGCGTAACATCTCCATCCAAAGTCCCATTAACTCGATTTTTTAGCTACGAAAAGGCTGTCACTTGATGTGAGGGACTTGGGGAGAAGAGGGTGGAGGTATAATGGTCGAAAAAAGGTGATTATATCGGTCCATCTCCCACAATTATTGACATCTCTCCACTCCCTAATGTGCATCAAGGGCACAATGCCATGAATCTATTTTCTAAAATAGACATTCTTTTTTAAAGTCTATTTGGAGTGGCAAGACAAATATGAGATCCCTTTACTCAGCTTTGAAAAGGCAATTTTCTCCTTACACGACCTAGCCTGCAAAAAAGACTTCATATTAAATATATTTACATTTATGGATATAACTTTTTTGTCCGACATCTCATTGATTCGATTTTTGCCCGTACGGAAAAGCCACGATGGATATTTTCATTTCATTAAATTGGGAAAATTTTGAAAAATCAAATTCACGTGATTTTTTTACACAAATTTGGTCAAATTTTGACCGGGCATAACAACTCCTTCCAAAGTGCCATTAATTCAATTTTTTTAGTTATAAAAAGGCCGTCACTCGATGTGAGTGACTTGGGGAGAAGAGGGATGGAGGTACGATGGCCAAAAAAACAGAAATAATACAAAAAATCCACAAAACCTACATAGACCTTTCACATTTTCCTTTTATGAAATTCAGGTTTTTGTCGTTTTATTTCTAGTGAACTCATTTTTAAATGATTTTCATTTTGTCCTAATTTAAAATTTTTGCCATAGGGCTCTAAAAATACTTATTTTCCAAGTGCTTGATACTTATTTTTGTAAACATTACCTATTGCTGGATTGCAATTCAAAACAAGAAAGGTAGATCATATGATAACCTTGAATGGTGTAAAAGGGTAATGTTTTCAACTATCATTGAATTATTTCTCGCACGGTCAAAGAGTTGAATATTTTCACGAATAATTCATCATCAATATCAATTACTTGCGCACAAACATCTAGTTCACTTGATTGGACAAAAGCTCAAGATAAATGCGAAAGTGATCTCAAAATATTACCTCGTAATCTCTATTTCAACACTAAGAATAGTGAATTTGGTCATGCGTCTTAACATGCTGGAAGCCCTAAAAGCAAGAACGATAATAAAAACACGCTTAAAACCACCAGCGATTTTGATTAAAAAAAAAATCACTAGAGATGGCATGGCTTTATGAAGCACTGCACAATGCGGAGTCAAGCAAGTTTAGGTGTGAGACAAAAAAATCCTTGAGAAAAACATGAACATGGCATGGAGAAGGAGAGGACTATCACTAAAAAAAAACATGAATTTTGCCACGAAAATTTGCAACGGGGAATTTTTCGTCGCTAATTTGGGAAGAAATTTGTGACGAATTTTTTTTCCCGTCGCAAATTAGCGACGGAAATTATTCGTCGCTAATTTGCAACGAAATTAGCAACGGAAAAAAAATCCGTCGCAAATTAGCGACGGCAAATAGATCCGTCCTCAATTTGCGACGGAAAAATAAATCTGTCGTCAAATTTGCATCGGAAATAAAATCGGACGCAAATTTGCGACGGAAAAATAAATCCGTCGCGAATTTGGGACGGAAAAGAAAAATCCGTTGCAAATTTGCGTTGGAAATAAAATTGGACGTAAATTTGCGATGTAAAAATAAATCGGTCGCAAATTTGGGACGGAAAAGAAAAATCCGTTGCAAATTTGCGCCAGAAATAAAATCAGACGTAAATTTGCGATGGAAAAATAAATCAATTGCCTTTGATCTTGATCCCCTGTCTTTGTCCGTGATCTTTTTTTCTTTTTCTTTTTTTTGTTGGTGTTTGGAATTATGTCTTTGTTTCGGGTTTCCGTTTTGCTATGGTGGGACAGTAACGTGCGTCGCGGTCGTGAGTGGTTCTTGCAATTGTGTGCTGGTTAAGTGCAGTGGGAGCTTTGTTTTGTGTGCGGTTTTTTTGTGCCACACACGGGGAGATTGTAGTGAAATTGGAGCGGGTTCTCTACGAGGGTTGGTGGTTTTTTGGGTGGGGAAGGATGAGGGACGCTTTGAGATCAGTCAAGCTGCGGGCGAAACCGAAGAAAGATGAGCCTGTGTCTGGTTGACGTGATGCCGAAAGGTGCTGACTTGGGCGGTTGCAGACTGTATTTTCATCAAAGCTGTCTAGATATACAAGTGTGTTTGCAGACTGTATTTTCTCGAATTTCTTTTTCCTTGTGCTAGTTGCATTCTTGTGCCTGACCTCAGTGATCTTTTGGGTACTTCCCCATCTGTATTTTTTCCTCTCTGCATGTAACCCATGCTTCCATTTCATGAAAAGAACTTTTCCATCTTCGTGCTTATTAGTTTAATCACACATAGGTTTGGTTGATGACTGATGACCTAATCGTGTTGTCGGATATATATGGAGTTTGCTATAATGAATTGATCTTTATGCCTTAGATTTGCGGTGCTTAGTTTGGTTGATATTGGTTGCTTTTCTTATTGATGAGCGTTCTTGTACCTGTATATCAACGTTGCTAATTTCTTCTTTCTGGCAACCTCTCTTGCAGTATCCAAAGTTGGACTTCTCAAGAGCAAAGATTGCATGAGAGGTATGTTCGACTGCTTATTCTCTAGCTTGATCATACTATGATAAATCCGAAAATCAATGGATGTTTACTTTGGGCGTAGATGACCGAGCTTTTGTTCAATTGTTTTGCCCTGTCGAAGGCAAGGAGGAGCTCCCCGAGAAATTAGATGTTCGACTGCTTCTTCTCTAGCTTGATCATACATTTTGGAAAATGTAGATGAATGTACTTTATTTTCATATTATTATAATATTTTGATGTTATTAAGTGCTTAATCAATGTTAAATATAAATTTCAAAAATTAATCTTGCTTTTAATTAGGTTTAAAATTGAAAAATAAAATAAATGATTTTATCGTATGATCACAAATTACAAAAGTTCGTTGTAAAAATAAAATTTCGTCCCTAAACAATATTCGTCGCAAAAGAATTAATAAAAAATTGTCGCTAAATTCGCTCATGAATAATGTTAATGGCAAAAGTAAAAATTTTTGGTAGCAAGTTAGTGACAAATTTTGCAACCGATAAGTTCGTCGCAAATTACTGACCAAAAAAAAATTTTCGTGATAAAATTTGCGACGAATAAAGTTTGTGACAAATTAACGACGAATTTTGCCACGAATTTTGTGATGAATTTTTTGCAACGAATTTTGCGACAAATTGCAACGAATTTTTTGCGAGGAATTTTCCGACAAATTTTTTTTGTCACAAATTAGCTACGAAAATTGATTTTTTCTGTCGCTAAATTTTGTGATGCCTCATTAGCGACGGATTTTTTTCCGTCGCAAATTCGTTTAGTGACGAATTTTGCCAAATTTTTCGTCACTAAATTCGTCGTTAAAATCTTGTTTTTTTGTAGTGTTATTTAGCGACGAATTTTGCGACGAAATTTCCAACGAATTTTGCGACGAATAAAGTTCATGGCTATTTTACAATGAATTATTTGCAACGGATAGTGTTCGTGGCAAATTTGCGACGAATTATTTACGATGAATTTTGCGACGGATAGTATTCGTGGCTAATTTGCGATAAATTTTGTGACGAATTTCTTTTCGTCGCAATTTTGAGACGAACATTGAAATTTTCCGTCGCAAAATTTTGCGACGACTTAGTAGCGACGGAATTTTTTCCGTTGCTAAATTCATCGCAAATTCGATTTGCGACGGATTTTTCCAAATTTTTCGTCGCAAAATTCGTTGCTAATCTGGTGTTTTTTTGTAGTGTATGATTAAATTTTCCCAATTTGATGAATTGAATATTTTCACATTTATGGGTTAACCTTTTCGTTTGACATCCTATTGACTCGATTTTTACTCCTATGGAAGAATAGATACGTGAACTCAAGTTTAGACATTGAGTATGTCTAAACTATCATCTGTGCGGTATTGAATGAGAAGACATACGCTCCATGGGAAAGGAGTTAATACCGTAATATGTATTTCATACTATGTATGCATATGACGACCGATAAGAGTGGCAAAAGTTTTGATCTCAACTTTATGCCATGTGAGACTCTTGAGGATATGAGTTCCTCATTTAGTACCCTCACGACTCTAACTTATTCTCAAAGTTTCTATTTAGTGTTCGCTATCTTAGGGTGTTGCCAATGGTCATGAATGATTTGATCTAATGGAGCATTTCTAAAAAAGCGAGCTGGACTGAAATAGAGAGGTTTAAAGAAAGAGGAAGATCAATTTGTTAATGATGTCACATCCTATTTTTTGTATTTATAGGTCGACCAATTATGATTTTAAGTAAATCATAGTTGTGAATACAATATATGAGATACTAAAAGAGATCGAAAGAGATATAAATGTGACTGATTGATCTAGGGTATTGCATATTATATCTACTCGAAAACGTTATGCCCAATTTGAGCTGCTATGTATTCCTAACAGATGCATAGCAACGAGCTCTCGAAGTATGCTGGTCGCATGAATTATTTGCTGGTATGGATATTGCAAAGAAAAGAGAGTTAATGTTTAGCCCACCATGTGCGAGTGGGAGATGATGGATTTTCTTTGTAAAGATGGGCCGCTAGTGATGGGCTAACCCAGCCCATGAAAGAAAGTAACTGCACTTGGCAGTTATTATCTAGAAACAAAAAGTGAGAAGACACGTAAGAATATGTGTGGTGTGTTGCATTTTTCATCATTAGAAAACTCACTTTCACATAGAGACAAAGAAGAAGGGCTTTGTTCAATAATCCAAAGATTGTCCTCTCTCTCGAGGTTGCGATAAGTGCATTTAATCTGTGGCAAAGAGGTATGTTCGTTTTATGTAATATGCTTCGAACGATCAGTGATTCAAGTCTAGAATGGGCATGTTTTCCGCGTTTTAGTATTATGAATTAAGAATGTGTTTTCGTCAATTTTTTCCGCAATTTCAAGGAATTTGTTTCCTTCAATACCCGTGGTGACTTTAACACTCACGTAGAGAGAAAACTCGGTCAGCTGGTTCTAGAAAAGTACTAAGTTAATTAATCTATGATGTGCCTGAATTATTAAGGCTTCTGATTGTTATTGCAATTTGTTTTGCGTATGATTTACTTATAAAGCTTTCTCTCATTCTCAGGTATGTCACCGAGTTCTATGTGCTTCACCGTTGTCCTTTGGCTGTTAGGCCATTCTACACCATGCCATGCCGGGATGATCCTACAGTAATTCATTTGACGTTTTAGCCTTCCAGTTGGTTTGAAATCGTTTGAAACGCATGTTCAAATTGTTCCAAAAGAAACATAGGGAGTAAACTGGATGGAAGGGGAAGGCTTGAAATCTCAAGAGATGTATTGTTCCGTTGAGTTTCATATACCATGAATTCTTATACGGGGCAATATCTCCTACTTCTCCCGGATGGTTTAGAACTTCTTCAACATATTCTCAGGCTCCTCGTTTCTCTTTTGCATGGCTTCTATCATAAGATTGCAATCTCGAGGCCCTTTACCAACACCTAGTAAATCTCATGTATCTCCTCACATGATTGTGCTGTGGGTGGCCATTTGGGTCTCTTTTCACCAACAAACCTTGCATTCAACTCATGTTCAACTGCAAACTTCTGATTTGTACTACTGTCTCAGGCGAGGAGATCAATCAGGAGGTCAGCGTATCCATGTTCCTGAGCTTCTTACCGAGCGTGCAGAGGAATGTGGAATTGATGTGAAGACTATCGAAACATACATTGACGCTATTAGGCAATCCGGTTTGGTCATTGGTGTTCTTCTAAAAATAATCAGTGTCTTTTGCTGTTATTGATTATATGGTTGCCAAATTCGGTGCTTGGTCATCGAGTTAGATCGACACAAACATGATTATACCTCTCCGTTATGATGAGGCATTGTGATGGTGATTTTGTGCAGGTATGGTGCACCGCCTCCACACGGGGCTTCGGAGCAGGATTGGAGTGGGTAGTTATGCACTTCTACGGTCTCAACAATATTAGGAAAATAGGGACACTTATGACGACGATGCTTAATTCGGTACTATCTAAGTACAATGTTCAGTAATGTGATTCTTATGAGCTTCGCGAATTCCAGCGCTTTCTATTTCTACCGAACATCTTGCTAATAGGAAATAGCGTAAGAGCTAGTTTTTTCGTATGTTTTATGTTTAAGGGTGAGCCTGGCTGTGGATCTTGATTAAAACTCGTTGATATGTTGTATGGCATGGAATCTCAAGATTGAAACCAATGAAAATTTATTACGAGGGTTACCATACACTTGCGTTGGACACAGGGAGGGAGATGTATGCGAATTTCACAAACGTAATGGTGTTTCAAGTATAAAGGGTGTGCAAAGGATTAACCCTCTCTCGTTTTCGCACATGAGACTGATAATAGATAGGTGTTCAGAAAATAAGATCAGCTATGCCATTTCAGCTAATCCCGCTTCATTATTTCAAGAAGGATCGCTTCGCGACATAATTATAATTAGTTGGTCTGTAAATTCTGGATGTTCAAGTTGTTCTCGAGTCAAAAGTGCTATGAAGGATACAGTTGCAGGTGCTTCTAGCAGACGAGGCAAACTCTCAGGAGATGCGATCATCCAAAAACGCCTACGAGTCAGCGGACTAGGTGCCTTGTTACTGCAAGATCATCTTCATGCTACTCCACTCACCAGCTGAGGCCATTCCTTCCTCTCAGTATTTGGACAAGCTTATAAGCTGGAACACCACCCGCAAATTTTACTCGGCAACTCCCACACTGGATCAACTGGCGAAACGCATTTTGCATCAGTAATGCCAAGCAAACATTTTGCATCGGTAACACCAAGCGTCTGGTTCAGTAACCATCTCGACATACATACAAATGAAGTTTTCCAGAAAGAGAGAGAGAGCCATATTCTCACAACAGCATATAGTTTTCTAGTAACACAAGTTTACAATCTTCAGATCCAAGGTCTAACTCCTCAGGCAACTGGAGCACCTTGTTACAGAATAATCAGAAACCAGATCTCACAACTTGCTATTCTTGAGTATAAACCATCGAAAAGGAAATGGGGATCGGGACTCGAGATCAGCCATACATCTTCATGATAAAAAGGCAGTCAAAACACTTTTCCATGAACTTCATGCAGATACCGTCTCTGCTGAAGCCAAATTCTACATATTACACAGACGATTTACCAAATATTGCTTTGCAAATAGGAGTACGCCTCTCATCGTGCCATCTTCTTTAGGTGTTGAAAGGTGCGTTGTTTAATCCACTCTCTGTCATAGGGCAGATATGCCTGGATATTATGATCGTAACTGCAGGTTCAAATAGAAAAGCAAGGGCATTAGCACTATGACAAAAGAATAAGGCCTCATCACATAAACTAATAGGATTAATACGACATCTACTGTTCCTGTCTGATGCAGTCTGGTAATATAAGAGGTTGAGTAATAAAAATTCACAGAAGCCTCTTTGCATTCCTTTCTGTAAACATATGGAAGAAATTTTTTAAAATGCATTCTGCCAGTAAACACTTCACCTAGTTTAGCAAAAGTTCAGAATTTACTGGTGGCCAGCACTTCAGCAACTCTTCGGATAGAATGATGTAAAGAAAATTGAAGAAGACAATTTTCAAGATAAATTCATGAAATAGAAGAGGCATTGTTCTACTTGGAGATAAGAGGCAGAATGTTAAATCTGAAACATAGATAAAATGGAGAAAGCAAGACAAATCAAATTAAACCAAACACTTCTATTGCAGAGCTCATAGTCAATGTACACAATTAAAGGTTCTTCGTGTTTTAAAAAGAAAGCCCGTCTCTAGATTAATGAGATGAAAACTTCAAACAAGGAGAAACAATATCGTAATAGCTAAAACTCTTCTATTGCTCCATGCAAAACCTAGAACTTCTTTCCAGCAACAGAAGTATTTTCAATCATTTTTTAGGCAGATGTGAAAACATACTGCATGGTGCATAAAGCATGAGAGAGAGAGAGAGAGAGAGATACACTAGAGCACTCAAGTCCGTGAGACCATCCATGAAATTGTAAAGATCTGCAATATCGTAAGTGATGTTTCTGATGGCTGGATTTAGCTCCTTGAGTTTTCTTTCATATAATCCACATAAACCTGCACAAAAACGCATACAATGAAAGTATTTAACTATACAATAACCCTCTAATATCTCTGATATCCACTCAAGTAATCCATCAACATAATCACTTTTTTGAGCACCAAAATAGCCAGCCGTGAATTGTTCTCAATTTTCTTTTTTCTGTTGGGAGGGGGGTTGGGAGAAAACAGAGGAATTGGCCCTTTCCTTGAGCACGCCTGTGTGAGTTTAAACTATATATTTCCACTGACTATGAACTCAGTGCATAACTATTAAAGTGGAAGCCTATTTAACATAGCTCCATCACGGACGCTGACACTATGCATTGCTTTCAGATGTGTTTGCATTTCTTTTGGTTGCAACAAATACTGAGGCAGGCCATGCTAGACAACAACCATTTGATCAAACTTGACCCTTCTTTCGATCAGATATCAGCCAGTCTTATGCTTTTCACTCAAGAGGGCGAAATTCGCCCATTTACCCACTTAGAAAAGTGAAGTACACAAAACCTGAAATCATACTACTCTAATAAGCATCTTTCAGCCTACTCTTTCAGACTCGAACGAGAAATATGTATCGTTTTGATGCGTCGTCGACTTGCTGGAAGATGATCTGTTTGCTAGAAGTTTCAACAAACTCACAGCTCTACTTATAATCGCAGATACATACTCTCGGCATGATAAACATTCCATGTATAGACATAAGATATTTCCAAGTCTCAGAACTTCTCTTTCTTAAATCAGTTGCCAATGAATGAATGATGACAAATGAAGCCATAGTACAAATAAACCAGGACTAGCAAAAGTAAAGCCAACGCGTTCTCCTATCCTAGGACAAGCAAAATCAAATTCTCGTATCTTATCCCTTCCGTGTGCTTTCCTCATAAAGGGATTGCAGAAGAAAATCCACAACTATGCTGTTAAGATAAAGCAGCGTCTCTGATGATGCTAATGCAAAATATACGGAAAAAACTTGTAGAAAGCTAATCACTTTTCTTCATCTAATAAAGGACGAGCAATGGCGGTTAGAACCATCAAGAAATATCGGCGCGATATCTAGCATACATACCATCCATAGCTTGACTCACTGAACCGTAGTCCATGAAAGTCCTGCTTGCTCTGTTTTGAGAAGTCTGCATGAGAATGATGGTGTGCCTGTTCGCCTACATGGGAAAAGCACGGAGAGGGAAGCATCAGCAATTCAGCATGCCCGATGCTTATTCAGAAAATTGCATAACAACATCCACGAAACGCCCTCAATGCCGACTCTTCTACACATTCATATTTAATATAGCAAGAGCAGCCATTTCCTTTGGATTGCAGGACTCTCCTATCCGATAAACCGACCGGGGCTTTAAAATCGCACACGAGAGCTGTCGACCCACCTTAGGTTCCAAAACCCGAGCATTCAAAGTACAGATTTCGAAAGTGTGTACGAACTGCAAACCCGACAACCACGCCGACAGAAGACAAATTTCCTAGGAAATGTTTTCCGAGCAGCCGCAGAGAATCGTTAAAGAGGGGACTATCCCTTTCATTGCAACACAAAGCATCTAAGTTAACTCCTACAAACACATCAAGCTCGCGATTTTCAGCCGACCCTCGTCACACGGCATCAAAAGCTACTCAAGCGAACCTACAGACGCGAAAATCGAGCTCGCCGTGCGGCGGCGTACATTTACCATGATATCTCACTGCTCCGGAAGTCCAAAACTCCCCAACCGAGGCAACGGCCGAACGCGAACGGGATCACGGAGCAACCGGGGAGCTCTACGGCAGGGGGCCACCGGAACCGCTGGTTCGGCCGCGATCGCCGGCGATCTGGACCCCGCCGGACCGCGGCGTTGTTCTCAGGCGATCCCTGTCGGAGAGGAAGACGCAGGAGGAGGACGGAGGAGGAAGAGGAGGTGGAAGAGGAACTGGGATTCGGAACCCTAGCTGGCTGGATGGATGGAGGAAGACGCAGAAGACCTCTCGGGGTTTGGGGTGGGGGGGACGGGATTCCCTTCCTTTTGCGCTTTCGGATATGTTGAAGCGTAACGCGGAATTTATTCTTCTTTTTTTATTCGGGGAAAATGGCTGGGCCTCCTTCTGCGAAACCTGAGTGCTCTTTCCTCTCTGTCATTTTGACTCCGAGTCAACGAGAGTTGTCTCTTTTCAAAACGCGCGCAACTTCTCTGTCGTTTTCATTTTACGAACATCAAGATGCCCGTTGTCGGGTAAGAACGAAATTTGCTAATAAATCACCATGTTATTTCTCGTGGATTTTGTTCTTTCGGAAATATTGGAATAGCGTATATTTTTTAAAACGCTCCGGCAATAATTTAAGGGGAAATTCTAAATAAGGATCCGAAATGCTACTATTTTCTCAAATAAGGAAATGACCATAATAGTTTTAAATAAGGGCCTAACCCAGTCGGTTGCCGTCCGGCGAAATATTTTGGCCAGTCAAGGGTATTTTTCGTGTAAATATAATTTTAATTTTATATTATTTTGTTCTTTTTTCCTTTTACTAGTTTTCTGTTTGTGCTGTGTCGATGGCCGGTTCCAAGCCACCAGCGAAGCCCGGGAGGGGTTAAGTGAGGGTTGCCCTTGTTCGATCTAACGAGGGTGACCCTTGCCCAAATTTGGCGAGGCCGACCCTCGCCTATGAATTTCGAGGGTGGGCTTGCCCAGGGCAAGGGTCACCTTGCTGAGGTCGTCCCTCGTTTATTGCCAACAAGGGCGACCCTCGCTCAACCCCTTTGGGGCTTCATTAGTGGCCGACTGGCCACCAAAACTGGCCACTAGCGAAGCACAAATAAAAAACCAAAAAAGAAAAAAATAATTAAAAAAAGACAAAAATGCCCTTACCATTCGGAAAGTCGAGCCCTTATTTGAAATAGTTATAGCCACTTCAGGCCTTTATTTGAAATAAAATTCATTTCATGCTCTTATTTGACACAAAGTCTATTTCAAAACCTTATTTGAGAAAATGATGGCACTTCATGCCCTATTTGAAATTTTCCCATAATTTAATAATACGAGCTCACATATCGCTAGAAATGTTAAAATGGATCATAAACTCATTTCTTAACCCATATATGGTAAATGGGTCATATATGGGTTAGATATATTAAGTAAATTGGTCATAAATGAGTTAGTTATATTAAATAAATTGATCATAAATAGGTTGGTTATATTAAGTAAATGAGTCATAAATAGGTATAAACAAAATATGGGTATTAAATGGGTCATAAATAGGTTTACAGCTTGCTTAAATCTAACCCATCTTTCTCATCCTCAGTCAATTTTGCACTTACTCACTTTGCACTCTTGTCTTAATTTAGATACGAATTTTTGTAAATTGAGTTAAATATAAAAGTGTTTTAACAATATGGATCAAGTCGGGTATGGGTTTGATATGGGATTGGGTAGAGTATGGGTCATTATATTTGCATTACATGAAAAATGGGTCAAAACGGATTAAATGGGTTTATTTGGATCGAACAATTTTCAACCCAACCCACCTATTTAACAGGTTTACGTACCACTTTAACAGGCGAACAGCCCAATCGTTGAAACATACTATAGCCTCATGTGGTAAAGAGCCGGTATCGTGAGGAAGATTAACCTGTTATTTCTAGAGTAACTTTTATCCTTGGACTCATTTTTATCCCTCTAAGCAATGGCCTTCCACTCGGCACCATCGAATTACTAAGGCCCACTTTCGTCCTTGCTTAATGAGGGGGTCTTGCATTCGAACTCTCTTCTGTTTTTGCACTAGAGGGCTAATCTCCATCTAGCTCAAGAAAACTCGTGCACACCTCCGTTACATTTTGGGAGGCCTAGCCCCGTAGAAACTATACAACCGAGACTATCCCATGGCCTATAGATCCTAACACGAGGTTAAAATTCTAGAAAACAATGTTAAATCAATGGAGAACTCTATATTAACTTAAGTTATTTTTAATAAAAGAATGACTTAAGAAGCAAATTTCAAGACGCAATAGAAGGCAAACTTAGTTGATAATGAGTGGCCCCTTCTCATAATTAGAATATGGGAAAATTACCAAAACAATCATAAACCTATTATAATTATGCCAATTCAGTTCTTAATTTTTTTTTTGGTCAATTTAATTTATCCGACCAAATTTAGCTGGGCAGTGTTGATGTAAACGTCGGTCGGTGCCGGCCGTCGGACCAACACTGATATGGCAATTATTTAATTTTTTAAAATTCTTTTATTTTCTTTTTCCCTTTTTTTTTCCTTCCTTCGTCTGCAATCCTGCCGAGACTTAACCTTGCCGTTGCTGGGGGAGGTTGACCTCGCCAATTGTTGTCGAGTTTGAGCCTCGCCAAATCTGACAAGACTCGTCCTCATTGGCGTTGGCAAGGTTCAGCCTCGCCCACAAGCCTAGCCCCTAGCGAGATTAACCTCGCCAGTTATCAGTGAGTCCAACCTCGTTGTCGCTCATGAGGTTGAGCCTTCCTTGCTTTGGCGAGGCTCAAACTCATCGGGCACTGATGACATTGACCTCACCTGCAAGCCTAGCCATTGCCGAGGACGAGCCTCACCATGCCTGGGTGAGACTCGAACTCACTGGACATTGGCGAGGTTGCTAGTGCCGACGTGAATCTGGCGAGGCTCAAACTCTACTGCAATTGACGAGGTTAACCTCGTCAGCTCTAGCCTTTGGCTGGTCACCAATTCGGTGATCAGCTATATGTTGAAGATGAAGGGAGAAAAAAAAGGAAAAAAGAAAATAAAAGAAAAGAATTAAAAACAATTTCTACGTTAGCCTTGACCGAACGCCCGACGTCCACATCAGTACTAGGTAACCAAAATTGATCGGATGGATTGAATTAGCACAAATACAAAATATTTATGACTGAATTAACACAGTTGCAATAGGTTTAGAAATTTTTTTGGTAATTTTTCTTTTAAACATATATAACCTATCCTAGCCAGGTTCGGTCCTATCCAATACGGAACAAACTTATAATCAAGTAATTCACTGAATCATCATATTATAAATTCATAACTCTAGCCCATTTCCATTTCCATTTCCATTTCCGGCGGAACAGGTTAAGTAATTTTTTTTATTCCAGTTAGTAAGAGGGATCTTGAACTAAGAAATATACTGTATAAGCTGAAAAATGTATTCTCAACAATGGTAATAAACGGGCTCATTTATATTCCTGCTCTATAGTCCATAATAGAAAATACTTGCATTTATATATACACAAAGCCCAGCCCATTGGCCATCACATAGCCCAAACCTGAAAAGGTTGAGCCATCTCTCCTCATACTGATAATACTGATAATAACAATAATAATAGAACTCGATAGACTGGAGATCGAGGTTTCGCTCTCGGGGAGGCGCGGCGGCGGCGGCCGCCTGCGGCCGGCGGTTGCCCCTCTCCGATCGGCGGTTGCCCTTCTCCGATCGGCGGTGAAACGGACGATCTGTCCCTCTCTCTCTCTCTCTCTCTCTCTCTCTCTGGGGGAATCATATTGGCCAGAGTCTTCTCTGTCTCTGTACATACAGACATACATACACACATACACACAAACTCGCAGCAGCAGCAGCAACTGCGATGCAGAGGAAACCAGAAACATTTGCTCGATCGTCGAGACAAAACGCCCCCCCAAGCTTCAATGGCAGAAAGGTAAAGTTGATTATGAGGCGATGAGGAATGAGTTACGGGGTGTTCAGGCCTTTTTTATTTGGAGAACTGTCCGTATCTTGGCATGGCGATTCTGGGGGGCGTGTCGCAGCCATGGCGGGGTTCCTCTTCTTGTTCGGTTGTTGCCTGATAATATATGGAAACTCTCGTCTGAGCCTCCAAGATCTGCTCTTTTTCTTGCTTCAAAAAGGTTCAAAAGTGGCGTCTTTATGTGGTTTTCTTGGCCAAAATCTTGTTCTTGTTTGTCCTTTCTGTTTGGTCACGCAGAGTATGAGATCTCAAGATTGCCACCTGATCTGTTTCGCAAATGGGATGCTTCTTCTTGTGGCATCTTGGAACGGCGGTCAGGATCTTGAGAATTCATCCGTGTTTTCCATTTTTGTGTTGGGTCGGGAGATTCATTTCTTTCAAGAGTCAGATTCTCGTACTTTCCAACAAATGTTTCCTTCGATTGCCAAAAGCAAAACAACACTTTCTTCATTTTCCCTTAAAAAAAGTAAATAATTTTCTTGTTTTGAAGAAGACCCCGATCGTGAATGGATGCCGGGTTCCGGTGGGGTACACAGAGTCACAGACAGCCTTTGAAAATAAAAGGAGCTCACGGCTTTTGAGGTTGTCGTGGCAGTCACTTCATACGCAACGTTTCGAAATTACAATGAGGAAGTATACCAATGTACGATCATCTCAAAAGTAACGCCAAACCGAACTTCACCAAAATACCCTCCGTGGCTGGGGGCTGTTCTCGTAATTTCGGGTACAGTGATTTGGGAACTCAAAATGGGTAAACGCCGAGCATCGGAACACAGAGAGAGAGAGAAAGAGAGAGAGTCTTGCTACGAAACCGAAGGGGTCGAGAAAGCTGAAGCAGATTCGGCTTTGCTCTCGGAGAGGCGCGGCGCGGCGCGGCCTCCGGCCGGAGGTTGCCCCTTCTCCGATCGGCAGCGAAGTCGACGATCTCTTCCCTTCGCTCTCGATCGCTCAAACACACGCACTCTCTGTTTTTCTCGGGAAAATGTCGGACCAGGCTCGGAGCCCGTTTGGTTCTTGACCTTTCGCTGGCTGGTACATGCATATGTATATATATATATAGTTAGACAGAGATAGATATGTTTCTCTGGTGGACACATTCTTCTGCTCCAACATATGATAGTAAAAAAAAGGTAAGCTGCGTGAGGCGATGAAGATTTCACTGGAAAGAGAAAACCGAAAAGGGAACATTCAGGCGTCAGAGAACCGTCCGTATCTTGGCATGGCGACCGCAATCCGGAGCTCGCGCGTCGCAGCCATGGCGGGGTTCCAAGTTCCTTGTGCCTGATAAAGAAGCGGTATATCCACATCTGAGCCTCACTCATCTAAAATCAAAATCATCCCCCCCAAATCTTGGGTTTTTCTGGCCGTTGAGTCTCTTTGGTGTTCAGGTTACCCAAAGGAATGATGAAAGTGTTCGACTTTTTTCTCTTTCCCTGGTTTTACGCAATGCCATTATTGATCTGCACTGTGTTTGGAAGGTAGTGCGAGGAAGATGATGATGATGATGGTGCACTCGCCTTCTACTTTCTCGAGGGAGGAAAAAAAAAATCTCAAAAAGCTAAAATTTTAAAGTTCTTTAATGCATAATTACTTTCATGTTTCCCAAAAATTAGTATCTTGAAAAGACGTATGTGCCCCTGGACTGCAGGTGAAGGTCCGGTCTAAATCAGTCTCACCGGTTTCCATGCGCCTCTGATCAAATCAATTCTTTTCACTGTAAGACAGAGTAATGTAGAAAGTACTGTTGAAGGTTTCAATGCAATTTACGCACCAAAGTTTGGGCGACCGAACGTGACGGAATTGCCCCCATGATTCTGTTCTGTCCAGTTTCGCCTCTATGTCCAGCAAGCAGTACAGTCCGTCAGGGGCAAAAGAGGAATAGAAGCCTCTCCATCCTCCACGGCTCTGCATATAGAAAAAATGAAAAATCCTTCACGGATTCGTGTGGGGAGGAGGCTTTGCCCCCGGAGAGGGTCGTGGGTGGCCCGCCGTCGGCGGTGGTCGGCCCCATCCCCTCTCCGGTCGACGGCGGAGCTGATGATTTCCACCACCCTTGGACGCCGTCCTACGTCGTCATCGTCTGCTTCTGGTTGAACGTCCAAGTGTACTACATATGGGTGTGTGTGTAATGTATCTGTATCTATATCTATATCTATGTATGTACATGCTTCGCTCCAAGAAAAGGAAAAAAGGAAGAGAAGAAGAGGAGAGGCCGAGGCCGAGAAAGGTAGAAATGATCATTGGAAATGCTTCTGCTTCTTGCTTATGCTTCGCTTTCACTTTCCTCGCAAAACATCATCATCTTCTTCCTGGACAACTTCCCAGAACTTCCAAACCCAATATCCTCCTCCTCCTCCTCCGCAGTCAATGGTTGCGGATTCCGCCGTGAAAAAGAACGAGAACGCGTGAAAAAAACTAGGGAGAAGAGGCTGTGATGATTCGCAAGAATACGGAGGAGAGGGGAGGAAATGAAACGGGGCAGGCACCGAGAACCGATCGTATCTTGGCGGGGCGGCCAGAACCGGTCGCAGCCATGGCGGGGTTCCCTTTCAGTTGCCTGATCTAAGGCGAATCTGAGCCTCGCTATCTTCCAACACCCCTGATTCCTTCTTTTTCCCCCCCTTTTTCCCTGTTGTGATTATACGAGTTGTTCTTGTGTTTCACTGTGACAAGAAGGTGGGGTTCTTTCATGGCCCTTTTCTTGTATGAGCTGTAGTTGTCTTTTGATTTTGCAACTGCGAAATTCTGGGTTCTCTTCTCTGACCTAGCGATAAGATAAGCGATGATTTTTCAAAATCATCTCTTCAAGTTTCTTGAGTTGTGTTTGGGTTTTGGGTTTCTACATCGACAAGAAGGGACCAGGGTCGTCTCTTTTCTTCTTTCTCTGCTCTTTTGCAGGAGCGGCATTCTCTTTGCCGCTCTTATTTTGTGGTACCAAGTTTGCCTTTGCACGTAGAAATTTCTGGCTTCATTCGACAAAAACTACCGCGGATGGGTTTTCAGATCGATCGAGTGTTACGAGCTTGCCGGAAAGATTGCCGGAGTCGGAAAAAAGAGATAACTCGGTTCGATGATTTTCGCCGGAGCTGGTGAACTGTTGCATGAAATCTGATGTTCATTGTGGATTAGAAATTTGGGGCAAAGATGATCCAAAAGGAGTAAAGCGATCATATATCTGAGCATTTAAAGCAAACAGTAAAGCGGGTCAACCATGATGAGAGAGGATTTCGAAGTAGTCATTTTTTCTTATATGTAAGCCGAATGTTAAGAAGGATTTTGGGAGGAAAAACGAACTATCTTGTCCAATATGATTCCACTGAAGTTCTTAGTTCTTTGGCGACATTCGATAACTAGAAGCCATCAAAAAGGGGTCGTGTTTTCCCTTCTAACGAAAGATAAGAATGATAAGCGGGTAACCAAACTTACGTCAGTTAAAAATTATTTCCTGTCTAGTAACTATGTAGTTGTCGCAATTGAAGGTTTGAGAGTTCGATTGAACTTTTCGATAAGAGTTCAAAATTTGATTGTATCAATTCAAACATCTAGAATTGCGTTCCATATATGTAAGGTTTAGCACTTTTAATGCACTATTTTCGAAAGATCAAGTAACTTATATTATAGTTTTCGAAATTCTTATTTTGGGTTCGCTTGGTTTCTTGATGGTTTTTCGTTTATCAAATTATAACCTAAGGTAACGATATCCTCATTGAGAAAAAAGAATAGTTCGGCAGAGAAAGAAATTCTCCATACTTGAACGGTCCTAGTTAAGACATGTCCCACTCATATCAATCATCTCGTGACATGTGTCAATTCTTTTGAGCAGAGTTAGCCGTAGGCATGTTTTATGTAAGTACATCCATGGAACTAGATATAACGGGTCCGTACTAATACATGATAAATTGTCCAAAATCTTTTTAGTACATATTCACCAGGTAACTTATATCTCGTGTGTAAACATAATAATTTCGCACGTTACTGATTCAAAAATACAGAAATTTACAATAACCTTATTCGGAAGGAGTGAGATATATAAATTTTAGGGAAAATTTCAATTTGGTATTCAAAGTGGAGCCATTTTCTCAAAAAGAGATTTAAAGTGTTAAATAAAAGTTTGAAGTGCCTAATCAATTTTAAATAAGGACCCGAAATGGCCATTTAGTCTCAAATAATGCCCTGGGTTTGTCAGCCAGTGAGCATTTGACCTGTCGACGAGCACGTTACTGTTATGGCAATCGAAACAAAAGTAATTTCGCCTTTCACACTTTTTTTTCCTTTTCCTCTTTTTAAGAGAAAAAAAAGAAAGTAAAAGACGAAATTGCTCATGTTCCAATTGCTGTAACAGTAATGTGCTCGCCGGTTGATGAGCATTTGACTGGTAGAGAATTTAGGGCCCTATTTAAGACTAAATGAGCATTTCAGGCCCCTATTTAAGACTAATTGGGCACTTTATGTCCTTATTTGATATTTTGTTCGCTTTGAATTTCTTTTTGAGAAAATGGCCTGGATACCAAATTGAAACTTTCCCTAAATTTTATTGGGAATATCAAAAACAGAACACACGCACTTCCTTCAATCCAATTCCACTCTCCTCGCACGAATTTAAAAAAGATGATGAATTCGCCTTTTTGCCCTGCCGGCCATACCCTCCAAGGCCTTGTGCAATACAGCAAGTAATACAATAGAAAATGCACATAGAAAATGCAGAGAGCCTGAGAAGGCTCTCACTGGTCGGTTTAAAGAGGCTTCGCCCCCGGAGACGGTTCTGGGTGACCCGCCGTCGGCGACGGTCGCCTCCCTCTCCGGTCGACGGCGGAGCCGATGGTTTCACCGCCCGCCAAACGACGACCTTCTCGCTGAACGTACCTGTGTACATATGTGTATGCATGTACCTGTATATATATATCTGCGAACCCTAAACAAAGCCAAAAAAAAAAAAAAACAGAGGAAAAGAGGAAGGCGAAGAAGCCGAGGCGGAGAAAGGTAAAAAGATCATCGGAAATGCTTCTGCTTCTGGCTTCTGGTTCGCTTTTGTTTTCCTCGCAAACAACATCATCATCATCATCATCTTCATCGACCACTTCCCCAAAAATTCAACAACCATCTCCTCCTCCTCCTCCTCCTCCTCCTCCACCCTCCACCTATGACTGCGGATTCCGCCGCGGTTGAAGAGAAAAAGATGAGGCTGTGATGATTCGCCAGCGTAAGGAGGAGAGATAACGAAACGGGCAGGCACCGAGAACCGGCCGTATCTTGGCGGGGCGGCCAGAACCGGCCGCAGCCATGGCGGGGTTCCTCTCAGTTGTCTGATCAAGGGTGATTCTGAGCCTCCGTATCTTCTTCTTTCTTCCCCATTTTTACCCAGATCTGCTAATCTTGTTTAATGAAGAGCACTTCTTGTGTTTTGCTGTGACAAAAAGGTGGGTTCTTTCTCGGAACTTTTCGCCGGTACCTGATCTTTTCACTTCTTCTTTCCTTTCTCTCTGGGTAGTTTTTACCATCTGTTTTCTCTCGTGACAATGGCTTGTTTCTTTTGCCTTTTTATTTTTCGACCTGTGGTTGCCTTGATTTTGCGTTACGAGATCCTGGGTTCTCTTCTCTGCACAGTTTTTCAAGTTGTCTTTGGTTTCTTTTCAGTTTTGTTTTGAGTTCTGGTCCTTCACATCGACAAAGAAAGTTCGACAAAGAAAGGTCGTCTATCTTCCGTCTCTGCTCCTGCAGAAAAAGAGAACGTGCTTTTTTATCATTTGCTTTAAGGGAGTTTTCAAGATTTTCTTCACTTGCAGATGTCTCGGTTTTTTGGGCGGCGACGATGTATTCGCCGGAGATGGTGAACTGTTGTTTCATTAAATTTGATGTTCACCGGAGTTGGAGCTCTTCTGTTGCAACGATATTAGGGGGAGATCAGAAATTTGGGGAAAGATGATGCAAAAAAATGAGTAAAGTTATCATGTCAGAGCATTTACAGTGTGCAAGGCGAGCCTTGTCTGTCCTTACCTGGTTAAAAAGTAGTCGCGTTCAACGTATTGGAAAAGGGTTAAGTGTAATGACGTCGCTTTTGCATGAAACGAGATAGAGAAATGGAAAAATAGAAGAGTGTTTCCCATATTTAGATTGAATGGTTAAGAAGGGAATTTGACCTAAAAAAAAAACTTGTATAGGCCCCATTTGATTTAGTATTTCGAAGTCCATTAGCCAAATACTGAATCCAACTTTTTTATCTCAAAATTATCATCACTTATTTTGGCTTATTTCGATTTTGCCTCTTTTGTTATTATTCATCTTCTTCGTTCATCTTTTTCGTGAGGCGGCCGATATCATATCGGGCCGGCGAGGAAGGCTGACACTAGATCGGTCTGGCGAGGTCGCATGACCTAGGCAATGGTCACCTGATGTTGTGCAACCGCCCAGGCGCAACCGCCCAGGTGCGTAGGCTTGGGTCGCGCGAGTGAGGTCGTCTACAGCCTAGGTCGCATGACTCTAGCGGCTGTCGTCTAGGTTGCTCGACCTCAGGTGGTGTGCTTGAGGTCAAGCGACCAAGGCGACGGTCGCGTGAGTTGTGCGACCCAGGTAATGATCGCAACAACCAAGGTGACGGCTGCGTGAGTCGCGCGACCCAAGTAATAATCGCTGGAGGTCGAGTGACCTAGGCATCGGTTGCCTTAGTAGCGCGACGGCTGCTTGGGTCACTCGGCCTCGAGCGACGGCTGTCGATGATAGATTTGGCTTGCCGAGGGTTGCCCGACCTCCGGCGACGATTATCGGCGCCAGATCTAGCTTGCTAGCAATCGTAGGCCTTTCACCAGCTTTGGCGAAGGGTAGATTAAGTTTTTTTTAATAAAAAAGATAATTCGCAATGTCTTTTTGCAAAAAAAAATTTGCTAAATGTTACTTGGACCAAAGTAGTTTTATACATTATTTTTTACCAAATGCCATTTGCATTTTTTCAAGAAAATTTAATCTAACGGTATTTGCATTTCTCAAGTAGCATTTAGAAAGTTAAACCAAACAGGTCCATTGTCTTGTCCGATGCGATTACTTGAAATTCTTAGTTTTCTAATGGCATATTCAATAGCTAGATGCCATAAAATTTAGAAAAGGGTCATGTTTTGTTCCGTTTTTTTTTGGTAAGGGCAAAAAGACATTGTGAATTATCTTTTTTATTAAAAAAAAAAAAACTTAATCTACCCTTCGCCAAAGCTGGCGAAAGGCCTACGATTGCTAGCAAGCAAATCATGTTTTGTTCCGTTCGTATGACATTTATTAAAAAATTTGGTCAATCGGCTTATCATTCCTATATTTTCTTAGTGCCCTATTATAATTTTCTGCACGTGTCATTGTCATTTTCATCTGCAAATTTCAATCGACGAAATGAAAACTACATCGCTCAAAAGAAAAGTTGATATAAGAGACTCGAAGCAAGTTTTACTTATTTGCTACTTTTTGGTTTGTTTTCTTCTTTTCACATATTCATTGAAGAGCAACGGTGGCGGTTCAAGTCAAAATCGCACCGCAAGTCCTAAACCTTTGTATAGAAATACAATTGGCTTCTAAGCCTTATTATTTCAATTAATTAAGCCCTGAACCTTTCTAAAAATGTGCAATCAAGTCACTTTGACAAACATTGAACAATATTTAAAGTATTTTATGTGTCACTAAAAATGCTGGTTACACGGTATCCTTGAAATGCAATATCTTACATAAATTCTAGAACTTAATTGCATTTCCCAATAGATTTTCATGATTTAGTAGTGTCAATTAAATGTTTTAGGATTCGATTGAATTTCTTAATAAATGTTTAGAACTTGATTGTATTAATTAAAATGTTTACGACTTGATGGCTTCGAAATTCCAGCACTTTTCGTGATGGATTAAATATCTTGCATTGTAGTTATCGAAGTTCTATATTTTGGATTAAATATCTTGCATTTCTTAATTCCAGCACTTTTCCTGATGGCTTAAAAATGTTTCAGCCTTTTTTTACATGGATTTTACTGGTGTTCAATATTGTAAAGATAAAATATGTATACTTTCTAGGAGGATCAAAAAATTGTCCAAAAAATCCTAAAGCTATTGTATTTTGTCAATTGAGTTTATCTAGTTGATTTTTGACAGAAAATCATTGACATGGATACCGATTGTCCGACGTGGCACAGTTGGTGCTGACTATGGACGAATCTCGAACTTCTTCTCGGCAGGGGCCAACACGATTTATGATTTCAAAGAAATTGTGTACTTTGCTTTAGAAATAAAAAAAAAAGGAGAGGTTTTGTATGCCTGAAAACTCTGATAAAAGCTAATGTTTCGTTTATCTATATTTTAGGATTGTTTACCAACTTTTTATGGATTAGCAAAGGCAATTTACCCTTAATATGACTTATCTACACTTCCTTTTTTGGAAAATTTAATGGAGAAACACTCGATCTCAAGTTTAAAATAGCGCGGACTTACTTTTCCAAATAAGACATAAGTCCGCCCATTCAAATACCGAATTACTTGTATTCAAATAATGATTGACACAAATACATAGTCCTTAAGTATGCATTTATTCTTAATTGATAATTATGATAACATATTTTTGTCTCCCTTTATAACGCGCGGACGACGTTCAACTTGAATCCGAAAGATAAAGTACCAAATATATAAAAAAATAGGACCAAAAAGAAAGAGAAAAAAGAAAAAGAAAATTGAAAAGAATTAGGTAGCGTTGATGGAGGGAACGAACAACGAACCCGATTCTCTGTCTACCTCCTTCCTTCCTTCCTTCCTCCTCTTCTCCTTCCTCTCCTCTCCGTCGCCGCCGACGAGCTGTTCTCGCTCCGATCGGTGGATCGGAGCGATCCCGATTCCGATAAGCTTTCGCCGGAGCCGAGGGAGAAGATGAAGGTCACGGCACTGCTGGTTCTGAAATGCGACCCCGGCGGCTCCGATCCGGTGATCCTCGCCAACGCCACCGACGTCAGCCACTTCGGCTACTTCCAGCGCTCCAGCGTCAAGGAGTTCATCGTCTTCGTCGGCCGCACCGTCGCCAGGCGCACGCCCCCGGGCCAGCGCCAATCCGTGCAGCACGAAGGTCGGTTTCTCGGTTCCCCCCATTTCTCGCCCGCGCTCGCGATTCGAGGCCCTGCTTTCTATTCCCGATGCGGGGCTGTTTCTAACTTGTGCGGAATTTTGATTAGCGTCTGTCTGCATCGGAGCTCGCTCTTGCTCTGTGTGTGTGTGTGTGTGGATGTCGATTGATGGATGTTCGATTGCGTGGCGTGAGACGAGGCGCATGTTTGCCCGTTTAATCTGCGAGGTTCAATTTGCGTAGCAGGCGAACTCGAATTGTTAAATCGCGATTGTAAGCCATGTAGACTTCTCGTATGTCGTGTAATTTGGTCATGACTCGTGTTGTTATTGCCCTACCTGGACAAAGAGACTACTATAATTTGTGTCTGTGCTCTCCTGAGTCCTGGGCCTATAATTCTGCGGGAAGTAGCGCCACCAGAACCCGGTTAGATTTCATTGGTACATGATGATGTTTTAGAGCAATAGTGTTTACAGGCTGTGTGCAAGTTGTACGAGTAGCGAACTGAATTCATCTGTTTGGTTATCTTTTCTTTCTTTTCCCTCAGAGTACAAGGTGCACGCTTACAATAGAAATGGCCTTTGTGCGTTGGGATTCATGGACGATCATTATCCGGTTCGAAGTGCATTTTCTCTGTTGAATCAGGTAGGAACCCACAATTTGTCGCCTATTCAGGCCTTTCTGGCTTGTGTACGTGTTAATCGTTACTGATCTGCTGATAGACTGAAATCCTATTCCAAGTTTGGTAACCGAAAGGTTGAATTAGCTTTGCACCACTTCGATTGGTATATTCTTTAGTTGCGTGATGATATGCTCTTTGAAACTGCAAATTTGTTGCATCTGTATGTTGAAAATTTTTCTAATATGAACAGTCCATTGAAATGGATAGGTTTCTGGATGCCATTGTGAGAAACTAATGCATCGTATGTACAGATAGGAGGCTTCTTATAGACTCTTAGAACTCTGGACTGGTTTTATTAGTGCCATCTGGGAATAAGAATTTAAGTGATTTCTTAAGACAATTACTCTTGAGTATTTGGAGGACTCCTTTAGCTGATGACTTGAGACGACAGTCAGATTTAAAAAGATTCCTGGTTTGGTGATGCATATTAATCCTTAGATTTAGTAGGAACAGAAGTACCAAAAGCCTCCTTTTAAATAACTAGCTTTAGAAATGAATCTTTTCAAAATAACTAAGTTGACAAATTAAAAATTAATTCTTTACCGACTTTCCAGATTATTGAGAAATTTTAAAGGACGCTTGGCTACATTGAATCTTGAAGAAATTGAGGGAGAATGAGCTTAAGAACACACTTATAGATCACAATGTCATTTGGTTTCAAGCTCTTACGCTGTAGCCTTATAAAAATTTGCACATCCTTATATTTTTGCATTTCTAAAGTTTGAAACTTGTGGATTATGTATGGTTTTATTGTGGACAGGTGCTGGATGAGTATCAGAAGAATTTTGGTGATTCTTGGAGGAGTGTAAACTCGGATAACACTCAACCATGGCCATATTTGAACGAAGCTCTAACTAAATTTCAGGTTCTGTCCATTCTCTCGTCACATTAAGTGATATTGCATTTTAGGTTTATTTTATCCCCTGGGTTATCGACTGGAGCTTTAAGACAAAGTCCTCTTTTTGTGATTATGTTTGTTTCTTCTATGAATCTATAGGATCCAGCTGAGGCTGATAAACTGTTGAAAATTCAGAGGGAGCTGGACGAAACAAAAATTATTCTGGTAAGTCATATGCATTTTGTCCCCCTTTTCTTCATACATATCTCAATCTACATTTCTGGGGTGGCAATTTTAACATGGAAAATGTGAAAGCACGGATGCGAATGCAGCATTAGCACGAGAGAAATTATGGAGAGATATCTGAGTCTCATATTACAGGAGCACAATTAAATCATCATGTTTTGACCCCTTTTTTTGTGAGGATCATCTTTGCATTATATTGTTGTTCAAAATTCAAGCGAGCAAGTGACATAAAGCAACAATGCTTATTGACATGAACACAACGACATAAGTATGAATTGTTATCCTGATGCGTTCTCATGATCACGCATGCATGTTTTCGCTCGAGAAGTTCCCCTTATGGTACTCATAAGTCTGCTAAGAAATTTTTAATATCATTCATATGGAATATATAAGTGATATCTGCCTATCTGAGCCTCCAAGATACTCTTCTATGACCATAAGCTTTTGTTTGGTCATGTAGTTGCTTAGTGTTTTGGACAATGTGCTGAATTCAAAACTATGTTTCTGTGGACACCGGAAAAGAAAAGAAAAGAAAAAAGAAAGAAAGTTGGGAGTTTGGGACTTTCTTTTGCACCAGTGATTTTGTCTGTGCTACAGTTCATCTGTCGATAGCAAATTCTCTGCAGCAAGTTAATGTTGAAGACAAATACTTGAATATTTATTTTGGTGCACGTGAAGAAACCGGCATTAGACTTTGATTAGTAACGTAGTAGTGGAAATCTGACGTGGGATCTTCAATTCCATCCATGAGAATACGCAGTGTTGTTACATTTACTTATAGAGCTAAATTAGGGATACCTAGTATTCAGAGAAGTTTTTGTTAGATATGTCTCCTGTATTGTTTGTGGCCCTTGGGAAAAATGAAGCATGTGTCTAAATGTCATTGCCTTGTATTAGTGTTCAAGCACAGATCCTTGATGGAGCTGTCCTGTTCTTAGATTGCTGCCTTGTAGAACATGTGCTTAAAGGATGTAATGTTTTTTATTAGCGACACAGGACAGGTTTTGGCTTTTTCCTTTTGCCTTCCACTTTTCTTTTGTCTCTTACACGCTTTTCTCTTTGATACAGCACAAAACTATCGATAGTGTGCTCGAACGAGGTGAGAAGTTGGACAGTTTGGTTGAGAAGAGTTCAGATCTCAGTGCATCATCACAGGTACTATGTATGATTGAAAGAGGAAAACTAATAATTTGGCAACTAATTGTCTCTCTGCCACTAGTAATCTGCATTGAGCACAGGTTCATAAGTTTTAATTTCCTTGTTTCTTTCTGTCCACTTCCAGTGTTCCACACCTGTCCCAACATGCATATCTACTGGCAACTTGCTGTCCCTTTGAGGCAGATTTTCTGTTAATTATCTTCTGCGACATTGCCACGGATGTCATTTTCTACTGGATTTCATCAAAATGTCTTGAACTTGAATGCTTAAAGTTCAAAGAATCCACGGTGTAACTCTTTCACACCAAATCTGGCAGTTTTTATAACCTCAAACGTAGCCGCTGCTTTTGACTTGATTCTTGATTCGTTATATTCAGCATGGAGTTTATCCTTCACACAATATGTGCAAATCTTGAACGTTATTCTTTCTCCTCAAACATTTTTTCGTTTGGAGACAATTACTTTTGTTGTGTTAGATTATATCTCGGACAGATTAAAGAAAGGTAGGAGTCACAATATTAGCTGTATCAATAATATAACAAAAGTTTATTGGAGTATTATGCAACTGATTTTCGAACTGAGTTTTGTTGAGCCTTGAATACGAGGTGAAAGACCTACTCATTGCTACTGTTTCTGCTTGATTTGTGTCAGAACCTACACTTAGTTGCTGACACAGTAACCTCTTCTTGTCTCCTGGAACAGTTGTTTTACAAACAAGCCAAGAAAACCAACCAGTGCTGCACCATACTGTAACGTTTTGAGGAGACTAAAGAGAAGATACGCTGTGTAAACACGTAACCTGGTTCCAATAGTGGTCATTCCGTCTGGCGAATACAGAGCAGATGTCATAGTATATACCGTCATGGCGATATACCTTCTTTCTGCTGCTTTGATAAGTGCAAACTTGCGGTTCGTGGTTTTTGGCTAAATCTGTCTTAGTTATGTATAAAAGCTGTTTAGCATCAACAGTTGATTGTCCACTGTTCTTTCATTTTCTTTCTAATTGTTCAACTGAAACAATGATTTGTTCATGATGAGCAGTCCAGCTGGTTTGTTTCTGTTTCTACTCATTTTATTTTTCTTTTGGTCATGACCTTGAACTTTGCTCCTCCAGTTTTCATAGATATGGTCTCTACCTTGTCTGAAATCAATCTCATAGAGTCGCATCATCTTGCACTCCTAACTTTGCAATCGACGAAAACTGGTAGTTAATGCTAATGAACAGAAGATGGAAACTTTGCAAGCCAAGAACTTCTGTGTGATTCTTTGTTCTCCAAATTCCAACTTTGAAATTGTTTTGAACTTTTGAGTCTTCTTTTGCATAATATATGTTGGATTCAAATTTTGCTGATGGGTCCTTGTTGTGTCGTATAGTAGTGTGGTGCCAACCCCGGCAGCCATTAGTTCCACTGCTTTCCCAAGAAGGATAGGAGATGGATCAGAATCTTCAGTGGTGGTCGAGTTCGTTAGAACATGCTCATTCGACATGTATCAAAAATGATGGCAGGCTGAGATTAGTGATCAGAATATGGAGTCTCGGATAGCCATCTTTTATTCACATGTCTCATACACTAATTGAATATTTGCAAGATCACAGCAACTTTACACGACTCAATCTATAATCACACGATTCTCACATCACTCACAACACGATAAAAACACAGGGTTATCTCTTTTTATTTCCGGGGAATATTTGAGACCCCGCTTTCGCTGATCGCGTCCTATTTTCCAATAAGGGACTTGAGCCACCAGGTGCCTTTGTCTTGGGGACCTCCTTCAGGTGGACGGTCGCTCTGTGGAGTCTTGCGGAGTTTACTTGAGTCATAACCTTCGTTCTTAGCCTTCTGAACCAGCATCTCATAGATCTCATCTTCCAGCTGAGTCTTCCTACATAATATCTGAAACATGAAGACAAACATTGGGAAAACTCAGAACCTTACCAGAAGAGAACTCACACATGCGCACACGAGCATGTCCTGCTTTTGTGAACCTAGGAACGACAAATAACAGTGAAACATAAATGGAAGAGAGCTCGACATACCCAGAGGTACTTTCTGGTGGGCTCTCCAATGAGAGCATACTGATAATCATTGTCGAGGTACAACACCCAGTAGTTCCCAACGACGGGAATGATGGGCAAGAACGGAGGGACATAGAACTTGACCTTGAGCTTGGCCTCGTCGCTCTTCGGGTCTGCCTTATATGCCGTGCCCTCGATGGCCACTCTCTTGCCGTCGCTCCAGGTCTCATTGAGCACATGCACCGTCCCATCTTGGTTAAGAGTGTACGTCGCCCTTGTGTCCACGCCGTTCTTCGGCACGAAGAAGGATGGGATCGACGCTATCTCGTACCATCTTCCCATGTACCTCTCCAAGTCCACGCCCTTCACAACGTCCAAATCTTTCTTCACCATTTTTCTTTTGGTCTTTTGAATGTGGAGGAGAGATGTGGGGAGGATTTGAATTGTGTCAGAGGTCTCTTGGAAGAAGATCTTCCTCACTCAATGTCTTTTCTTGTTGGGTTAGGTTTTCTTTTTTTTTTAATGTCGGATATAACGGGAGACGAGGCGGGGCTACGTATGGAGGAATTAGGACCTTACGTTCGTGTGATTGTGAAATGTGGAAGAGAGGTTAGGATAAGGGGACCTTCTAGAGTCGTATTGTTTATGGTCATCGCACTAAGCAACTCTTAAATTCCACGGAGGCAGGTGATTTCGATCAAATTCATTAATGATGTTCACACGAGAGGGGAGGCCGCGAGGGGAGCTTTTTGCGTGAGAGAAAGGGACCCGGACCTGAAGGCACAGCTTGGCCAGTTAAGCCCATGAACTTATCGATGTTCGACGCTACGAGCCGTCGATCAATGGACACTGTTGGGCGGGATTGGTGACCCAAACCGCGGTTCAACATTGAGGGAACCTTTCCTCTCTTTGATCTTCGACATTCTCGTTTGAATAGCAACACAACATCAAACTCCATTGAAGGCGGGATAAAAAGATTAGGAGACGTATCGACGAAGCAAAAGTCGATACGAGCAAAAAGGGCGATTCTTCTGCTACGACAATCACTAGTTTAATCAATGACTTTGGTTCATGTGGGAGCTACGCTGCATATGCAAAGACAGAGAAAGTGCGTAAAGCTTTATTAGAGTTGTGGAATTGCTCAAGACCTCACGCGTTTCTCAATTTGGTTCACTAATTGCAAACTTCTAATACCATAATGAATTTACCAACACGAATTACCTACTTCAAAATTTCTAAAATTATCAGGATTTTACAAATGTGTCCAATGTGCCATTAAATAACTTACCATCACTATGATAAATTTTTCGATATCATAATATATTTTCATACTAACGGTTTATCGCCAATGCGTGCATATGCAAAATTCGGTAGATGGGTAACGCGACGCATTGTCACGTTGCGCATATCGGCAAATTCAAAGGAGGAGAAAGGGCGAAAAGGAGAAAAGTTCCGAGAGGAAGACGAAGATCGGGGTTCATCATCTCCATCGTCTAAAGAGGCACACATCAAGGTTCAAGTACTGTTTATATGATCCGGACTTACAATAGCACATGCGGAATTATTGAGCAAACTAAAATGGTCACGGCATCACCAACCCAGAGACCACCTGAACATGCATGATGCTTGGATCTTCACCGTGGATGGCAGCCCCGGTTGTATACATCGCAATTGGGGCGTCTCCCATTCTGTCCGGGAGTGCATGGTCCGTAACGTTTGCCTCTTATGACTCTCCCGCACCCGGCCGGACTGTTCGGGTTGGCTGTTTGCTTGGTCACGCTAGAATAATCCACCAGAATGCGGCGCGTAATGTGCGGGGAATCGATCAGATACTCCAGCCCCAAGTCATCCGCGATGAGGCAGCTCCCGGTGAGGCCGCCGCGGCTGTGGTTGCACGGCAAGAAGGCGGCGTCGGTGGCAGTGGCAGCGGCACTGATGTTGCTTGAATGTGACGGCGAAGCCATGGAGGCCAAGAGGAGTACCACCACGAGAAGCGAGGAGAACGAGAGAGAGAAACTCTTGTCGCCCATAGCTAGATGATCTTCCTTTCCGATGAAGATGATGGTCAGCATTTGCCAAGCCCTCATCATGTGTTAGGACCTGTTTATGTAAACGAGCGAGAGAGACAAGCTGATGAGAGTTAGTAAGAGTGGTGTGGTCATCGCCCCTGCTCCATTAATGCAATTTGTCCTCCCATGGTGAAAGTGACTTCCGCTAACACGACATTTTCATAAGATGTCCAATAAATATGTGATGAAATAGAAATTAATATTTTCTTTGCAGAACAATCGAAGGATTATTTGGGGAAAAGTGCCAAAAATCCTAAACCTTTTGCATTAGTGCCAATTTAGTCCTAAACCTTTTTTTGGTGTCAATTCAGTCCTAAACCTTTTGCATTGATGCCAATTTAGTCCTAAACCTTTTTTTTGGTACCAATTAAGTCCTAAACCTTTTAAATTGGTGCCAATTCAGTCCTAAACCTTTTGTTTTTGTGCCAATTTAGTCCTTCCGGTCAATTTTGATCAGAATTTGCTGACGTGGACGCCGGCCGGCCGGCGACCGGTCACCGGAGCCGACGTGGCGTTGACGTGAACAAATTAAACAATATTTTAATATTTTTTTGAATTTTTATTTTTTTCCTTTTTTTTCTTTTTTTTTTCACTTTTTTTTTTGGCCTTCTACTGGCCGGTCGCTGACCGGCGATCGGCCAGAGGCCACAGGCTGGCGAGGGCGGCCTCGCCTTGGTCGGGCGAGGCTCGAGCCCTCGCCGAAGGCCGTGGCGAGGGCGAGCTTTGCCATGATCAGGCGAGGCCCGACCTCGCCCGATCTAGCGAGGTTGAGCTTGGCCGAATCTGGCGAGGTCGAGCCTCGCTCAACCAAGGCGAGGCCGCCCTCGCCCTCGCCTGTGGCTGGCGAGGGTGACCTCGCCGGCCTGTGGCCTCTGGTCGATCGCCGGACCGGCGACCGGCCTGTAGAAGGCAAAAAAAAAAGTGAAAAAAAGAAAAAAATAAAAATTCAACAAATATTAAAATATTATTTAATTTGTCCACGTCAGCGCCACGTTGGCTCCGGTGACCAGTCGCCGGCCGGCCGGCGTCTACATCAGCAAATTCCGGTCAAAATTGACCGGAAGGACTAAATTGGCACAAAAATAAAAGATTTAGGATTGAATTGGCACCAATTTAAAAAGTTTAGGACTTAATTGGCACAAAAAAAATGTTTAGGACAAAATTGGCACCAATGCAAAAGATTTAAGACTGAATTGACATCAAAAAAAGGTTTAGGACTAAATTGGCACTAATGCAAAAGGTTTAGGACTTTTTTGGCACTTTTCCCGGATTATTTGTGTTCTTTTGAAACAAAGCACATGGACTGAAAAATGACTATTTCTTCTAAAGGTACGAGGACCACAAGATAGTTGTTTTCTCGTGAACATGCACCAACTAGAGTTTTTTTCTCGCGAACATGCACCAACTCGTGATGACTCGTGAGGGTCGACCTACCATAACCCGTCCACATCCGGATGGACGATCGAAGTTTTCCTCGAAATTTTGTCGGTGATTAGACGGGAGTCTAAATAGAACGAAATACAGTAGAAGGAATTACAAAAAAAAAATTGAATTGAGGGTGATACATGAGGACACTTTTGTAATTTCACCGAATTGAAAAAGAAGAAGAAGAAGAAGAGCAGATCAAGAGTTCCCAAGCCCTTGTTTGATTTATGACTTTGGTTCGTTCGGGAGCTATGCTAAGGCTTAATTAGAGTTTTGGAATTTGCTCAAAAGCTCACGTACGTGTTTCTCAGCTCCTTCTAACTTTGCTTGCATGTATCATTCGAGGTGAGATCTTCCTCAATTTGTTCCCTATTTGCAAAACGAGCCCAAGATATCCTTGGTGCTTCCATGTCCATTGTAGTCGATACATTTGCACATGTTGCTTCACTGAATCTTACACAAAACAAGAGCTTTCCGTGATCAGGCCTTGCCTTTTGTGTTGGTCGGTTTCTGAAGTTTGCCGGTAATTTTTCAATACTGTTGGTAAAAAAAATTTGACCGGCCACTTGCTTGTTAGGGGAAAATTGTCAAAAAAAGTCATAAATCTTTTGCACTTTAGCCAATTGAGTTTTAAACTTTTAATTTTGCCAATCCAGTCGTAAATCTTTTCACGTTGTGCCAATTGTGTCCATCCGGTCAATTTTGACCGGCCACTCGCTTGTTAGGGGAAAATAGTGTCTAAAAAAGTCATAAATTTATTGCACTTTTGCCAATTCAATCCTAAACTTTTTAATTTTGCCAATTGAGTTCTAAACATTTTCACGTTTTGCCAATTAAGTGCATTCAACGAATTTTGGTTGGAAACTAATGATGTGGACGTCGGCCATCTTAAGTGGCACGATCAGCGCTGACGTGGACATTTTTCAATTAATATTTTAATAATTTTCAATAATTTTTAATTTTCTTTTCTTTTGTTTGTTTTCTTTTACACCTCTGGCCAGCGAGGGCCGCGAGCCCCTTGCATGTGGCCAGCGAGAGTGTCGCAGCCCTCGCCCCCACCCATAGCGGGCGAGGGTCGGTGGCCCTCGCTTATGGCCGGCGACCTCATTGGCTAGAGGTGTAAAAAAAGAAAGAAAAGAAAAGAAAAGAAAATATAAAAAATTAATAATTTTTTTAAAAATATATTAAAATATTATTAAAAATGTCCATGTCAACATCGACAGAGTCACGTTGGACGGTCGGTGTCCACGTCATCAATTTCCGCTCAAAATTAATTGGATGGATTTAATTGGTAAAGTGTGAAAATGTTTATGACTCAATTGATAAAATTAAAAAAGTTTATGACTAAATTAGCAAAAGTGCAATAAGTTTATGACTTTTTAGACTGTTTTCCCCACTTGTTAGAGAACTTGTAACTGAGTTACCAACATTATTAGAATTTATAAATGTAGAAACGATTTAATAAATTACCATATCCTCTGAAATTTTACAAGTATTATTTGTGAGATTTTGATGGATTATTGCCAACTGTTCTAAAAGTTTAAGTTGACTCTCCCTCATGCTTGGTCTAGTTTTTTTTTTTGTCTAGAATCAAATGTGGTAATATGTAATTTGGGAGATAAATAGGGGCCTGGAAAGGTTTGAACTCACAACCTCCTGCTTTGATACCACGTGAGATTTGGCGGTATAAACAATTTATTATTTCGAACACATTATTAATAATTTATTGACATTCCACTAAATTGGTTGCTAATCAACTCTTGTGAAAGTTTATAACCCTGATTAGCAAAATAGTAGCCCTATAAAGAATTTACCAGCCTTCCAATTAATTACTAAGTTTCTAACTCCTTTCAAATTTTGAAAGCGTGAACTCGTAAACTACTAATACTGTAATGAATTTACCAACATAAATTACCTACTTCTTCAAAATTACTAAAATTATTAGGGTTTTACAAACAGCCAATATGCCACTGGTAACTTAGGGTGCAAATAATAAAATTTCTCTTCCTTGACCCTATTTCTGGCTAGAAAAATCTATTTCTATTCCTCGGATGATTTTTTGAGCAAAAAGTAGTGTTTGATAATGACATAAAGTTTATGTTCCCATAATAAAAATTCTTTTGATAGGTTATTCTCAAATTTTTGTTCTTGGTAGTCGGCAACAGGCGGAGGTGGACGATCGATAGACGACTGACAAGCGGTGGTAGCAGCAAACGACTGACAAGCGGGCGGCAGCAGACGGCTGGCAAGCGGTGGCGGATGGTCAGTGAGCGGGCGATAGCGGACGGCCAGCAGGGGATGGCTAGTGGCAAGTGGCGGGTGGGCGATAAGGACGAGCAATAAAAGAGAGTTGTTATATCTATTTTTGTTTCTATTTCAGAAATAGAAAAGTAAAAATTTTTAACTTCTCATTTATGTTTCCAACCTAGTGTTTGGCTAAAAATTTACCCTGAAAATAGAAAAATGAAATTATTTTACCAAACGGATTTCTGTTTCTAACCTATTCCCAAAAAGAAAAATATAAAAAAATAGAGAAATAGAATGATTATCATTTGTGCACTTATCATCACTATAATAAAAATATCGGTCTACCAATTATGAATTTTCTTTCTCAGATTTTCCCTTTACTGAACCGTAGAGTCGTCCGAATCTCATCCACAACACTAGCTAGCTCCACATAACAACTAAAGAGTCGAATCCTGATATAACTCTATTCTTGCATGGAAGTCCTCCATCCTCATTTTCTACTCCATGAGACGGTAAATGTCATATCGGAGCATCCGAGCTACGTCGATGCGATATGAGAAGGAATGGGACCGTTGACTTTGCCGTTGCTCGTGGCAGATTACCACAGGATGGTTTGAGGCGAGAGAGATGGGTGATCGCTAGGCCTCGACATGGAGCGCCGCCGATGCGTGCAGATGCAAAAATCGATAGATAGCATAACGCGACGCAACATTTTTGCATTGCGCATATCGACTAATTTAGAGGAGGAGAAAGGGCGAAAAGAGAAAAGTTCCAGGAGGAAGACGAAGATCGGGGTTCATCGTCTCCATCGTCTAAAGAGGCACACAACAAGGGTAACAAGTACTGTTATATGATCCGGACTTACATAGCAGAGGTTTGGATTTATTGAGCAAACTAAAATGGTCGCGGCATCACCAACCCTGAGACCACCTGAACGGGCATGATGCTTGGATCTTCATGGTGTTTAGCAGGCCCGGTTGTATATACCGCACTTACCGGGTCTCGGGTTCTGTTCGGGAGTGCATCGTCCGTAAGGTTTGCCGGGTGTGGTTCCCCTCCCGCACCCGGCTGGATTGTTTGGGTTGGCTGTGCGCGCAGTCACGCTAGAAGAACTTGCTAGAGTACGGCTCAGAATGTGCGGAGAATCGATCAGATACTCCAGCCCAAAATCATCCGGGATGAGGCAGCCGATGGTGAGGCCGCCATGGCTCTGGTTGCACGGCAAGAAGGCGGCGGCGGGAGAGGCAGTGATGTTGCTTGAATGTGATGGCGAAGCCAGGGAGGCCAAGAGGAGTACCACTACGAGCAGTGAGGAGAATGAGAGAGAGAAACCATTGTCGCCCATGGCTACATGATCTTCCATTACGATGAAGATGATGCTCAGCACTTGCCAAGCCTTCATCGTGTGTCAGGACCTGTTTATGTATGAGCAAGAGACCAAGTTGATGAGAGTTAGTGGAAGGGGTGTGTGGTGTGTCATAGCTCCATTATTATTGCAATTGGTCCTCCTATGGTGAAAGTAATTTTCCACTAACACGACATTTTCATGAGGTCCTCAATATATATGTGTGATGAAATAGAAATTATATTTTCATTTCAGAATAATCTAGGGACTAGTTTTATTTTATTTTTTACAACAAAGCACTTGGACTAAAAGTGAACATTTCTTTTTAGAATCCAGTTTATTTTTCTTTTATCAAGAATTTCATTTATCCATATCCCACTCTACGTAATAAAAACGAGTTTCCACCTTTGCTCTTGTTTGATGTACATAATCATTAAAAATTGAATTCTGGCAAACAAGAAAAACATTAGAGGTCGAATCAAATTCTTGGATACCTACCCCGACCGTGGGGTCCGTAAGATAAGAGGTCCACAATCGTCATGAAGCACTAACATCACGATTTTAGGACTCGAGAGAGTCCTTGAATTTTAGGTTTTCCCAACGAGAGTTGATAGTGCCTAAAAGTCGAGTTGTGCTGCTGCTTTTGTACAGGGAAAATTTGCAATCTATTAGGTAGTGTGGCCCTCAAATGAATGTACCAACACCCCCGTCAATTAGTAAGTGACCTACTTCTTCGAAATTACCGATATTATCAAGATTTTACGAACGTCCAAATATACATGTGTCATTAGTAACTTACCGGTACTTTTGTAAATCTACCAACGTTCCACCGAACTAGTAACTTCCCAATTTTTTAGAAATTCTACAACTGTTGTTAGTAAGATACTAATCCTAATGAACAGTATCCCAATGAAATAGTAGTAGGTTACCAATTTGTTTCCAATTTTGCGAGTCATTGTGGCGAATTCACTAATATCCTAATAATTTCGTAAATGATCAACTTCTTCGAAATTTTAAAAGTTCATTCAGTAAATGGTTAATATCACGAAAAACTCAAAACTGGTACCCTATGACAATTTCATCCCAAACTAATTTTTTGACAAAGAAAAACCTCAAACTGGTACACATGTAATAAATTTACCCCAAATTAATTTTTTGACCATCAAAAACCCCAAACTGGTACATTTGTGATAAATTTACCTTCAATTAGTTTCCATTAAATTGAATTAATACTACAAAAAATCATAAACTGGTACGCCTGTAACAAATGGATGGTAAAACATCAAATTGGTATATCAATCAATTGCCGAGTGTCATTTAACAAAGCAATTTGACAGTAAAATTTAACGGAAATAAACAGAGGGTAAATTTATCACAAGTGTACCGGTTTGGGATTTTGGCTGTCAAAAAATTAGTTTTGGGTAAAATTATCACAGGCGCATTAGTTTGGGATTTTTCGCGGTATTAACCCTTCAGTAAATTATCAACGTTAATGTATTCAACACTCTGAAAGAAGTTGGTAATCTACTGATTCATTGAGATGTTGGTAAATTCCTTCTAGTTTCCGTAGTTTACCAACTACACTTGTAAAATTTCAAAAAAGTTATTAACTTACTAATCCTAATGAACAGTATTCCAATGAAATAGTAGTAGGTTACCAATTTGTTTCGAATTTTTCAAGTCACCGTGACAAATTCACTAATATCCTAATAATTTCGTAAATGATCAACTTCTTCGAAATTTTAAAAGTTCATTCAATAAATGGTTAATATCACGAAAAACTCAAAATTGGTACCCTATGACAATTTCATCCTAAACTAATTTTTTGACAAAGAAAAACCCCAAACTGGTACACCTGTGATAAATTTATCCCAAATTAATTTTTTGACTACCAAAAACCTAAACTGGTACATTTGTGATAAATTTACCTTCAATTAGTTTCCATTAAATTGAATTAATACTACAAAAAATCATAAACTGGTACGTCTGTGACAAATGGATGGTAAAATATAAAATCGGTATATCAATCAATTGTCGAGTGTCATTTAACAAAACCATTTGATAGTAAAATTTAACGGAAATAAATCGAGGATAAATTTGTCACAAGTATACTGGTTGGGGATTTTGACGGTCAAAAAATTAGTTTTGGATAAAATTATAACAGGCGCACCAGTTTGAGATTTTTCGCGGTATTAACCCTTCAGTAAATTATCAACGTTAATGTATTCAACACTTTGAAAGAAGTTGGTAATCTACTGATTCATTGAGATGTTGGTAAATTCCTTCTAGTTTCCGCAGTTGACCAACCGCACTTGTAAAATTTCAAAAAAGTTATTAACTTACTAATTTGTTGGTTTATTGGTAAATTTCCTGGCTCGGTTGGTATTTTACTAAATTTTCAAAAGAGTTGGAAATCTACTAATTTAATGGTATGTTCTAAATTCCTCATTATACTTATATTTTACTAAAAGCGCTTGTAAACTTTAAAAAGAAATTGGTAATTTACTAATTTATATGGATGTTGGTAAATTCCTCATATGGTCGATATATTACTAACTACACTTGTAATAATTCAAAGAAGTTGGTAACTTACCATTTATTAGAATGTTGGTAAATTTATAGTGGGAAAATTATTCAATCAATGCAAAATCTATTGTACAAATGCCAATTTAGTCATGAACTTTTTTTAATTTTTTCAATTTAGTCCTAAAACTTCATGCAAAATTTCAATGTAGTCATTTTGGTTAACTTTTACTAAAAATCACTGGCATGGCGATTCAGTCATCGCTAGTCGTCCTACGTAGCACATTGCCATAATAGCGATTCCAGATGAAATTGACAGAAATGACAACATTGAAATCTCGCATAAAGTTTTAGGACTCTAAATTGACAAAATTTAAAAGTTTAGGTTTGAATTGACGCAGTACAATAAGTTTAGGATTCATTTGACAATTTCTCCATTTATATTAGTATCCGTATTGTGTTAGTGAGTTACGATTAACGGGGTTACTCGACACTCAAATTAGCGATGACACTCTCTTTACCGCTGGTGTTTCAAATTTACCTAAAACTTTGGAAACGAACTAATTGCGAAAAGTTTTCCAGATTCTCCCTTGATGGGACCGAAGACTCGTCTGAAACTCATCCAGTACCTATAGCTTTTCACAGAAGAACTCAAAAGTCAGATGGATGGGGTGACGCGACGCATTTTCACACTGCACGTATCAACCAATTTAGAGGAGTAGCGGCGTGAAAAAAAACAAGAAAATTTCCAGGAGGATAAGATGAAGATTGGGTTCATCGTACTCCACGGTCCAAAGAGGCACACATCAAGATACAAGTACTGTCATGTGATCCGGACTTGCATAGCACAGGCAGATTCATCAATCCTGAGACCACCCGAATGTGCATGATGCTTGGATCTTCATGTTGAATTGCAGTTCCGGTCGTATACACTTTTGCAAATGGTGGGTTCCGGATTCTTCTTGGGAAGGCAAGGTCCGTATTGTTTTCCTTTCTGGGGTGGTCTCCCGCATCCAGCCGGCTGGCCTTGGACGATCGTGGCATAGGTGACAGGAGGATCGCCTGCGAGGATACGGGCCCGAACGTGCGGAGAATCAATCAGATACTCCAGCCCCATGTCATCTGCGATGAGGCCGCTGCCGGCGAGGCTGTGGCTGTGGTTGGATGGTAAGGTGGCGGCAGCGGCGGCGGCGGCAGCGGCGGTGCAGGCGCCGATGTTGCTCGAATGCGATGGTGAAGCCCTGGAAGCCAGGAGGAGGAGTACTACGAGTAGCGAGGAGAATGTAAGAGAGCGAGTATTGTCGCCTATAGCGAGATCTTCCATGGCGATGAATATGATGTTTTAGGATTTGCCGAACCTTCTCAGACGGCTCGCCTCATGTCTTAGGACTTTGTTTTTGGCGCACACACATTGCTTAGTATGTGCAAGAGACTAGTGCATTAAGAGTAGTGGAAGTGGCGTGTCATGCCGCATAGTGAAAGCAATTTCCTTTAACACGACATTTTCATATGTAAGGACTAGGTTTTTTGTTCTTTTTTTAAAGGAAAGTAAATGGACTTAAAAGTGGATATTTCTGAAAGTCTGATAGGAAATCGGATTTTTCCCTTGAAATTTTTGTGGAAGATAAGCAATAGGAGTATAAATTGAACGACGTATAGTCCAAGAACCAAAATCGAATCCGGGGCAATATATGAGGAAATTTTTGTAATTTCCCCTTAAAGAAATCAAGAAAATTGGGAAAAGAACAGATCAAGAGTTCCTGCACAACCAGCCGACCACCACGAGGTGAATGCCTAATCCTGTTCTCTTTATCTCAACGGGTTTTCTTGTTTTCTTCTTCTCTTTTCCAAGAAACTTAACCTAATTGAATTTAAATGCGTCGAAAATGGCATATTCCAAATACATCGAGACTCATATCCACTAATTTTTTCACTTTTTAAAATCAAATTTATCTTCTTCTTTTTTATCAAGGACTCTATCCTTCCATACCACTGGGATCATAAAGAGAAGAGGTCCACAATTGTCATGAAGCACTAACATCACGATATAATAGGACTCGAGAGAGTCCTTGAATTTTAGGTTCTTGGGCATGAGAGTTGATAGTGCCCTAGAATCAAAGCTTTGTTGCCGCTCGTAGTGGGAAGATCATGCGCAATCGCATTCGGCAGTGTGCCCCTCAGATGAAGGGGGTGTGGTGGAGTGGAGCACTCAAAGTCTAATGTGTCCGAGAACGTCGGTGTTGAAAGAGAGAGAGAGAGAGACAGCACAATCTTAGTGCTCTAACTTTTCAAATGAAATATACTATGAACATTATGACATTAGGTCGACCTAATTTTTAGTGTCAATGTTAATATGAATGCGGATCCTCCGTCGCTTGCCGGACCCTCCACGTGCCAGCATGTGTCGGCCATCGGCGTGCTTTTTCTTTGACTAGTGTCATGTGTTTTTCTCTCTCTCTCTCTCCTCACCCTCATTGGCCATCCTAGGTGCCAAGATCCGCTTGCCCGCTGCCACCGCCACATCGGTGCCACCACCCTGACCGGACACAAAACACCTCTGTTGCCGTCACCATCGACTTGCCACTTCAACTCTCTCGCTCGGCCAGTCCATCCAGCAATGTCCCTCGTCCTCTTTCCCTCGTTCCATTTCTGCTTGTCCTCCCCTTGATTTGGATGAGGCCTCGGTGCCGCCGTCCAGCCACTTTGAGATCCGGCCATCACCTTTAAGATCCAGAATGTGGGATCTAGAGGAGACGGGCATCCAAATCTAGAGGCCACTCTCCCGAATCTCGTCTCATTTGGGTGCCGGCTCAATATTATCTACTCCTGTGCTCACATGACTTTAAAATACGTCATGCTAGTTTAAGATCGCACAAAATTTATTTACCTTTATTTAGGCGATGTAGAATAAGATACATATGAAACTCAAGATCCCCACCGCTGATACCATTATAGGCAGCCAGCCCCACCCAAGGGCCAACACGACTTTGAAATATGTCATGCTAGTTTAAAGTTACACGAGACTTATTATGGGTGAATGTTAAAGAAGAAAGGCCGTATGGGTTGGTGGCGTAGACTCAAACAAGCTCAACCTTTACAAAGCAGTGGATGTGGGATATTGAGAAGACGAAAACATAACAAATAATTGTCTCCCGTTGCTCATCTAGACATATAAAGTAAGACTTACTAGCAAAGAGGTTGTTCTTTGGTCTTTTCCGATAACTAAGATTTCGTTTGTTTTGCAGAAATAAATAATTTATAAAATAATTTTTTAAAAATGATCGATTATAAAATTGAACGAACAAAAAATATTTTCATCACCTACGAAAATAATTAGACATAAATTGTCATTGGCAATGAAACATTTGTTATCGACTAATTATTTTAAGTGATACAAGCCATCATTTTTAGAAAAAAATATTTTTTAAATTATTTATTTTTCGCGAAATAAATGGAACTTAAAAGAAATAAATAAATGTACATTTTCTCTTAACTATGGCCAGTTCTTTTTCTTTTTTTTTTGAAACATATTCACCTAATTGGTCCAAATGTCCAAAAACGGTATATTCTAAGTGCGTTAAGACTCGCATCCAATAGGGTTAACTTTTTAAAATCGATTTGATCTTCTTTAATAAGGATTGCATTCATCGACGACATTACAAAATCGGCTTATAAAACAGGTGCACGGTTCATTTTACCACCTCTACTCTACTCACATGTTTGATGGACGCGAACATTAAAAAAAAAAAAATCGAATTCCGACGAACAAGAAAAATCAATAAAAATTGAACCAAATTCTTGGATACCTACCCCGACCATAGGGACTATTAGATAGAGGCCATCAATATCATCTTGGAGCACTAACATCACGATTTGGGGCTTCAGAGAGCCCTTGAATTTGAGGTTTTTCATGAGTTGATAAGTGTCAAAAATCAAGCTGTGTCGCTGATTTTAGTATATTGAAAGGAGATGTGGAAAGAGAGGGACAAACAAAAGCTTAGTGCTCCCTCGTTTGGAAAAGTCTGGTAAACATTATTATGGCATTAGGTTAACGTAACTTTTAATCAATTTTTTTCTTTCATTTTCGATCAAGATTGACTAGATAATTATATTGGAATTTAATTTTCATTTTCGCCGGATTTGGGCAGGTGAGGGCCGCCCTCGCCCACGTAGGTGAGGGCGGTCGTCGCCTGATGTCGGCGAAGATGGCCCTCGCCTGAGGCCACAAGAGGGAATAGAGAAAAGAAAAATGAAAAAAAAAGAAAAAGACAAAATTACCCATATTTCGGTGCCGGAAAGTGTCTCACGGTTGGCCGGCCGACGAACATTTGGCCGACCGGCAAGCTGAGTCCTTATTTGAGACTAGTTTGGATACTTTGAATTCTTAATTGAAACATTGTCCACTTGAGATTATTTTTTGAAAAAAGAGACCCACTTTGGGTCCTTAATTGAAAATTTCCCTAAAATATAGGTCATTAATGGTGCATTCATAGACTGTCATAAATATTAGACAAAAAAAACTTCTAATTTTCTATATAGTTTTTGTGATTAAAAATATGAGATGACAAATTAAAATTAATAATTTTCTTTGATAAAAGGATGTAGGATAAGATGATATCTTGTTGGGTGTAATGGGTCAAAGAGAGATGATAGAAACAAAGTAACTTTTGTTGCTTAGCCACACAATATATTGAAGAGAGAGAAAAGGGTATTTTGGTCAATTAACTAAAAAAAAGAGTGTTTTAGCTAAAATCAGGGTGAAAATAGCGCCGCCATATGAAAAAAAGTCAAAGAACGAATCATCATCTCGTCATGGGAAAATTTCGTTTTGGTACCCAAAGTGGGGGCCTTTTCTCGATTTGGTACTCAAAGTAGACATAGTCTCAAATTGGTATCCAAAGTACCTATTCGGTCTCAATTTGGTACCTGAGTTCGCCGACCGGTCAAATGCTCACCGGGCGGCAAGAAATTTACTGTTCCGGCAACCGAAACAGTATTTTTTTTATCTTTTAATTTTTTTTTTATTTTTTTATTTTTTTTCTTTTCCTTTTACTTTTTTTTTACTCTCTTCCCTCCGCCGGCGTCAGGCGAGGGCGACCCTTGCCCACCCAGGTGAGGGCCAACCCTTGCCAAATCCGGCGAGGGCGAGGGTTGCCCTCGCCGAATCTTGCGAGGGTCGCCTTCGCCTGCGTCGGGCGAGGGCGATCCTCGCCTGGGCTGGCGAGGGTCGCCCTCGCCTGCGTCGGGCGAGGGCCGCCCTCGCCTGCGTCGGGCGAGGGCCGCCCTCGCCTGGGCGGGTGAGGGTCGTCCCTCGCTAGATCCGGCGAGGGCGAGGGTTACTCTCATCGAATCTGGCGAGGGTCGCCTTCGCCGACGTCAGGCGAGGGCGGCCCTCGCCTGGGCTGGCAGCAAGGGAGATGTCGATGAAGATGGTGCTGGACTCGCTGGCCTTCATCGCATCGAGTCCATGTCGGCTCCGGAATGATGACTTCTCCTTCTGCACAGTGGTTTCCTTCTGAGGATTTAGAACGGAGGAAGAAGGTCCGGCAAGGGTCGGCCCTCGCCCGACGTAGGCGAGGGCGACCCTCGCCAGATCCGGAGAGGGTCGGCCCTCGCCCGACGTCGACGAGGGCCACCTTCGCCAGATTTGGCGAGGGTCGGCCCTCGCTTGCCTAGGCGAGGGCGGCCCTCGCTTGACGTCGGTGACTTCCATCGGCCACGGTGGCTGGCGGAGGGAAAAGAGAAAAAAAAAAGAAAAGAAAAAAGAAAAGAAAAAAAAAGTTTAAAAAAATACTGCTCTGGTGATTGGAACAATAAATTTCTTGTCGGCCGGTGAACATTTAATCGGCCGGCGAACCCAGGTACCAAATTGAGACTGAATGGGCACTTTGGATACCAATTTGAGACTGAATGAGTACGTTGGGTATCAATTTGAGACTATATCCACTTTAGGTATCAAATTGAGAAAAGGTCCCCACTTTGGATACCAAAACGAAATTTTCCCTCTCATTATTGAAGACCTACAACATCTATTGGTGGATCTTTGCTATGGCCGAGCCAAGTCGTCATTGTGGTCGACTCGTCACCGAACCATCACTTCCATCATTGGAATTTGTCTCTCTGCGTGTTTGTGTGCGTGTGCGGAGAATATATTAATTTTACATGAAAAATTCGTAGAATAAGACTCGTAAACTGTAATAAACAAAAGTTATTCAAAAGTTAAGTTTAATGAATAAATTTCATCCATGGTCAATGACATTTAATAGATTTAGTGATTAGATTTCTCAATTTTGAAATGAACTTTCAATTTATATTGCAATTGATGCACCTTTTGGAACTCACCAATTTTCCTGCAAAATGTCAACAAGAAACTTACGTGGTAATGAGGTGTCATCCAAAAAATTCGTGACACGTCCATCACATCGGTAATGCATCAAATAATCCGCTTTTGAAATTGTAATGCATAAGGTATAATTGCGATCAAAATTCAATAATTTGACGTTAAACCATGAAAAGGATTTAATAGTTTATTTTAGTGAAAGCTGATAAGTTAATATCTTTAGCGAAGGCCCTGGCCATATAAACTGGCAACAAGAAGTGGGCATAAGCAGGATCTATGGAGATGACTTGGAAAGCTGGGTCCTGAAATGGGTTAATAAGCTGCAATAAAAATGGGCTTGAAATTGGTATGTGCCCAATCCAATATTACCCATAAATAGTTAGGCATTTTATTTGTTGGGCCCATTCGAACCCGTTTTTGAAATTTTTTAGGCAACCCATTTGTAATCCGACCTATAAAATATGAGGTAAAAAGAATGAATTTTAGACCAACATTACCACTTGTATTCGAGACAAACCCCAATCTCAAGTATTCTGAAAAACATGCTCCGCTTTAGCCCGCTTTTGGAAATTTTTCCTTATTTTGTTTACCCCTCATGTTCTATGGAAGATCACTTAGGAGCAAGCTTTTCCCCGGTCAAGACCGATTCAAGAATTGTATGCTAAAGAGATCTCCACCGTTAAGGATAACAATGCATAACTTGTTCAAATTCAAAATATTTTGAATTAGTCCATTTTTATCTCAATTATTTATTACTATAGTTATTACTGTAACGGATGTAGTTATTACTTTAGTTACTATTATAACAGACTAATTCAAAATTCAAATTATTTTGAATTAATCCATTCTTATCTCATGTAATTATTGTAACAGTTAGAAGACAAACTCTATAAATACAAACGCTATCCTAGAATTGAAGAATAAACAAAACTCAAGCTCAAACTTAGAGTATAATTCTTACATGGTATTAGACGACCAGTAGGATCCTTGGAAACACATTTGCCATTTCTTCTTTCTCTTCCATTTTTTTGACTTCTTCTATTCACGATGTCATCTCCCACATCCACTCTAGTTGTGCAACACCACTTTAGCCTCAAACTTTCTAGTGATAACTTTCTATTGTGGAAAACCCAGCTATTTTTATTGTTTCGTAGCCAGTCCTTAATAGAATATCTTGACGGCAGCATTATATGTTCTCCTCCAACTATCACCCCCACGGGCTCCACAACTGCTGCACCAAACCTTGTATATGATGAATGGATTCGAAAAGACCAACTTGTTCCTAGTTGGATGATATCTTCTCTTTCACCTGATGTCTTACCTTATGTGATTGGATTAGCTACTGCTATAGGTGTCTGGAAGGCTCTACAAACTGTTTTTGGATCTCTATCACATATAAGCATTCTTCATCTTCATATGCAACTCCAAAATATATCTAAAGGTGACAAGTTTGTATCAACTTATCTGCGCAAGGTAAAGTACATTTCGGATCGATTGGCTGCTGCCAATTGCCCTTTAGGGAATAAAGAATTAAATGCCATTGTCTTTCGTAATATTCGTTCTGATTTTTTTGACGTTATTGCTGCCTTGGCTACAAAATCTGATCCGATAACCTTTCCTGAACTCCATCGATTGCTCCTCAATCATGAGCTTTAAATGAAATCTGTTACGGTATCTATAGAGGCAAATGTTACCACTTACACCCCTCCATCATCCATCCCTACTAATCAACCGCAATCGATTTTCATATTCCAACTATCTACCACCCAAAACCCTCAATACCGTTAGCAAGGCAACCAGCGTAATTATGGAAACTTAGGCAATCGATCTAAAAATAAGAAAGATCAATGCCAAATTTGTCAAAAATATAACCATACGGCTGCAAGATGTTATTTCAAATATTTGCAGTCTAACAATAGTACATCTCAACCTATTGCTAATATGGCTAGGATTCTTCCTATCCCATCATAGCAAGACTGGTTTCCGGATACTGCAGCTACTCACCATGTGACCCCTGACATCGCAAATCTGCAGATCTCTGCCACAGAACGGTAACGAATCTCTTTGTGTAGGTAATAGAGCAGGTTTAGACATTATTAATGTCGGTTCTTCCAATCTCAAAACCCCTATTAACAAATCTTTCCATTTCTCAAATATCGTTCATGTCCCTACCATTACACGTAATTTGTTTTATGTACATAATTTTACACGTGATAACAACTGCTTCTTTGAGTTTCATCCATTTTACTTTGTTGTGAAGGATTTGCAGACCAAAACACCACTACTCCAAGGTTCGCTTAAGGATGGACTATATCGGCTGCCGGGTCTTTATACCACATCTCTATCCACCATCACTATTTCACTTGATACTTTCGCCGTTACCATTACCTGGCATGTTCGAATGGGCTATCCCCAACAAAGCAAAGTTCGTTCTTTCATTCGTTCAAACAATTTGCCATGTTCTACATTTGATTTCAACAAATGTGCTTCATGTTTGTTAGGAAAATCTCATAAAACACCCCTACCCCCCACTCATAGTATTAGTAAAAAACCTTTCGATTTAATTTTTACTGATATATGGGGACCTGCTTCAATTAATTTTGTTTTTAGTTATAAGTATTTTGTTCTATTTGTTGATGATTTTTCCAAATATACCTGGTACTATCCTATTCAAAATTGATCTATGGTCCCTTCCATTTTCAAAAAATTCAAAATCATGGCTGAGAAACAATTTGAAAAATCCATCAAAGCCGTCCAGTTTGATTGAGGTGGGAAATACAGAACCCTGGATAATTTTTTTTTCAGACAATGGAATTCTCCATCATGTAGCATGTCCACACACTCATGAGCAGAACAGAGCAGCTGAGCAAAAAATTCGCCATATTGTTGATACCGACCTTACATTATTGGCACATGCATCTCTTCCACTTAAGTATTGGCCTTATACTTTTGAAACTACAATTTATCTTATTAACAGATTACCTACACCACTCTTAAATAACATCTCACCTTTTCAAACATTTTTTCATCAAGAATCGGATTACGAGTTTTTAAACATATTTGGTTGTGCTGTTTTCCCTTTATTAAGACCATACAATTCGCATAAGTTTTCACTTTGTTCTACTCAATGTGTGTTCTTAGGATATAGTCCATTGCATGTTGGTTATCGTTGTTTAGATTACAAAACTGGACACATGTATATTGCAAGACATGCTCATTTTATTGAAAATATTTTTCCATTCGCCACACTTGGTTCCCACCTTTCTGAAATACCCTCACCATCACATCCTTGGTTAACGATCTCTATAGCTGGTATGTCTTCCCATGCAAATCATGGTGTTAATAGTAATATTCTACCTTTTACCCGACCCTCTAACACTTCTCCACCCACCTTTGAAGAGCCATTATCGACATTATCAAATACTAATACTGTTTCAACATCTAACACGTTGGTTTCTAGTCCGTTTAATACTAGTATAGGTTCTAATGAGGCACTTTTAGACGCCTCCCCACAACAAGTTGTTGTGATAATTTCACAATTGGTTTATCAAAAATCAAGAACCCATTCAATACAGCTGTGTCAAAACTCGAGGCCCAACACTAAATATTTATTGCCAGATGTGAACTTGACTGAAATAAGCTCAAAGGAAGAGCCACGATGTTTCACCTAAGCTAATAAAGATGAAAAATGGAGAGACGCAATGCTTCAAGAATTTAATGCTTTGTTGCGTAATGAAACATGGGTTTTGGTTCCACCAAATCCCAAAGCAAATGTCATGGGCTCCAAATGGGTTTATTGAGTCAAGACACGTGCAGATGGTTCGATAGATCGGTACAAAGCCTGCCTTGTGGCCAAGGGCTATAATCAGTAGGAGGGTATTGACTACACAGAAACGTTTAGTCCCGTTGTTAGAGCAATCACCATCCATACAGTTATTTCATTTGTTGTGACAAAGTATTGGAAACTCCGGTAATTAGATGTTAGCAATGCATTTTTAAATGGTAACTTGATTGAAGAAGTCTTTATGGCTCAACCCCAGGGCTTCATTAATAAAGAAAGGCCAAACTATATACGCAAGCTACAAAAATCCTTATACAGATTGAAACAAGCACCGCGAGGTTGGTTCCATCGGTTGAGCATCTTTGTAGAATCATTGGGATTTATTGGATAAAAAACCAATACTTCCCTCTTTATACTACATCGGCCCAATTTCTCCATTTACATGCTCATCTATATTGACGACATTGTTATTACAAAGTCTAACGTGGCATTTATTCAAGACACTACTAATTGCTTAAACAAGGAGTTCTCTATAAGGGACTTGGGTGAACTTAATTATTTCCCGGGAATTGAGATGATCAAACATCCATCAGGGCTTCTTGTGTCACAACAGAAGTATGTTACATGTCTCCTCCACCGAACCCGAATGGGTGGTGTTAAACCGGTTCACACGCCCATGGCTACAAATATCAATTTAATTAATCAGGGTAAGCCACTTGAAGATGCTACTTTGTATAGGTGTATAGTAAGAGCTCTTCAGTATATCATCCTGACTCGACCAGATATCTTTTATGTGGTAAACAAAGTCTGCCAGTTCTTGAAAGAACCAACAGAAGACCACTAGAGTGCGGTAAAGCGAATCCTACGCTACTTAAAGGAAACTGTTTCGCATGGATTATTCATCGGTTCCCACTCCACCACAGAACTCCATGCATATAGTGACGAGGAATGGGCCGGTTGTCCCACTAATAGGCGCTCAACAGGAGGTTATGCAATTTATATGGGTCAAAATCTAATTTCTTGGTCAGTCAAAAAGCAACATACCATTGTATGTTCCTCAATTGAATATGATTATCAGGCATTGGCAAACGCTACGATAGAAGTGGTATGGTTGCAATTACTGTTACAAGAATTGAGCATCTCTTAATCAAAATCTCCTATCCTTTGGTGCGACAACCTAGGGGCAACGTATCTTATGGTGAATCCACTTTTTTCATGCTCGAACAAAGCAAATTAAGGTAGACTTTCACTTCATCTGCCATTTAGTGTCACAACGCAAACTTGAGGTTCACTTCATATCCACACGTGACCAAATAGCGAATATCTTCACCAAGCCTCTTACAAGGTGTCGTCATGATATGCTCAGATCCGAGTTGAAGATCATCAAGAAGACCACCTTGAACTTGCATGGGCCTGTTAAGGATAACAATGTATAACTTGTTCAAATTCAAAATATTTTGAAATAGTCCATTCCTATCTCAATTAGTTATAATTATAGTTATTACTATGGATGTAGTTATTACTCTAGTTACTATATTTTGAATTAATCCATTCTTATCTCATGTAATTACTGTAACAATTAGAAGACAAACTCTATAAATACAAATGCTATCCTAGAGTTGAAGGATAAGCGAAACTAAAGCTCAAACTTAAAGTATAATTCTTCATCCACGTACGAGGGGGATTGACACTTTCCCAAATTAGCAAGTAATAAGGAGAAAGCTTTCCTGCCATTAATCGAATCACTTTCTGTGAACAAGGGGTTGACTAAGACATTGTCTAACTAAGAAGCGAGGTAGTAATCGACATTGAAGAATTCTCGATGAGGATGTAACTAGTTTAAGAAAATGTTCATGCCCTCGTTAATGACACAGATGAATTCCTTTTCTGTACTAAAATAGATAAAGAGTTGCCATTTTCATATCTAAAATTGCTTGATCGTCCTTAATTCATGGCAACTCCTCTGACTAAATTGTTTAGCTCCGGTCGGCATACAACGCGTAGTTCAATTTGGCTCTGCTAATATATGCTTACAAAATCATCGATCTGAAAGATTACTCAGATGGTAATCAAAGCAAACTGATAAAGCTAAACCTCTCATCCAAACAATATATCGATTTCTCGTATTCCTAAAGACAAATTATTTCAAGGTTGATATGTTATTGTGCATTCAATAAATGGCAATCTAAATATCTAATAATCTGAGTTTCATTCTTCACAGACAAATATGTCAGTCCAATCAACAACTTTCCATAATTTCATTCAATTTCCAAATCTAAGACTACATGATTTCGTGAACGAATTATCAATCTACACCTAAGTATCTGTTATTAAAATTGTACAGGTGGTTGATGAGTTTTGATTTTGTTTGGGAGACATCATACTCAATTTTGTCAAACCAAAAGATTGAATGTTTTCGTATAGTTTGGTTCGATCTATCGGTTTTTTCTACAATGTGCCTAGGTTTCGTACTTTTCTCACAATCAACCCCCAATGTTCTTGTATTTGGGGCAACAAGTTTCAATGTAATTGCACATGCTACCCCACCGGATTTTCAGGTGATACACAGTGATTGACTATATCCATGGAGTTATTCTATACGACGTGTTGAAACAAATCATGTCATTTTCAGGAGGGCAATCGCAAAGTTCCTGATGCAGGTGGCCTTCACTAATACTTGGCTTTTTCCCTCAAAAGAACGCGGTTTCTCATACTTCAATTTCTTTTCAACGTTCATGCGCTCAGACAGCGCACTGAAAACAGCAATCAACATATAAAATATACATATATCCTTCACTCAAGGGCATTAAACTATTGAATTTATAAATTCATTGTAGATCTAAGCCAAGCTGCATTGAGACTGGATCTTTCGGTATCCAAAACAGGTCACAGGAACGCAGCTTGTCTTTGCCTCTTTCGGATCTGATAACATTGGAGTCTCCAAATAGGTTGACATTTTTGTTAAACCCGTTATTGTTCTTCCTGAGAGGCTCCCCAGAGCTAAATTTCAGGAGTTGCCAAAATCAGGAGCAGAGTCACTGAGAAATGAAATTTTACTAGCGAGTGTGGGCCGTTGCTAAGTATGGAAAGTCCAAGAAACAAGAAGAGAGGATACGAACATGGGGCTGGTGTTTTGGAAGATGACGCGGTCATTGTCGGTGAATCGAAGAAGCGGAAATTACCCACTTTGGGAAGGTCTGTTCTGCACCACTTCTGAGTAATCTGATGTTTCTCCGATGATGGGTATTTGTTAGATTTTGATTTCTCATTCATTCCTGGTGATATCAAGTTAGTGACTTTAGCGGTACAGAGATTTGCATGAGCACTTGTGAGTTGTGGTGAGTAATATGATCCCAAGTGATTTCAGTTACTTCTGGTTAGTAATACTGACTCCTCAACTTGTTTGGAAGTGAGCTCCTTGTAATGAAATCCAGTTTCTAGTTCTTTAGTAGAAGATGATATGCAGAGTCCTATTAAAAAGGAGAAAAACGTAGAAATTGTACCAGATCAATCTATAAGGTGAAAGCCATTTGAGATACTTGAGAATGGCATTGGCATTTGGTTGGGAAGACATTACAATATAGAGAGAGTGCCATTATGAACGCAGATCAATTAATTCGACAATATACTTCAACATATCGACATGCTTCTGTTTGTGCCTCGTGATGGTAGAACATTGCCTAGAAAAATTGTACCAGATCAATCTATAAGGTGAAAGCCATTTGAGATACTTGAGAATGGCATTGGCATTTGGTTGGGAAGACATTACAATATAGAGAGAGTGCCATTATGAACGCAGATCAATTAATTCGACAATATACTTCAACATATCGACATGCTTCTGTTTGTGCCTCGTGATGGTAGAACATTGCCTAGAAACACTGCCAAAATCTGTTAAACTTGCATTTTGTTGGCAGAAGCCTTGAGGTTCAGGCTTGTCGAACGACCTTATTGTGTAGCTTAAAGATTATGTTCACTTTGAGGTGGAGGCAGTTTGAGATAATCGAGAGTATGGTTTGTGCAGCATTGTCGTGGAAGCCTTGAAGGTGGACAGTTTGCAAAGGTTTTGCTCATCACTGGAGCCTCTCCTGCGAAGAATTGTGAGTCATCACCTCTTCGTTTAGACAATAGACACATTGAGAAATGATCTCTTTCATGATATGCGGGTTGTCTTGGCATGTCTTTCGCATGCTCTAATGTTAAAAAATATTTGTCGTTTAATTGTACTAGTTCCTTGAGCACGCCAGTTGTTAAAAAGGAGGTAAACATCACTCACTTCAGCATTTATTCTATCTCCTGGTTATAAAACAGGTGAGCGAAGAAGTAGAGAGGGCATTGACGAGGTTAGGCCATGCTAGGCTGGCTGAAAGGTATGTCACTAAGTTAAATGACCCCCGTTACTAACACTGGCATGTGGTAGTAACTAAACAAACAGAAACAGAGATATCCATACTCACATAGAGAACTAATCATGCATGCGCTCAGCATAATGCAAGTAGAGTTTGTGATGGGATGAAATAATGACCAGTAATACTCGCATTGCAGAAAGGAGCATCCTGAATATGTTAATTACTATCCTTTGAAAGATTATGTTAAATCAGAGTGCTTGTGAATGCTGCAACTACTCTCTACTGCTGGAAGAGCACAGTAGCAGAAGTATCAGAGGAAATGCACCTTGTTTTTTGGGGGTATGCGAGGAGGAAGGCTTTGCTTGATGGCATAGAAGTTGTTTTCTTCTGCTTAGATCCCATAAAAAGGCTTAGCGTGCTCCATCGCAAGCAATTCTTCTAACTGCTGTCAAAATGTTTCTGTGAAATTCTGTAACGCAATTTACTCTAGTTAATGTGCAATTCTGGTTTGTATAAAACTTCAATCTCCATGATTAAAATCAATTCTCTAACATCCAATATCATGTTGAAATTAGATACCAGATGTGCAAAACATTGAAACTGTAAATGACGACCCAATGAGCAAACTTCTCAGCTATGGTCATTTTATTACAGTATGGACTCACAGATTCCCCTTTACAGGTCAGCCCCACCTAGAATACAAAATCCAGAAGTGAAAGGTATGCAGCTTCAATTTAAGACCAGAATGCCACCCCACCTATTCACTGGTGGGAGGATCGAGGGCGAACAGGGTGCAGCTATTCATGTCGTGTTGATAGACCGAGCCACTGGCCTTGTGGTGCAAGAGGGGTCTTCATCGAATGCCAAGCTAAATGTCGTGGTGCTCGAAGGAGACTTCAATGACGAACCTGAAGGTGATTGGAGCGAGGAGCACTTTGAGAGTCTTGAAGTGAAGGAGCGGGAGGGCAAAAGGCCGCTTCTCATGGGGGATCTCCAGGTTATACTGAAGGAAGGGGTTGGAACTCTTGGGGAACTTAGTTTCACTGATAATTCCAGCTGGACAAGGAGCAGAAAGTTCAGGCTCGGTATGAAGGTTGCTGCCAGATCTTGTGAAGGGGTCCGTGTTCTTGAGGCTAAAACCGAGGCATTTGCTGTTAAAGATCATAGGGGAGAATGTGAGTTCATAGCTGATTTTTCTCTAGACCATGCACTTCACAAGTTCAGATAGAGATGCTACAGCTGCAAAATTCCTGCAGTCCTAGTGAGAAACTTCTTAGATAACAAGTTACAGTTTATAGTCACTTGGATGATCAGCCTCCCTTTGAATTAATGATAAGATCATTAAGTCTAGTGGAAAAACATAAGGATCTTAAATTAGTAAGACAAGGATCGTAGACAAGTGTGATGATCCACTTGATGGTCCTTTCCGTTCTGCTATATCGTTATTGCCCACTGATGCAGGTTCAGATTTAGTTACAATGACATGAATTGCATTTTTCAGTGTATAAAAAACATTACCCACCCGCTTTGCATGACGAGGTGTGGAGATTGGACAGAATAGCAAAGGATGGAGCTCTGCATAAGAAGCTAATTAATGCTGAAATCGTAACAGTCGAAGATTTTCTACGGCTTCTTGTTAGGGACCCTCAGAAATTAAGAAAAGTAAGGACTTCCTTAGTATGTTAATTGGTATTTCTTTGATCTTTTCTTTTATCTGCTTACACTATGACTATTCTGTGTGTGTACTGATAATCACGACAAAACTATAGATCCTAGGGAGCGGAATGTCAAACAGAATGTGGGAGAATACAGTCGAGCATTCGAAGACGTGCGTCATGGGTGGGAAGGTGTACATATACTACACTGACACGAATCATAATACTGGCGTGGTCTTCAACGATATATATGAGCTCAGAGGCTTTCTTACTGATGGGCAGTTCTTCTCTCTGGAAAATCTGACCCACAAGCAAAAGGTTAGCTCTTCTCTGCTAATGAAAAGTTTTGCTCGAGTAATCGATTTTTTTTTTATCTTCTTGAAATGTTGTTCCCCCCACTTCCATCACACGTGTGCTGAGAAGGTTTTAGTCAGCTTAATGATCATGACAAAGGATCCTTTTTTTATATGCAACTCATCTTTTCCTCGTTTCTGCCTACAGATCTCAGTAGATTCCTTGGTGAAGAGAGCCTATGAGAACTGGAACCAAGTTGTAGAATATGACGGCAAAGTTCTAAGCTCCATCTCCGGTACAAGGAAAGGAACAACATCCTCAGTTTTCCCGGAGGCTGTAACCGAGAATGCTAGCTTGCGAGATCAGCACTACACATCGACCACACAATACTGGCAGCAACACACATCACGATGTGAACAAATAGACCTGCGGTGCCAAGTTCATAATATCTGCCCACCGGTTTCTCCGCTCATGGAACTTCCAAATGTTAGACTTCATCAAACTGCAACTCAAGTTCGAGATGCTCCACAAGTAGCATTTCCCAGTGTTGGCACAGATTTCTTGTCCGCCGCAACTCCGGGGATTGGGGGGACTAATTATTCCGGAGACTTGTTTGCGGAGGAAATTCGGCTCAGGAGCACAGAGATGCTGCAGGGTGATGATATGCAGAGACTGCTGAGGTCATTCGGTACAGGACCCAGCTTCCACTCTTCGAATGAGGATAGTTTCACTTATCCATATGACAGCAGGACGGATTGCCAGCTCCGGCAGACATGCAGCCAGAGCTCGGGCAAGGCTGTCGTCGGCTGGCTTAAGCTGAAGGCTGCATTGAGATGGGGCATATTCATTAGGAAGAAAGCTGCAGAGAGAAGAGCTCAGCTTGTAGAGCTTGATGACTCCTAGACCCTCTTTCTTTGTTTCTCTGTCTTTTTCTTTCACTGCCTCTCCCCGTTACCTTCTGTTGGATACTCGAGCGCTTCTAAAATGGCGATATCTTTGGTTGACATTAAAATGGCGATATCTTATTATAATAAAACAGCTTGAACGCTCTTTAACTTCTCCTTTTTCCGGCATTTTTTTTTTGCGCTTTTACTTTCACTTGCAATTTGGCATTTCAAAGTCAAGAAACAGTTTTGCGCCATAAAAAGAATTGAGAAGCATAGTAGATATCCGAGCGGTCAAATTTTAAGCAGTCGATCAGATTCTCAGCTAGCATATTGCGATTTTTTCAGTAGGCTCTATAAGGACTTGGAAATTGTCAAGTTATCAAATGAAAAGAGACTATAAATGATATTAAAAACCAATCCACATGACTGACCCTGATTTGTCGAGCAAAATAGATTCAAGAACAAGCATAAGCAAAAATATGACTCAATGCCGAATTAAACTTCCATTATGTACATTGTCTCGATCTATCAGCAAAGAAATGTAAAGGAGAACGATCATTTGGAAACAGAACATTGCAAATTTCTTGCGCCATTATTATCGGTATGAACAACGCAGAGATCAAACAATATGAATGAAGCAGAACTGCGATTAGGAGAACTTATAACAGACATCTAGACAATGAAGACTCAGAAGAAAAAAACTATACTCAGGAGAAAAAAAAAAGAACTAAATTACAGCACGATGCGAGCTCTTCAGAAAACTAGCAGCGGAGAATTCTTATATGCACGACCCAAGTGGATAGGGGTCAAATCCCAAATCCGCATCTATCAGCGGCGTTCCAGTATGTTCCTGCATAAAGACACAAAATTCCAATTCCAGAAAACTGAAAAATTTGCAGAAACCTTCCATTCAAGTAGTCAAAAAGCGAGGGAAAGAGGAAGAGAGGAGAAAGAAACATGACGAGTCCCTAGTATATCAAACTTGCAAGGTAATAAAACTATGTATACCAAGATTAGGTAATTACATATAAGGTGAAGATACTCCGTTTTGTCAAGTTCTGTTTATCAGGAAATATGTGAGTCCCAATTAAAAGAGCAATTAGCATAGACCCAAAGTGCACAGATCTCCCTATTTTTCGTTTATGAAAATCGTAGACTACTTGCTAGTTATGACTCATTAGGGCCAAGGCAGAGCAAATGGATATAGAATCAAACATGGTACCAGCGTCAACAATGACCTTCAGTCAACAATGACCTTCAGATGCTCTCAGAAGACGTGATGATTTATGTTCTACCACCAAGATGTAACTAACACTCAGCAAAAGCCAATAAGTGCGAAATTCAATCCAAGTATTCAACAGCACATCAGTAAACCAGAGCTATGTACTTCTCATCAGAACAAAAAAGATCTAAACAGAGAGACTGTCACTGCCCAAGAGGTGCATTTGACTGATGAAGCTGTCTAGCTGTTTGGCAAAAGAGAGAATATCACAAGCTACATGTGTATGCCTAAAGCCCAGCATGACAAATGTAATAACAATCATGGTAATAAGCTGAAAAGATTCTTAATTAATAATGCATCTTAAGATGTGACACTTACACGCTTGATGGCATTCATTAGCTCATCCAAGTACTCGTAATTAGGTTCAAAGATACAATCCTGCACCTTTGTTTGCTCAAAGGGGTTGTTTTCACCAGATGTTATGATTGAGTCCATAGAAGATATATCAACTTCGGCATGGCAAACGGCAGACGGAGCTCCTGAATTTAGTAGGCTAGGCAGAGAAACTTCAGCATTTGGACCGCAGTGTGCATTAGTTTGCCCCATAATATGGCTGACGGAACCAGCAGAACCACTAGCAGGAACTAGACAGTTCACTCCGCTGTTTTGACTCAGACTTTGTTTGTAATTCTGGGATTGTTCTTCCCATCTCTGGACTTGTCCAAAATTCACATTCTGAACAGTATTAACCAACCCTGCATCACACTGAATGTCACCTCTATATTCATCCATATTTCCCGACATTGCACCAGTTGATGAGAAGTCAATCCGACCTTCACGAAATTGCGGGCTGGCCGACAAAGTACCAATTGACCTTTGATCGAGATTCATTGTTCCCGTCAGTGGTGGAGGATTTGAAGAAGGAAAACTAGACAACTGCATGGAAGCATGCCACGTATCATTTGACCTACTTTTATCAACAAAACTGGGTCCAGATACAAAATCTCCAATGTCTTGGGTTTGTACTTGATTCCCCTGCAAGAATACCTGAATGCTTCTTGGATTGTATAGAGAATTGCTCGAGACACCAGTCACCGCTTGGGTATCTGAGAGGTTAGTTGCAACACTAGCATTTGTTCTTTCGATATTGAACTCTCCTACATGGGCCTTTACATTTGCCTGCTGCAACTGGTTAAGCTCCAAACATGTCGGAGTTCTTTGAAATGGATTGTCAGTTCGAGCCCCCACAGCATTGACCAAGCTGCTAAATTTTTGCATATGGTCTGTCCGATACACTCCGGAGGATGTGATCCCCCGCAACCCTAAACTAGCTGGTGTGCTTAGCCTACCTAGCATCCCGCCTGCATGATAAGAGGATAGAGATGTGCTAGAAAGCCTTCCTGATCCAGCTAATGCATGAAAATCTCCAAATGCTGCCTGGCTTGCCCCGTTGTTACTGAATTTTTTCAGGTAAAGCCGATATTTCTGTATCAAAGCAACAGCATCAGACCATAGATCGTTTCGGTTATAGAAGACCCTATAAGTCATGAAAAGGGGCCTAGCTCATAGCAGTAGTCATTATAGAAGAATCTCCATGTGTACTAAGCAAAGATTCCTAGCCTATTTGCAGATGGACGACCAGCCTTCCATTTAAAGCATCATTTAGGAAATAAAATGATGCCTCCACATAACCTACGTTGTAAAATAATAGTCCCGTCATAGGAAATGAAAGATGATACAGGGTCGAGAGAATCTGTGATATACTGTCGGATGGTTGAAAGAATGAATAGCTATATAAAAGCATTCTCAAGGACCCCACAGCGTCTCAATCAAGAAAATAGTAATGAAAAATCCTTTATAGTGACAAAGAAAATACATAAGAGGGCAAAGAGCAGGGGCTTGACCTGTAGGTGACTGGCCACATTTTCCCTTGTAATACCTTCAACATTCATCAAGTCCAGGATTTTCTTAGGGACAGCCTCTGCATCGACATTAACAACAAATGGTGGTTCACTCAAAGGAGAAGATTTCTGCAAGAATTAGCATAAATAAGAATGAACAACCAAACTACGTTGCAATCACAAAGAACTCACTCTCATAGCCTAATTGTTTAACAGCCGAAACAAACTTGCGATGCAGATCAACAGACCAAACAACTCGAGGCTTTTTTTGGGTCGACTGGTCATCATTCTCATGTCCGTTCTCTTCACTGTCTTCTTCCCCGTCTTCAGTCTGGTCCTTCCTTTTCTTGTTAGGCTTTCCATTCGGATCAACATTACTCGGTGATAAAGGCCCATGCTCTCCAGCCCCAGATCCATCCGAAGACTTGACTACATTGGGAAATTTGCTTCTTTCCTTTGGTTCTAACTTTTTTCTCCTCACTATGTGTTGCCATATGTTCTTGAGCTCCTCCATTCTGGCGGGTTTCAACAAATAGTCACAAGCGCCATGAGCGATCCCCTTCATCACAAGTTCAGTATCACCATACCCAGACAACACTGCAAACAATCAAATGGACCAAAATTACATCGAGACCAACGAAGTTATCTGGAGGAAAGAGACAATAAATAGAATTCATAAGAAACAGGGGATTTCGGCTTACTGATGACAGGCAGATCCATTTCAAGACCCACAAGCTCTAGAAGCTTAAAACCATCCATGTCAGGCATGTTCACATCGCTAATCACCAGGTCAAACTTGTTCCTTTTATCCCTTAGCATTTTCAGTGCCACGATTGCCTCATTGGTCGTAGTAACTACAAAAGATCAAAGAATTAAACAAGAACGAGATGCAACTGAGATAAAATTTGAGATCCATTTCAAATTAAAGACCAGAACATCACAACTTGCAAACATCATTTCAATGAATGAATTCCCCAAAACATATCCTTAAAGGCAGATAAACAATATCCAACGCCCCAAAACTGCCTAGCAATTCTAAATTAAAGCCAAAATCCTAAACTCTCTACCACAATTTCACTGATCTAACGCTATTCTACGACACAAAGAATTAACACTAAAAATTTACCAACACTTGCAAGAAAGCAAGTAAGCCGCCAGTGTGATAGGCCCATACACGCGTCAAACCCAAAAATCACCAACACAAACAGACATTCTCAAATACACTAGAAAGGCACATAAACAAGGGTGTCAGACATATCAATTGCAGTCAAAATTAAAGACACTAATCCAACCTTGATATCTGCACTTCCGAAGCATGCCCTCCAACACTTTGAGGCAAGACGCATCATCATCAACGGCCAGAACTCGCATACCGACCGGAAACGGGCCCTTCCCGTCTTCGTTTGCGGAACCACTCTTCTTGTCCTCAACAGCCATTGCCTCTCTCGCAAATTAAGGACGCCCGGAAGACGAAAAGAAAAAACACACCCACCAAGAACAGGGCCACAAATTTCAAACTTTGAGTGTGAAAACTCAAAACCCGGTTCTTGAAAGCGAGAAAGAACCAATAAAACAGAGATCTTTTTCCTAGTGTTCTAGTGAAACCAGCCTTTTCAAAGCTTTTTGGCTTCTCTGGTATTACAAAATCCCTCGAAAGCCTTTGCCCTTTTTATAATGCTTTTCCCTCTCGCAGCTCAATTCGATTCTTTTATGGTAATCACACACTTTCCCTCATTGGGTTTCAGTGTGAAGGGACTTTTTCAAGAAACAGAGTGTCTGGCTTTTCAACGTTTCTCTGTTTTTCTTGCCTAATCAGACCCTTTTTCAATACTTTGCCATCTGGGATTCATCCATCTCGACCGTCCATTTCCCCCATGGATTTCTGACTTGGTGAGCTAATCATGGTCTCTTCCTCGCCTTGGTAAAATTGATTAACATACTTCCAATGTAAGCACGCTTTATTCTGTATCCTACTTTGTCAAAGTTACCTTTCTCATGACAAAAGCTAAAAAGATAAAGTTACCTTTTTATGGAATTTATGGTTCATACCAATAAAGAAGAAGTTGCCTTTTTATGGGTTCGTGGCATTTTTTTGAATTCTTGGATGGATTCCTCAGAATTAATAAATCCAGTTCATCATACTTACCTATTATGATATATATAATGTAAAGGAAGAAAACCAATTTTAGGGAGAATGAGCCCTTCTATATTCTCAAACATGACCTTGGTTAAACAAATTTTAAGTATGACAAAACCCAAATTTTACAACTCAATTTAAACTTCTAATCCAATCCATCCTTCATGAATCTTAGCACAGCTTAATTGTGTTATGGATATATCTGAGAAATTTGCGTTTAGATATTCTATTGCTATATTTCGCGAAATCCACAACTGTTGTTTTAACACACTCGTACTGGTGTATGTAAATGCTCTTCGGATTTTGTGCGATAGCAAAATCTATTTCCACTATGGTTTGCAAAACATGTAAATCTAAAAGCTGTCAATCCATTCCTAACTCATATAGGTGCAGACATCACATGATCAGAGTTATTCGCGTAAATACTAAATACTTCTATTAGCATCATATGCTCCGGTAATGCTAAATTCCATTAAAATAAATTAGCGATGTACGGCTCTTTCAAATACTTTGACGAACATCACAATTCACTTATCCGCGTGCCCTGAATAGTAAAGATGGACCTAGTTTATACTTGAATTTGGTATTCTGTGAAAACTTAAACTCCTGTCTCGAATGTTTATATGGAGTCTTGTATAATACTGTTTTATCGACTTGTGTCAATTTGATCTGCTTCCGTTTCTTTATAAATGGAAAAAAGAATTTAAATCCCACCATAATGCTTATCAAACCGCAAATTTGTGCCTCATTTAGCATTCTTTCCTTAAGTTGAATGGATAATTTATGCTGTAAATCTCTATTTTTCCGCTCATGGTCGCTTTTGTTTCTGTTTTTTTTTTCTTCATCTGTCTCCCTTTCCTTCACCTAGGGCTTCACGGTACGTCTTCATCATCTTGACCAAGAAAAGTCAGAAAAACGTACGGCGCGGAGACTGCAGAAGCAGCAGGAATCATGAACTGTTGGCCCCCATCGTACGGCTCAAAAGAGACAGACAAATTTTTTTGCCATTTTGGCTGTCATTGTCAAAAGGGTTTAATTATTTTGTTATCATAAGTTTCTAGTTTGGACATTATCGATCCAGAATCTGGCAATTATTTTGGCCATAAATGCTAATGATATTCCAATCTGGCAATTTTTCATTGAGAAAAGATTTAATCCTTCCAGCCCCCCAAAATTTAGTCATCTTTTCTAAGAATGGCCCGTGATTTTTGGGTCATTAATTAATCGTCGAATTTGGAGGACCATATTGCCCAAATTTATCCTGCACAGCTGGAACAAATTGATTTTAATTTTTTTTTATTTTTACTTTTGTCGAATGGTGTATTTTTTGGTGATTGGCTAAATTAAGAGAAATAATAATTATGGTGGGGAAATTACAGACTGCATTGCTTTATTTGGAATTTAAGGGGAAAAAGGATTTATCTGGGTAAATTAGTTAATGTTTTTTAACGACCCTATTTATTGTATTCAGCGTGGAACAAACCAAAAGTGGTCCTTTCTTTATTAGCAAATGAACCGAAGATGTTCGCATCATCTACATCTTCCTAAACTTCTCATCGAAGATTTTATGAAAGGAAAACGTTCTTTCATTATTACTTCGCATTGGGAGAAATCGTAATATGGAATTTGTGCTATGAAACATCAACATACAACGTATTTTGTCGACATTCTTTTTCTTCTAAATGTTCTTGTATGAGAAAACGCTGGACATGACCTGCTTGGATGACATTTATATAATATTAAGGTAAAACCTGAATTATATATGATATCACATGATATGGTTAACTTTATATATCAACATAAAATAAGATGGGTTTCCTCGTAATCCTATTTTTTGGCACGTAGAAGCGGAATGAAGATATTCTAGGCCGACATGAAATTGCAAGCACGATCATGACACGTCAACACGAATTGTCAAAGCTATTTAGAGCCACTTCGAACCATTCCTAAAAAACAGTTTCAATGTATATAGGCCAAGGAAAAAGGAATTCTACCATGCAGAATAAAATTATAATAACATCATCTTCAATGTGGAATAGAGAGTAGAGTGCTATTAATCTTTTTTCAGTTGAAACTCAATGTACACAAGCCAGCTTGACATTTCAAATTGATTCGGAGCTTAGTCTATACGCAAGGAACACACACATTAAATGGAGTTATAAAAGCACGAAGGGTTATTTGCAAGTTTGCAAAATTTTGAAGCCTATGTTTGCAATGGTTTAAGGGGAAACATATATTTGCCATAAAGTCCATGGATTCGGGGTATTTGCATTAAATGAGATTGAAAGTCATGAGGACAAATGAAAATGTGGACGATGATATTTGCCTAAATCGACAAAGGTTTAGAGAGTCAAATTTGAGGATGGAGGGTGTCTAGGTTAAGAGCCTTAGCAATTACAATCAAAACTTTCAACACAAACTTACACGGGACCAAGCAATTGCCCACGAAAACCCAACGATTAATCGAGCCGTAAGAACGGCTGGGATTTTGCATCTTGCATCTCAAGAAACGCAAGGTCATGTCAAGTTCGGTTCTTACTACCATTGGGGTTAGGCCGCAGGAAATAAAAGAAAAAATTACTAAAAAAGTCATAAACTTATTACAATTATGTCAATTCATGCATGAACTTTTTTTTGTCAATTTAATCCTAAACCTTTTGTATTTGTACCTTTTGTATTTGTATCGATTCAATCCATCTGGCCGGCTAGTGTTGACGTGGATGTCAGCCAGCGTTGGCCATTTGGCAAGCGTTGACATGACAATTTTTAATTATTTTTTAATTAATTTTTAATATTTTCTTTTCTTTTTTTTCCTTCTTTTATTTTTTTCCTCACAATGGCCGATGAGCCTTGCTAGCTGCCAATGAGGGTTGAGGCCCTCGTCATGGCCTCATTGCCCGCGGGCGAAGTTGTCCTCTCTTGCGGCCAGTGTGGCCATGACAAGAGCCTCAACCCTTGTTGGCAGCTGGCAGGGCTTGTCGGCCACTGTGTGGCCTCTCTTGTGGCTAGTGAGGTCATGGCTGCCTTTTCTCGTGGCCGGTGAGGTCTTGGTGATACGGGTGACGGTGGCTATGGCCTCGTCCAAATCTGGGCAAGGGCTGCGATCCTTGCCAGCGGCTAGCGAGGGCTTTGCGGCCCTCATCGGCCACTACGGAAAAAAAAAGAAGAAGGAAGAAGAGGAAAAAGAAAAAGAAAAGAAATTTAATTAAAAAATTATTACGTCAGCATCGACCGGACTGTCGATCCATGTCAGTGGTTGTCGGTTAAAATTGGCCGGATGAACTGAATTAATACAAATGCAAAATATTTAGGACTTTATTGGTGAAAAAATATTTAAAACTAAATTAACATAATTATAATATATTTATGACTTTTTTGATAATTTTTTCGAAAACAAAGTAATTCCTCGCCAACCTCCGGGTCTCACGTGGGATGGTCAGCCTTCGAGGAGAAGATGTGGGGGCCCTAAGAAGGGGGCCATTTGGATACTCGGACCCACTCGAGTCGAGGACACTTCAGTCCTGTAGGTCATCATCTGGCCTCAGTCAAAGATTTCTTCGTTCATATATCCTGCAGAAAAAAAACACACACACACTGAGCCCATTTCACGAACGAGACAAAATCACACGATCGAAGCCCAAATATTCGCGCACAATCTTCGGACACATTGATGTAATGTAGGGATCCACACTTGAAACAAGTGGAAGACAAAAAGACAATGGGCAAGTAATCAAGAACCTAATAATTGAAATCTTTGGCTGATTATTCCATGATTTGTGTAGGCTTAACCACTGACTAATCCCGCTGAAGTTCAACGGGTTCTGATTGCATTATTCTGTCTTACCAACTGTTTTGTCCGGATTACGATAATCTCCAGCAAGTGGAAACAAAAGCAAAAGCAGCCCGGAGAAGAAGAGAAGAAACCCTCATCATCATCCCAAGTTTCGTGGAAAGTTGCTGGTCTACGAGTCAAGGATCGACCTAACCACATTCCAATGGCTTCCAAGGATCCATCCATGGAGAAAGTAGGACTTTCTCAACCGGGATTCGTCATGATTTTCTTGGTTATGTGAACATTGCGTTTCGTCATAGGAAGGTGACGTAAATGGTTTCCTGAACTTTAGTCCAATGTGTAATGTCGTTCCTGAATTTTTAAATTGTTTAATGTGGCATTTCGACTTTCGATATATGTTCAATTTAGTTTCCGCACTATGTGAAATTATTCGAATGTTGTCCTTGAACTTGAATAAATGGAAGGGTAATATTGAACATTTTCATATAGTTTAAGACCATATTGAATATGTATCAAAAGTTCAAGGATCACATTGAACGTTAGGATATGGTTCAGTGATCATATCGAATAATTTAAAAGTTCAGAAACCACATTGCATGCTAGGCCAAAGTTTAGAGATCATTTATGTCATTTATCCCTTTCACGAGTGATGCATGTTAAGTGATTATGTGAATTTTGTCGTCCCGATGTGCTTGGTCTTCCCATAGTCTATGTATTGTATTATACTGCATGGTGCTTTTAGACTTCAGTGGAATATGCACAAACACTTTTGGGGTATCATGGACTCGATGGGCTGGTCGGACCTGCAAAGCCCTGAACTACAAACACAAGCCCAAGAAGAGTTGTTGGAAAAATTGTCCCCCATTTGGTGTTCATGTACTTTTGAATCATCATCATCATCATCATCATCATCATTTCTTTACCAATTCTACAACCACCACCCTCCTCCACCACCCCTGCCAACGCCACCATAAAGACGTAGCCTGTTGTTATCCACCATTGAGATCTCGATGTCATAGTCGACTTGTCAAGACCTTATTGAGATCTGACCATCGATACATCGATAATGAGAGCCCAATACAAGGATGGGCACGGGACGGGAACGAGACGGGATGGGCAAGCCTTACGGGCGTTGTGCCGTTTGTGTTGAAAATAATTCATTAAAGTTTCAAATTATATATATATTTTTTTATAACCATTCAAATTAAATATTTGACGCGTACAATTGTTATAATTTTGATAAAATATCTATGTTCTAAAATTGTTGAAAGCATCATTGCTCAACATTATCTATTACATTTATTTGTTCGTATTGTTAACTTAATAACATATTTATTTTTAATTTTTACATTAATTTTAAATTAAGAAGATAATTAATTAGATGGGTTTTATGATAATTAATATAAAATTTTCAAAATATATTAGCTATTAAGCAGTGTAATCAAGATTCTACACATCTTATATCTAACATCGTTTGTATGGATTTTTTTTTTCACTCTTAATAAGTAACCTATTACTCATTTCATTGGTGGAGGATGCGAGATGTCTAATTAAAGTAACACGGTCCGTGTAAATAAGATTAATCCTATCATAGAAGCATTCTACTTTTCGTCCTTATACTTTAATGCTTGTTCTAATTACATCCTCGTATTTAGAATTATTCTAATCAAGTCGTTCTTATGGCACATATCATCTAATCAATCTCTCCGGCACTAAATCCGACCGAATCAAGCTAACGAGGTTGTTGGATGATGCCGGAGGATGACATGGATAATATTTTTCCAGGTCAAAACCCAAGTGCATGAGAGAGAGAGAGAGAGAGAGAGAGAGAGAGAGAGAGAGAGAGAGAGAGAGAGAGAGAGAGAGAGAGAGAGAGAGATATGAGTAGAAGAAGAAGATTCTTTTTCCTTTTTCTTTTTTTTTTTTCCCACGGTAATGTCCATGACAATAAAATGTTATTCATGTCACACTCAGGCGGTACTGACAGCCACGTCGGCTAGATTTGACAGAATGTAGTGTCGGAGAAAATCGATTAAATGATTTATACTAGTAGAAGGACTTGGTTAAAAAAGAGAAAAGTACAGGGACTTGATTGAAAAAAGTTTGAAATTACAAGGACGGCGGGTAAATTTTTTGTTCTAATTCATAAAGTGGTCCCCTGTTGAGTTTTGAAAGGTCGAAAGAAAAAAAGAACGCTACATCACCATCATCCCTTTATATCCGCACCATTTAAACCTTTTGCTCGTCTCCTTTCCATATCATGAATTTTGCTCAAGGCAAGGTGCCAGACACAAAGAGCCACTTACTACCGATCAGAGGCTTATGTACATTCACGAGCTGTTAACTTAAACATACCATTTAGCTGATATCCAAGACTTGAATATTTCCAGATATTTTTGTATTCATTTGGTCATTCAGTTCCTCAGGATTAATTGTGGAATCATTGTGCTATCATGTCTAGTTTTATATCGATTTTGTTCTCTTGCACCCTGAACTACAGTTGCTCAGTCCACTCACGCATAAGTGTTTTTCAATTGTAGATTAAACTCAGACCCATAAGAATTAATAGCAAAAGAGGAGTTTTCTCACACTCTCAACTATCTTGGGTGACAGCTCACATTGCTCTCTGTGTCCCTCACAAGTTTTCGCACATATTAAACAAACTCACTATGCACACAAGACCAGACTTAATGACAACATATAAACATGCAAAATTACTGTGAGCTCTTCTGCGATGTCAACATGGACTTATCTTCAATGAGGAAGATAAGTCTTGTGAAAAATTAATTTTCCAATTTTTTGTTATAATTCATAACGTGGTCCTTGCTGAGTTTTAAATTTTAATAGGTCAAGAGAAAAAAAAAAGAACACTACATCAACATCATCCCCATGTAATTGCGCCATTTGAACCTTTTGCTCGTCTCCTTTCCATATCGTGAATTTTAGTCAAGGCAAGGTGCCAGACACAAAGAGCCACTCACTACCGGTCAGAGGCTTATGTACCTTCACGAGCTGTTAACTTAAACATACCATTTAGCTGATATTCAGACTTGAATATTTTCAGATATTATTGTATTCATCTGATAGTTCAGTTCCTCAGGATTAATTGTGGAATCATTGTGCTATCATGGTTAGTTTTATATCGATTTTGTTGTCTTGCACCACGAATCACAATCGCTTGGTCCACTCACTCATAAGTGTTATTCAATCGGAGACTAATAGACTAAACTCGAACCCATAAGATTGAATTGCAAAAATGGAGTTTTCTCACACTCTCAACAATAGCTTACATTGCTCTCTTTGCCTCTCACAAGTTTTCGCACATATTAAAGAAGCTCACCATGCACGCAAGGCCAGACATAACAGCATACTGGTATGCGAAAACACTATGAGTCCTTATCCGACATCAACATGGACTTCATCTTCAATGAGGAAAAAAAAGTCTTTGTGAGAAATTAATTTCCTTTTTACTACCACCCACAATCCTATTGGCAAGAGTTCAATTTGAACTTTCCTAATATGGCCTGGGTTGCCTTATAATTCAATTATGGGCCGCATTTCAAATCAATCGGGATTAACTTTGAGCCATAATCAACAAATCTTCACCTTGGCAAGAAGTCCAACTCCATCCTCATCGATCCTTGTCTCTCCCGAGCCCATTTGGGCTCCTCACCCTCTACAGATGCTCGTGTAATCTAAACAATTTTGGCACTTGCTCAATTGGATATGAATTGTTAACATGTATCCCATATTATCTACCTTATTCACTTTCTCAACGGATGTGGTTTTCTATGACACAATATTATGAATAAAGTGATGATTGCACTTTTTTTTTTGGGTAACCTAGGGAATCCTCGCACGGCCGACAGCCGGAAGGTAAACCCTGGGGGCGACACGTGCTAGCCACCACACACGTGCCACCGGGTAAGTCACACTGTGGTGCCCGAGATTCGAACACTCAACCTTTTGTGAGAGGAAGAGTGCCTGTACCGTCGACGCCACCCAGGCAGGTGGTTTTTTTTTTTTTTTTTGCACTTTGATTGTCGCAATATCCAACAATCTTCTCCCGTTGCAATTCCAGATCACCGAGTAAACCTTTGAGCCAAAATAACTTCCTTGATTGCCCCGTATACTTTGCTTCACTCCTTGACAAAGCAACTACCGACTGTAATTGCACTTTTCACTGATTGCACAACTTGCAAACTGGACACAGAACTTGTTAAGCACCTTGGTCTATCCAAGTCATCTGAATATGCATAACCTGTTATACCTCTTGGAGTCGATCTCTTCCAAAAAGTCAAACCGCCATCTACTGTCCCTCTCAAATTCGTTGGAATCCATTTCCCAGTGTTTCTTTCCAAGATTACTCATATACCTGCTCATAGAGAACATGAGACATATACTCTCTTATCCTCCGACGGTGGTCCAAGGACAACTGAAAGCTTCAAATGCGCAGTTCGTAGGGTACTTGGCGTTATGCATGCCAAACCGTCTTAGCACTTTACTTATGTAATTACCTTGTGATTGCTAAAGCGTCCTTGCAGACCTATCCCTCTAAATCTCCATATCGAGTATCTTTTTTGCTGCACCTAAGTCTCATCTCGAACTCACTACTCAATTACCATTGCAGCTCATCAAATTCAAACATGTTCTTAGCTTCTATCATACAACATATAAAATGTGGCTAACATTCGACAAAAATAAAAAAAAAAATGTGGCTAACATTCTCTAACTTTCTATAATACACACAATTATCACGAGCACTCCTACTATACTGCTGGCAAGTAATAAAGGAGTCAAACCGTTTGTATCACTATCTAGGATATTGCTTAAGGTAATAGAGGGATCATTTGAGCAACCATAACTTGCCTTCTTGGGCCAGAAAGTGACATAACCTTCCGGTTGTTGCATGTATCTGCTCGTCCAACATTATGTGTAGAAAAGTGTCTTAACATCCACATGCTCCAACTCCAAAATGTCCGTTACAACCAATCCCAACAACACACTAATCAAGTCATGCATTAGCACAAGTGATAATAACTTGCTGCGGTCAATACTCTCACATCGTGTGGATCCCTATGCCACAAGGCATGCTTTATATTTGGTCGTCTCTAAACAAAGATTGCCAAGCTTCTTCTCGAAGAACCGATTGTATCCCACCATCTTCTACCCCTTTGGAGGTACTATTATCTGTCATGTTTGATTTAGTTGAAGAGACTCTTATTTTTTCTCCCAAAGCATCAATCTACTATGGAGTATCTACAACTCATACCCCCTCTTGGTATGAGAGGGGGTCCTGTGTCTCCTCTGCGATAGATAAGGATAAACAACGCTATTAGAAGTAATGTAAACTATATAGCCATTCATTTGTGATTCTCAGATATCTCTATTCTCGTCTTGCATTTTCACTTTTTTCCTCATAGGGTTTCCTCTCTCTGAGCCGCTTGCCCCTTCTTTGAAGATCGTTCATGAAGGATTTCGAGAAAATTACCAAAAAGTTCTAAACCTATTGCAATTGTGTTAATTCAGTCCTAAATTTTTTGCATTTGTGCCAATTCAATCCATTCGACTAATTTTGGCCGGCCAGCGCTGACATGGTAGTCAGCCAGCCGGCCAACACTATCGTGGACGTCAGTCAGCTGACCAACGCTGACGTGGCAATTTCTTAATATTATTTTAATTTTTTCGATTTTTTTTTAATTTTTTTTTCTTTTTCCCTTTCTTGTTTTTTTCCTTCATCTTCATCTTTAACCTTTGGTCGGTTGTCGATCCAACGACCGGCCAAAGGTAGGGGCAAGCAAGGTCAACCCCGCCAGCTACTGGTCGAGCCTCGCCTCACCAGCTTTGGGTGAGGTTGACCTCGCCAGTTGTCGGCGAGTTCGAGCCACGCCAAATCTGGCGAGTTTGACCTCGCCAGTTACTGACGTCCACATCAGTGTTGTCGGGCCAAAATTGACCAGATGGACTGAATTGATACAAATACAAAAGATTTAGGATTAAATTGGTAATAAAAAGGTTTAGGACTGAATTAGAACAATTGCAATAGGTTTAAGACTGTTTTGATAATTTTCCCATGAAGTTCTCTCCCTCACCCTCTCCATCTCCCTCTCTTCTTCTTCAAGAATCCTTCAAGACTTCTTCAGTGATTTCGTAGACGAAGTTGTCGACTTCCTCTAAGAAAGTGGAGAGTTTTGTCCCAGTGAACTCTAAAAATCAAAGCATGAGTGCCTTGAAAGAATCTACTTGCTCACTTGCTCACTTGCTCACTTTGGCTCTAGATGTTTGCTCCAAATAGTCGAGCACTCTACAAGTCTCTAAAGCTCCTCTCTCGCTGTGTTCAACAGTGAGCTTATCTGAAATTATTTTTGTGATCAACTGGTATCTATTTTGCAATTCTTCTTTCTCAATTTAGAATTAGATCTAGATTTGAATGCTATCTATCCCGATCTAGATATAGATTTGGGATTTACATGATATTATCTGTGCTCTTTCAACCTATTGGTGTTGTTGTTGTTTCTATGATGATGCTGGGGACGCTGAACTTAGGTGTGCGTCACTTTTTGACAAAGCCGTATCTACTAGAGAGGAAAATTTCAGCTGTGCTCGTCACTAATGATAATGCGAGTTTTGATGATCGGCGGCCGATTGTGCTATGGTGCCATGATAAATTCGTTTTTGTGGAATGAGCAAGTCTCTGTAAACTATAGCAAGTCAATCGATTTTTTAGACTTACACTGGATTATAAAGCTAGCTTTGTGATTGGATTTGTCTTGAAGTTATGTCCTTTTATGTGAAATGAAAATTTCCTTCTGACAAAAAAACAAATCTCTCTATTCTCTGTCAGTCGCTATGGAATACCGCGTCTTTGTGAGCTCCTCCTCACCACCGATACCATCCTCCGTCGTGGGTTGACTCGTGCCCTCATTGGCACTTGGCTCGGGACCTCTATCCTCAGTCTCTATCCTTGTTATCCATTGGGCCTCCACTCGAGTGATTGTCAGTCGCCAAGTTCAATGAACGAACATAGGAGGACCGCACAAACACCAACACAAGTGGTGGACCGTCGCATGAACGAAACGCCATCATGACCTAAAAAAGATGTCTGAAGAGAACTAGATACTGGCCTAAATGTCCGCACAAAGACTTCGCAATTGCCTAACCTGCTTCTGGAACAATATTTCGCCTGATCAATCGGGTCAAATATTCAAAACAAACGTGATTTGGTCAGCCGTGCATGATCTCCCACGTGGTTGCGTAATGTAAACAACTCGTGAAAGTCAACAAGCAATTTGCGGTTTTTGATCCTTTGAGTGTCGACTGTGGTATGCGCCCGCTTTCCAGATTGCAAGCCAAGTCAAACGTGCAATTAGGTACTTGGCAATATCAATTGCACTGACCAATTTCCTTCGTGTTCGAGTTTGACCTCAAGGCTCGAGCTCATTTAACCCTCGAGTCGATGGCTACGAAATCGTTGACTTATTCCTATCGACACAACAAAGTCAACCTTGCCCCCCATTTGATGTTCCAGAAGAGTAACGGTGCAATTTCGAAACTGCGTGCTCAAAATTAACCTAATTCCTATAACACAAATGGCCCATGACGGTGTTCGAAAGTACTTCGAGTAATTCACTAGTTCCGCTCAATTATGCACATCAAACAGTAATTCATTATGATAGCGTTGAGTTCAAATCGTGAATATGAATGGCCTCTACCCATTTGGTTTGTGAATTGTGGGATGAGCACGATGCCAACCAGAGCTTAGCTCCAAACATAATGGACAAGCCACTTCGGGCTAAATAATGGAGTGGGTCAAGAAAGGCAGCCCTTTAGATATATTTCAATTTCATAATTTAATGCTCTTTTACCAGTAAAGAAAGCGATTCTCAACTATAATCAATTCACTAACATTTTCTTCATTCGTTATCATCTAGAACATGGTTCCAATATCACGCAACTTATGGAAAAAATCATCCACATCTGCGGTCCCAAGAATTTTCTATCCAAGAATCCGATCTGAATAATACCTAAGACAAATTCGATTCATATATATAGATACATAGGCTCTATCCCTTTTACTTGTACACATGCTTCAGCCATTTCGAACCCTTTTCCGGCTAAGCATGTCGAACTTCAGCTCCTTGAATTTGCTCTTCGTAGTTCTTTTCTCTATAGCAGCTGCGGAAGGCGCTGTCGCGGCTTCGACTCCGGCGGCAGCTGTTAAAGGCGCTTATTATCCTTCGTGGCTCTTGAGTTCTTTGCCTCCGTCGTCCATAGAGACGAAGCTCTTCACTCACATCCTCTACGCTTTCCTTTCGCCGAGCAATTCGACTTACAAGTTCGAAGTCTCGGACTCCACGGCCCCGCTGCTCTCGAACTTCACTGCTGCCCTCCGCGGGAAGGACCCGCCCGTGAAGACCCTCATATCTATCGGCGGCGCGAGTGATGGCCCGACTCTCTTCGCCACCATTGCCGCGAGCGCTTCGACGCGGAAGCTCTTCATAGACTCCTCCATCGAGGTCGCGAGGAAGTACGGTTTTGACGGGCTTGATCTCGACTGGGAAATGCCCGAGAACCCGAAACAGATGGTGGACTTGGGTTTGCTGTTCCAAGAGTGGCGAAGCGCGATGAAGAGGGAGGCCAAGGCCACAGGTCGGCCCCCGCTGCTTCTCACGGCCGCCGTGTACTTCGCCGTGGACTTCTTCCTCTCGGGAACGTACCGTATGTACCCTGTGGCTTCAATTAACAAGAACTTGGACTGGATCAACGTGATGTGCTACGACTATCACGGCTCGTGGGACACTTCGGCCACGGGTGCCCAAGCCGCATTCTTCGACCCGAACAGCAACATAAGCTCGAGCTATGGGCTCGGGTCATGGATCCGGGCCGGGTTGCAGAGGAAGAAGGTGGTCATGGGCTTGCCACTTTACGGAAGGACTTGGAAGCTCAAGGATCCGAATGTTCACGGCATTGGGGCGCCGGCCGTCGGGCTCGGCCCGGGAAACCACGGCGTGCTTACCTATTCCCAAGTGGAAACGTTCAACAAGGAGAACAACGCCACCGTGAAGTACGACGCAACCACCGTGTCAACCTACTCTTTTCAGGGGACGTCGTGGGTGGGATACGACGATGTTGTCTCGACGGCTGTTAAGGTTCGGCTCGCTAGGGCTCTTGGGCTAAGGGGGTACTTCTTTTGGGCTCTCAGTTATGACAAAGAATGGAGGATATCAACCCAAGGTAATTTACTCTGTCTAAGTAGCTGACCACAATTGAAAGTTTATTAGTGAAAACGCTCTACAAAAATATGCTAATTATCATTCGATGTTTGTATCTTGCAGCTTATAGAGCCTGGACCTATGGAAAATGAATTGGACATTGAAAGACTGCGTGGGGGCCTCACCGGAGCTTTGGAGATTTTAATGTCTAGTGGGAGCTCAACATACGACAGAATCTCCCTGTCATAATGCGTATAGCATCACTAGTTAAGTCTTAGGTAATGCTTTTTTCTTTTTGGTCGAAAATTAGGTAATGTTGATTATGTCTATTAAATCATTATTGTAACACTGGTGGATAGAGAGGATGAAATAAAATTGATTTGAAGATCATTCTGAGGTCATTATGACTACGTGAGTGCACTTGCAAGGATGGCTATCATTCCGATATTAAGACAAATGTGCGAAACAAAGTATTGATCGAGTAGTGGAACGGATATGTTAAATGATTTGTTGATGCTCATGACGATCGATTAAAAGTTTCGCGTTTCAACACGAGATATACATGCCGGCTTATCCTGTCATTTAGTAAACCAACTTTCAGCAAATTTATTAATACATGGCATTTCTTTGTATTGCGTATTCATATCTTGTAAAAAAGATAGTATGGGCTTCGGGACGAAACTTACCAGTATCGATCGCGGTCCATGTACCCTGCCAATACAAATTGTAGTCCATCAATTGCTACTACCCCATGTAGTTGAAGCTGAAAATATGAAACAGGATCCGAGTTTCACAACAATATAAAATGGCAAGGCAAATAATTATGCTCTACATGATGAGAAAGAAGTTGTCCGATTGTTTTATTTGAGTTCTTTGGCAGCATTAATCTCAGTTCCGCAAAGTTACGCTCACTAATTCGAAATAATAAGTATGAATGAAGATGAATTGAACCTTGAGAAATAAGAAAATTGTTCAAAAAATTTTAAACTTATTGCATTTTTATCAATTCAATCTAAACTTTTTAATTTTACCAATTGAATCCTCAATCTTTTCAAGTCTTGCCAATTGAGTTCATCCGACCAATTTTGACCGGAAATTGCTGACGCGGGGATATCGACCGTCCTATGTGGCAGGAAAACTGGCTCTGATGTGGACACATTGTAATAGTTTTTTTTATAATTTTTTGAATTTATTTTATCTTATTTTATTTTCTTTCTTTTTCTTTTTTGTTTCTTTTTTTGTTCAAAGGATCGGCAGCCCATTGAGGGTTGGCAACCTCTGTCGACCATTGACCAAGGGCCGGTGACCCGCACCGGCCCCTAGGCGAGGCCATGAAGCTCTCGCCGATCGCGAGCAAGTCGGCGACCTTCGCCGACCATTGACTGAGTGCCAGTGACCCTGCCGGCCCCTGTGCAAGGGCCACTAAGCCCTCACCAATCTCGAGCAAGGGGTCGCAGCCCCTTGCTAAGGCCAACGACTGTGTTGTGACCCTTGCCTGCCCTCGTCGGCCACAACGAGAGCTCATAAGCCCTTGCCAGATCCAGCAAGGGTCGTGACCTTGCCCCTAGCTAGCAATGGCTAGGGGGGAGGGATTCATGGCCCTCGCCCAAGGGTCGAGGGGGGTAGCAGCCCCTTGTTGAGGCCGGCGAGGGTGGTGGAACCCTTGCCCGCCGTCGCTGGCCATAGCGAGGGCTTGTAATCCCTTGCAAGATTTGGCAAGGACCATGACCTCGCCCTAGTTAGCGAGGGCTGGGAGGGGGGGGGGGCTTCATGGTCGTCGCCCAGGGGTTAACGGGAGTTGCTGGCCCTTTGAGCCAAAAAAGAAAAAAAAGAATTTTTTTTAAAAATTAAGAAATTATTAAAATTTGTCCATGTTAATACCGATCGTGTCATGTAGGACGACAAGCGTTAATATCAGCGAATTTCGGTCAAAATTGGCTGAATGAGCTTAATTGATAAAATGTGAAAATGTTTAATATTCAATTGATAAAATTAAAATGTTTATGATTAAATTAATAAAAGTGTAATAGATTTAGGATTTTTTGGATAACTTTTCTATAAAATAAATTTGATGCACTATACTAATTACCTATCTGAAAAAGGGTCCAATTCGGGTCATCATAACCAAGTGCCCACAAAAAGTAGCCACTAGGGGTGTGCATGGTCCGGGTGGGCGGTTCCCACCCCACAACTGTGAACTGCCCGCTACAGGACCGGTTTCAAAAATTGGAACCGAGACCCATCCGTTGGTTCCATGGATCCACTCGAGAACCGGACCAACGGTCTGGTCCGGTTCCCGGGTGGGTTTATGGAATCGGTCCCAACAAGTTTTCCTAGATAAATAAAAAAATATGTGGACCAATATCGGATCAACAGAACAAAAAGAAAATAACATAACTTTCCATATAATTCATACATTATGATCAGTTATATTAACCACATCATCCATAAGTCAGTGGGTACCCATCAATTATTGGGAAAAATGACTAAGGTTATCCCAATTACACAAAACCTTTAGACATGATAACAAATTTTCTTCTTTTTTTAAATTTTTTTTGGTTAGATTTTTTAGTTAAAAATTAAAAAATAAAATATATTATTATTATATTATCGGTCCGGTCCGGGTGGGTGGGTGGGCCATTCCACACCGGGAACCGGGAACCGGACCGGTTCCCTTGGGAACCACCGGTTCCGGTCCGGTTCCGGGAGGTCCCGGACGGTCCGGGTGGATTCCGGTTCTTTTGCACACCCCTAGTAGCCACTGAGACTCTGTTCCTTAGCAAACTTGACCTTATTCTCTATTGAAGTTGGCCCATTATGTCCACTCCAACTAGTTCCAGCTTAGGAATAGGTGGACACAGTCTAAGGATAATGCACCACAGTGGAACTATTCTGCTCATTAGACCCCACAATCTCAAGCATATGTCGTGGCCCTATCTTTGCCGGGGCCAACCAAACAGCAGAACCTCCAATCCCGTTCTCACTTGGGTCTTTCAATGTCCATGTCCGCCCATACGTTGGAAGCTCCATCACCAGGTTCTTTGGAGGCACTCTTGAGTCGACCCATGTTGATATCCCATTGTTTGTGCTTGTGTTGCTCGCCCTATCGTAGAGCAGCACGTCCTCGGCCGTGGCCGTTGTGTCCCATGGTAGTCAAAGCATAACACGTTCACGAAGTCCAAAAAATCCCTCTTCGCGTCACCTGGGTAAAACGTTGTCGGGTCATTGGATAGGAAGAATTCGGCGGAGAAGTACACGGCAGCCATCAAGAGGAGCTTTTGCCTGCCCGAAGCTATGTGCTCCATCTCTAGCGAGACTCGCAGCTCCTCCAAGAGGTGGAATAGGATCGACATGTTTTATGGCCTGGTGGGGAATTCCCAATCGAAATTGATGCCACCAAAGCCATAGTCCCGAGCCACACCAATGACGGACCTAAGGAAGGGGCCCTCTTAATTCTCGAAATTCCCAGCTAGGGCGGCAAATACGCTTGAGTTTGAAGAGATGCTGCCGACCAACATGAGGGCCTTTACTGGCGGATTCTGGGCGTGAAGAGTGGCAGTGAAGTTTTTCATCCATTTCTTATCCACGTCCGTGATTAAGACTTTGTAGCTTGACGGGTTGAGCTGGATGAAGGCGTAGAAGATGCGAGTGAAGTAGGAAGTTTGAATCGCTGAGGGCGGGAAATCCTTGGCCTGGGAAGAAAGCCAATACCCACCTTTGATTCCTTGGGATGGAGGCAAAATGGGAGATGCCATTGGCGATGGAGGTGGAGAGGGGCCATTTGGTGGCTTTGCCCTAGGCAAAATTGGCCCAAAAACTGAAGAAGGCTTGAGTTTTGTCCAACTGCGAAAGCGCTAGGAAGGCACTGGAGTTTGGTAACAATAGAGCACAAGCCAAGAAACTGGCCAGCCAAAAGAGGGACAACGCACTGCAAGAAGCCATTTGGAGCAAGTTTCTGAGCTAGAATTGAAGAAGAAGAAGAAGAGACTATGTACAAGTCATTTTCATATGAAGGAAGTTTACAAAAATACTTATTTGGATATTTAGGTTATAAGAATTTCTTTGGTTACATTGAGGTGATCTATATATAAATTATGTTCATAGCATGGGTTGTTAACTGTTCAGATTATTCCTTGAGGCCAGCATTTTGTTTGGATAATGGATTGTTGTACTTGGATTTGACATCTTTGTCAGCTTTTTTTAGTTTTGATCCTTCATTGATCCGACATGGAAAGACAAGTTTCCCTATGGGTTAAGAACTTAGAGTGAATATGGTTAAAAGGGAAAAAAAATGTCAATTTGCCTTTCTAATACTTGAGTTCGCGTCAATTGAACTTCCAATCAATCAATTGTCCTCTAGTTTACTCCATATGACACAAGTAGTGCATCAATTTTCATTCAAATCCACTGGCTAATCTATCTTAGAGAAGATTAAAGTCTCTTAACTTGTATTTTTTCCAATCAAGTTCTTAAATAATCAAGTCGTCAAACTTTCGTAACTTTTTCTAATCGCGTATTTCCGGCTTCACATCCAATCAATTGGAGCTACATGCAAAATCGAATGTCAAGACACCCACCAGCAAAATTCTTTGTAAGTTCAAGGGTTTCAATCGATGTATTAAAATCTTGAGGACTTGATCAATATAATGTGCAAATTCAAAGACCAACATTGAAATTTTAACATTAAAGAATAGACTAATGCTGGAGGTATATATACACTAAACGCCACTTTGGATTGATTAATTACATAAAAGAGTGAGTTGAACAAGGTGAATATAGTTTTTTTCTATTCATACTGATGACTTATCACAACATTCAAAAAATAAAAACGGAAAGGTACTTTTTATTAAGAAAACAAAGTACTAAAACTCCTCCATTTCGAAGATTACCACTTTACGTGTTGGGAAATGACAAACATTCCACAAACAGTCCATAAACTTTGATTCAATGTGCAATTTGATCCTTGAACTTTTAATTTATTCAATATAGTCCCTCAACTTTAACCTAATGTTCAATATCGTCCATGAACTTTTAATTTGTTAAATGTGATCCCTGAACTTTTTGTACATATTCAATATAATCTCTGAACTTTATAAAAATATTCAATGTAGTCCTTTCATTAATTCAAGTTTAGGGACTATATTGTATATTTTCATATAGTTCAAGGACTAAATTGAATATTTACCAAAAGTTAAGGGACCAAGTTGAATAAATTGAAAGTTGAGGGACTACATTGAACATTGGGTTAAAGTTCATGGACTATATTAAACAAATTAAAAGTTCAGGGAGCAAATTACACATTGAACTAAAGTTCAGGGATTGTTTGTGTCATTATCCCTTACCTATTAAAAAAAAACCAAATTGCCCTTCATTCTTCCGAGATCAATAAACAAAAAGAAAAGGAAAGAACCTAAGCGACCTCAAGGTCAGTTGTGGCATTATGACTTCCAATATGAGGTTGTTATATCTCTAGCTAGCCAATCACGATGAGGTCTCCCTTGGCAATTCAATTATCGTCAACCGTCTTATGTGGTGTACTGCCACGTTAGCAATATCAGGGGAAAATTGATCGGAAGGATTGCACTGAAATTTCGTACAAAAGTTTATAATTAAATTGATAAAATTTGAAGTTTAAAGCTCAATTGACATTCGTAAATAGGGTTTGGTACTGACACGTGCAATTTCTCCCTTCTCGCTCTCCTTGGATAAGCTAGGCTATTTTTTGTTTCCTTGAATACACATCCTCTGAAGGGGTTTGGCTATCACGCCATTTTTGCGATTACTCGATCTGGTCCACTTAAACCAACTTCCTGAAAGGAACACTATATCAGTCATTTGGTGGTGACCATTTGAGGATGAATCTTATTTATGAATTACTCAAAAAGGTTTCTCTCATCAAATGTTGAACTTGGGATGTCACGATATCAATAAATGGCAAATACCATGGGGGGCAAAGTAGGTTTATAACGATCATATAATGATCTTATTTTGTTTGAGAATTGTGAACTCAATGCTGCAATCGCTGAATTGTCATTCCAAAAGACATAAGCTCATATTATATTACTTTCACGGGAAAATGACACAAACAGTCCCTGAACTTTGGCTAAATGTGTAATTTGATCCATGAACTTTTAATTTTTTCAATGTAATTCATGAATTTTAGCTTAGTGTTCAATGTGGTTCTTGAACTTTTAATTTGTTCAATGTAGTCCATGAACTTTTGATATATGTTTAATTTAGTTCCTGAATTATATGAAAATGTTTAATATAATTCTTCCATTAATTCAAGTTCAAGGACTACATTAAATATTTTCATATAGTTCAGGAACTAAATAAAATATGTACAAAAAATACAGGGATCACATTGAACAAATCAAAATTCAAAGAACATATTGAACAATAAGCTAAAGTTCATGGACTATATTGAACAAATTAAAAGTTCATGGATCAAATTTTACATTGAGCCAAAATTCATGGACTATTTGTGTCATATCCCTACTTTCACTGATATTTCATGATGTACGAATCGTTATAAGGATTTCTTTATCATGCAAAAACCACTTTAAATAGGTAAATTTATTAATAACCTTGATAGCAAGAGCATAGAGTCCAAGGGGACGTGTGATAATCTTTTGCATACTAAATTATCACCTCCCAACAATTGTCAAAACTTCATGGAACATCTGAAATTAGCCATGAAAATGACATCCAACAGTTTGACCGCAGACTTTGGTATGCCACAACAGGAAAAACTGTTGTCCTATCGTCTCTCTCTCTGTCTCTGTCTCTCTCTCCCTCTCTCTCTCTCAAAGAATACTATAAAGAGACGACAGCCCTGAAGCTGAGCTCCTCCCTGTCGTTCTTCAAAGGAACCGATACAACATACCTCACACATCCTCGAGCCTCTCTCCTCGTCCTTCTTTGGAGGAAGAGGAGGCTTACAAAATAGAGGAACGTTGATACAGCTACTTCTTTCTTTTTTCTTCTATGCTCCATCTCTTCCACGATGGCCTCTGGCGACATCTCCTTAGAACAAATCAAGAGCGAAAACGTCGACCTTGTAAGCGTTTCTTGGTTACAAAGAATGTCTCCACATGGACATGTGAAATGATGGTTCATTCTTGCGTTCCAAGGCAACTTCACATTGAGCATCGTTTTCTAGTCTAGACCATCTTAACCTTTTCTTTCTGTTTTCACATTCATATGTCTCATTCATTTCTAACCATTAAACACACTGTTGGCCATAACTGTCTGCAAATTTTCTGCTTTGTGTTTATAGGAGCGGATTCCCGTGGAGGAAGTGTTCGAACAGCTAAAATGTACAAGAGAGGGCTTGTCGAATGCAGAGGGCGAGAAGCGGATTCAAATTTTTGGCCCGAATAAGCTTGAAGAGAAAAAGGTAAAGATTAACATGTCATTGCATTACTTTTTATTTTTCCCCTTTGATATTCATAGAATTCTTTTACTGTGAATTTCACATATGGTAGCATTGATTTGCATAATATGACAGGAAAGCAAGTTTCTCAAGTTTTTGGGTTTTATGTGGAACCCTCTATCATGGGTCATGGAGGCTGCTGCAATCATGGCCATTGCTTTGGCTAATGGAGGGGTAATCACATCTCTCTCTCTCTCTCTCTCTCTCTCTCTCTCTCTCTCATAAGGAAAAGATGCATGAAAATTACAGGGAAAGCCACCAGATTGGCAAGACTTTGTCGGCATTGTGACATTGTTGATCATCAATTCAACTATTAGCTTTATTGAGGAGAACAACGCTGGCAATGCCGCGGCTGCTTTGATGGCCGGTCTAGCCCCCAAAACCAAGGTGTCTTCCACTGGTTCTATGTTTATAAAAATTTGACACGCAAATTGCATTATTATCTAAAGTTCTTTTAACTTAAAGTTCGTAAATTAATGAAGGTATTGAGAGACGGTAGGTGGAATGAGCAAGAGGCCGCAATCCTAGTACCTGGAGATGTCATTAGCATCAAGTTAGGAGACATTGTTCCTGCCGACGCTCGTCTCTTGGAAGGAGATCCCCTCAAGATCGATCAGTCTGCCCTCACAGGTGAGTCGTTGCCCGTGACAAAGAACCCGGGTGACGAAGTATTTTCAGGTTCCACTTGCAAGCAAGGTGAGATCGAGGCTATTGTTATCGCCACCGGCGTCCATACCTTCTTTGGCAAGGCAGCCCACCTTGTTGACAGTACCAACCAAGTTGGTCACTTCCAAAAGGTATCGATTATGTGACATTCCATTGATTCAATACTTTGAATGGTTGTCCATAACTGAAAGTTAACATTGAGATTATGCTAATTTGAGTGCGCGATTCTTTCTAATTGTTCGATTAGGTGTTGACAGCTATCGGGAACTTCTGCATTTGCTCGATTGCGTTGGGCATGCTAGTTGAAGTAGTTGTGATGTACCCGATCCAACATAGGAGGTATAGAGATGGTATCGACAACTTGTTGGTCCTTCTCATCGGAGGGATCCCGATCGCAATGCCCACGGTTTTGTCTGTCACAATGGCCATCGGGTCTCACCGACTCTCAGAACAAGGCGCCATCACCAAGAGGATGACTGCCATTGAGGAAATGGCCGGGATGGATGTGCTTTGCAGTGACAAGACCGGTACTCTCACCCTCAACAAGCTCACTGTGGACAAGAGCTTGATCGAGGTTAGTAAACAGGCTCTAAATTCCGGTGATTGCAACAAAAGCCTTCCTCACCGCATAAGTCGTAAAGTAAATGTCGTAGTAGAATTTCATTATTTTTAGGGGTCGATCTTCGTTACAGGTGTTTCCAAAGGATGCAGACAAGGACACTGTCATGTTGCTTGCTGCCAGGGCATCCAGGGTTGAGAACCAGGATGCAATTGATGCTTCAATTGTCGGAACGTTGGCCGACCCCAAAGAGGTGGTTAACATGCCGAGCGTTTTCATTCATGTCGCATCAATATTTATGTTGCAAACTTCATCATAATGAATGGAGGCAAATTTTAATTTGGAACGTCCTTCTACAGGCAAGGGCTGGAATTACAGAGGTGCATTTCCTACCTTTCAACCCAGTGGACAAGCGCACTGCAATCACCTACGTCGACGGTAATGACAATTGGCATCGATGCAGCAAGGGTGCTCCAGAACAGGTGGTCAATGCGTACTTAGAATTACTCGTAATTTTTCTCAGTCATCTTTTGTAACTTCGGTCCTTGTATGCTAGATAATGGACCTTTGCAAGCTTCGTGGGGATGCAATGAAAAAAGCCCATTCGTTCATCGACAATTTTGCCGCACGTGGCCTCCGTTCGCTCGCTGTTGCTCGACAGGTTTGTAAGCTTCCTAAGCCAATAATCAGATAGTTCTTTGCATTTCTACGTAATACTCTGTCTTGAGTCATCACATTGTCTGGCCACTCACCAGACGGTTCCTGAGAAGACCAAGGAGAGCGAAGGAGGGCCATGGGAGTTCGTTGGTCTCTTGTCTCTGTTTGATCCTCCGAGGCATGATAGTGCAGAGACCATCCGCCGTGCCCTCAACCTTGGTGTCAACGTGAAGATGATCACTGGTGATCAACTCGCAATTGGCAAAGAGACAGGCCGTAGGCTTGGCATGGGTACCAATATGTATCCATCATCTTCTCTTCTTGGCGAGTGTAAGGACGAGTCAATTGCATCGATTCCCGTCAACGAGCTCATTGAAAAAGCCGACGGATTTGCTGGTGTCTTCCCCGGTAATAATTAGTCCTATCCGACAATTCCCCCCTTTTAAGTACAAGATAGACTAATACATATGTTGAACATGCAGAGCACAAGTATGAAATTGTTAAGAAGCTCCAGGAGATGAAGCACATTTGTGGAATGACAGGAGATGGTGTCAACGATGCGCCCGCACTTAAAAAAGCAGATATCGGCATTGCGGTGGCGGATGCGACTGATGCAGCTCGAAGTGCGTCGGACATTGTCTTGACGGAGCCGGGACTGAGTGTAATAGTAAGTGCCGTGTTGACAAGCAGGGCCATATTCCAAAGGATGAAGAACTACACCATCTACGCCGTCTCCATCACAATCCGTATCGTGCTGGGTTTCCTGCTCGTGGCTCTAATTTGGAAGTTCGATTTTTCGCCTTTCATGGTTCTCATCATTGCCATCCTAAACGATGGGACCATCATGACCATCTCTAAGGACAGAGTGAAACCTTCTCCGGTCCCTGACTCGTGGAAGCTCAAGGAGATCTTTGCCACCGGCATTGTTCTCGGAACCTATCTTGCTCTAATGACAGTGCTCTTCTTCTGGCTTGCGCATGATACCAACTTCTTCCCCGTAAGCCAAAGTCAATTTTATGATAATACACATCGCAAAGAAAGTATACTCATACTATTTTTTGCAGGATACTTTCGGGGTGAGGCCGATCAGAGGAAGTGAAGATGAGCTAACTGCGGCCCTTTATCTCCAAGTCAGCATCATTAGTCAGGCACTCATCTTTGTAACCCGATCACGAAGCTGGTCCTTTGTCGAGCGCCCTGGACTCTTGCTTGTTGGTGCCTTCATCGCTGCACAATTGGTACGTAACTTTCATGCTTTCGATTCTCTGCACACACTTAATCATCTGCCAAATATCCCGGCTCATGTTATGATTTCTTGTTAAGGTGGCAACGCTCATTGCCGTGTATGCAACCTGGGGCTTTGCTAGGGTTCAAGGCATCGGATGGGGTTGGGCCGGAGTGATCTGGATCTTCAGCATCATCACGTACTTCCCACTCGACGTCATCAAGTTCTGTATCCGCTACGCGTTGAGTGGCAAGGCTTGGGACAATCTGTACCAGAGCAAGGTTCTCTCATCATCTTTTTAACATCAATTCCTTAAACGAAAATGCATGTTTTCCTTCTTTTGCTCTTATAGCTCACTATAATAATGCTATTTTAACTACTAATATTGATAGACCGCGTTCACAACCAAGAAGGATTATGGCAAGGGTGAGAGGGAGGCGCAATGGGCTTTGGCTGAGAGGACACTCCACGGTCTTCAGCCCCCACAGGCACTGTTCAACGACAAGAGCAGCTACCGGGAGTTGTCCGAGATCGCTGAGCAGGCCAGGAGACGTGCCGAAGTCGCGAGGTGACAAGCTTCATTTGTCTCTTAAATCAAGTTATGAATGGCCTAAAGCCAAATCAACTCATTTTTTCCAACTTATTTTCTTGTTGGAAATTTTTGACAGGCTAAGAGAGCTCCACACACTCAAGGGACATGTTGACTCAGTGGTGAAATTGAAGGGGCTGGACATTGAAACCTTTCAACAGCACTACACAGTTTAATTTATTAAGTTGATGCCTTAAACAAAGGAGGTCCAAGTTTTGTTGTGAAATGTAGGGAGAGAAGAAGAAAGGAGACAGAAGAAAGGTTTTGTTTTCTTCTGCAATTTTTTTTTTATTTTCATTTATTTGGGTACCTTTTGTATTAGAATGCTAGGAGGTTAAGATTTCTTGTTGCCAGAGATTTGTTGTATTTCACCTTTGGAAATGCAGAAATCTGTTTGGACCATCAGTGAACGAGCCATGGATCATATGAAGTAACATCTATGAGCTTTTACTTTTATGTTCTATGTCATGAAACAACGAAGTTGATTATGACATTGACACAACTGGGGAGAAACTATGGCAAGATAAATTTCAGCATTAATGTCCCAACCTCCAATCAACCATCGAGTCACTGATTACTTGAAAATACTTGTGACATCTGTGTGGCCTTATTTATGGAAAAAGAAAATGGTGAAATGTCAGTTAACTCAACTTATCAGCACCTCAAAAGTCTAGCTATGGCGCAACGCAGAAGCTGGTCAAGCATGTAACCACTTGTCATGGAATTATCATAATCTGAGAAAATAACATGAAAGACTGAAAGTTTTTGAAAATGCTGTTGTCACTGCAAGTATGTTCTGCATGGAAGAAGAAATCCTTTTTGCTCTCATAATTTACTTACGAGTAGAATTTCCAGTGTGCTGCTGGGGTTGTCATGCTTTCTTTTCCCTTTATGAAATATTGCTTGAACTGATAATTAGAGAATAGTCATGGCCATATCGACGTGTGTAAAACAACAAAGGCTGCCCATTCACACTGGTTCATCTATGTAATGTTCATCTACGAAAACCAGTTCTGAGATCAATGTGCTACCTGAAACTATATTACAACTTAGCATGTGAAGTAACAGTGATCTTCAATTATCAATTACAATCCAATCAAACACAAACTACTTTAAACCAGTCCCACACCATGAAGTTGATTTAAAATATATGTGTGAGAGTCAAACAAAAGCAAATCAATGCAGAATGTCTTCTCTTTCTAACGGAGGGGACAGAGCATTAAGTTGATTCATGAGCGACGATTGCAATGTTTCATGCAAGCATCAGCGATGAGCAACCCTTTACACCTCAACTGGACTCCAAGAAATCCTGCAAGGAGGTTCTTCCGCTGTAAAACATGGAGGGTAAGTAATTTATCATCAGTCATCATCTTGAAATTTTTACAATTTGTTGTTTTTAATGACTTCTGGATAAGCAATGTATCATCAACATGGAGGGTAAGTAGTGACTTCCGGGCATTTGGGTATTTGAACTTCCAAGAGCGGTGTCGAGGCTTAGAACTTTGACCCTGGAAAAAAAATTGCTAAGGTTGTTTGTAGGGCATCACAACCTTTTTGATGTAGTCATGCAGGCAATAGTCATGAGGCATTCATATGTATGTGGAGCTTTCAAGTTTAACACTCAGTTTCCATACCTGAAGAACATGTAGTGAACTAAGAAAATATAGAGGGAGATGAGAAGAGAACTGAGGTTGACAAGAAGGATTAAGATTTAGATAAGAAGAGAACAGATGAGACGAAGAAGAAGAGATAGTGAGTTGAGAGAGAATATTGTTCTGTATGTCATTTGTTAAGGAAAATACCAAAAGAGATGAGCTTATATATGCTCTTACAACTTATGCCACTCACGTTACAATGGTATAATAGGAAATCGACCTAAAGTAAACCACCACATAGTAATTTTCTTACTACTAAATATAACTAACAGCCATGTAGCAATCATCATTCTGTAATCTACCCTCTCATATGATGAATATTATCATCAACTTTAGCAATTTTGAACAATGTTGCGATTCTAAACATGTTGAAAAATCTATTATTTTGTTTTGATAGGTTGACGATAGTGAGGATTTTTTTTTTCAATTGATTGAACATGAGCTGACAATGCAAGAGAAAGAAGTGATCTTCCAACTGATGAATGATAATGAGACCTGGAAGGTGAGGCTGCAAAATTGTGGAGAATCAATCGAACGATGGCTTACAGAATGAAATTGCAAGGATGCAAGTGAAGGACAAGACATATGTCAGAGTTATACTTGTATAGATAGGAGCTTTGATTGTGTTAATGAGGTGTAAGGTTCATACGAGGGTGCAACATTGCTTGCCGTAATTCTGAATTTTGTAACATCGAAGGAAAGCTCGAGACTTGAGATGAGATGGAGATGAAATTGGGTAGGTCTTCTGCTTCTTCAGTGTTTGATATTGTTCTTGTTCTTGGTCTTGTTGAGATGACATAAACAAGACCAAATTAGACAGAAGCTTTGGCTGAAATGAGGCTATTTTAAAGATGATGTAGGACATTTCGTAGCAAGGGTTGGCCACAGCTAGTAGGCTGGAATTGCAAAGAAGGCTGAAGCTTTGGCTGTATGGGCTGGGGTTTTCGAATTACTTGTTTCTAATGTTGGTGAAATGCCTCTTTGAGTTGTATTCCTTGTTGATGAGAGAGAGAGAGAGAGCCATGTAGTTCTTTAGAAAAACAAAACAAGTAATATCAACACAAAAACTTATCCTATCAACAAGGAAAGGAATATCAGCACGGCACAATTTCTGGGCTCAGTGATCGCACAACACAGATTCTGTGCTAAGCAAAGCACAACATGACACAGCACAGAAGCACACAACACAGTTCTGTTACATATGGACTTGTTAGACAGAGAGAGATAGCCATGAAGCTCTTTGAAACACAAAAAAAGGAATATCAGCACAAGATTTATCCCGTCAACGAGGAATATCAGCACAACACAAAAACTGTGGTTAGAGAGCGCACAGCACAGCACAGGAGGCACAAGTCATCACATCACTGCAGGCACCACTCAAAAGAATGCAAAGCAGACTAAATAGCATTAGACAAACTTAAACTGATCCACATCGTTTGATGCAAAAGACAAACATCCCAAAACAACAAACCTTCCCAACACAGCAGGCACAACTCAACACAGGGCACACAGCCAAAACATCCCAAATGCTAAACTACATTGCCAAATCCCCAAACACACAGTACACAGTCAAATCCACTTACAAACAACATAAAAACTAGCTGTTTTCAGTCTACAACTGAACATCCTCATCTAACAACAGGCACTGATCATCCACTAGTATTTTCCGGTCCACAACTTCACAGTCCACAGCAATTCCAGATTCTTCCGTGCATGGAGATTCTGTGGTATCAATTGAAGCCTGGCTTGGTGAAATTTGAACAGTCCTCAATCTTGTTTGTCTACTTGGAGTTGGATGGACCTCCAACGTCAATAACTCTATCACTGCTAGGCATCTGCAGTTAAAAAAAAATCAACATATCAACTTGTTTTTCCTTTCGATACACATATAAAACATTAGACAAAGAGATTACCCTTTTCCTTGTGTAAGGTGGGGGTTTAATTGACTCACCACTGACTTTGGGCCACATTTTTTTTCCATTCATGGCTGAGAAGGGAAATTGGTAACGTCTTTCATAAGCATCTTTCTTAAAGCAGTCATCGACATAATCATCAATATCCAACTTCATGAGAGTAATGCAACATATGGCATGTCTACATGGTATTCCAGAGATATTCCATTCCCTACAAGCACAGGTTTTCCTAGCCAAGTCAACCACAAATCTATCATCATCCAGTTCAACCTCAAATTTATTCCCCATAGCTGCTCTAGCAATACAATTCCTGGACTCCAATTTAGTCTTCTCCAACTTCATTCTAATCCTTGGGCAAATTGGATCTGTTTGATGAACCATTAACTGACTTCTCTCTACCATCCTCTTCATCAACTTAATTCTTATCCCTTCAAGCATCTCAAGTATGGGTCTTTCTCTTGGTAGCCAAAAGCACTCATTGAAGGTCTTACATAGGTTATTAACAACCAAATCACAATTGGTACCTGTCTTGATGAAAGCCCTACAGAAGTGCTTAGGACCTTGCCTCGTGAAGTCTTCATAACCTTCAGGGCACTCCATCTTCAAATCCGCCATTGTCAGATCAAAATCAGCTTCAAATGTACACCTCACAGCTCTCAAAAAGAGATTCTTAAGAGAATCCCCTTTGTACAATTTTTCCCATTTAGCAAATATGTGCGTTGCACAATTTCAATGCTTTGCAAGTGGAGATAGCCTTGAAATTGCATTCATTAGTCCCTACAACCAAAATCGGCCAATAAAAAACATACAAATCACATCAAATGATTGCATTAGTGCAGTGTAATAACTTTTAAAGACAAAAAGTGAGACATTACCTTTTGCTGGTCACTGATGATAGTCCAATCCTCACCTCTGCCCACCCTCAGGTCAGTGAATAATAGGGTGAGAAACCAACTCCAAGATTCCTCAGACTCAGTGTCCACAACTGCCCAAGCAATTGGAAACACTTGATTGTTTCCATCTTGTCCAACAGCACACAACAACATACCCTTCAATCCAGTCTTAAAGAAGCATCCATCCAATCCTATGACACGCTTACATCCTGCTAAAAACCCCCTTCTCAACTCATCAAACCCTACATAAAACCTCTCAAATTCTTTGGTTGCTGGGTTGACTTCCATTCTAAATGTTCCATACTCACTAACTCTCTTGAGCTCCTCCAAATAAGATCTTAACATCTCATATTGCTCCTCCATCGGTTCCTTTATATGACTATGAACTTTCCATATGGCTCTGCAATGTTCTTTTTCATCAAGGGTCAGGGCAAAACTTTCTGTTGCATCTACCTGCATATCCGCACCTGAGTAAGTGAGTCTGGCTCTTATCTTAAGCATATACTCACGAGCAAGCCATGTAACAATCACTATTGCATTTACGTGGATCTCCAACTATCTTTATGACAAAAGTTTTCTCTTCCGATATCTAGTTGCCATACAACCTCTAATTACAATGTGGATCTCCACCAAGTCTCTCCCTTAAATATCACAATTGGCTTAATATATATCTCCGGATGAGGATTTTCCGTCCGCAATTTGAAGTGGCGAACGACTGTAGTTAAAAGCAAAAGTCGGTTAACCGCTTCGCTCAAATAAAAGATGTCTCTGGAACTCCATCAAGACTAGTCTTTTAAACGCCTCAGGGAAAGCAAACTAGCTAGAAAATGCCAAAGGAAACACAAAAATCATGAAGACCATATGATGGTCAACAGGCCCAAGCACGGCAAAGTGTGGGGGGTTTCCACTTACAGGGATGGCAATCATGACATGCCCAAGTAGATCTAAGCATGTGCAGTGCTACATACGTAGCTATACACAACCACCATACATTTTTCCAAATCGGTCTCATCTTAATTCCTAAGAAAAGGGCACATTCTGCAGCAAATCGGACTCATCTTAATTCGCCCTCACTTTACGCACCCCACGACTCTCTCTCTCTCTAGCACTGTAATGGGACTGAACGCGACAAAATGGAGAACATCGCACGGTAAAATTCCATCAAACAGAAAGCACGATACTAGTCCAACGAACGACACTTTCACCACGCATCACGAAGCTCTTTCTCTCTCTCTCGCAGCTCACAAACTCAGGCCAACCCAACGCAAGCAACAACACGGGGACTTAGAGACAGCCGAAATGATCATCGGTGCAGTCAACGCGCAAATGTCGAGCCCGTTGACCGCGCGGCGACGAGAGTCGGAAGCAGGACCTTGGGACCATCGGGGTGCGCCAAAAAGAGGACGACCCACTGGACAGCATACGCGGGCGAAGGTGAGAAGAAAACCTGTAAACAGTCCCGAGCTCGGTGGAGGACGAAGCGACGCGAGCAGCACCCCCACAACGCACGCACGCACGCACCCGCAGAGCAACGCCTTCCTCTTCTTCTTCCGGAGCGAGGGGAAGAAGAGAAAGAGAAGGGGCTCGATGGAAGAAATTGGCGCGAACTCGGAGAGTGAACCGAGCGCAGGTGCGTGCGACGCAAGAAGAAGAACCGGGCATGCAAGAAAGTACATGGGCCGACAGTGGGATTCTGCGGAAGCCCATTAACACGGAATCTTATAAAAAAAATTATGATTAATACAATGGAAAAATACCAAACTGGTACGCTCGTAACAAATATATTCCAAATCAAAAATCCCAAACCGGTACATCTCTTATGAAAAATTTACCCTCCGTTAGTTTCCGTTAAATTTTATCGTCAAATTACTGAGTTGGATAACACGTAACAGTTGACGGGTGCACTGGATTGGGATTTTACACTCCGTTTTGTTGCCAATTTGTGATTTTTCGTGATATTAATACAATTTAAAGGAAACTATGGTAAATGTGTCGGAGTTTTTTATGGTCAAAAAATTAGTTTGGAGCAAATTTATCAAATGTGTATCGGTTTGGGAGTTTTCGTGACATTAACCATAAAAATTAGGATATCCATATATAATTTGATCCAAAAAAATGCGAGTCAAAAATCAGTTTTATGAGCCATTTTTGTCCATTTACCTTCCAAGTTGATTTGCGCTTAATCTTGATTCTTGGCCTTTCTTTGATTTGTATAGATTGTTAACCCAATGCTTCATTCTTGGTCATTTGGTACACACACTAGCAACTTTCTTACTTCCTCTTCTTTTGTTAATTGATGAATCTGGTCACTATTGAGCTATGCACCTACCAAGATCACTTGCAAGTTCACAAGTCACTCTGCATATTGTGCCCTTTAACCGAGATATCTCAGTTTTAAGTGATCATCTATCTTCCCCATTTTTTGCTAATCAATCCAAACACTACTACTGCAAGAATTACATCCCAAGAAAGTTCTACTAACAGAGTAATTATGCATATTGAATACTCCAACAATTTATAATCATAACATGCTTATTGCAACCGGGCATCACCCGGGTTGAAGACTAGTTTAATGTATAGATGAAAGTCAGCATAAACATTTTCTCGTCGACTAAGGAGAACTGGAAGCAATGATAGGTCGATTTTGGGTTTGGATCTTTTAGTTGTATCGGTTTTTTACTAATTCAATTGAGGAAGCTATTTCATTGCAATTCGAGTCAGAAGAAATTTTTCAAACAGTAGTAGAATATCCACTTTGTTACTCAAATGTATTACAGAGTGTGTTTCTCTCTACTTTCGCATCTCCGTTAGTCTAACAAGACAGTCATCAACAATTTGTGCAGGCCATAAAGGGTGACCAAGGCGCGCACCTTTCAATTTCTGAACAGTTAGTCCCAATGTCTTGCAAATCAAATGTTTCTTCCCTTTCTTCTAACATGCTCTGATAAACACACGTTAATACCTTCATTGGCAAACACAAAACGCACTTTTAGTCTCCGCCCACCACCATCTCCAAATGTTCCTCAATTCAGCAAGTAAGACGGTGGTTTGCTACCAAAGTGCACTTCGCAATGAGAAGGACTGGCAATGAATAATTTGGAGCCGCCTAATAGTATTTACCAACTTCATATGAGTACAAGACAAGATTTTGGCATTGAACCAATTCGACGAACATCTTATCGTGGTGAATCTCACGGTTGTTCCCTCATGTGCTGGCCTAAGGTCCTCATAAATTCCCAAAGATGCATATATGGAATCCTCAAGCTCCAAAGTGTAAAGCTGAGTCGGGTGTCAGACGATTTAGCCGGACAGTCCCAAGAATGTACTCAGGCAGCTCACTCTCTTCCTTGGCCTGCAAAGAAAGTAGCTACTATTAATCGAGAACACTACACAAACATAAATTTAGCCTGAATAACATAGTACTCCGCTAAAAACCAGAATAAACCCACCAAAATATGATGGTACTCGTCAAACTTAACCAGTGTGCTAGAAATAGTTTCTACCCTCAAAAGGTTCTCGCCATAGAACTGTATCGTCTAGTCTACCCTCCACACAACCAGCATGTTAATGAAAGGACGCTATCTAAACTCACTCCTACAGATCCCACCCTTGTTCCAACTTAAATTGAGTTGACCACCAAGAAAAAAATTTATCAAGATGGACAGCTTGTAATCAGGAAAACATCGAAGTTGATAGACATGGACAGTAAGACACCATCCAAAAAAGAGATTTCAATTTGTCGGCAAGAATCATTAACCAGAATAGGAATCCAGCAAAGAACAAACTCATCTAGTCTCTATTGGATCACGAACCAATTAGTGAGCTAAACAGATCGAATGATAGTGCATAAACCTAATAATTGTCTGGAAAACTCTGTAACTAATCTTTCCTGTGCAAAGGCAAGTGGAGACCCCAACCACCCCACCCCTCTCCCCCCTCTTCACCAAAAAAGAAAAGAAAAACCCTCCAACATGCTATGCAGACATTGTGATACTAACTAGCCTATCAACAATGAAGCATGAAAAAAATTATAATACTACGTAAATACTCAGTTGCATGATAGAACACTATGATAAGTGAAGTCCAAACACATCCGCCGTAACATGACTACAAATCCTACCAGCAGCTACGCTTGAACAAAAAGAAAACTACCCATTTGCATCACAAACTCAACAAGAAATTAATTTGTCAATAGACATCCAAATCAATGGAACAGCTTCTCAGAAACAGATAAGAATGAGCAGCTATTTATCCAATATACAAACCTCTACCAAAATTGCGAGATCAACAACAATGCTAGTGACGTATCCGAGTACAAGACCAATGACACTTCTTGCTACAGAAGATGATCCAATATCCACATCAATCTGCATATAGGAAATTTGCTTGTCAAGGAATGAGACTCTATACAGCAAATCCAATAAAAAAATTAAAAAGAATGTGACATGGACATTAAGTTCACAACATCAATAGACTGCTAACGTGCATCATACTTCTAATTAATGAATTGCAATAGTAGATGGAATTTGTGCGATCTACTGCTCCATTAAAAGACCCCATAATGAGCCTCACAAATACGCACAGGAGGCCTCCCTATGTGTTCTCTAATAGGAGAACACGACGAAGAAATCAGGCAGGTAACACATTGATGCTTGATGAAGAATTACCCCACATTGATTGACAACGGATCCTAAATGCTCTTTATATTCACGTGGTCTCCCTCCACCTAATAGCTTAAGCTTTTGGGTTCGACTTTCTTACAATGTATCAGAGCCTAAGTTGTCAACAAGTCTAGACCCAGCAGTTACATGGAAGAGCTACGGGTAGTTGTGGCTCCGATCCGAGCCCGATGTGTGAAGGAGAGATTATTGAGGTTGTCCCACATCGATTGTGGAAGAGCCTGATGGTCAGTTTATAAGTGTGAGGAAAAGTCTCATCCTTTGATCTAGCTTTTGGGATGAGAGAGGCCCAAGACCACCTAACACTAGTATCAGAGCTAGAGGTTCTAAGTTTAAATCTTTCTAGACCCCATTTGCCTCTCCAATTAAATATATCCACGCTTAATACTAGGTAAAAATACCAGACTAAGCATGAGGGAGAGTGTTAGAATAATTAAATATTAAACCGCTACTTCATCTAATAGCTTAAGCTTTTAGAATAGTTGGCTGTGGTCCCACAAAATCTCTCATGGTATCAGAGCCAATGTTATCTCTTTCGCAAATGTGCGTGGTAAAAATTTCATGTGAATGTGCGATGTCAAAATTTCACGTGCTGCTTGTAATCAGGCTTGCAAGTGAGTTGGGGTATTGAAGAATTATGCCACATCGATTGACAACAGGTCCTAAATGCTCTTTATATTCACATGGTCTCCCTCCACCTAATAGCTTAAGCTTGTGGGTTGGGCTTTCTAACAATGCTGACATTTCGTTGGACCAGAACAAGGTTGCATGCCAGTGTAAAAATAGTTAACGGGGCTTGATATCTGGCTATATGTTTTAATTTGATGATTGATAGGTTCTGTTTAGATTTCTGAAACACCACTGTTTACCATAAAGTTAACTCACCACTGCAAAATCCTCTTGACCCTACGGCTGAGGTATTCCTCCTCCGGTAAAGGAACATCAAAACTGCGTTGCCCTGCTGAGATTTGCCTAAATCTTACGTTTACTAGTACAATTTCATATACCTAGAATTTAATTGATATTAATAAGAGAGAAACCCCTCTCATTTCAGTGATATTTCCAGTAACTCTAGATCCCACTAAAGCAAGATACAAAAACCACTTTTTATAATTTTTGGATAGCATGGAAAGGGATGAACAGGAGAGCTCAGAGGAGGTTAGAATTACTCTTTCTTTTTGAAAGAACATATGGTTTCATAATTTTTGCTTTCAAGTTAAGTAGCTGCAGGTGATGATTAATTTATGAATTGTGAAAGGGTTGGTACCCCAATGGTTGCCCTTGATAGTGACATCTATACCTTAAGGATGCAACAGTCAACAGTTTGTACTGACGTCAACTCATCGATAATTTCACCAAGGATGGCCAAAGAAAAAGGATCCAAATACTTACTTCCAAAAAGTTGTCCTGTCTGAGATACTGGCATGTAACAGCTTTCCCCAATAGACAAGCTTTCGTGCCCACCGCACGCTTGACCATCCAATATCCCTACAGGTGTTGAAGTGATTAAGCTCAGCACAAAAGGAATTACCCTTTAAACAAAGCAATCCCATAACATTCTATTCAAGTGTTTCTACCTCAACAATACTTGGAATCAACTTAAATCTGGAGTCCCTGAAAGCATCACTTCCATCCACAAATTTACCCAACAAAGAATCCTTCTTTACAGGCCTATCACTGGCATAATAAGTAACCAAGCTATAATTTGGTCTCGCTGGAATCTGACAAGAACAGCAAAACAGAGGCCTTCAAAATGTATCTGAATGTATGAGAGAATTCATTCCTTAAAATAAATAGGAGAAACAAAATAAAAGAAAACAGCCTGATGGTATCAGCATATACAAACCACATAAGCATGTCTTTGTTCACTTAAACAAAATAGTTCATGTAATTTATTTGAGACTTGATGCTTCTAGAGAATATAACAATTTCAAATCTACCACAAAATAATGATGGTTCTCCTAATACATGCTTGCTTCAATTTTAACAGGAAAACATTACTTGAAGGATATGGCAATGTCAAACTTTAATCAATATGTATGGACAATCAGTCTATGGGTATTCCATTCGCCTTTAGTATAATATATAGTGTAGGAGGATGAAAGAACACAGACATACCTGGAGATTAATGACAAGGATGAAAGGAAGCTTTTTACCAGCTTCTGACTGAATAGACAGAGAAACCTTCATCAGTCACTCTAATCATTCAAAAGTATTAAAGAAGTCCAATTCATCATTGATTTTTCTGCTGTTGAAATGTTTTCCTTGCTGTGATCAGACAAAATTACAGTTGAACAATATGGAGGTTTCTTAACATCTCTACCAAAAGACACAGGATAGATGAACTTCCTTGGCTTAAGCATAGTGCGAGAAATATCAGTGAAATCTTAACCAGTGTTTATACCCTAGATTTAAGAGCAAGTATAATGCAAGTGATAGTGATAAAGTGGATAGCAGCAAAGAAATTTCAACCCTGTATATTTCATGCATGATGCTACCGAGCATTCTAGTAGCTACTTGAGCCAAAGAAGCAGGCAAAACATGTTGTCATTTGTCAGTTATGAGATGGATTTTAGTACAGCTTGCTAGCTACCAGACAAAAGGGCTATAGCAATATGTCAGAATGATTCCTGATGAAACAGATGAAGGTGAACGTGAAAATGTCCAGCCAATGCCCCCGAGCAAAATTTCTCAAATAAACAAAAAATAAAAGGCCTGATCTAGCAAACTTTTTGGGTATAGTTAGCTTACAGTAAATGGCTCATTTATTTCCACTTGTATTATACTGCTCATTTATTAAATTTGTTCCAGTTTGCCTTAATTTTCTCCACTGCACTTTCTTCCTTTTACTTCCTTTTTTCAGCTCTTCATGCACAGTGGCTTTCAAAGTCAAAGGAAATCTACTTTGTACCAATGCCAACCACCAGAGGTGAGTACACCAAAGTGTCGTGCTCGAGCAAAATCTTACCAAATACTTGCATTTATCACCTACATACATGAAGCTTTATGCTCCGTTTCACTCGAAATTAGAGTATTAAATGGCTAAAGAAGACAATGTGTAAATACCTGAACAAGACAATTAGGATGCAGGGCAATCCTATCGATCTTTTCATCCACTTTGAGCCAATCAACTGCTAAGAGCTTGAGAAGTGGGTCACCCCCTATCACCTGAAAAATGATTCAACAGTAACACCTATGAGCTTGAAAAACACTGCTAAACGTAAACCCTTCACCGGCAGCTGAGAAAGCCAATCTTTAAAATGGAACTTCAGTTTCTCTGGCATTTCCTAAATACAATGAAAGTAAATTAAATGCCAAATTAAGTTTATTCATAAATAATGATCCAGTGGGTATAACTATTTGTGATGGCAAGTCATTACGGTCTTTTCTTTATCGTTTTGGTCTTTTTACCTGTATTTAAATCCCAATAGGTTGCCCTCCTTTGTGCTCTTAAATGAAGCTATTTTTGTTTATGAAATTAAAACAAAACAAAACTTGAAGAATAAAAGATCCACTTGAACCATAATCTTCTAATGCCAGCACTGGTTTTTTTTTTTGGTAAGGGATTCCAATGCCAGCACTTTGTACCCAGCTAAGGAAAGGAAATGGAAGAAAGAGAATAACTGCTAAGAATGAGAAGCTGTGTACTTTTAAAAACACTAATATTTCAGCAGATATCTAGGCTGGACAGAAGATTCATATTGGCTTATCTACATTGAACTATTTTTGCAAAAAGCAAATACATCATATGAGAAGGTAGTTCAGAGAAAGAACAAGATCCAATTGCATCTGGGATTTTAAAGCGTCAGGTGTTTAAAGATGTGGTTCGTGCTCAACATAAGATGCTCTAGAAGAGCAACACACACCTTAGAGTTATCTTTAAGGTAGTTCTTTCCTCTGATCATGAAGCCAGCACCGCTCGGAGATGCCCAACAGTTTGTATCAGAATCGTCCTTACCCTTGCGTAGGGAACCAGCAAAATTGCTCAGATCAATAGTGGCAGGAGCTACATTGGGGTCTAAATCCTTATTTGCGCCTATAACTACATCCAAATGGTCAAGTGCTTCAATACGGGTACGACACCATCTATAATGAAAGACCGATAGAAGATAAAAGTATAGTATTTATTAAGCTGCAAGTGAAAATAGAAAATTCAGTAAAAAATTTTTACTAGGAACCTCTACTTATGGAACCACACACTTGTGGTACCTCATGACCAATAGTCACTGTAAATTTAGATATAATAGTTCATTCAACTTAATGGTATTCATTAGATGTAGCATAACCAAGACTAAAGAACATATCACTTTGCATCTTTGACTTTAGTTGGAAGAATTGATACTCTTTCTTAATCTCAGGATGCATTGATTGTGTTTTATCTTTTAGGAGCTTTCACTCTTGTTTTAGACATATTTTGTTATGGACACCTATTTGCTTTATAATGCTAGACGTTCCTTAAATTACAAAAGAAATGAATTGTTATAAATTCATTGAGGACTCAGTTCTCCAGAAGCAATCAAAACATCAAGAATTAAGTTAGTTAATTCAGCAGACACTCAAATTCTACATTTTATTTTAAGCTTGACACAATAGCAGATCGAATACTATGAATATTGCTCTCTATATGGTGACATATCTTGTGGGAGAGAGCAAACCAACAAAGATGTGCATTCTGATATTTCATAGTTAACATTAAGAGCAAATAAGCATAAGACCGACTACCAATTACCATTACACGATCATCCTACTCATCTATATTTGGACAAAAATTCAACTAACCCGGGCTTTTCTTCAAAGCCAAGCTTGCAATGGCCCAGGAGACATTCTTCAGCCTCACTTTTGCCTACAAATAAAATTCCACAATCAGGATTCAGTTCACACTCTTCTTGAAATAATTGAAATCTGATAATCCACAAAGTCTTAACTAAAATCTAACAATATCATGTCAAAGTAAATGACCAAACCTTATGATTAGGTTCTTCATCATCACTCTCTTCCTCTTCTGATGATGAATCAGCCGAAATTGCATCATAGAACTCATCCCGCACGTCTTTCTCCTCATACTCGCTATTGGAAATCGAAACATCAGAAACTTTTGATTGAACGACTGCCATAGAAGACTGCACCTTTAGTGATGGATTTGCTTCTATATATTCCTTCAGACCTGGAAACAAATGAACTAAGAAATATAAATTCGCTAAACGATAACAAATGTTCAAACAAACAAAAGTACAGATTGTTAAATTATGTCTTGATTTTGAGCCCGTGTACCAAACCCTACCCAAATTGGAGGATGTAGATCTGTCCATAATATATAAATGATTTTGGATGGTGACATTTACTAGAAGCCGTCTAAGTTGGTCAGAATATTTTTACCAACTCTGTGAGAAAGAAAAAGAAAATTTTCTTTCTTTAAGACCTCACATAAATAGCAGTTTATGTTTTCTAATGCTTCCCAACGTGTGAAGTCTGACTCTTATCCTCTGAATATGTCGGTCCTCTTATCCCAAAAGGTTGCTTTGCTCATCTCCAAATCTCACCATACATATACATGAATAGCTAAATACAGAACACAACCTCTGTAATTCTCCAACTGATTAGAAGATTCTTTGCGGCTGGCTCTCTTAGTGGAGTAGTTATTGACACTAACACCGAACCACGTAAATCTCTAATGTTTTTTTATTGGTCCTTGATTTTCTAGCAATTTCATTCTCTCACAGTTGACTTTGTAAGATCCGTTAGCTTCAAAGCATTAATTTACAACACAGATAACAGAACTTTGATGAAAGTGCCTCTGAGTTGAAAAGAGGTAGCTGTGGGGACAAGTTTCTCAAGAATACAAAAACATTCTAAATTGGAGGAAAGATCAAAGCTCCGGTAAACATTAAAGTTGCAAATAGGTCAAATCAAATACAGGCAAGCAAGAGGAGTCAAGGGCTACAATGGTCTTGTTTGACTGACTATGTTGTCCTATTAGGTATCTAGGACTAAAATATAACAAGGAAATCTAGTAGTGGAACAACTCTCATAGCCTTGGGGACAATGATTGGACTACTCGAAGCTTAAAAGAAAATTTCAGGTAATTAACTTGAATTAAAGTGATAAAAATTGACCATGGACAAACAGTTGTGCATGTAATTGGAAAGTGAAAAATGAATGTATTGCAGCATTTCCAGTAAAAGAGGAAAAGGAAGAGAATAGAATACTGCACCTGACACCTGGCACATTAAAGCGTAGGGTATAGTCTTCTCAAACTTTGAGCAATGATTGTTCTTCCATCTCGTCCATCCTACTTCATATATCTCCAATGTTTGTGTCACAAGACATTTTGCTATATTTGTACCCATTGGTACATTTATACTTCTGATTTCCCATGTTGATGCTACGGAATTAAATAATGACAGAGCAACCAGTGAGTAGAAAGTATATTTGCCCTGTGGGAATCCTAGAGTTTATGAATGAAATTCTCAACTAAAGACAGAAGAAATAATTAAAAAGCTGGCAAGTTTCTCACCAACCCATCACCATTATCAAACAATCATCATTTTGTAGCTAAACGTTTCTATTAACATCCCAAGGTACACTTGCAAAGTGCAAAAAACACTATCATATACGGGGAAAAAATTGAATGAGCTGAAAGTTATCAACTTTCCTAACTTCTAAGCAGATTGACCACCCAAAAACTGTTTCAAGCTCCTACTTGAAGTAAACAATATCTCGATCTAAGAAAAAATTGTGGTCCATTGACCTGATGATTCTTCATCCTATCAGGACAGCTGACTGCGTAGGCATGGTTCCATCAGATCTTTTCTATTGTAGGCATGACCTTTGGAATCAGTAGAAGCTGAGAAAACTTTCGGAATCCCACTTATGATTCAGCTTAAGGGGAGTTCAAGAATTAACACGCTAATGGTACTTATTAGTGCTATTAACAACCGCTTCAAACTCAGAGACTCTCATTGGGATAAAAATTCCTGCTCACTGTCCATCCTGAAAAAGATTGACCATTTTAGTTTCGGACTAAATTTGTTACCAGGCCAACTATTTCCAACAAAAATTTAAAAGATTGACCCACTTCATTCAGCCCAACAAATTCACTCATGAGAGACTCTTCTGCAATCCTCACTTTTTCTGTTCTTCCACAATCGTGCTTCCACGTTCTATGGGCTTCATGCAACTTTCTCATTAGAGCATCATTATTTGATGATAATAAATGATCTTTTTACAGCAAACAGTTTAAGTACTTCAGAAACGTACAAGGACAGAAAACAAAAATATAATATCAGAAGACAACTATACGGAATCAGAACATAATGACCAAAACCAATTAAAAGAGTACAACACAGAAACAACTGGAGATTCGAAACACAAAAAATCTTTAGTTGCATCATTCAAGCATCTTTATGACCCTTCTTCCTTGTTTTTCACTAAAAATTTAAGATGGCTTTCCGATTTCAGGAAGCCATCATGATTGACTCTCAATACAGTGATAATCCCTTATTCCACTCAGCTGATCTGCCCTCTTAAACATCTGACCTACATACCAACCTCCTGTCCTCGCTCAAATAAAACCAGAACATAGCCATTTGATACCTAATATCATTTTTGGGAACAATGATTTCAACCCACCGACTCCTATTGGCATTTTGGTATAACAGCAAAACCATGATATATATTGTCCAACTTCCGACACTTCCTTACTGAAGTTTATTAAAAAAAGCAAAGCATCTTGCCGAAACCACTCTCTTTCAGATGGAACTGGCATGCTAGCCTCTTTCTCTCTCCACTTCTTGCTCCCCAGATGTTCAGCATATGCACAAAAGATGTTTTCCAAGGGGCATCATAGAAATGATGGCTTCAAACAATTTGAATGGAACTCCATGTCCTCATGATTAGGGGTTTTTTGCAAAACACGTCAACTGATGTGTCTGTTGCAGATACCCTCACTTCCTTTGCATCATCATTAGCACACATATTACCTTTCAAATCATTGCAAATACACCATCACCATTATCTTAATGCTATTTTCTCCACTCATCATAAGAAATGCCCCACATGGGCTAAGAGAAATTCTAAATATCGAGAATAGCCATTGGAAATGATCACATGGAGAAGTTGCATTCTGCAGATTGACTACCAATGTCCTATGCATTCATTTTATCAAACTAGATTGTTGTGAAATTACATGCTTATACATAACAATTAGGACATAATCATTCCAGAATAGATGAGAACTGAAAATGCTTTAGATGTTACACAGAGCAAAGAAATCAGAGAAGCAAAATCTCACGATTAAGTGTTGTACGCCGATATCCAGATTTTGGAGGTCGCTTTTTATCGGCAACTGGAAGTTGCAGGATTGCTGCAAGCATAAAACCACATTTAGCATGCAAGCATAGCATCTCAAATTGCCCCAAGCAATTATAACAGAAATGCAGAGCACTGATTACTTAGCATTAGGAGATATTTTGTTCTTCCCCAGAAAGCATAAAGGCACAACATAAAGCAATGTAACCAGGACAAGGTTCAAAACCCAAGATTTTTGCAAGAAGCAAAATGGCTTTGACGATTTTATGTGACAAGAAACACATTATGAGGTTTATGGACTCTTAAAACTTCATTGAATTTGCACATTCTGGAGACGTCTCATATACTTGACCAAAAAGGAATGCCACTCATGTGTTCAGACAATGAAATTGATTACACTTAGACAAGGAGGACATCATTTACGGCCTGGAAAAGAAAGTCACTTTATGGATAGCTTAATCCTGAATGTCATAATTGATAGTAGTTGGGGCTATGATGTATGGAGCAGAGCAGAGGATCTCGATGATAGTATTTAAATTGGTTTCAAGGTGCATATTCTTCATTTGCAGCTGAAGGTGTATTGTTCTTTTTTAACTCAAGGTGATGATTAAATCTCCATTCAAGTGTTTATACCATGCCTTAGGACTTGCATTTAACGAAAATATGGAGACAATCAGTATCAAATACTTAGTTGACTATGCATATTTGATAAGGCATGATAAGCACTATTAGTGGGTACAGAGGGCTGCACAAGTGCTTGTTGAAGTGGTCATATCTTTCACTAATTGGTTGTGTCATTATGTGGAAGCCTGATATTGGGAAACAACCACATAGGACAAGGTTCGAAACTTCAATTAGAAAGCAATTTCAGCTTTCGTTAAAATAGAAAGAAATGAAGTACATCTGTTGCTCAGACAATAAGTTCAAAGCAAGAGAAGCAATCTCAGAAGAAAATAATATTCTTAAATGGCCCATGCACTGCTTAATTTTGGCTGATGTGATCAAATATGAGCCAAACAGCTTTGAGCTCCCACCAATGTAATTAAAATCCAGTTGTGTGCAAATCAATTTTATTATATATCTAATCGGAGCATTGATTTTTAGTTAGACAAACTCATATCAAGTAATTTCTAAACCAACGTAATTTGCAATACAACTAGAGACAAAAATTGTCATTTTCTCCAAAGGCATTCTTCATTGGAAACAACTTCAAAACTTCAATCATCCACCAAAACCTTGAAAAAGATAGCACATAGGACTTTGTTGTCATATGGCAATCTATAGAGTTTCTCATTATATAGTATATTTCATGTACCTTGCGAGAATCTATGTCTACTATAACTGCCTTTGAACTTTTAGTGATAGAAATACTTCTAGAAAATATTCTATACACATTGGCCAAGGATTCACAAAATAAGGAGCAGATTTCACTTGACATTTATTCAATAATAAGATTCACAACATATGACGCCAAAAAAAATGTCCAACATATCTTAAGAATATCCCTTACTATATGTTCCATCTTGGGCATGGAACCACTGTCTGGAGAAAACAAAATCTCTCTTAGACTGCCACCTGAAAAACATATATTGTCGGAATATAAGCTAATGAAGCGACTAATGAAGAAGCAAAACTGAAAGAACGGAATAGATCAAATGCAACTTTACAATGCAAAGATGGTGAGACGTCAAGAACATTCAAATAAATTCCAGAAAAATTTGAAGTCATTGAAGTGTTTTACAAAGAGAGCAATTTGTTACAAATCAACAACTGCAAACAACTAAAGGGCAGGAATATATACACAAAGAGGATAAGCAATATCCACGGCACACCCTACATTCCTCCTAATCTGCTCCTCGAACATAAGTCTCAGGAAGAGGCCACTTTAGCATCTTGACTTATCTATGCCTCCAACCTGATGGACAAGAAGCAAACCCCTTTTCTGAACAGAAATCTATAACCGTCTAAAGCAATAAGTACTAATCATTTTTGCTAAACCAAGAAGGATGGAGAGGGCGACAAGCAGTGACTACTCTCATGATGGTTACCATAAGGGTCCCACACCCGTCATGGAATGTTCAGCATTGACCAAACCAAATCATAGATTACTGATGCAAGCAAGGTTCGACCCTATGACTTGGTGATGGGAACATCAGCGTGAGACCAACTAGGACCCCACCACCAGTGGTAATACCAATTAATCAATAAACAAAAATTGCTCAATTCTATGAACCATGAAGAATGCAGAAGATAAAGCTACAGCTTTGTATGATACCCTCTTTGCAAAGTCAGTAAGGATCATATTACTCAAGCAGCTTTCGGTACACTAAACACTAAAAGCCCAAAGGAACTCTGACAATTTTCCGTCCAAATTGTTTTCTCCAGGAATATAGCAGAGGTTCAACCTAACCCATGCTTGCCATGAAACCAAATAATTTGATAGTAACATGCTAGTCTTGGGAAAACCCACACACTGATTTGTACTTTCAATGTATGCAGGGTTGTTTTATGCAATCTTGTGAGATATTAGATATTGTCTCAGCTGCCAAAAACCAAGCAAATTTCAGAAAACTTTAGCCAATCCTCCTTCCTTGGTGTGTGAATGTTTATATTCATGTAATCATGTTCTTTGACTATTACAAGAAAGTAAAAGTAGCAGAGGAACAACCTGCCTGACTACACAAGATAATATGAAACTTCGTCTTATGTTTCCCACTTAGCCTGCTTAGAATCTGATAGGCAAGAACTATAACTAGCAGCTAGTCAAAAACTATAGACCAAAACACAAAGAAACTGAAATATTACATTTCGGCTATCAAACAAATAACAAAAGCTGTCCCCTTCAAGCGTGATATACAAGTCTTAGCAAATTCTTGTTTCTAGTTCTGTGTTCTTATATGAAAGACCGCAACCAGAGAATTCCAGAGAATTCCAGATAATTGCAGCATCCATTTACAAAAGCCAAACAAGGAACAAGACAAGGCAAAAGTTCTAAAGACTCAAACAAAAGAAGCCAATGCCGCATAGGCTCTTAATTATACAGTTGTTCCACTGGAAGAAAACAATGGCTAATTTCCACTGATCTCAAAAGTCTGCACAGTCAACTATAAACCATCGTCACTATTTAACAGTAACTTAAATAAGTCAATAGATGGGAGTGCCATAAGACTAAATATTGAGGAAACAAATGACAATTAGAGAAGCATATTAGACGGAATGGAGCTAGTCAATTTCCACCAGAACTTTGGTAGACTACGACATCCACATTGGACAGTCTGTGTCTCTCTTACATGCAAGAACACAGAAGTGCCCGCACATGCACAAGCACAAGCACAAGCACATGTAAGGACGTCATTGCACATTCTTACAGCACTTCCTGTGTAGGTCCTGTTACTTATTTTCATAAATCCAGGCTGAAACTACCCAAAAATGAACAAAAGGTTTACATCTTTCAATCCATCAGCTCACTGTTTTAGCTCAGCACTGCACATTTATTCTTCTTCAAGTGTTAAACAGAAAAACGATTTGACAATAGGCACATGTTTGCACACATATACTTCACAGTACTATGTACAGCCAAGAACTAGATGCATGAAAGGAGTTTCTCGATGTGGCATAAGTTTCTTTTATCGCTGCAGGAGTACCAAAACATATAAGATCTTTTCAGTCTTGGCGGATCAATTAGTAAAATGTGAAACACGGACATGGTATAAACTGCAAGAGCAGGACACTCTAATTTTAAAATGGCAAAAAGATTATGTTTGAGATTTAAAACTTCAGAAAGATCAAACTGGAAAGACAATAGAAGTATGGACATGAGCCTTTGATCAAATAAGATTTAAAGAATAAGAGGGTAGGAATTAAGCGAACATTGTCATAAATCACTCAGTCCAGAGAATTTTATCTAAAATAAGTTTCTACACCGTTTCCTCAACAGCAACACAAAAATTAATTATTAAGACAATTGTATCACTCCAGTCACATGATCTTACCTGGTGAGGTATTTTGGATCATATGTCCCATAAACAACATCATAGTGTCCATCATAAGATTCTACCAACTCCAGATCACTAGTGAATGGGTCCCATCTGCGGATATAATAGATGAGCTGAGCCATATATAAGGCAATGGCACTATACAGAAAAATTATGAAGCTTACTCATATCTCTGCTGGCGCTCAAGGTTTAAAAGCACTTCAAATACAGTGTCTGCACAGGCATCAACAACACCAACAGACTTCACAAGAACACCTTTTCTCATCTGCAAAGCACAGCAAGCACTGTGACTGTTTGGTACCAATTTGGCAGCAAAATTTACATCTCGGGCTTGGATTCATCAAGCAAGTTTGACTACTCTTACCAAAACGTTCAGTCTCTTAAGAGAAGCAAATTTTATAATGTGACAACATAAACACTGGCAAATATGCTGATTATACTTTTTACCAGAAGAGGCATCTTTTTACCAGAAGAGGCATCTTTTAATTCTGATCAAGTTAAAAAGCCCTTCAACTTATCATTTCAAAAGTCTCTTCCTATAATATATCTAAACGACCACACTGACACATGCACAGCAAACATCATCCCTATATCTTAAAGTGAAATTGTTTTGCACAGGAAAATGAACGAGGCCTTGATATGTTTTTTCATGTATTATCCCGTATGTTTTTTTATTTTACTAGCACAATTCCTATTAAATTATTTTGTTCTAAGATAGTTTAATGTAACTGGGAATTCTGATATGATGAGTCATATATAGTACAGTACCTGCTTATAGAGAATTATCCTTCTACTTTAAATTGACCAGGGAGGTATTCTACTTGAGTCACTAACAAAGCAAACATAATCATTATTTGGCACCCAAATATAAACTCAATAGGATAAGTTATGACTTACTAATGAAGTGCAAATTCTGTCAAACATGTGGGAACATCAACTTATGGAACTTTTATGGAGCCACATGATACCATGCACCGCACAGGTCTCTTTTTTTATTGTTATTCTCAAGATGGAATTTCATTTTTTTCAAGGACAAAGCCAGAGAAACGTAAAGTCGGGGTGAGAATTTCTTCCGAAAAATATATATTCTAAAAAAAAACAGCCGTACAAAATTTTGTGTGAAAAAAGCCTCAGTAAAAGCTATAATCCAGCTCTGATTAGTGAAACAAAGTACAGCATGGGAAAAGCTGTACAGCAAGTTCTACGGAAACATAAGAGGCATATGAGAAGCAATGACAGAATAAGAAAGCACAAGGCTTGCATATATACCTTGGACTCAGCAACATCCTCAAAGATTCTAATACCTGAAATCACAAACAAAACAACATTATAGAGACTCGACAATACTTAAAAGTTTGCATGCTTATTGCCAGGGAAATCAGTTCTCAACATGCAAACGATTCTTTACAGGAAATCTTTATTCAGAGTTTCAACAGGAAGAAACCAAAGCTAAGGAATTACTCCACAATATATAGACGATCGCTAGTATGAAAATGAACAGCACTATATTGAGAATGACAGGTGAAGCCTCTACAAAACCTCAGTATCCTGTCACGTGATCCACACCGTAGGATTCTGAAAACCCCAAAAGGAGTAGCTTTTAACATCTTATGCTGATCACCCCGGTGCAAATCCCAAGAGCAAAAGCACTCTCTAGATTCGTTACCATTAGTTCAAGGCTTTTTAGTATAAATCAGTCAGGCAAGATCCGTGTTTCATTTTCATTGGTCTAGAGTGAACCTGTCTAACTTTAACAGATTTAAACAATTCAGAAATGTTCTAATAATTACCGCTCACAATTATATATTTGAAACAATCCAAGTCTTCAGCCAACTCAGTTCACAGCTCTGTTCAAGTTCATTCTTTAGATCAGTAATTTGCATGTTAGAGCTTATGCTTGCCCCAACCCCGTTTTGTCGTATGCATGTCAATGCTGACTGGATAAATGAAAGAATTGAATTTCTCATAAACATAAAATGTTTGCCAATCTCTAAAACTTAATGCTTCTTTTTCACTACTATATGGACATACATGTCCCCTCACCTTTTTTTAAATTTTTGGATGAGCTAGCCATTTTCTTACTCCTTGAATTTTGTAGTTGACAGAGTCAAGTAAAAATGGGAAAGAGACAAAAATGAACCAAAATGCATATCAAATCAAAGCATAACCTCACAGAACAACAATAAATCATAACTATATACCAAGGCTCACATTTTTTTCCAAAAAGAATTATCATATAAAAAAGGATTCTGAAGATTCAAACATCATTGTTGGCCATGAACCATTACTTAAGCTAAGATAGAGTACCATTCATTGTACGAATACATTTCCACTCATTAGCTTCTATTGCATCTCCAACATCCCCACCAATGTTTCCACCTGCTCCGATACCCAAGCTTGATGATTTACTTAGGAGCATCTCTGGACCTGTTAAAACGGAGACAATGGTGCAAAACATAGGATATGAGAATTCAAGGTCCATGATCATGCATTTTTTTGGGTGAGCATTGTTTTAGTATTTGTACTTCTCGGTATTAGTATGTGTTGAGTGTACAGTGGCATACTTGTATCTAGTCATTGTCATTTTACTATAAAAAAATATTAAGTACTCAGATCACCCCAACCATTCAGTCACAAATCTCTTTCCAGTCATTTACTTTCACAAGGGTCACGAAGAGCCCGAATCAAACAATGTACAGTATGACAAATCAATTATGCAACATATTGATTGTAAGATACAAACAGTACCAAGATAATGAATAAAGATGACCCCCTATCATGGTTGATGACAAATTCGGTGAATATTTAAAATTATTAATGCATTGTGCATACCTTATATTCCAATTGTGTGTTAGAACAAAACCAGAAGCTGCAATTAGATTTTTAGTTGAAATTTCTTACTCGCTTCAATGCTCCAGGTTCATCAGACACCAGCAGAGTAAGTTGCTGATAATTTAGCAAGAAGCAGTATGTTCCAGTGTCTATCATCTATATATTTCGCTGTAGTAGAATAAATTTCTTCAGTAAAATTTGAATCTCTTCTTGACAGTATCAGAATATTTCGACTAGATACCATTTTAGACCAACTGCTCTTGCTCAACCATAGAGAAAAGCTTCCCTATGGAGTTGACTTATCTGAACTGGAGAACAGCAGGCAATGTTAAGCAACTGCTATGATCAATTTTAGCTTTCTTTAGGTTGCATGCACAAGCCAGTTCAGGGATTCTTTAATGTATTACAAAAGTGATTCTTCAATAACATCCTGTCCATTACTGAATACCAATTTAATTAGTGCTGACTGAATCTTCTTAACTTACTTAAACATAAATGGCTTACATCAAAAGGTTAAACTTATAAGTTACACCAGTGACTTATAATACTTGACATCACATGAATTACGTATGTAGCATTTGCTTGTCACTAATTAAACCAGACCTTCATAAGTAGCATTTAGCATGCATGAAAGTTGAAAATTTTCATAGTTTTCTCTGTGAACAACGTTCCTAAGACAATGAAAATAGTTATGATTTTCAATCATAATGCACTCCCACATCGTGAACAAGTTGACAGTGTTAATTATGAACTACAGAAGGTGTCTTTGCGAATGTCACCTTGATAGAGGAAAAGAAGGTGCTGGCCATAGTATATTTGAACAAAAGTATTGGTTGTCACCAGACATCTTAATTTGGGAGCCTTTCATCCAGTTACAATCCTTACTTTCTTTTGATGTTCCGAAAATTTTTAAATCCAATTCTTTTCACTCTTGACCTATCATCCCCACTTACAAAAATAAATTATCTTTCCCATCAATTACTTGTAGCGGAACAATGAAAATTGATAATAAGCTCTTTAACTGTTCTTAGCCCACCAAATTTATATGATATCAATTGACCTTTTTCCTAATTCCTTCAGTTCAAACATTTGCCTTAATCCAAAAAAACATTTGTTATCCAAAAAAAAAAACATTTGCCTTAATCCATAAATTGAACTGAAGCGCAATTCTCCATATTCTAACCTAATTTTCACATGACAAACCTAATAGGTAAGTATTCTTATCTTTGATTAGTATCAACGTTATCCAAAAAAAGGATTTTAACATACATTTCCATATGCATTCATTCATATTAAATGGTAAAGGAAAGAACTATGAGCAATGAAAGGCATGAAGCATAATACCAATTTGAGGACGTACTTTGAACCTAAGGCCAAACATCAATGCACAGAGAATATCAAACTTATCAAATCTAATGGGAGGACACTCTATTAAGCCTCCCTAGTATAAGCTCCATTACACTATAACTTCAGCAGAAGCCAAACTATTCAAACAACTTCTCTTGGAGATAGTGTGTGCGCGTGTATTAAGAAAGCACCAATCAATAATGTCTCTAAATATATGTACGCATATTGTTCTCAGTTGTCATAGGCATCACAGCTCTTAGGCTAACTAGGACCCCCCCTCTATCAAGACATCATTAAACTGATACAAACCTCAGCCAAGTCATGCTGCAGAGAGAATAAAATACAACTCATAGAGTAGACACAAAAATAGAAGATGAATATTCTACCCAAGATGGCTTTAATTCACATATAACAATCTCGAAAAGTGCATCTAGGCAGAGCACACAGGCAGAGAATGCTTATTTTCTCCTCATTTTACCAGATCGATGCCATATAGTACATAGAATTTCAGTTAGAATAGAAAGAGAGAACAATCACAAAGATAATATAATCAAGCACTCCATGCTTCACACAGGAGCTTTTTATATTCTGATTTTGTACATTAACATTTTTTCTTCATTGTCACAACAATAGATCAACAAACATGGTATAAAAAGACTGATGGCAGTTGGCTAATACATATCTTTCTTTATTACTCACCTTTAGCAATCAAAAGATACCAAGTACAAAAGATAAAAGAATATGTAGCCTTAGAAACAATGGTATTCTAAGTTTTTGTGCTACTGTAATGGATTATAAAAAGCCAACGGTGATTGTTGAAGGAAGAAAATTTTACTATATATTTTCCTCATTAATTCTATTCATTGGCTATTGGGAGACTTTTATCGCTTCAAAAGGTTTTTTGCATTTGTTGTGCTTTGTTTCAGCAAAAGACATGTATCATTGGTGGATATCATTAATGGTTGGATACAAGTTTATAATAATATATGTAAATTTAACCAACCTTGTCCAATTCTAATAAGCTTCTTCAATTCATTGGCATAACGCCTTACTCTGTGTCGGTGGCCCTCTAGAGTGATCCTACAGAATATAAGAATTCAGAAAATGTTAGCATAGCACACTCACATGCACATCCTCCACTGCGGGCATGCAGAGAGAGAGAGAGAGAGAGAGAGAGAGAGAGAGAGAGAGCATATTTATCAAAATTGATGTAAAAGCATCATTAGTTAATGGAAGTGTATTATGAACCACAAGTGAAAGCATACTCTGTCTCCATACTCAATTTGTTCCTGGCACTGCCGCCTCTTGACAGCTCATACTCAGCCTGTGTAAAAAAAAAGAGTCGGTGAAAATATACATGAATTTCATTTTGCTCTACTGCCTCTTGTCTATTCAGCTCTTCAAAATCAAGGCCTTACCAATGTAGGACTATAATTCACAATGAAAAACCTAAAACTGAAGATGGAGTGCAAAGGAAAATAAAAGACATGGAACAACTTTTTTATGCCAAATGCCATTACTCGTGTGATACTTTTGAACCTGTTGCTTGGCAAGGTCAAAAGCCTCCATCCACTTCTGCACTTCCCCAGCAGTGGCACAAGCAATCTTGAAGCAAAGAAGCAGTCAATCGTCATTCATTTTATGCAGAGTTAAAAGGAAAAACACTTCTACAAGACAGGACACAATTTAGACATGAGAGTTGAAGCAAAAGAAAAATCACAAAAAAAATTTACCCAGCATATACTGTTTTCCAAAACAAAGCCACACAAGCTACTTTTATATTTCTTGCCTCCTCAAAAGAACCTAATAATATGATAGTCATTTCATTCTCTTGAAGTCAGGATTTGAGTACAGTAATATGATGCTTCAAAGTTAGATTATTTAAACAAGAATGTGTAATTTTCTTAATGTATTTTCTATCTTTTTTTATCAACAAGGATCTGCATTGATCTGTCTCTCATTCATATACCATCAAAATCCTTTCCAGATTGCAGAAAGGACAATCATTTTCTGATCATATTCATTGGCATTAGGACCATGAGCCTTCTTCTCAAAGGAACCTGCCATATGTTTCTCCAATCAAAAAAAAAAAAATAAATAAAGCAACGCAGTTATCAGCTTCCCCATCAAGTGCAAGTTCCATGTGACAAATTCATTCTTTGCAATTGCAACATATTCAAAATGGGAAACATGCCACTGGAGGCACTATAAGACCGTTCTACGTAAGCAACTTCTCTTTTTAGATTACTTTATGGGATGTAGTGATAAAATTATTATTGTTGGCTATAAGACATATTTTGTAAGAAAATACAAGAGAGTCACAATTAAGCTGGTTTCAAGTTCTACGGCAATGCTACATTGGCATGTTCCAATCTTAGTGCGACTATTGGTACTCCCTGACCTGATAGAAGAAAGAGAACAGGTTATGAGTGTCCCATATCGCTTGTCTGTGACTTTCAATGGACCTTATGTTTATGTAGTCTCCCTTCGCCTATCAACTTATGCCTTTGGGTGGGACATTCTAATATGGAAACGGAGCTGAGCTTCACAGCAGATTTATTTTGCAGGTGAAGCTCCCCATTCGTCAGTTCCATAAGCCATTTTTAGCTCGATTGGCATGTGAGAGGGAGTGTTACAATATCCCACATCACTTGTCTATAAGGTTTCCATTGCCTTATAATTCACATAGTTTCCCTCCAACTATCAGCTTAAACTTTTGGTTTAGACATTCTAACAACTCGACATAAAGGATACCTAATAATTGCAAGCTTATCGGCTCATTTCAGTTTTGCTCTACCATCCCATCCCTATGCTCTAAACCTTCTCTTCCTTGCACCTATTCTTCTCCAGTCTTTTCACAATTTCTGTAATTATTGCTCCATTCATATTGTTATCATGACCCAGCTCCGCTTGTTAGCCCCACTTTGCCTTGGTCCAGACCACATGTGATAATTCAACTCAATTAGCTTATCCCAGTCCTTGTTCCACCTTCGTAATTTCTTTATTTGCAAAAGTGAAGTACCTTCATAGCATGACTTATAGAATGTTACCATGACACATGGAGTTCGTTAATTTTAGCTTGAACTTTTAATGTGCAGGCCCTGCTTGTCACCCAATTCAACAAATATTATGGCCACCCAATTGAGAATTTTTTGTGAGGGTTATGGCAGAGCCAGCGCGGTGCACATTAGCTTCAGCGTTCAGCATTCTCTCCCAGGGTTTAAGTATTAATATTCACTTCGTCTATTTTAATGGGTGTGAGAAATATCGGCTTTAAGTGGGACTAGGGTTTTGAGAGTTTGCTTTTTGGTTGTAGGCCAAATTCTAATCAGTGAATTTCTTCTCCTCTTTTGCCTGTGCATGTAGGCCAATGGCCAAACCATGTAAATCTTATTCTTCCACTCTCTCAATTCTATTTTCTATTACATTGGCACTTTGCTTAACAACGAAGCATACTAGGATGAGAACTTGAACAAGCTTATTAAGTACAGAATCAGAAAAAAAACCAATTGCCAGTTCAAAAGTACTCCAACAAAAATTATTTATCTACAAAATATCATCTTCCAGTTTCATGTCAATCACCGGTAAGAACATCACGAGAAAGGAACGAGAAACTAACCTCTCCTTTCTTTGTCTCATCCAGCCTACTATAAAACCGCAGAACATAAAGATCCTGCCACAAAAGAAGAAATCCCCTTAAAGAAGAATCTGAAGTTACATCAACTTCTCACCTGGAGGATGTAAGTGTGCTTTTGGAGGTTACAGAACCATTCTGATGTTTTATATCCATGGAACTGCTGACAAGATATAGGGGAAGAAAACTCACCCCATGGTTGACCGTCCGACGCCCTAGATCCTCCACCATAAGTGAGAGCCCTACAACACCCCTTCTGATAGGTTGCTGTGCCAAGGGAAGCGATTAGGGCCGAAAGTATGCATGCATTCAGTGTTCTCGTACATGCAAATGATAGCATGAAGATAAATCCAAAAACAATCAAGTTGATAGATCTAGATGATGGAAATCCTTTTGGCTAAACTATGGTGAGAAAGAGACTGCAAAATAATTTCACAAATAGCATTCGGTAATCTTTTTCCTAAATTATACTTATAATGACAAAAGGTAAAGGAGCAAGAAGATGCATTTGACCTGGTCTGCGCATTTAATTAGGAGAAAGGACAATGACAATCAAATATCAAACAATGTAGAAAAAGGGATCATGATGCAACAATAGTTCATGAAGAAATTAAGCAACAGTCATTAAACCTATTGGTTCGCTGGGGAAGTCAATTTTGGCATTGGGGCATCAAAACCATTGCTAATTGATCGTCAATCTTTCTCACTACTCTTTGAATTATTGAGTGTCTGATCCTGAGGAAGTTTAAGGAGCCCAAGCAATGTTGCACATCTTTGAAATTGTTAAAAGAATGTCCAGTAGGTACTCATACTAGCTTTTAGATATTAGAGACATGTCTTATTACTCGGCCATAATCCAGAAAGAGCTTATCACTCGCCGAAACAGGGCCTGTTTGAAAACTCCAGTAAGTGTTGAAAATTAATGTATTCAGCACTTAATAAAATTAAGCACATTTGATAACCATAACTAGCTTTTACCTAATCAAGTCAAAAACATCACTTAGTTAGCTAAGAATGGGGTTACTTTTGTTCCCAAAAAAAAAAAAGTATAAACAATATTTTACTTTCATTTTCAGCACATACAATGGCCAACACTTCAAATTCAGTATTCAAACTTTTGGCACTAAAGTTTCAGTTTTACCAAACAGAAGGCTTGATAAACAATATTGGCTATTGGAAAATGATTATCACTTGAATGGGGTTACCAAAAAAGGTAAAACAAGGCTTTTTGTTAAACCAGATTGTAACTGAGGACTGATTAGGTTCATAAAACCTTAGCCAATTTTCAGTTTCTGCACGTTACAGTACCCTTCAAGTCCAATTGCAGAAAGTTCTCCATCTCCATTCAAAAGACTTCCCTGCATTGATGCCATCTATTTGACTTGCCTGCTAAATTGAGGACAAAACCACAGCTCGCAGCAATTCGCAGTTCTAATTTTCCACAAGTAAGCAGGAAGGTGATAAAAAATTAATATGACAGTGGATCGTCATTTTGGCACCCAAAACACCAGCCAAACTTCATTGGTCCAGTATGAAATTACATAGTATCATCTCTTCAAACCACACCCTTTCCTATTCAAGCTTTTGTCTTTTTTTGGTAAGGTTGTATTCAAGCTTTTGTCTTGCTCTACTATGACAAAGAATTGCTGAGAGAGGGAGAGAAGCGTGAGCAATCAAAGGTATCCGAAGGATATGTAAAATTTTCTACTGAAAATTGTCTCGGATGGCCTCAATGTATGACAATAAGCTTAGGAGAAAAATGCTACTCGCACTCAGCTTACAAATACTGGCAGATGATAGTAATCACAGCCGGTTACAAGGATGCTGTTAGCCGCTATTGAACGAGCCAAAAGAAATCCAAGAACTAATCATTTAACAGCTACTACTACCGGCATAGCACTGAAAGAAGCCATTGCTTATTAAGTCGGAGCACAGTACAGTTGGCAATTAGCGATACAATGACTCTAATACATAATATTATAATGATTAGTCAACTGCCAGACTAATTATCAAGAATTGAACAACAGCGGCTCAATGGAACTCTTTCTGATAATTGCAGATTACAGAGCAGCTCATTCATGCAAGTAGGGCATTCAAATCATCGATGACAATTCACAATCAAAATCCTCTGCCCCATTAGCTGATTCCCTACTCCCACCATCTAAAGCTTCTCGCAGTTGCTCTCCCAAATCGATAAACAGAACCCACAAGACAATTTGAGCTAACATAGCACTCGTCATCAGGCCAAGACCAAAAAACAAAACTCAACCCGGAAGTCAAAATGGCGAAACCCGCGGAAAATGCGAGCGCAAGGGGAAAAAAACAGAGACACGGCCACGGAGACATCAAGAGAAACAAGAAAACAAGGAAAACATCCTCGGGTCCGAAACGCTTACAATGCCGGGGCTTTCGTGAGGATCGCGCTTGTACATCTCCACGTACTTGCCCCGGATGAAGAGGAACCTCAGGTGGCAATACTCGTGCCCGATCGAGTTCACCCCCAGATGATAAACCCACCCGAAGAACTCGCACACCTCCCTCTTCCCTCCTTCCCGGTCGCTCTCCGACCCCTCCCTCTCCATCGACGATCTGTCGCTGCCGCTGCCGACGCTGCCCGCTTTCTTGTGCACCGCCGCAGCCGCCGCCACCGTCGTCACCGTCGTCGTCTCCATCTCCAGACCCAACAACTCCCCAAAGATTCGACCTTCTTGGAGCTACAAGAAAAGCCAAGAAAGCAACGGGAAAGCTCAAGAAACCAATGCGGGTACGGAGAGAAGAGAGAGAGAGAGATCTTTCTGGGGGAGGGAAAGCGGAAGGGGAAGGTGGCAATACAACAGGCAACGTTAACGCCTGTTTGTTTGACGTCAGTTGAAACAGGAAACGAAAGTTGGAGCCTCTGCGCTTTTTCCTGCGGTAGATTTGGCGGAGTGTAATGGCCGACGGGGGCGTTCTTTCGCTTTCGTGGCATCGGGGCCGTCCACGTCATCGCGCCGGGGGGCCCGCGGGGGCCCGCTAAAGGTTGTGGGGTCTACGGAGCGATCGACGGTCAACGCGCTGGTGGGGCAGGACGGGGACCAAATGTCAAACATCATAAGACATTTATTTGGCCGACGTCGAGGGGATAACCTAACCGAGTCGACATCCGGCCAAACTCGAACTCGGCTCGGCTCGACTCCATCGCAATCGAATTACAAATGAAACTCGAGCTCGAGATTAGTAAAATTAGAATGCCCAGCAATTTATATGTTTAAAAAAAAATATTAATATAAGGAAAAGTATCAAAGTGATACACTTATGACAAAATTATCTCAAATTATTATATATGTGATAAATTTACCTTCCGTTAATTTTCGTTAAATTTTATTGTTAAATTGTTAAGTTAGATAATAAGTAGCAATTGACGGATATATCAATTTTGGATTTTACCTTCCGTTTGTCACAATCAGTTCGTGATTTTTATGGGTATAATTCAATTTAATGAAAATTAATTAAGAGTAAATTTATCACAAGTGTATTAGTTTGGGGTTATTGATTATCAAAATATTACTTTTTGACAAATTTGTTGCGTATGCACCAGTTTGGAGTTATTGACAGTCAAAATATTAGTTCCGGATAAATTTATCATAATTATTTTTCGTAACATTAATCCTTTAAAATATGAAAAATCGGCGAAAACTTGATTAAACCCGGAGCTTATCGAGCTAAATATTAACAAATTCTAGCTCGACCATATAAGATAGATACCCCGTTAACTCGAATACAAGTTCAACTCGAATTCAGGGGGAGCTCGATTTGAAATCAGAAGAATCCATCTCGAGTCGTCATCGAACCAAACCGAACCGAGCCACGCACAGATTGGCTCCACTCGATTTCGGTCCTGCCCGCCGCGTTCCTTTGTCGTGCTTTTCTTTTTCAATCGTCGCTGAATATCTTTTACAGCGGTTGGACACACGTGGAAAGATGTTTGGGATGCGAAAAGGTAAAGGGGTGGTGGGAGAATCTGGAACCGACCATATGTCGGCAAAACCACTTTTTCTCCGTTTCCTCATTTATGAAGATGAGGCATCAAATGCCAACGAGCCACCCACTTCTTCTTCTTCCTCCTCCTCCTCTTGGTGGCCAACCATATGGCAGTTCTGACGAACATTATGCAGGGCTTTCGCACGGTCCCGCGTTCACCGTCACCGTCACCGTCGTGGCGCCGGTATAAATTATTGGGCACGCGATTCTCAATTCGTATGTGAACGTGCTCGTGCTTTCATCTTATCGTCCAAACGGGGGATTTGTAGGAATCCCGTGCGGTTCTTTAGGTCTTATCGTGGAATAGATCCCCACGTTGTGATGAGCGACTAGTGACTCCTTTTAGTTATTTCGTGATTCCTGTACAAAATGTTGATATAACAAAAACTTTAGAAGTTTTACGGTCCATGGATATGAGTTACTTTTTCTTTAGTTTGTTGGTCATCAAGGGATCAGGAATCCGTCCCCAAGGAATCCCTTATGCACATTCCCTGATATATCGGATTCGAGAGTTCTTGTCCAAACCCAATGCGGTCTTGAGTTTTAGTTTTATCGGGAGCATTTCAAACAAAAAAAAAAACATGAATGCACCCAAAGCCGATTCAAGGAAATGCTCAGTTAAAATCGTCCGAAGAGGTGGACTAGTTAAAATACATAAATTTTAGATTAAATCAACCTACTCTCTAGAAAAAAAGAAAGAAAGAAAAAACTTTTGTCCGTCTACTTTCACTACTGTCCTAATTCAATTCAGGTACTTTCAATTTTCTAATGAAGTTTTCTTATTTACATAACATGTCTAACTAAGTTCTTTTGACACCAGACTGGGCTAAATTCAACTAATGTGGCTGTTGGAAGTCCCCCACACTGTGACATGGATTAAAAATTGCTTAGTGAATGTAGGGTGAACAAGAAACATAAATAAAAAATACATGGAGCGAAGCTTTGAATGGACTTTTCGACGACGGGATGGCTGCCCACGTAAACAATTTTTAATCCACGTCACACTGATGTGTCAACATACAATTGGATTTTTCCAAATTTGATGTTAGCGGGACTTTTCTTTCGCTAAATGATGTTAGCGGGACTTGATTACACATTTTATGTACCTAGACAACATGATAACAAACATTAAGAGCATGAAAACTTGATTAGAAAAAAAACAGTATGACAAAGAAAAGAAGAACTTGAAACCAAGTTATATTTTCGTTTTCAAGATAATTAAATATGTTTTTTCCATAAAAATGGTCGAAGTGCTTCAAAACTTTGTCGAGCCACCCATGATCGAATCTCTTTTGCTTTAGCGCATATATATATATATAGGGAAAAAATCACCAAAAATCCCAAATTATATCACCTGTGACATATTTACCCTAAACTTTTTTTTGTGACACCAAAATCTCCAAACTATATTATTTGTGACACATTTACCCCAATATACTTTAGTCAATGGACATTTTTTTTGGTAATCCAGGGAACCCCCGCACGGCCGACAGCCGGAAGGTAAACCCTGGGGCGACACGTGCTAGCCACCACACACGTGCCACCGGATAAGTCACCTTGCGGCGCTCGGGATTCGAACACTCAACCTTTTGCAAGAGGAAGAGTGCCTGCACCGTCAATGCCACCCAGGCGGGTGGTGTCAATGGACATTTTCGTCTCTTTTACTTTTTCTTTTTTTTTTCCTTTCCAGCGGCGAGGGTTGCTGTAACATCCTGAATTTTGACCTATTTCCGGAATCAATGAAATAGATATAATTTCTCGTTTCATTTTAGTAAATCTCGCCCGGAACTGATCACTCTCGGGATACTAACCGATGAGGAATGGCTAACTAGGAAAACGGTACGTGGACTAGGGACCTGATCGCAAATCGGGCACCAATTCCGAGAAACGATGAGGAAATATTTTAGGCCAATGTGGGTCGATCCGAGGAAGGTGACGAATTTAATGTGGCCAGTGCTAAACGATCGAATCGCGGGTGATTCCACACAATCGAGGGCACGCGTAGCAAGCAAATCCCGAACTTAAACTGAACGATCGCGACCTCCGGAACTAGTGATAGATTCTCGTGTTTCCCTGGTAATCGAGATCGTCACGATTTGAGTAACCCTAGGTCGATACGCATAATCGCTAAACAGTCATCTATTAGCGAGATGCTCTAAAATTGAAATTAAGCAATTTTGATCGCGAAATTAAACCTGGACTTGGATGTCGATTTTGGCGGACGTACACGATTAATTTGAGAGGACAACATCGTTTTTGAGTGGCCAAATATATTTGAGGTTAGTATGGTCGAAAATTGAAATTTCGGCCCGAAATCGGGAAATTACGATTTTGCCCCTAGGCTAATTTTGCGTATTCCGAATTTTGGGACTTTTAGAAGATATTTTGGGGATTAAATATTACTCTTGTTTCAGCTCAATAATTCAAATATGGAAAGACAAGAGTGCCCATCCATTATTGGATAAGATTGAACCTAAGCTCTTGGATTAAGGGCAAATTGGTCAAACCATGGAGATAGTGACACTTAGACTCCACTAAACCCCCCAATAATACACTTTCCACTCACTCTCTCTCTTCATTTCTTTCTCCCCAAGTCAGCCTTTCTCTCTCTCATTTCTCTCTCCCGCAGGTTCCCTCTCCCTCTTGGCCGCTCGCCATCGTTACCAGAGCATGCCGCCGCACAACGCCGTGCCGCATCCCCATCGTGCCTTGCCTAGCACCATCATCACCAGCCGACCTCCCTCTCTCCTTTGCCTCTCCTCTCTTTTAGGTCCTCTAGACCGACAGTGGCCACCGCCCGCCAGAAAACCAAGCCGCGACCACCGCCGCTCGAGCTGCTCCGCCATCACGCCACCACCATCGTCCTCATCCCTCCGTTCCACTCCCTCTCTCTATCTCATCTTCCTCTTCCTTGCTTGGCGTGAGGACCACGCCGGAGCCACCGCCATGGGAGACCGACTGTCGGAGCACCGCCGCGCCGCCGTGCCACCCAACCACACTCTCTCTCCGCATCCGACACCGACCGGCATCCCCTCCTCCTTACCACCATATGGTCCAACCAAGGGCTACCTTGGACCGTTGCTGCCACACGCATCGCCGTTCGCCGCCGAGAGCCGACAATCAGCCACCATCCCCCGCCTATCCAACTTGCTTTGGAGCATAGGATTAAGTGATTAATCACCCTCTAAACCCTAATTAGGATAATTGTGCGTTTCTAGATGGGTTTATGGTGTTTTAGAGGTTAAATTAGGGTATTTTAGGGGTAATTAGTGGACTAATCATAGTGGCTGGTATTGTGATGTTGTTGGTGGATTAATATGCTGTTTGAGAGGTGGATTAGAAGCCTAGAACATGCTGGTTCATGGCTGTTAATATCAGGATTGATTAGGACCAAGTTCGGCTAGTTTAGGGTTTAGTCGTGAAAACCCGAGCATGTCTATTTTGGTGGTTGTAGTGGCTGATTTGTGCTCTATGATGGTCAATATTTTATTGCCATGTCATGTGTTCGTGTGGCCAATTAATGCGGTGTATGATTGGCCAATGATTGGCGTGATTTATAATGCCCAAATATGTGATTTACGAGTGCCAATTGTGTGTATTGTGCCGAATGGTATTAATTGGCTAAGTGAGCACATTATGATGTGAATTGGGCATGTTGAGATGCACGTTGATTTGGCATTGGATGGTTATATGCCTTGTGAATTGGATGCTCATATACATTGCATTATTGCTCGAGTGTGGGAATTGCATGGCCACGCATTTCATATGCTAAGAACGGGCATGAGACGAAATTGTGCTAGTATGCGTGCTTGACATGAGCATGTGATCACCTAAATGCCCTGATACGTGTTATGCAGGGTTCAGATAAAATTTGGCAGTATGTACGTGTGATCACATAAGACCCTAATGCGTGTTACGCAGGGTATTAAACTGTCTTGATGCGTTTACGCAAGATGATACCTGGTACATCCGGAAAATGGCCAGCCTGATACGTTTTACGCTGGTTTTGGTTCGTAAGGAGATCGGTGTTGCGCCTGATGTGTTTTACGCGGGCTAAAGACACCGGGCATGATCCGTTTTACTCGGGCCATGTAATGTTGATATTGAATTAGACCTGATGTGTTTTACGCCGGTCGAATCTAATGCGTTTTACGTAGTTCGAGCTCTAATTAAGAAATGAGCAGTGGGCCAATGTGCAGTATTGAACCATATCATGAGCATGGTCATATTGATGGCATATGTATGCAAGAGTGCATTGACAAGTGTGCAAGTATGTGCGACTCGGTGATTCGTGTGTGATGCAGGCACTGATAAGTATGAGCCTGCATATAGCGTATGTGTGACTAAGTGTGTCGCGTATGTGCCATGAAAATTATATTGAATTGCCTAACCTGCAGGGTCAACGCTATTATCGATCTAGGCCGAGGGCCTAGGTTAAGTGATCGTTGGTTGTTTAGTACTCTGTGTGTTTGTTTTGCTTGTCAGGAGGTGCATGTTAATCTAGTTTAGATTTAGAGGGTTTTACTCGCTGAGATTCGTCTCATTGTTGTATAAACCCTACTTTTCAAACTCCCGGTCCTGAGGATGTCCGAGGTTCCCGTACGTTTTGGGATCCTGCACCAGGTAGAGCATGTGGTGACCGTGCACCTCGTAGGGAATGGGGAAACGTATGTTAAGCATTACTTGATAGCCTGGGTTGATGTGGGGGCAACGTATTACGATACCCACGAGTACGTTGCCTGGTGCTTTAGGGATCGCTTTTGAGAGCATTGACCTCTCCAATCTTTTGATGTCTCGTTCAACGGGCAAGGTGAGGCGGATTTGCAGTACCCAAATGGAGACATAGTAGACCGTGAGGCCTCGATTGAGAGGAGTTCAAGTTTCAGCGATTAACGAGTTGTTTGGGAGGTGGACGAGCCCGAGGCGATGGACGAGGATTCGGTAGTTTTGGATGCGAACCCGGAGCCGATGGACGAGGAGGATGAGCCGGAGCTTATGGAGCAAGACCCCGGGCAAGAGGGCAAGCCCGAGCAAATGGATTTCGAGGAGGAGCCGGCATATGCCGAGTCTGAGCTAAATTCCCTAAACTCCGAGGTCGAGCTGTTTGATCGTTCTTCCGAGTTATCAGGATCTGACTCGGACTAGGTCCCGTAGGTCAGCCTTAGTCTTAGTTAGGTCGGGCCAGTACCTTTTTGACCGGAGCCCCACCTTAGTTAGTATGAGTGACCCCTTGGCCACTTACCCTTTTTTGACCGTAGTGGCCGCTAACCCGTTTTTGTTTGGGTCGTCTATATGTTGTTATAAATGGATATTGTATATGTTTTTAGTGATATGCCAAGTGTATATTTATTATCCGATTTTGGTGTTTTATTATCCTTGGTCACATGATTTTATTTGTACGGCTGTTTATTATGTTGCTTCTACATGTGCATTGATTGATGTGTTGGGTGTTCGGGTCGGTGACTCGTTCTGGAACGTCGCACCAATTGGACCTCAGTTGGGATGCTTGCATGCTATGGGGTTCGAGGCATGACAGTCACCCTCGCCGGCGTCCAGCGCTTGGGGCAAGTGAGGGTGGCCCTCGCCCGACTCCGGCGAGGGCGGCGCTCGCTCGATGCTAGCAAGGGTTGCCCTCGCCTGAGTCAGGCGAGGGTTGTCTGATGCCGACTAGGGTTGCCCTCGCCGGAAAGAAAAAAATGAAAAAGCAAAAAAGACGAAAAATGCCCATTGACTAAAGTACAATTGGGTAAATGTATCACAAATAGCATAGTTTAGGGTTTTTGGTGTTACAAAAAAAGTTCAGGGAAATATATGTCACATGTGACATAGTTTGAGATTTTTTGTGGTCTTTTCCCTATATATATGCTCTTTTTTTCTTTTATCACAAATAATATTAAAACTTGTGTAGACCGATTCCCGAGTAGAACCGGCACTCCGGAGAGTAAAAAAAAAACCGGGTGATCGAACCCGCCTTGCCCAGTCAGGTTTCCAGTCCTCGTGAGAACTGGCCTGGGCCATAATGTAGGCCCACTAATCAAAATCAGAAAAACCCCCAACAACCAAAAGCCTATATGCCCAAAAAGGGCCTGGGCCAATCTCGTGGCCCTTTCCTCTCCTCCAATGGCGGTTTCCAAAATCCAACTCAGCACAATCATGGAACCTATAAATCCCCCCCTTCAATCTAACCGAGCTATTCGAACAAGATCTCCTATTCCTCCTCCTCCTCCTCCTCCTCCGCCGCGGACATGGCCACAACCATCCTCCGGCGAAACCCTAACCCTTGCTGCCTGTCCGATCCCGACCGCGGCCGCCCGCGGCGGCGGAAGCGCAGCCCTGAATCGATCGGCGCCCGCCCCGCGTCGAAGAGCCTCGTGATGGGCCAGGTCAAGATCCTGAAGCGCGGCGATCCCTTGACCGCCTTCGCCGCGGCCCGCCACGGATCTCCCGGCCTCGCTGCGGCGGCGACGGCGGCGGCGGCGAAGGGGAAGATCAAGAAAGGAGATCCCGACCTCGCGCTGGGGTCTACCGACCGGATCGGTCCCGACCCGGACATCGTGCAGCGGCAGATCCGGGTCGGGGAGCTGCCCGGCGTCTACGCGGGTCCGGGGATGTGCGTCTCGTCCCCGCCGCCGAGTTCCGTCCCCGTGCCGTGCTTCTTGGGCAAGAACGACCTGGCGACGTGCAGTTTGAGGCGGCTATTGGGGCTCCACTTGTCGTGAATTTGAGGGAAAATTCGCGTGGTTTTGGAGACTTTGCGTGTCGCGGCAGATGTGGCGGTGCCCCTGTGAATTCCGCGAATCTGATGGATGTGTTCCGCCGGAGATTTGCTTGTTCGAGAATCAAAAGGGCTCTCCTTTATCTTTTCAGGAGGAAGTGACTTTTGGTTGCAAGCACAAAGGGAGTTGTTGAAGATGGAAGTTTGGTACTCTTTATATCGAGGAAATTTGAGATGGTTGATCAGGGAACTTGAACGGGTTTCTTCTAGGGGTGTTAAGTTATGTTTAGTTTAGATGCGTGTACGGGGATCTAATACGTAGTATTTTTTGTAGCCTGCGTGGTCTATAAATCTAAGTATTGGTCTGCAGAGTATGCATTAGTATGCCACTTTAGCAAGAAATATTGGCTAACTTATGATTCTATGTCGGCGTGAGTTTCTGGTTTTTATAGATTGGTCTGATACACTAAGTATCTGTTGCTTTTATATAATACATCAGTATGCTGGAATAAATACTATGATGATGATTTGTTATGTTGCTGTTTGATTGCCTAATGAGCCAGTTTCATATCGATGTGCAAATGGAATTCGATTATCGTTGGTTAGAAATCCCAACTTTCAAGTTTTCACTAAAGAACGGCCGAGAGAAGTGTGGTAGGTATCACAAACTATACCTACAATGTTGATGAGGTGTCATTTGAAGCAGTGGGTCTGGTGAAGATTTTATGTTGTGCAGCGGCAAATCAGCTTTCTTTGCGTCCTGGTTGCTAGGGGTTTTTCCTAGTTCGATTCTGGGATGTGGTATGGTATAGTGTAAGCCGTTAAGCGGAAATTCCTGAGTTCTAGCAGCCTCAGTTTAGCAAATGTATATGAGTGCAGCTTCACAGGCCATCTTCCTCCAGGCATATTGACCCAAGTGACGTCTTGGGTTTGTGACCCGGGGAATGGAGATAATGTTGGTTACTTTGGTTGGCATGAGCTACACTGATTGATTGAACCCTGCTCTGGCTGCAAATGCATTTGATCTTGCATCTGATATGCATAATCTCAGGGGAACTAAAATGCCCATGGGTTGATGATCCGACTGAATATCTGTATTTAGTCTTGATATGCTTCGAGGCAAGTCTCTTGTGCTCCTAATATACTTAAGCTTCTCTCTATAGTCCTTTCCGGATGCATCTTGGTTGTCTTAAGTTGCTCTTGAAAAGTTCGTGGCATTGTATGATCACCCATAAAAACACTACTTTCGAGTGCACGCCCGCATTGGACAGTTGAGACTCGAAGACGCAACTGTTTGCTTTTCTTGTTTTGGCCACTACAGCTACATGCTTTAAAACGCATCTTTTATGTTGTTAGTTCGTTAGGTAGCGAGAAAAAAGTGCATATCTGCTGGGCAGAAAAAATTGCATTACCTTCGCTATTTAGTAGTTACTTCTCTGTTTATGGTGTCTAGGGTCCCCAAGCGCATTGGTTTTCAATGCAATATGGGTGACGGTGTGTGCTCGTTAGGTTGGATTGAGATGGCATCTTCGATTTTGCTTCTCAGCAATAGATAGCTGGCAAAATAGTACGGGGTGTGCGATCCCCTCGTCGTTCAGAGGATTATTGGCTTGTTTAGATGTATTAGGGGGCAAGAACTTTAAGATCTGTCCGCTCCAACCATGGCCACCTATTTCGGAGAATACATTCCATAAGCTGTCTTCTTCTACTTTGCCCTGTAAATGGGATTATATACATTGGCAAGCAAGACAACTGAATCATGCCAGCATCTGGAATCCTTGCCCTATCTTTGAACTTATGCCGAAGCAGCCATTAAATTCGTGACATTGTGATTGACAAACACTATTCCTCCATTATAACCGGAGTCACACTAACCAAAAGCAAAAAGTAACAAAATAAAATGTTGTTATTTGAGATTGCGGTCGCCGACTAGTTTATGTAACACACAAACAGATTATCTTGAAAAGCAAGCACAGGCAAGTTTAGTGTAACATGTGATCACCTCGCACCCATCTCCATGGAGTTGCTTTCTCTGCCATTACTTTCATCAAGGTCCGGACAAGCTGGCACTATCCTCTTCCAGAACCAGTGCTTTCTCCACTGGAATATCATCTCTTCTATCGGGACTCCCTTGGTTTCAGGTAGGAACACGTAGACGAAGATGGTCATGATCGTGATCCAGCCGGCAAAGAAGAGGAAGATCCCAAACTTGAATGTGCAGAGGAGGGAAAGAAAAGACTGCCCGATTATGAAGGTGAAGAGAAGGTTCACGGCAACGGTTATGCTCTGCCCAGCTGATCGGGTCTCTAGGGGGAATATCTCACTCGGGACGGTCCAGCCAAGAGGACCCCATGACCACCCAAAAGCCACCACGAACAAGCAGATCACGGTCACAACCAGTATTGAGAAGCCCTTTGATAGCTCTTGGTTGTTGCCGAACTTGATTCCCAATATCACTGCCACTACGCACTGTATCACAGGCAAAAGGAACATGTTTAATTCTGTTGAACACAACTAGAGTATTCGTCTGTGTGCATCTGACCGCCTCCACAGCAATATGGATGAGCATCATTTTTGTGATAGTTTCAATTTTTTGTTGTGAAATTACAAAGCGAATGTGCTGTATCATGTAATCTGCTTCATACAAATCGATACACCTTGTTTTGGTGGGTATTTGGTTTGGAATTCGGGTGATTTTCACACATATTGGAGATGAACTTTTCTTGTCTTTGAGTGCAGAAAGTACAAAAGAGAAAAGAAATTCTTTTTACCTGGCACACAACCATCTGAATTCCTCCGCTAATAAGTAGAGCTCTTCGACCCCATTTGTCAACTGTTGCAATGGAAATAAACGTGGATGAAGCAAGCACCGCTCCTGTCAAAGCAGAGGAGTAAAGGGACGCGCTTCCTCCGAACCCCATGCTCTGAAACAGCACCGGAGCATAGAAAAGAATTGAATTTATGCCTGTGAGGATTTGGAAAGTGGGCATGAAAATAGCCATAACTAACTGAGGCCTGTTTCTTTTCTCAAGAATATTTCGGAACGGATGCTTGATCGCGTTTGCTAATTCACTGGCATCAACAATGTCCTGAAACTCTGCATTGACATTCTTGGTTCCTCTAATCTTTTCTAGGATTCTTCTTCCTTCCTCTTTATTTCCACGTTCAACTAGGCTGTTGGGCGTCTCTGGTAGGAATAGTCCTCCAACTGTCATCAACAGAGCTGGCGCTGCAGCCAGGCCTAGAGAGAGCCTCCATCCCCAAGGCCTGAGCTTCTCGGTTCCATAGTTTATCATGTTCGCAGTGAATATGCCCAGAGTTGTAGCCAACTGAAACATGATGTTCAATGCTCCTCGAAGATGGGCAGGTGCCATCTCTGACAAATATAGTAGAACAGCCTTCAGAGAGCAAAAGAGGCGAATGAGTTTCACTTGGGTAAGGCTGAACATGAGTAGAATATTTCTAAACTTACCCTTCTCATTCGGTTCAATGCAACCATGTCCCTCACTTCTGTAACTACTAATAATCCTACAAGACATTCATTTTTGATACATCATCCCGAGAATACTATCTTTCTGCTATCCTGTTATTGTAGTGCTCAGTCGCAAAGCATTCATACTCATTCAACAGATTTGCGTAGATCACCTCTCGACAGATGCTTCGTAAGTTACTGCTTTTATGCTACAAGATAAAATAGAGAAGAGGGCATACCTGATTTCCAAAGCCAATGCCAACGCCAAGCATAATCCGACCCAAGAGAAGCATTGCGAGATTTTGAGCTGAAGCATTTAAAGTTGCTCCAATAAGAAAGCTGACTCCGCCACAAACAATACTTGCTCTACGTCCATAGTTTCTTGTGATGGGAGAGGCGACCAGAGAGGAGACCAACCCAGCAAGGTAAAGAGAAGACGTAAATGAGGCAAGGACTTGGTTGTTGTACTTGCAGTAGTTGTTTTCATGTGCATGCTGCTTGTTTCTGTAAACTTCAGGGAAGAATTTCCTAAGAAATCCATCCATTGAGGTCACTCCTCCTGCAAAAGAAGGCAAAAAGTCATAGCACAGCTCTGCAGAAAGACACTCTGCATTCGGTCAAATTTATTTCTAAGTTGGGTCGTTAAAGAATCGATTGCACAAACTGAGAGAATCACCTGAAATTCCAATGTCATAGCCGAAGATCGAACCGCCGACTGCAGCGATGAGGCATGTTACGACCACATAACCGGTAACCCTCCCTTGGTACTGATCCGCTCTCTCCTTCGCCACGCCAGTCGGACCGACAGACCCTCCCGCCATCTCTCAACTCACCCTCTTCTCTTCCCACCTCTTAGAGTTCACTCCCACAAGCTACCTGAGCACAAAACCAGACCCTATACATATAGTCAGTCACCAGGGAATTCGCTAACAAGCAAGCCCCAGTTGACCCACCAAGAAAGAACCTCCCACCTACTTAACCAGGAGAGGAAAAAGGATCAACAGACCGCATGAGGTAAGCCATGATAAGGGCCAAGATGGGCTCTGGCTCTATTGTATTCTATTCATCACCCTCTTCACCCGCAAACGCATGGAACTGCGCGTATGAGGAAAGAAATATTGGGATAGACTTGGTCCTGACGATCATGTGGTTGACAGGGAGTCCATCGTCTCTTGATATTGGATTGGCTTGGTATAGTAGACTAAGCCAGACAAGCAGTAATAGCGGGTTTTCAACAATTATGGCATTGAAAGGCAATTTCCATTCTCTCTCTCTCTCTCTCTCTCTCTCTCTCTCTCTCTCTCTCTCTCTCTCTCTCTCAGTTGCTTTCCACTGGGAGGGCGGGTTCTGATGAAAGAGCTGCATGGGTTCGAATGAATGCTTCATTCGCAGATTCTTAAAATCTTTTGTCTTGATTCAGATCTGTCTCGCTCCCTCTCTCCCTCCTACCATTCTTGTCAAGAAATCAAGCACACGTTTCCTTTTCAAAGATTTGTAATTCATGAGCACATCACGATTTATTGAACCAATTGATCATGCTTTTACGGTCGGTATTTTTAATTAAGAAATAGAATTTCTTGCTCTCTGATTTTACCGAATGACTTTTAATTTGTCACGTGGCGCCAGCACGTTGACCACAAACTAATGATCAAGTAATTCTCAAGAGGGCACGTCACTCTATTGCCAATTCATGGACATCTCATCATTATTCAAATTCATTTTATGCTTTCTAATGTTATAGTGTTTTCAGGATAGGTGAAAAGTAATCAAGTATTTGTAATCTTTTTTTTTTTTTTGGCAAGGAATCAAGTATTTGTAATCAATTCGTGAAAAAATGAAAAAAAAAGAATATGATAAAGAGGTCACGTCGGCAATTCCTATCCACCACTCTAATACTTTAAGGCCACATTTGGTAGTCAGGTTAAAATTTATGATAGGATAAAATTCATCTTATCTTCTCTTGGTTCCTATCTAAGATAGGATAAAGTCGAATATCATAGAGATATAGTCCAGATAAAAATATCTCAGGAAGGTGGCATTAAAGTGGATATGATGTTTAATATCCATAATATAAAATTTATTTTTCTCGAATAACGAACTTCTTAAATTAATAAAATTAAAATGATATTTGAATTCTAATATAAAAAAATTCAAAATAATAAAATGGCAATAGTTTCGTTTTTATTTATTTATATTTTCGAATTTCTTAGTATCTTATAATACATATTCAATATATATAAATAAATATATTTATTATTTATATGTATTATGTATTGCATATTTTAGATAATTTAGGATAGGTTACTATTTAATAAAATTTTATTAGAGAATAATGGAAGGGGAAAAAAGAAATATAAAAAAGAGGGAAACTAATAAAAAAGATAAGCAAATAAAAGTGAAGTAAGCAAGAGTGTTGAGAGAAATTCTTACCATCTTCGTTGATGCAACTTTAGATTTATTTACATTGATATGCAGTTCATACGAAACAATGGACATAATATGATGTGAAACATCCAATTCTTTTATTATGATTCACCAAACAGTAGATATGACATAGCAAAATTTTCATATTTAATATTTCATCTTATCCAATCCCGTTTTGGCTAAAATTTCAGATGATCAGACGCATCCTAATATAGCAGCAAAATCTACAATAATAATTAAATGGTCAGAAAAGAATTAAAGAAATTACATAAAAAAAGGAAGAGATTATTAGCGTGGAGATGTTATCTACCGAGCGTGTATTGTATGGACAAAAGGCGACATCCTAAGTTGCACTTTGTTGAATGGTCATGATCTCCGCCACCTGTTTTGAAACTAGAACTGAAACGACAGTTGGTCGGAGGCTTGGTGTGAACGTGGAATTCTGCGTCCACGACCCCCTTTTCTCCACGACTTTGCAGCCACGAATTGAGAGTTGCAAGTTGCGACATTTATGGAAGACGATGGTGATGACTTGTGGGTGATCCACATTTCTTGAAATTAGAGGGTGCTAAATGTAGAATTTTCAAAAATTTGAGGGAGCGAAATGTAGATACAAAATTCGGAGGACGAGTCCGATCGAGGATGAAACTTAATCACAGGTTTTTTAGTTTTTGCTCCACGAGAATTTGTAAATTTTCGAGCATACTTAGCATGTGTCATCAAAGGCATTGCCTAATTTTGTTGTTCCCCAAAGAAAGCCATGGTTGATTTTATATGATAATCGATAGCCATGATTAGTGCCGTGAATCAAATAGATTATACTAAGTGTTATATCATGATGGTGGATGATGACATTCCGGGTGGGACTTTTACCTAGCGTTTTCTTCTTGATGTAATGGCCATTCGTTTTATTAAATTGAAAATGGACTTTAGTTTGGAATGTGAATTGGGAATCAAAAGCATCTCTTGGGACCACATGATTTAGGACTTTGCATCAACCACAACAAAAAAATTCCACGACTTGTTAGATAGGTCATTGATATGACTTGCTTTTTAAGGGGCAACGGTCTTTGCGTCTGCTCTCGATTTACACGGTAACCACGTATAGACCAAAATAGTACGAACGTTAGAATGAATCCAAACAGTTGATTTTGATAGAATCCGTATGAAATCTATATAGAATAAATCTTTTTTAACATTCCAAATTCATTTAGATACACGTGCTGGGTTCATGTAAAGATACCTCGATCGAACCAATGCAACTTTTTGTTATTATGTTTATCCATGTTGAGATATTTTATTCAAGCAGCAAGCTAGCATTTTAATTTCTTTTTTTTTTGGGTCTTTTACCATAGGAAGGCAAGTCGAAAACTTTTGAATCTAGTACCAAAAAAAAATTTGATCCAGAATATCATCTGATCAATATATAGGAAAAATTTCCATCCGAACTATGGCATCTGTAGATCACAGCAAAGTCTCATTATCTTGCTGTCATTCTTATTTTATAATTCTACTGCTTTGAAATTTCTTGGATAAATAAATGGAAACACAAAATCAAAAATAAAAAGAACCAACCTCCTCTCCTCTATGGTCTGCTTGGTTGACTACAAACATCAAATTGGGATAGAGTATGCACCCATCACAGCTTGGAATTTGGGTCAGACACATAATTTATAGTCAATAGAGTTTAAAATGAGAACTCTCTCTATGCATAGCTTGTCCACTTGGAATTTGTGTATTGATAGATGAGCACGGAACCAGCTGAAGTCTAATGCACAATACTTGAAAAAAAGACAGATTGTGGGTTGACTTCAAGCAGAGATGCTGATAATTTAATAAGATATTTTCCGGTTGTTTGGCAATGGAAGCTGGAAGCATTTAGCTGCCATCAGCCTCCACCTTGTAGACTGATTCAACAGAAAAATGGCGTTGACCACTTCGGATGGGTGAGTGGGTTTTGCGGGTGGTTTCTGCACACATGATAAGTTTGTGTACTATCATGTTCAATGTAAAAAATTGCAGCACGATTTGGGTTGCTGAACATATAATATCTGGTGCAATTCCCTTAGGTCGGCCAAAGATAGTGAACGATATGTTATAGATATTTAGATATCTTCTACAGATACTTAGGATATTTTCTTTGATTTTTTTTGTATTTATTTTGATTATTCATATCTGATTTGATTTCCTTTGATTTAGTCTTCATGTACTCTTTTGAGTCTTTTCTATATATCGAAATCTACAGAAAATTCTCAAATTAATTCTTCCGCTTCATTATTCTCAACTGCGATCGAGGCCTCGTTATTCATGAAAAGTATGAAATATTATATTCGACTGATTTCTACTTGGCACCGCATGCAATGCGGTTCATGCCTCGACAAGAACATTTGAACATTTGAAAAGTTTACTTAATCATGTATGGATTTGAGTAAGAGTCTTTTTAATCATGGTCCACACCACTAAACTGCTAGGGATTGGTAGGTAAGTATTCACACTTAAAAACAAATTTGGTCTTTTATGCAGTCGAATGCAACACAACATAAAAGATGGTTCATGTTAAACGAATTTAATAATTTAGAATGGAGTTAGAATAATTGCATCATTTCCCTCTACTTTAGAACATACAAGAATGTCATGTTTATACAAAGTAAACACCTCTCGATAGGCAATAGAAATAAATGAAAAGGATGTCAAGGCAAGAATCATGCACATTTCCTCTTTGGTCTGTCGTGTCCTCACCTTAAGTTATGGGTCTCCAAGTTGCACGAATAATGCTGGATGATTGAAGCCTATTCTTTAGCTTCACATCTTCTACATTACTTTGAACAGATTCCTCCACCCTATAGGTGTTGCCTGATATAAGCACCATTTACCATGTGCCATTCTAGATATATGATTGATAAAAATGAAGTCCCACCGCTTGAGATTATCATAGCACCACTTCAATGTCATAAATTCGAGCCAAATTAGCGGTTGGATATCAATTTCTACCCGGGTTTATCGGGTTGGGGCTCACTTGGAGAATGCCCCCAATTAAGGTGAGATCAATGCATCTAAGCTATTAGATCTTGCACGTCTCGCATTGTTTTCTAAAATTCAATTGTTAACATGCAATAGATTCACATGAATTGGGTTACGATAATGCTATTGTACCATTCAGGATTGACGTAATTGATGGGATTGTTTAGGGGTTTCTTGCTTGGGAATTCGGGGGACATTCAATTGAATCCCATTATGTTCATGCAATTTGCTTTAGATCTAGGCCACCTGCATAAATGAAATCTCTTAATTTAACTATTTTTTTACGACTTGTGAGATATTTTATAGACTTTCAATTAGTTAAGTCTTCACGCTCCTCCAACCCATTAATTATAATAGCAAAGGCGTTAGTGTGAGATTTCCATCCACTCTTAGAACACTGGTACAGAGCATGTATGAGTCGTGTGGTGGGGTCGTGCGTGTCTCTGTCTTCCTTTCACATTTGAGGAATGACGGGCAGATGTAAAGTTGTTGCCATGGTCTATGCGTCCTTCCAAATTAGATACTTTATAGCACTTGCTTTACTTCCTTTGTTTCCGTGTGGATAACTTTATAACTTTTGCGTTGAATCACCGCCTACCTGTCAAAGAGAAAAATCACACTGGCATCGCCAGTTGATGGGTATGTCTGGACACACCTGCAATACAGCACTCTTTGACAAACAGGTGGGATTAACTATCAAATCTCAACCGATGGATGACGACAATACACAAAATTGTACCTTTTAGAAATTTCCGTAGCGGTACAACTTTTCAAGCAGAGGACGAATGTCAAGTCGCCAACCTGCATAAGATTGTATTTTTGACTTGTTTGGATCGAATTGATTAAACTGGACATAGACTCGAAAGCTACTGTCACTGGGCCGACATGACACAATCGAATCTCACAAGTCCTACATGCCTTTCCGCATGTAGCACTTGGCTTTTGTTCGACCAATGTCGACTTCAACAGAAAAAATTACTCGGACATGGCATGACTGAATGGATACGCATATGTAAGTCAGCAAAGAATCTAAACTGCCCTCAATTGAGCATCCTCTCTACTTGACAATTACCAGTAGCGATGCTGAAGCGGCACTCATATGACAGCATCAAGCTCTATCACTCACAGTATTCATACGTCGAATGGAAGGATCAATTTACATTTAACTATACTAAATTGACTTTCTTTTGCGATGATCTATAACTGCATCTCAAGTAAGACCAACTCACAATTGCAGAACCTTCATGCTAAATAACACTAAAGATACAAACTGTACATTTGTTTCATTAACATAACACAAGACTTGGTATTTCCACAAATTTCCGCATTGACGCTTCTCGCGAATAGGTAAAAACAAGGCCAAGTTGTCCGTATTGCTTATGCTTCTTTCCAACAGTATGCATTTTGCAAAGGTTATACCAAGGCATCGATCCAAGTTTCTTGGCTATACAATAAAGTAATCCCCTGACAACTTAAACAGAGAAATCTTCTGGTAACTTATTCGAAAGAGTCAATGAGCGAATGTCACAAGCTTTTATGCCGACATTACATGATACCAGTGTAACAAATTCCACCCTACTTAAGACAGAATTAGAATAATTGTCACTAGGATATTTACAATCATAATCTTGACCGCAAAGTAGAATAATTACTAAGCAGCTGCTTGCTGAGGTTGGAGATGGATATATCTTAACCAGTGGCACCCAATCCTCGAGATTTCGGGAGCCTGACAGCAGCCAAGGGGTTGACTATGCCCTGAGAATCCTTTCCCAAACCCATACCTTCAACAAATCCCATCTTCGCCATCATTCTGGATCCAAACCCTTTGGTATGCCTTTCAAAAGCTCCGACACTTTGAGGCGTTCTTCTCACAGATCCTCCTCTGCCACTTTGCTTTGACTTAGCGCTTTGAGATTCTGACTCCCTGTTTCTTTCCGGTTCTTCGCCAGATTCGGGGAAGCTCATCCCTAATCCAAGAGATTTAGGACGCTTAATCACTTCGATGGGCGCCGCCATACCGGTGCCTCCCTTCCCCAACCCTTGGCCTTCTATGAATCCCATTTTCGCCATCATTTTTGACCCAAAGCCCCTCGTGTGTACCTCAAATGCACCAAAGTTCTCAGAAGTGACCAGAGTCACGTGCTCCTCACTGATTTCACTGGCCCCGGGTAGATTCACGGGGCTGATCTCTGTCGTTTCAGATGTCATTACACCACTTGACACGAAAGACACAGGTTGACTGGCCAATGACACCTTTCCACTGGAACGGTTGACTGAGTTCTTTAATGACTTGCTTCTGCTAGATTTTTTAGCTTCTTGAGGCCTTACCTGATTTTGACCTCCACTTGTCGTCCTCACATGTGGGACATCAATTACCGAGAAATCAGCATCATCAACAGGTCCAATGAGCTGTGATTAGCACAACAACAATTGATTGTAGTATTTCCAGATATGCAAATAGACAACTGACCTAACTTTGTGAAACACAGAAAAAGGCAGATTTAACAATCCTGAATGAAAACACACAGCACTGATATGCATAAAGTTTCCACTACTCAGATTTAATACCTTTTCCAGTATAAGTTTATCAGTTGAAGATGGCATGCAAGTCTGCGGAGTTCGCACAACCGTCACAAATCTGGAGAAACAAGATGATAATTAGAACGTCAAAAGCTTAAAGCCTAGAAAGGGAGAAGATAGGGGAAACATAATGCCCATTAACCTTTTCTTGCCTGATCCTTGGGAGCCACTTCGCAACCGATAAATTCTTGCCAATCGTTGAACCTTATCACACAGAAAAGTTGTTGTAAGTAAAAAGAGTTCTGACTTACAGAAGCAGACAGAATCTACTACTGGAGCAAACATCACGTCCATGGAACATTAGAGTAGAAATCCTTAAGGAGCGAACACGAAGATGTGTTCAAACCACAATCAAGTTTATTGAAGACAAAGGAAAAATCAATGAAATCTGAAAATCAGGAAATTGGCAAACCAGAACATGCACCTCTGCAGCTGAATAAAATCAGAGAAAACTGGGTTGGTCATGTGACCAAGGCCAAAAAGAAAACCTATACCTAGCGTTCGACAGGATTGCTGGATGCATATGCAATTATTCAAATCATCTTTAGTGACACTAAGTCTTGGGAAGGCACATATCAGTACTTGCATTAGTTTGACAGAAGTAAGAACACTGAGGTTGATGCGTATTACAATACAAAAGATACAGTGATAAACCCATGAGTGTGGAGCAAAGCCAGAACTTTTCGATGCACAATAACAGATCAAGGATAAGCAGATTTACGAGACTTCCAATTACGATTATCAGAAAAAGAAAACTTTCAATTAACAAATCCTGAATATGGTCATCTGGCACAATATAAAAGATACTTATAGCTGCAAACTTATCAATGATTGATGTAACCTAACACAAATTTCTGACTATAAGACCACTCCATTACAATCTCTTTTACATGTGCTTAGATGTTCTGCATAAGTAAAACTAAGCATGTTATTATCTGCATCATTACAGGTCAAATTCACAGGGATAAGATAAGCTTGTTAAGGTACTTGGCCATAATACATAGTAACATTAAAATCAACCATGAGTTCTCGAATTTTTTGAGGTGTGAGCAATAGGTACTTTAACAATTGAATGGGGCAAAGGAAGCTCTCTCTATCTTAAAGGGTCCTCCTACGTATGAGGCGGTACATCATAATGCAAAGTGAGCATAAGCAGGAAAGACGAAAGATTGGCAAGGAGTCGCAACCTTTGGCCACTAGAGAGAGAGAATAATGATAAAACATACCTGGGAACAATCCCGAGAATGCATAGGTTGAAAAGAATGTATGTCAACTCCATCAAGAACAATCTGCTCCAGCTTCTAAAAAAATTAAACCAAGAAGAGCATTAAGATTTGGTCCCAATAATCAATTCTAAATACCACACAAAGGATAATATGCCCATCCCTAATTAAACAACATGGGAGCAGAAAGGCCGGATTGGGTGCGACATTAATAATTCAAGCATTATAGGAAGAACAGGGACACAGGTTGAAAAACTTCACGCCTAACAAAGTTGACTTCTATTGATGCCAAAGACCTTCATGCCAAAAAGATAATTTATATTATATGAACTTCAATGCTTAAAATCTGACAACAAAAGAACAGTTCAATGCACGACGCATGAGAAGAGAGAGCGATCATAGGATCCATGAAGCAGAAGTGAGGCTGCTCAGCTAGGCAAAAGTAACGGAGTTAAATTTGGCTCAGACAATGATCAAATTCAGCTGACACGGCAAAATGAAGGGAATGTACCCAGATAATAATGCAATTGCTTGTTCATTGTACATCTAATCACAAGGGCCGTTTATACTTAAGGAGAAGAGGGAAGAATGCCTTTGCAACTTCTGAATACTTTTACCCTTACCTTATTTATTCTCTCAAGGTCAACGCCCCTACGAATCATTCTGTCCCGGCGTTTAGCAGCAATCAATTCTTTGCGATGTTTCTTCTTTTCACCTGTGCATCAATTCTATTTGAATTTTAAAAAAAGCGCAAAAAACTAGAGAAACATTATCCTATGAAGCACCTTCAGACAATGTAAATTGTTCTTCATCCCCGAAGGAAAACATAATAATTGCTCATTGTTTCCCAAGACACATAGAAGGAGAACTCCATAAATTGAAAAGTAACAGTAAACATCTGAAAGAGAGGTATCCTTGTGTGCCTCGCATGTGTTTCTTTCTCGGGAGCTCAAAAACATAAAGACCCTCCAACCATGTCATCCAAACACATCGATCTCCTTAGTTCTCCATTTTAGTAATTAATACTTGAGACTTAACTATTAGTTCATGGATCAAATAGAAAAGCCAAGATTTATAATTAATTGATCGATATTTCGATTTACTTTCAAATCCCAATATACACTACTAAACTAGTTTTCCATTGAGCATGACATCTTTCTCATCCCCCCGCAGGAAGGGGCGGGGAGGGCCGGGCCGGGGAGGGAGAGAGAGTGAGTTAAGTTAATTAATGCATATACAAAGATTACCAGGAAATCTTCTCGATCTTGTACTCTTCTGAGACTCCAGTGACCGAGATAGAGGCACTCTTGTACCACGATTCTTCTTGGCTGAAAGAGTCCTCACATCTCTTACCAAGATAAAATCATCCGCAGCTGATGACCAATTATCTCTCACTGTCCCACGACCTTGATGTTTTGACTGAGGCTTCCTCTGCATACCATACTCCGTGGAAGCATCCTGGAGAGCAATTCCACCCAATTTTTCCAACGTTTCATCCAAATCGCTACTAGAAGAATCGTCTGAATCATCTGACGAATAAGAAACCTGCTGTAACAATAATTTTCCATCTAAAAGAGAATCACTCCCACCAATTCCTTCCAAATAATCTTGAGCAATGTCATCATCAACATCCGAACCACTATCAGACATATCCCCGGAGTCATCACTTTCAGAAGAATCTGTTGCTCCATCTTGCTCAGCCGACTCCGCCTCCGCCTCTGAGTCTTCCTCATCACTATATTCCGCAACATCATCCTCGCCATCTTCCTCATCAGATAAATCTTCTGTATATAATTTTAATCCCCCAATTGATACAAACCCAGAATTTTTCTTTGAAGATGTCTTCTTTGACAAAAGCTGAGCCCTCTTTTCAGGTGCTCCACAGTCAAAGTTCTCACAATCATCGTCTTCCTGTTCAGGCGATGACATAGGACTCTCTGACTCTTCTTGATTTTCCATTTTCCCTGAAGATGCTTCAATTCCAGTTGGAGCTGCATCGTTTTCATTAAAATAACCCAATCCTGTGTGTGGGCTATCACCCAGAACAAAATCTGAATGATACTCATAACTGACATTTGCTTGATCCATTGATGATGGCCCTTCGTCTACATAAGCAACAATTTGGTTCTCCTTCGAACCACACACGATGAAAGGCTGAGAAAAATCCATTTTATTCTCTCCATTTGTATCTCCAAAGGTTGACACTGGATGCAAACCATCCTGTTAAAAAATTCAACTAACCTAAATCAACACAAGTGAGAGACTGAGATCAAGGCCGATCCACAAGAAGTTTTCTCAAATCAAGACAGCTACAAAGACAAAAAAAAAAACCATAATCTAAGCATCAAGGGTATTAACCAAGACCAACTCTAAAAATGACTTTCTAGTAGGTTCAAGGCTTCAGCTTTACTATGAGTCTTCATTTAGAGAACTCAACGGGTGTGAAATCCAAGAGACAGTAGTGACTATTTTCAATGACTCATGAACTTTTCGCACGCAGGAGGGCGACCATCAACACAAGATTCCAAACGAAACTGCGGATTCCAAAGAAAGCCGCCGACAACCTACAACGTGGAGCCTCAAAATCAAACAGATTTTTACCTCAAGGTCAAGCGACGGATACCGGTATCCGAAAGCATTCGACTTCGAACTTTGCGGCAAGCTTTTAGAACCGGAACCTCTACCTCGCCCGGAGCTTCCAGCTTTCGACGCATCCGAGTTTTGATTCCGTCCTACAAAATGGAAAACAAGCAGACCAAACACACACTCTTACGCTCAGATGAACACCCTTCTCACAGAATCAATCGAGATAACTGCATTTTCAGTCTCCATTCGAGCTCCATTTCCTCGGAACCCAAACCGGGATCCGATCGATCAATCGTCATCCACCAGTCCCGGCACTCATCAAAGAAAAAGCGCGAGCAGAAACCGAGAGAAATGGACCTCGCCGAGGAGCCGGAGACGGGGTCTTGAGCTGCCACTCCGACAAGACGCCACCTTCCACGAAGAGGCCGGCCCTGATCGACGCCGGCGCGCTGAATCCTCCTCGTCCCCTTCTTCTATCGTCCCTGCGGTCGGATTTTCCGTTGCTCCGATTGAAGTTACTGCCGCCGCCGCCGTTGCTGCTGCCGCCGCCGGTGTTCTTCCTCGAAGAATTCGATCTCCTCTTACCTCCGGCCATGTTCAAACTCGCAGTGAAGGGAAAGGAACGGAACGGAACTTCGACTGAATTTTCTGACCTAGTTGATCGATCGATCGATCGATTTGAGGGGTGATGACGAGGGGGACCGTCGAAGGATCTCCTCTTCCTCCTCCTCCTCCTGCGTGTGGTTTCCTGCCTTGGTGGCTACGGTCGCATCTGGGCCGTTGGTGATCGCCGTGGGCCGCAAGGAGACGCGTGGACGGCTACGATGCGGTGCGGCCTCTTTCCTCTTTGTGGGGAATATGCGAAGAATCAATGCCCATCACCGGTCGCTCTTGCGTGGATCCGGATCCGGATCCGGGCCCACGACCCTAAACAAATCATAGTATTGATTATCACATGATCCGGGTCCATGACCCTATACATATCATAGTATTGATTATGTGATGCTCGTATGATTAATGATCATGGTAAACTCGATCCATATGGACTTGAGTTCGGATACAAGTTGAATTTGTCGCGATGGTCATTGAGTAGTCAGTATACTTACCAAATAAGTGGGTTGAATCGAAAATAGTCCTACCCAAATTGATCCATTTAATCCGTTTTAACCCATTTTCATGCAATGCAAATTTGGTGACTCATTGCTAACCTGACCCGCCTGGCAAGTCATATATTTAACTTGGAAAAATGTATAATTAAATGCCTCCTTCTTGCCAACTTTAGTGGACATGTTCAGAGACAATAAATATTTGGACAAAAATATTTCGATAAACATGCATATGGGAGACAAAATAATAATTAAAAAGAACATAATCATGCTAGTCGATCCAAACAGACAAAAATAGGTTCGATTCGCAGGTTAGACCGGGATCGATGCACACCCCTACTTCAGGCTGCATCACAAAGGAGTAGAATTTAAAAAGCTTCTTTGAAAGGCTGAAATGACAACTAAGGTACGTGATTTTGACTTGAGAATGGAAGAGCTGAAGGTAACTGATGAGAAAGTTCATAATTGGTTGCCCTAAACGCCTCCAGTGCAGTGGAGCAAATCCTACTTCAAGACAAGCCCAAAATGTAACATTTCCTTGAATAACTGGTGTGAAAGCTTTAAGACATTGTAATACTGCTGCAGATACAAACTCATTCACTCTCTCCAGAACATTGTAAGACAAACAGATTGTAATCATCCCATGAATTGGTAAAACGCAATAATATTAAGCACACAATTCTATGAATCTAGAGGAAAAATCATAAATAATATTAATATAAGGGATAACCTGAACAATCGGCGAATTATCGTTGACTTCACAAATTCATTCACTCTCGTCAGGACATTGTAGTTAAACAGATTGTAATAATCCTTCGAATTGATAAAACGTAATAATATTAAGGCACGCAACGATACGAATAGAGAGGGAAAATCATAAAAAAAAATTGATAAAAGGGATAACCTGAACAATCAGCGATTCATCGTTAATTCATAATACAAATTATTGGGAGGTTCATAGTTCTCCGGAAATGCACCGGCAGATATCTACGTTGGACTGAAAATTCTTAATGCAGATGCTTGCCAATCCAAATAAGCTTTGAAGAACACTTTGGGCAAGAAAAGGCCAACTTGTAGATGAGGGTATCAAGTTCCGACGTCAAGGAGGGAGATCATTTGAGCCAAGAACGTCAGCGGAGATCGAAGAGAATCACGAAATTGGAGCATCGAAGCCCATGATTACACGTAAGTGTCTGGCTATCGCAATGCCGCTACGGAGGTGTGCCTTGCTCGAGCATCGTCGTCTTCTTTGGAAAGAAAAGAAGAATGGGAAACAAAGGATTGAGAAATGCTCCACGAATGGTGAAGAAGGAAGGAAGAAGCAAGGTATTATTATTATCTTTTTTTAGGGTTTGTGATTTTTAACCCAGTGGACAAAAAGGCCCCTATTCCAACTGCCGGTAATATTACATGCTCGCAACATTTGGCTGGCCGGCAAGTTTAAGCCCTTATTTGAGATTATTTTAATCACTTCAGGCTCTTATTTGAAACAATATCCGCTTTAAGCCTCTTTGAAAAAATTGATAGGAGTGAGCATGATCCAGGTGGGGCCGGTCTAGCATCTAACCCAAGGACCAACCTGCACAGTATTGGTCCCTAATTTTTGGGACCGAGAACCATCCCTAGTAGGCGAGGGGCCAAGGACTGGACCAACCCTATGGTTCTTGTCCGGTTCCAGGGTTAACCCGGGACCAACCGATTATTTTTTTGTTTCATTTTTTATATTCCTTAAAAGGACAAATATACTATTTCAAATTACATAACCATCAACAATGCGATATTGAGTAATCAAATTATGAACACCAGTATATATCAAACATTAATATAACCATGAAAACGAACACGTGAAATACAATTAAACCATAAGAAGTTCAAAATACGTAATATAAATCATGAATTATACAACTTCATATCTTTTTTAAATTCTTAAATGATCGCTTAACTTTTGAACACTTGAAAACAAAACAAACGACACACATAATTATTACTTAACAAAGTACGCGTGTCCAGCTTAGCTGTGCTCGTGAAGCGAGCGAGGAGAGGCCAAAGGCAAGTGAGGCGAGTGGCAAGGTGAGTGAAAAGAGGTGAGTGAGGCAAGCAAAGAAAGGTGAGCGGCGAGCGAAGAGGGTTTCTATTTTTTTTTTTGGTCAAATTAGGGCTGGGTTTCTTTCTACTTTCTAAATTACATGGCAAATTGAACTACATAAGAAAGAAGAGAACAGAGGAAGAAGTGTTAGGGTTTAGAGTAGACAAGCACAGAACATATAGTATCTAATATATATATATCATACATAGTATATACAGGGTTAGTATGGGTTAGATTAACCCTACACTCTTAGAATTGAGGACCAACCAGCATAGTGCAGGGTCCAGGGATTTTAGGACCAAGGATCGACCCAAACCCGCTGAGAACTGGACCAAGACTAGCTAGGTCTAGGGTTGACCCTAGACCGATGCTTAGCCCTAAAAAATGGCTCCACTTTGAGCCTGTATTTAAATTCTACATTTATTATAGTAAAGAGTGTTTCCCAAGTTTTTTTTTTGTTATATGAATTTGCTAGAAATTGGCCATCGGAGAAACTCTTTTATAGCTCCCCCTTATCATTCATGTCTATTCTATTCAAACGAGGCGTTCATTAACACTAGCAACAAATACTTTTGTACCGATGATTTTGCAAACTACCAAATCACGTTATGTCTTTTCTAGCAAGTGAAGAAAAGTTTGTCTTTTACTAGTACCATTATTGTACAAAATATCTAAATTTTCTTGGCATTGTACCATAACATCTTTCGGCATGTCATAATCATCGGTGACATCCATGTTTGTGCCCCATCAATCATAGTTAAGACTGAAGAAGTTAAAAGCTTTTCAACGTGAGTTCATATACATCACACGTGACAAAATTCTTCGAGAATTTACCAAGGAAGTGCTAGCACGTGGGGAGTGAATTGATTTTCATTGTTGTCATCTACCAATTTTGAAAATGTTAAAATGGACAGCCATGAAATGAAAAACCCTAATTTCCCTTCAAGAAATGGGAATCAACCGCGATGCCAGAAATATCCCTCAATCGAACCAAAAGATGTGCAACACTCCGATGATATGGCTTTCACTTGCGAAACTTCCTAGGAAGATCTTGTTTCTAACTCCACTTCCATTGCTCTCCTAATCTTTTATGACTGATAATATATTCTTAAATTCTCCGAAATAGAAGCTACCAAGAGACCCCGCAATTGATGCTCATGGTCTACGACCACCCCACAAGATTCGGCCCCTCCAATGTTTTCTCCGCATAACGAGCTTTGACGACCAAAACCCAAATTCGTTCTCTCCTTCTTGGACTATTTATGAACAGCGCGACCATTTCTTCAAAGGTGCCACCAATGCCCACAAAGGGTTTCAAGAACACATCTCGAGTGGTGGCGTTGGTGGTGCACTTTTCTTTAGGAAAGTGCTAAAAAAAAAACAAAGATTGATTAAATGGCAGCGACCGGCGGTTCGGAGGGCTTGTTCCGCCCCCTCTACGAGGGGTGTCTCTCCGGGTGTGATGGCGGGATTGAGAGGAGGCCGTACCACCGCAACTGCGGCTGCGCGCTCCACAAGTCGCGCCAGAACTGCTCCCACGGGAACCTGAAGAGCATGAGCCTGTCGTACCCGATGCGAAAGTCGTGGAGCGAGGGCAACTTGGCGTTGATGGCCTCTGCACACACATCTCCTTCTTCCTCGCCGGCGACGGCACCAAGGAGTCGGCTCGGCTCTTGCAATCACGAGGTCTAGCGTTTCGTGTAAGTTTTGAGGGCTTGAATTTGTACCTCCTTTTCCTCTTGGTTTGTCTGAATAAGTCAGCGGTATTTTCTCGAGACATGTGTGGATTAAGACTCTTGAAAATAACTTGATTGCAAGGGTGTGAGATGTGAGTGATGCGTGCGATGCCATTTTTTGGTCCAAGGCTCACGTAGATCATGTTCATGCAGTCCTTTATCGACTTAGATTGCCTGGAGAAAATGGCTGTCTTGTGTACTCAAACTTTTTATCTCTGGTTAATTCATACGTGGTGTGCTGGATGAACTTGTGTATAGAATTTAATCATTCGTTTTGAGTTACATGATGGGGCCAAGAACATTTGTATCTTCTTCCTTCTATTGGGTTGACTATAAACAATAGCATTCATCAGAAATTTCTTCCTAGCTTGATAAATGTCTCTGCCATTTCAATATTTGGGTTCATCTTTCCATCCGAAGCAACCTCTCTTAGAAGCTGGATCACAAGGAAATGAGTCGGATGGCCTATTTTTAACCGAATCGGGTGGACTTAATCAAGTGCGCCGAGCCGGCCCGAGATACTACCTGACATTTATTACAGAAAAAGAAGTCAATTTAAATACTTGTAGGAGTATTCCTTTTATGCTTATTTTACAAAAAAAGACTAGTGATGGTGTTGCTTGCAATTAAGTACAAATGAAGACGGCCGGGTGTCAGAAAAATGCAAAGATTGATTAGATATCTGTTGCACTCTCGCTTTATTTGATACCGGGGTTTTTCCGAACTTTCGATAAAAACAGGCTTACTTGCAAGATAAAGCCTCCATAGATCTTTCCAAAGAGAAATTGCAGAAGGTTCTCTCCTCAGAAGCAAGAAAACTCTTAGTCAACCAATATCTATTCAACATATACAAACTGATCATTAACCAAGATCATCCAAAAGCCCACTTACTTGAGCAAGACATAGATTATAAACTTGGGTGGTCAAAAAATTAGGCGAGACATGGGACGTTAGGTGATTTGGCCTCCAAGAGATTATGCGTGATATCCATCTTGAGCAAAACAATTTTTAGCCGCGGCTTCTAATGTTATGAGTCTAACACAATTTCATGATTGTTTTGTCGTGTCATGTTCAATCCATTACATGATTATATTGCTAAAACTCGAAATTCTTTGATAAAATATGTGCGACGACTCGAGAGACTTTGACACGAATAAGGCATGAAGCATGCAATATCACGTTTCCTCTCAAAGTCTCAAGTGCCTTGGAACTTCACTTCCGTCTCTTGTTCATCAATACTTATCTTGGTTTTTCATCACTAAACTCTATCTATAATTTATTGTTATGCTGCTGCTGCCATACACGGTTTTAACCTAATTTTCAACAAGTCCTTCATGGTTGACCGATGCTATAAGTCAAAGGTAGGCGACCTGTGACTGATGTCTTGTAAGCAATATATTTACAAGACCGCAAGATCATTAATCAATTTTCATCAAGAAAATTCACGAGACATGTCACTATATAACAAATCAAATTTAAAAGAGGTTTCAACCTCAAAGTTTGCTCAACAAAATTTCATGAAGAGTCCCGGGTGAATTTACGATGGTGTAAATAAATCGAGGGGCAAAAGTGTGATTTACACTTCAAATCACGATTTGATAAGCTAAATCTTTCTAATAATCTTAAAAAAATTGAATTCATCGTCCAAATTTAAAAATATATATCTATAAGCTTATTTTCCTCAACATATTTAATCCTATACATTAGTTTAACAGAGAAAGCGTGTGCTCTTTTTAATTCAGCCTCTTTGGTCCCTTGTTAAGAACAAGGGAAGGACAGCTGCCAACAGATGTGCAAATAGGGCATGGTGTTGAACAGTGCTAGGGACAAAATCGAGCATAAGAAATGCAGGGTCTTCCTTCATCTTGGGACATGGTGAACATAGCCATGATCGAATGATTTTAATATTGAATCGCTCGTCATTTACCTAAGCTTCTAGATGAACTTATAAATCTACTTATTCGAGAAAATAAAGAATTTTTAAATTCCACGCCCTGCTACACATTGTAATTAGAGACAGTATACCTGAGCTTGATGAGTGTTAAGTGTTGTTCAAACATGAAAGTAACATAGTTTTAAGACATATTTGAACACAGCCATGAAGATTTTGGTAGCGCGTGAGGTGTTGTTCAAAGTGTGTATTTTGTTCAGATGAGGACAAATTTGATGTTTGTGGTGGGTTGAATTTGGACCATCCTAGTTAGTTTTCATCAATTCAAGGTCTATTTTTTGGAAAATTGTCAAAAAAAAAAAATCTTAAACTTATCGCGTCACAATCAATTCAGTGGTAAATTATCAATTGTCTCAATTTAGCCCCAAAAATTTTAATAATTTGTCAATCTAGTCTTTTCGGCCAATTTTGGCCAGAGATGATTGCCATGAATACCAATCATCCAAAGTGGTATGGCCAACATTAAGGTGAGCAATTTTTATAAATTTTCTAAGTTTTATTAATCTTTATTTTTTTATTCTTATTTTTAATGCAAACATCAGCCATCCTATGCTAACCATCCACTCTTGGTAGGAAAAATATGTGTAATATCCTAAAGAATATATAATTTATGCAATATCGCGGGGTGTCACTTTTTCACTGGAAGGTAAAGTTATATATTATCCTGATAGAAGTCAGACCTTTATTTGAATAATTATGTTATTGTGTTGTCTTTATTGGTGAAAACAATATAATACAAGGTATAATATACGCTTTTTTATGATACTCTTTATGCAATAAGATTTATTATGATTTTTAGTCATTCATATGTTTGATATTGCTAATTAATTTAATTATCGGGATCGTGAGTTGTTGAGAAGGTTTGCTCCAGAGGTTCCTAGTTGTTGTGGAAGGGTTAGCGTGGAGTAGCGGTAACACCGCAAGCAGGATGAAGTAGATAGAGCTTGAGAGGAGGACATCTAACCCATTTTCTCATTAAGCGAAGGGTACGAAAGATTGATTTTTCTATCAAAAGTACTGTGTAAGTGAAATCTTCAGTTTTTTCCTCTTTCTCTATTCGTATCCCATAGGTACAACCTTTGAATCAATAGAGAATCTTTTCTTATGTATATGTATGAATTGATATTATTAGGGATGTGCAAAAGAATTGGAACCCGCCCAGATCGCCAGGGACAGGCCCGAAACCGGACCGGAACCAGTGGTTCCCAAGGGAACCGGTCCGATTCCCGGTTCCAATTTTTTGGAACTGGTGGGTACCGGTCCGATTCCCGATTCCCAGTGTGGAACCGCCCACCCGTTCACTCGGACCGGACAGGCAATATAATAATAATATATTATATTTTTTAATTTTTAACTAAAAAAACATGACCAAAAAAAATTTAAAAAAAGAAGAAAATTTGTTATCATATCTAAATGTCTTGTGTAATTGAGATAACTTTAGTCATTTTTCCCGATAATTGATGGGTACCTACTTGATTTATGGATGATGTGGTTAATATAATAGATCATAATGTATGAATTGTGTGAAAAGTTATGTTATTTTCTTTTTATTCTGTTGATCCGATGTTGATCCACAATTTTTTTTTTATTTGTCCGAGAAAACTTATTGGGACTAGTTCCATAGACCCACCCGGGAACTGGATCGGACCGGTGGTTTGGTTCTCGGGTGGATCCATGGAACCAATGGGTGGGTCTCGGTCCCACCTGGACTAGACTGGTAATATAATAATAATATATTTTATTTTTTTAATTTTTAACTAAAAAAACTTGACAAAAAAATTAAAAAAAGAAGAAATTTTGTTATCATATCTAAAGGTCTTGTGTAATTGGGATAACATTGGTCATTTTTCCCAATAATTAATGGGTACCCACTTGATTTATGGATGATGTGGTTAATATAACCGATCATAATGGGAATTGAATCAGACCAGTGGTTCGGTTTTCAGGTGGATCCATGAAACCGACGGGTGGGTCTCGGTTCCAATTTTTGGAACTGATCGTGTAGCGGGCGGTCCACGGTTCTGGTGCGGGAACCGCCCACCCGGACCATGCACACCTCTAGATATAATCACATTCCAATTCCTTCTCGATACCTCCCAAGGAAAATCCCAAATTGAATTCCAAATTGACAGGCAACACATGTCGAGTTGCTTATTGTGGAGAATTTCTCAATGGTTCGCTGCCGAAGTCCCCCAAAATTTGAATATGCCAAGGGCAACAAAGGTGCTAAAGTCTAGCAGTTCAAAAGTCCAAAAGTCATGTTAAATGAGTTAAATGCGGGAGCATTTACAGGGAGTGGATAAAAAAGATTGGTTTATAGGATTATTCCACGAGGCAATCCTGATGTAAGAAATCGACGGTAGATAGGTAGCCATGTGTTAGGGGGACATCGACCAATAGGGGGCTGTCACGTGTCAGGAGGATAAGGACCGACGCTAAACCCACTAGAAAGGGTCATTTTGTAGACTGAGCATTCCTAACGAGTTGCGTTTCGAGTCCATTAAATCAAAACTCTCTAAAACATCTCAAACGAATAAAAATAACATAAGATCATGTCACCTATCCCAAGTCATTGTTGCATTGAGCAATGCTAGCATGAGTAAACCTATAACGAGTCAATTTGTAGACTGACCATCCCTAATGAGTCGCATTTCAAGTCCATTAGGTCAAAACTCTTTAAAACATCTTAAATGAACAAAAAAAACATAAGATCATGTCACCTATCCCAGGTCATTCTTGCATTGAGCAATGCTAACATGAGTAAACCTGTAATGAGTCAGTTTGTAGACTAACATCCCCAACGAGTCACGTTTCAAGTCTATCAAGTCAAAACTCTCTAAAGCATCTCAAACGAACAAAAATAACAAAAGATCATGTCACCTATACTAAGTCATTCTTGCATTGAGCAATGATAACATGAGTAAACCTATAAAAAATTCCCGATGATGACATTTGTTAATCAATTCAGAAAATTGTATAAACAAACAACATACATACTTCCATAAATATGAAAAGACAAAATTACACGTCAACAAGCGTTTTCAAATTTCTATTTGTTCTTTTAGCACATCCTGTCGAGCATACTAGTTTTGCAGTTATTTAAAAATTATCGTAGGTTTGCGAGCAATTTATAAAATTTCCATTTTTTTGCATGTTAAAGATATTATCTTGTAAACATTTCCATACTTCAAATATGACCGATTTTTCGAAATAAAAAAGGTCAACCCGATTTGAATAGGTCATAAATGTATAGATCAAAACTCGGCATTTTCGTGGGTTTTTAGTTTGCTAGGTATAACTAAGCATGCTAGCTGGAAGTAACGATTTCAAAACAAGAAAAGAGATTCATATAATTTAAATATCATTATTTATGATTTTGGGTGCATGATTTTCTTTGATCATGGTTAGAAAAAACAGGTATATTCGGAAGTTTGGAAGGGGAACCACAATATTTCCAAACTTTAGCAAATGAAATTCAGGTTGACGGACAAAACATAGAGGGTCGAAGGAAGAAAAGAGAGGCGGCACGTAACGTTTTGATCAAGATCCTAGTTGCCCTGGACACCATCGTCGATGTACCACTACAACAAGAAAAGTTTAGTTAGAAAGATTCAGCTTAACGAATTCTCTCTCTCTCTCTCTCTCTCTCTCTCTCTCTCTCTCTCTGTCTTAAATGACTGACTTGTCTAGACAGCAAATGACCAAAACCCTAATTCCAAACCTCTAAGTTAAAGCCAAGAACTCGTCTCACTCTCTCTCTCTCCCAAGGAAGCTTCACATTCAAGACTGCCCGAGATAGAGAGAGTGACGTTCCTCATGAAAACACGTTTAGTTGTCACATTTTGCTCAAACACGTCTCGAAAATCACATTGTTTTCTCCAATTCATCCAACCAAGAAGATAAAGTCCCTACACTTCACGTTCCTATGACTTGTATTACTATCTATACATAACTACCCCAATAAAGCCCGCACAATTTTCCGACCCAACAATAGACACCTAATCATCTATACACTGTAAATTCGCCGGCACAGGCATACCCTCACCTACTTACCGGGACACACCTAAGGAGAGAGAGAGAGGGAGGGAGGGAGGGAGGGAGGGAGGATGGCCACTGTGGCAGCTTCCCAGGTGTTGCTCCGGTGCGCCATTCATGGCAGCTTGTCGCTCAATGACGTGGAAGTCGAGCGCCGCCCGTACCACCGGAACTGCGGTTGCGCCCTACACAAGGTCAAAGGCGTCGGCAGTTGCCCTGATGCTTGCCCGAACAGCCGCAAGGTGTCTTTCCCAAGGAAGGAGTTGTGCTCGGATTGCTTGTTGTCCCTCTCGTCTTCCCATGCCTCTTCACGATCTTCTCTTCTCTCGGTCGACAGCATGTCTTCTTTCACAAGGACAGAGGATACAACAGGATGAGGGGCCTCTGCAAACAGGTGAGGGATATCATTATGCATAGTCGTGGTGAATGAGATTATTTTTTACTCAATACATGACCATTTTTTTTGTCGAACTCAATATATGACCATCTTTTTAAATTATGCTAGAGATACTAGAAATAGTTTACAGAATTAGTTTAAAAGATGAAATCGCAAATTCTGGCCAGATATTTAAGTGGGAACTGCATGTTTATATATATAAATAAGTTTGTCATATTACTTGATAAACTAATTTTGTAAACCCGTTTTAGCGTTTCTAAGCATTATTGGTCTTTGTTCTAGTGTGTGGAAAACCGGTTGTTTGTACCTTTTCTCTGGTCGCTTTAATTCTAAGGAAGCAAAAGAGGAGTTGTCTAGGTAAAACCCCACCTCTCTCAACTTAAATGATGTTATCAACCATGGGCGTTTGCATGAGGAAACGGCAATATATGATCACTTGCTTTCCATCTCAAGTCAAAGGGCTGTGAAGTGTGTAACTTGATATATATTTTGCAAATGTTTGAATATGTATTCAAATTCTACAAACAGGCCTTGTATAGACAACACATCGTTTCCAGCGGCAAGCCATGTAAATATTTTGATACTTGTGCATGCTTAATTAGTTTTGATCAGTACTTCATTTTCCCTTGTTCAAAGGTTACTCATACCTACTTTCTACATAGTTTGTGTGCATAACGGGGAAGCAAAAGACAAACAACCAAGGATCGGGAAACATAGCATTATCAGCCACCAGAACCGGCCGATGAGACATGTCGAAGAGGACACAATTGTGGACATGAAATGAAACTTGATCGATGTCTCATGGATGTCATGGCAGAGAGTCCATAAGGAAGGTTGATAGAGGAACTTAGGTAAGAGTTTGGCTTTAGGGTTTGCGGGCAATTTGAGGGGTTAATGTATTTTTGTACTATGTTTTAAGAGAGTGTATTCTAATACGATGTAAGTTTTAGGATTTGAGATGCAAAGTCGTAATAAAAATACGTTATGCAAAACGGAAGAGAGCAATAAAGGATGGTTTTGGGTAGCGCCTCATGATTATTCTGCAGCAAGTTTAGCCATCGTCCAAATCGATTGTAATTTGTAACATAAGCTGGGGTGGCTAAACTGTTATCATTAGCAAACCAAGCGATGGAAAGGATAGCGTCAAGTAAAAATCGCTTGATCGTGATCGGAATTGTTGGTTCCTGGACGTCAATTGTAATAGATTCGTCAGGTTAGAGGCACAGGTGGCAAAATGGATTATGACCCATTTCGACACAAATAATTAATTTGGTCCCAGTGGTGATTGTATCAAACTTTTAGTTATATTTGACCCATATTGTCTTCCTTAGTCTTATTGTTGGATGTGAGTGCTTTCTTTAAGTGGCTTTTTCTAAGCATATATGGCATTAGACAAGAGTTTATCAAAGAAGGAATTGAAAATAAAGTAGCATCGACAGTTTCCAAGGATATTTGACACCAGAGAAATATGCGCTCTTGATGCATATTTTCACACTCATATAAAATAAAATGGTTGTTTAGGTAAAAAAAAAACAAATGACCTTTTAACATTCGATTCCTCCATTCGACTCGAGTGACTCCTAAAACTCATTCCACTCGTCCATTTCCTTTCGAATTAAGGGCGAGCCTGTTTGAGTGAAAAAAATTTAACCGAATTTGTATTCTAGGCTTTTACGCGTTCGATTTGCTAAAAATGATCGGTTAACAGAAAATCATTTACGGTCAAATAAAATATGGATGCTTGAACTTAAGAAAATGAATTCCCTAACCTGAAAAGGAAAAAATATTTTCTTGAAAAATGATTTCCTAAAAAGCATTTTCCTTCGTCATGAAATTTTTCCCAAACAAACACATCTTAAGATTAATTGATAAATCGTGCCCATGCAAAAGAAAAGTATGCATTTAGTTTTGCATTATCGAAGATGGCGAATATTGAAGGCACCGATTTATCAATCGATGTGGCTATCAAAAAGATAATAACGAAAGACAGAACAAAGAGAGAAGAATCAGAAGATGTCGATCAAAATCACAAGCAGATTTTTTGGAGATATTAAAATCAAGAAATTGAAAGCTTTTGTAATACGAAGATCTTTTCATTTACCACTTCCTTTAGTGTATTATTTTCTCATGAAGTATAATGCTTTATACAGTGAAAATCATCTCAACGATGGTACTTTGAAATCAGGAACAAAATGCACGTTAACTTTTTGTCCTAGCCTTCTACCCTTTTTTTCCCATGATGTTGATGAGTAAGAGTAGTTTATTTTGACTTTTCCATGGTCAAACAGCTAGCCAACCTATAACAGTAAAAACAGTGGCGTTGCACTATTCTTGGTCACCCAATAAGATATTTAAACTTGGGAAATTTCAATTAAGGACCCCAAATGGGGTTTTTTTCTCAAAAGAGTACCCAAAATGAAAAAAAAAAAAAGGTCAAATAAGGACCTAAAGTGCCCAATTAGTCCCAAATAGGGGCCCAAAGTGCCTAAAAAGTTTCAAATAAGGGTCTGGGTAGCCGGCCGGCCAAAATACCCGCTGGCTGGCGAGAATGTTACTATTCCGGCCCGGAACAGTAAATTTTTAAAATTTTTTATTATTTTTTCATTTCTGTTTTTTTTCTTTCCCTTTTTCTTTACTTTTTTTTTCTTCTCTTCCTCTGCCGGCCATAACCAGGGCCGGAGGAGGTCGCCGGCGAGGCCGCCCTCGCCGGCGTCGGGCGAGGCCGCCCTCGCCGGCGTCGAGCGAGGCCGGCCTCGCCAGATCTGGCGAGGGCTCGACCTCGCTGGCGTCGGGCGAGGCCGGCCTTGCCGTTGCAGGCGAGGTTGAGACCTCGCCAGAGCTGGCGAGGCTCAACCTCGCTATTGCTGGGCGAGGCTGAGCCCTCGCCGGCATCGGGCGAGGCCGGCCTCACCGTTGCAGGCGAGGCTGGCCCTCGCTAGAACGGGCGAGGCTCGACCTCGCCGTTGCTAGCGAGGCTCGACCTCGCCGACGTCGGTCGAGGCGGGTCTCGCCTACAACAGCAAGGCTGGCCTCGACCTCGCCGACGTCGGGCGAGGCCGACCTCGCCTAGCCCAGGCAAGGGCGACCTCGCCTGAGGCCGGCAACCTCCGCCGGCCCCTGCTATGGCCGACAGAGGGAAGAGAAGAAAAAAAACAGAAAAAGGAAAAAAAAAACAGAGATGAAAGGTACTGTTTTGGTTGCCGGAACAGTAATTGTACTCGCCGGCCGGCGATGTTTGGCTGGCCGGCGACCCAGGCCTTTATTTGAAACTTTTTGAGTACTTTGGGCCTCTATTTAGGACTGATTGAGCACTTTAAATCCTTATTTGATATTTTTTTTTTACTTTGGGTCCTTTTTTGAGAAAAGGACCCCATTTGAGGGGGTTCATTGAAATTTTCCCTTTAAACTTTAAAGGCCCCACTTTGCTTTCTCCCTGACAACCAAATCTATTATCCTCCTCTCCTCCTCCTCCTTCCTCCACCCAAAATGAAAACAATGTCCAACTCCATCAACTCATCACCACCTCCATGATCAAATCCTTCCCCACCACCCCTCCCCACCCCCTCCCCCCTCTCCACCTCACCCGCCGCTCCTTCCTCCTCTCCACCGCCACCACCGCCACCGCCACCGCCACCTCCCTCTCCCTCCCGGCCGCCTCCCTCCCCCTTCCCCCACCCGACACCACCATCACCGACCGCGTGTTCATGGACTTCTCCATCTGCCCCAACTACTTCCGCCCCGACCGCGCCATCTCCGACGACCTCGCCTCCCTCTGCGCCGACTCCGTCCCCCTCGGCCGCCTCGTCCTCGGCCTCTACGGCCACCTCGTCCCCCTCACCGTCGCCAACTTCAAGTCCATGTGCACCGCCCCCGGCGGCTCCTACCGCAACACCCTCGTCAACAAGATCCTCCCCGGCCAGTACTTCCTCGCCGGCAGGCAGGGCCGGCGGGACAAGGGCGAGGTGAGGCCGCCGCTGTCGGAGCTGGCGCGCAACACCGAGACGGTGGACTCGCGGGCCTTCCTCCTCCGGCACTCGAGGGCCGGGTTGGTCTCGCTGAGCTTGTCGGAGAACGACGACGACGACAATATCAAGATGGACCCCGAGTACAGGAACGTGGAGTTCTTGATCACCACAGGGCCTGGCCCGTGTCCCCAATTGGATAGCAAGAACATTGTGTTCGGCACAGTGCTTGAAGGTGAGTGAGTCCATGTGATGATTGTTATGTGATATGCAATGATATTTTCTTGATTGTTCATGTTTGGTATATGAATGCTAGAGTTCGATTTTGTGGCGTGTGAATGGATTCCAGTCTATAAGAATTGCTGAAACTGTTACTTAAAGCGTAGAATATGTACTTCCCAAGAATGTTAAGAGTCTCACCATATGTCATGAGCATTTGCATTTAGCTGAACAATATCGCCGCCAGATTGGACATTACCAATTCATTCTTGATCTGACATGACATGAGTAGATCGCATTCTTTATGCTGATCTGGGCATTTGCATTATCAAGCCTTGAGCTTCTTGTGAATTGTTCATGTTGCTGCTATTGATGCTGGTCTTGTTCACCAAGTAGAAGTCACTCTCTTCTGTCATTGCATTGCAAATTTTCATTCTCAGTACAGTTGGATCCCTTGATTATAATCTTCACACTGTCACACAGTGAACTTGCTTTCTGGGTCATTTAAACAAGTGCCCTAGATGTCATCTGTTTTTCAAATCCTGCTAGTGAAAGTACATGTCTTTGGGTAATCATCCTCTAGTATACAACTATTATCCAATCAAAGTGGCATTCTCAAATTCATTATGAACACTTGATTCAACATGGCATGAGTCTCCGACATAGAAGTCGTTCAACAGTAGAGTTGCTATTCCCCGAGATATAATCTGTGAATTCAGCGAAATTGAACTCGGAAAATTGCGGCGATATTGACATTTTATTCATGGACAACCTTTGGGGGCTGAGTTTATATTTTCCCTGTCCGACCTTTCATTTTCTCTATGGCACTGGCAGTCTTATCAACTGCAAAATGCAGACAATTCAAATCGCATGGTTTATTAAACTGATCAATTACTTAAAAAAGAAAAAGGTCACCATGGTTCAAAGTAATTCTTTTAATTCTTGAAGACAATTGTCCAGAATTTGTTTGAACGAAATTTTGACTCCTTCCTTGCATTTTACATGCTTACTGTTATGTGACAGAACACTTAGAATGTTCCTCTGTATGTTATCCTTCTCTCATGTTGTTCACATCTTGGTTACGTTTGAGTTCCAGGCTTGGATGTCGTAACAGCAATCGCTTCCATTCCTACATACAAACCTGCTGAAAGAATTCGCCAACTCAACGCTTTGGCCGAGTTTTTTGGCGACGATAGAGCACAAAATGCTCGCGCAACGTGGAATAAGCCTCTCAGGACTGTTTACATCAGTGATTGCGGAGAGCTCAAAGTGGCAAAGCCTACCCTGACTCCTACTTTACCTTAATTCCATCAGCATATTGAATCGGGCTATATTCGTTGTACATTCCGTATGCTGTTCGACTCAATGTGAAACTCAGCATTTTCACCAAAATTTTGTACTCGGAGAAGAGTGGCAGCGAGAAAAACAAAAGGGATTCTTGTCACTTGTATTACCTCGTGATATGCAAAAGAAATTGCGTTAAAGAGCTCGTGGCGCAACCATGGGAGTTAAGGCACTTATGTTATGATGAAATAGGATTTGTTAGGAAGATGTTGATTATCGAAGTAATGCCCACTGCAACATACAAAATGAATATCTTACATACTTCAGTAAACAAAATGATGCACAGTGATCACATGAATTTCGTGTTTCCAAAATGGATTTTAATGCCAGTCTAAGTCTCGCTAGGCCTCAATTCTGCTACAGAGTTTGACAAGCACAGAAATCAAGCAAACTTTTTCAATGCGAGACTAATTTATTGCATGGCAAGCAACCAATGGGAACTTCCGATGCCTGTACTGTAGCCGAAGAAAGAACTGATATGCAGCATGTGAAGTGATTGCTACATGTAGCATCAGTCAGTAGGGAGCTTCAGGTTTCACTGTATTTGATCAGCATATGCTGAGAGCCACCGGAGCATGAGTCTGTAGCTGGTCGATCATGTTTCGACCAGCCCCAACGTGTAAGCAAGCGCCAAACTATGAAACTTACCATCATCAGATGATTCTTATAAATTGATTCAAAAAGTGGTTGATCGATACATTAATTGGGTAGATACCGTTCCTCCAAAGAATTAAATCTTTCGAGAGTATGTCGTCTATAGTCGGAGAAAGAGGTGGGTGGGGCAAGGGCCGATATAGAGATTCAATGAAGATGTTGATGCTTGAATCATTTTTGCTTAAGAAAATGTAGCTCTTCACCCTCAATTTAAGCTCCAATCATGCTCCTTATACAGATTGTAATTGGCTTTAGTTCGTGAAAAAGATTTGCACATGTACGTAGCTAAAAGTTCATAAATTGAAGCAGCATCCAAGTTGCTGTCAAAGTTACAGAGAAAAGTTCTGTCCTCCTCTTTGAACTGCGTTCTTTGTTGTTCAGTAACTATCTCAATCGAGCATGTTCCTCTTTATTTGTTGACGTGCAACTCCACCATCGGTGAAGGCCCGGGAACCATGAAAGACCGACCATCGAGCAATGCCATTGATCGTCGTACACAATTATATTCGACTTCATCAAGGGCTGCTATTTCCACAGAGTCAATCTTGAGGCGAAGCTCCTTAAGGGGAACTGTTCATCGACCTGTCGTCAAAGTTCCACGCGTAGCTCGTTGGGTCGTACCTGAAATCGGCTGACGAGTTCCTCCAGCGGCTGTGCCTCCCAAAGCGCAACATGAGAGAATGCTTGCACTTGTCCTTGGTTTCAGGAACTTCAAATGCACGGTGCGATGGCTTCAGCTGCATAGTATAAGCCTATGGCACCAACATGGATGGCGGCGGCATTGGTGGCGGAGGATGCAACAGATGAGGGAATTTGTCGGTTCCAGTCCTGTCAACGGTGTTCAGATGGTGAGTCACTGATGAAGAAGGTGAGAAAGAGAGTTTGTAGAAGGGTGGCAACAGAAAATGAGAAAATATGATGCCGAGTTTCCTTCTTTTATGCAAAATCTGGGAGATTCAAATCTGATTTTTCTTGGACTCTTTCTCCCTCAAACTGCGATCGGTAGCCTTTAATTTATAAACGAAAAGATTGACAAAAACTGTCACAAATTAAAGAATTGCTAACTAGCCGTTTTCTCGGGAAAGTTAGCCCTTGCCACACGGCGAAAAAACATTGCGAAACACATTATTATCTTTTAAAGAAATCGCCAAAATGATGCAATATTTTCATGTCGACCTCTGTGGTCATATGAACCGTATTTTTCTGTTCGAGTATTCAAGCAAAGCCGCATGAATCGAGTGAGGTGTATGCACCATTGAACTGAGGTACTACGTAGGTACACGGGCTGTACATTCGAATTATGCTAATCATCCAATGACGAGCGTGTAAAAAATTTGTTACGGTGACAGTGGATCTAATAATTATCCAATATTAAGATACGTGTTATTACCTTCCCCCCAATAGAGAGCGAACAGAGTGACACAACTCCTATAAACTAAATGATCTTCAGAGACCAACAACATTGTACCTCATGACGTGCATTCGGTTTAATATCGCATTAAACTGTAAAAACTCTCAATCACCTTGTTTATCCACGTGCGCTTGTACAAAAGTTTCCCTAATTACTTTACAAAAAAAAAAAAAAGTTTCCCTAATTACACTCATGAATTTGGCAGTTGCTCCACTGAATTAGCTATGGAAGGCAACTGACCAGAGATCCAATGAGTTTGATCAGGCGCCGCTAAAGTTAGAGGATGGCACTGCGTTTATTAAAGCATTTGATCGCACATGGCCATTTACTTTTTCCTCAATTTGTTTACAATCACTCGTATAGACATATCTACGTCATCTCATCTGCTGGCCATTAATAGTTATAGCACCTTTCCTCTCTAATTCACCTAGACATCAATGCAAACGCCTCTCTCATCGGTCACTAACTTACTCGTACCCTAATTTCTCATGCCATCAACAACTTATCATATAAAAGATACATTAAGTCATATTAATCACCATTCAAGCCTTACAGCATTTGATTTTCCTTGCATCTAAATTATTTGGGAAACAGATTGCCCCATTTGGTTTCTTTTGCTATACAACCGTCATTCATCATAACCCATGTACACATTGTCCTATACTCACCCTACAAAACATAACAGCATTTGATTTTCCTCCCTGCTGATGAATACAGAGAAGTGAAAATGAATTGCTTAACTTCATAATCATGGAAATACTGGAGATTCTCCTTCTACTTGCACAGATCACAGATCATTCATTTAGGTTAAGAGAAGTAAATCCACGGCTGCCCAAGAAAAATGATACAAATCTGGTCCTACTACACTCCAGGGCATTCCAACCACCATCCTATCGTTCAGCAACAGAAAATGCCCAGAAATAAGCTTGATCAACAAGAGAGATAACTCATGAATTCAAAATCTCTCTTACTTCAAGATAAAATCCCAACCCAAATGTATTTCGAACACAAGGATTTACTCTTGTCGACTAAAATTTCACTTGCAACCAAGACACATCATCTCTACATCAAGAACAGGAGACCATCTGGAGTCTGGATGGTTGTTCACCTCCGAACGGGTGGAACAACCCCTCTACCCGGTGGTGCACCTCTTCCAGCAGCTTGAGCCTGTAATATGATTAGGATCATTCATATGCCCATGCAATAAGTATATCTGAGATTGCAAGTAGAGGAGAGGACACAAAACCCAATACAATAACCATCTGCAGTACTTCGCTCATGCAGTGAACCTTTTAGACAAGGTCATCATGCATATGCATTCCATCCAAGACATCACAGCAGTATATGACATCATTCATCAACATAGACACCAAATAACCGAATCTACTAGTATTATGACTATCCTTCCAAATCCAAAGGCCCCCGAAGAAGAAGAACAAGAACTAGAGGTACAAAGAAGTCTAGCACTTACTCTAGCTCGCATGGCAACAGCTCTTCCCCTGCCAACTCCCAGTGCTGAGCTTTTACCCTACAAGAATTAAGAGGCAATTTGTAAGGGAGAAGGAAACATCTATTAAGTTGACTGAATCTGCTCTTGTCAACTAAAGCGGAACCTTGATCCTGGACTCCAGGCGCTTGAACATTGGAGCGTTCTTCAGCATGTCTGGTATTACCATGAACCTATGAAAATCATGACATTGACATATAGGATGTCAGCATCTATGAAAAACATTCCTAGCAACCTAAAGCTAGAATCCGATGAATTAAGCAATTACCTGACTTTACTTCCTCGAATAAATACATGCTCAAGCTGTGAGA